>CM022398.1:87687867-88887867 GCA_011833715.1 Carcinoscorpius rotundicauda
CAAAACAAACAAACAAACAAATCTGTCAACAAGGGGTATCGAAACCCTGCTTCTAGCGTTGTAGGTGCGAAGGCATGTCACTAGAGGGGGGGAATGCACTTATTATGGTTTATGAAAAGTGTGTTAAAGTGTCTGTGGTCGATAAGAAGAATGTATCGATCTTGGACAACTCGTGCTGATCATGCTTCCTGATGATGGTGGTTTTGGTTTTGTTTTCCATCGCGTCATATCAAAATTAACGATGTATTTTTAACAGTTATTTTCCACTTTTTACTGTTACAGGTGTAGTTTAGCGCTCAGAATGCCGAAGTGTGTCTTGAAGGGTCCGAGATTCGAGACTTTATTCCAGTGAACACGTTTTTTACTTTTAGCTTTGGACGTGTTATAGAAGTAACAGTCAATCTTGTTGTTCTATTCAAGACGCTAGAGAAAACTGTGGTGGCGGGTGCTGTCGTTGATGCCATATTTCTGACCAACAGTTCACAAAGAGTAACAACAATGGGCTTTTCTGACTCGGACATTTAGCTCACCTGCTCATAAAAAGGTGTTTAAGTTTATAATTACTGTTTCAGTTTATAGTAATTTCTTGTTTTTATCCCTAAGCAAGGCTAGCGTTAGAATAAGCCCGACGTATATCTTTGCTCGTGTGAATAGAGCGTATTAAAATACAAAAAGTAAATAGATAAAAGTAATTTTCTTCCCACATTTTCACCGAAGTCATGTGAACAAGAATATTATTGTTTGTTTACGAGCAAAGCCACATTAAACTATCTGTTGTGTCCATTGCGGGGAATCGAGCCCCGGATTTTAGCGGTTTAAATCCGTAAACTTACCGCTAGGAGGAGCAGAATATTTTCTTTTGTTTTTGTAATTTGTCACCACCCACCGCCAACTCTTCAACTACTCTTTTATCAATGAATAGTGGGATTGAGCGTGACATTATAACGCTTCTACGGCTGAAAGGACGAGCATGTTTGGTGTGACAGGGATTAGAATCCGCGACCCTCAGATTACGAGTCAAGTGTGTTAACCCACCTGGCCAGGCCGGACCAATGAGGGGAAGTTCCAGCTATTAGTTAACAACTTATAACGCTCAAACAAATTCGGGTTCGATACCCGAGGAAGATAAAGTGCACTGCGCAATGTTCCTCATGACAACAAGCCTGGCATGGCCAGGCGGTTAAGGCACTCTACTCGTAATCTGAGGGTCGCAAGCTCGAATCCCCGTTCCATCAAACATGCTCGCCCTTTCAGTCTGGGGACGTTATAATATGGCGGTCAATTTCACTATTCGTTAGTGAAAGAGTAGCTCAACAGTTGGCTGTGGGTGGTGATCACTAGCTGCTTTCCCTCTAGTCTTACACTGCTAGATTAGGAACGGCTAGCGCAGATTGTCTGCACACTTTTGACACTAAGAATTATGTTTTGATATCCGTAGACAGAGCACAGATGGCCCATTGTGTAGCTTTGTGCTTCACAGCAGCTAAACCAAACCTAAGGAAAGGAGACAAGCTCGGCTTAGTGGTTGAGGTCCAGACTGTGAATTCATGGTTCATGGTTCGTTGCGCCTTATAAATACACTAAGAGTAAAAGTCATATATTTCAGTTCAACCAGATGAGAGTAGCTTAAGAGCTGGCTGCGGGTAGTGTTGAAAATCTACCTTCTATCCCTCTAGTCTGTCATTTCAAAATAAACAAAGGTAACAAAAGGAACGACAGCCCGAGACTTATTCAACAGAATAACTTAGCAAATAATTCCCCCGCTGGTACAGTGGCAAGTCTACGAATTCACAACACTAAAATAATGCATTCGGTTCCCCTCGATGGGCTCAGCAGATAGCCCGATATGGCTTTACTATAAAAAAAACACACACACACTGTAACAAACAAATAATTTTTACTCAGTCTCGTGACATAGAAAGCACGTGCTATTCGAACAGAGGTTTTGTTTCTGCTGGTGTACAAACCTAGTAAGAATATTCATTTTTCACTGCACGCTTTCGTTAGTTTTCAGACATTCCCATACAATGTTATCACTGATTATAACGAGGTCTGTCTGAAGCCTTATGTTAGGCTGGTGAGTGTGTGATAGAATTTTCATGACGATAACTTCAAAATTAAAGTATTACTTTATATTCAGTATTCAGGTAATGACTGTCCTTATTTCAGTGATAAATACATCTTTTACATTTATTGTTATTATTAAAAAATAGCCGGGTGGTTGTTGATTTTTTGTTGTTTTTGATTCAAGCACAAAACTACACAATGGGCTATCTGGCCTCAATGGCCAGTTTCGATGTTATATCCCTCTTTACAGAAGTTCCAACAACAGAAGCCTGCAAGATAGCCTTAGAACTCTATAGCCGAGACCCTAACCCAATTATAGACATTCCCAGTGACCAGTTAGCAACCCTCATAGAATTCACCACAATAAAGACAAACTTCATGTTCAACAACCAAAACTATATACAAACAAATGGCCTAAGCATGGGCAACCCAGTATCACCAGTTCTAGCCAATATTTTTATGACACAAATTGAAACACAAGCAATTAATACAGCATTACATCCACCACTATACTGGTACAGATATGTAGATGACACGGTTGCGGGATTCACATCTACAAAACACATACTTAATTTTTTCAATCACATTAACTCTATACATCCCAACATTAACTTCACATGTGAACAGGAAGAAACCAATCAAATATCATTTCTTAACCTCAAAATTATAAGAACCGACACACAATTCAAAACAGAAATCCACCGAAAAATCACCCATACTGGACTATACATTCCTTGGGACTCAGCACATGAAACAAAACAAAAACTCAACATACTAAGAAACCAGATAAACACAGCCATAAAACTATGCTCACCAGATAAAATTAACGATGAATTAGACAAAATAAAACAATACTTCATCAACATCAATAAGTTTCCTCCACAAACCGTAGAAAACATTATACGCACACACCAAGACAGAAAGCAAAATCAACCAACAAAAGTAAATATATCTCACGAATAAAAAAATCACGAAACCATATACTGCTGTATACCATATATTCCTGACATCAGCAAACAAGTAACCAACATTTGGCAAAAACTAGTAACAAAATATAACATTCCAGTTAACACTAAATTTATTCAAAAACCAGGCACAAAACTAAGGTCTATACTATGTAAGAACTACACTGACAAACACCACACCAACATTATTTATAAAATACAATGTGATAACTGCCACGACTTCTATATAGGAGAAACAAGTAGAAAAATGGAAACCAGATTCAAAGAACATGAAAAGTCACCTTCACACGTTTTCGAACACTGCAAGTCAAATGGACACAACATAACCATAGAAAACACTAAAATACTAAATAAAGAAACAAACATAAACAAACGCAAAATTAAAGAAGCCTTACTTATGCAACAACTTAAACCCAAGATAAACCAATGTAAAGGAACACCATTATACCTATATTAATATTATAGATTATTATATATTCTAACATCTAACTGCGCCCTCTACATTGCGATACTCAGTTACACAACCCCTTCCAAACATGTGGTCAGCTTCCGGTCAGTTACTTCTTTCTTTGTGAACCTGACGATGACCGAAGAAGGTCGAAACGTTGTTCGCTCTTCTATTTAAAATATTTTCTCAACCCAAACGAGCTGTTTTTGCATATAAAATTCGTAACCTCTTGAATTCATAAGCGACTAACCACCAGACCAGTAAGAGTCGCACTCCCTCCTAAGGGACACCAGTAAAAAGGGCTGAGAAGAAAAATGCTGCATTAATGAATCTTAATTCTAAATTAACAACAACACGATAGAAATTATGTTGAACCAATTAACTGATAAAGTGTATCGACAGATGTCACTACCTCTACTAAAGTAGTTTTTCAATCACCATGCTAAAGTAGTGGGGGGATCTTAAATAAGATTTTAAAGCATTTTTATAAGCGGAGGGGCATCAAACCTTTTTATTCACATCAAGAGAGCCTCAGACTAAAAGAGGTTGGAAACCACTGTGCTAGGTCACATCTGGGTCGAGAGTAGCGTTAGTTACAGACTTTCGGTGAAGGAAGATGATAAATTTGTTTAAAGATAGAATTAAACATAAGAATGAAATTCTTCATCTAATATCTATGAAGTCCGCGAAAACACGAGCTTTTATACATCAGTAAACACGTGCTTTAAATAAATAAGTGTTCCAAATAATTAACAAACGATTTATTTAATTATAATGTCTGTATTCTGTAAGGTGTTTCCCTACTGACTATTCCAAATCTTACTGTCGTTGTTACCGTGTTTTCTCATTCAGTGCTACGTGTTCAAATCTGGGGTTTTGTTTCACGTCCAGTAAAGTAAATTCCCGAGAAAGACTAAGTGAGACTCGGTTACTGAGCCCCATAACAGCAATAGGGTGAAATAAACGTTTCTTAGTGCAAAAAAAATTACAATTTAGAAAAGTTAGAACTGACGAAATATAATATTTAAGATAGTAACTAGAGCCCGGAGCTAAAACTCTACGCCAATCAACAAGCTTCAGAAGTCAACTCCACCTGACTGTTTTCTGTTCACGCCTATCTTATTGGACTCGATAGAATTAGCGGGAATATGCGCATGCGCAAGTTTGTAAAATGCTTACTCAGCGACTCTGTCACATTCAGTGCATGTATAAACACGATTTTTTTTAAATGATTTCTTCACGTGCTCGAAGCTGTTTCGTTTGGTACGCATTGTGTTGTCGCTAAGTTTTACTGGAGAACCTAGCCAGATAGACGGGTACCTGTATTATTTCCATGGTAACAGCTGTTCAATGTTTGATGCGAAAGGTCGTTACGAACAGAGTGATGGTTTTGATAGGTCCATATACACGTGACGTGCTACTTCTGTATTCACAACAACAACGAAAAAAAAGTACAGCAACTTAACGAAGCTACTGTAGGATTTCCTGTCGTCTTTTGAAATCAACAGCACGCTAACAATAAATAGAATCGATTCCGGGCAGTTTGGTTTAACGCAGAGCGACGTGGTCACCCAGGGAACCTCATACGCACAGACAGGTGTGGCGGCTGTGTAGGCACAACGCATAAAAACGCTGAGATCAAAGCCACGTGTTTCGAGTTGAGCTCCTGACTATTGATGTACATTTAATGGTACAGTAATACCGATCACTCTTCGGCAAAAACTACCAAAGTGGTTCGAGGGTTAATTATCTCCTTTGTCAGACTGTAGTTAGTTGACTGGGAGTGAGTTTGTGGGAGTGTAAATTTCAGGAGGCGAACCGTTAGAATTATCCAAGTGTTATAAATAACGGTACGGGCCATCTTAAGGTGTTATTTCTGAAACGCTCGTTTAAGAAGAATCGTTATTTGTTATTTTGAATTAAGCACAAAGCTACACAATGGGCTATCTGTGCTCTGCCCACCACGGGTATCGAAACCCAGATTTTAGCGTGTAAGTCCGCAGACATACCGCTGAGTCATTGGGGGGCAGGAGGAATCGTAGAAAATTTAAAAAGGAGAATAAAAATGTAAGACGTCAGTTAGACTCGCATTCTTTCTGCCTTCTTATATCGCACGAATCGAACCACATTTTCTTCCTTCTAACCGCTCATACATTATATGGTGGTTCCTTTCTCCCCTCACATATATAATTCCCCATTCTTTCTTCTCTGTACACCCACAGCAAAAGTTTCAAAACTGTATAGCTATGTATTTTATTACCTTATTAACCACGTGCTTAGCACAATGGTGTCTGTTATTGATCGTTAAGAATGAGGAATTAGCCCCCTGATAATGAATCAATCTGTAATTATGTGGTGAATGAAACTGTATAGCTGGGGGTCCTGTAGGGAAGGGATGTTCTGCAAACAGTGGGAATATTTTACTCATTGACTCCGTAATGATCCACTGTGTTACTCATGTGTTGGCTCCACAGATATCAGGCCAGTGTATTCTGTTGCAGATAAACGGAAGGCTAAAATGTATTCTCAAAACAGCTGGTGTGGGAATTAAAAGTTTAATTAAAATAAAGTACAGGACAACATTTCGACCTTCTTAGGTCAACTTCAGGTTAAGAAGATCGAAACGTAGTTCTGTACTTTATTTTAATTAAAGTTTTAATATCTATACCTGCCGTCTTTGGAATACATTTTTACTTCAAGTGGGTTTCTCGTCATAACGAAACGAAAGGTTAATTTTTACCGGTTATGAAAAGTGCGACACTTGGAGTTGCCTTCACGCCTGTAGAAATCACGTTCCATTTCAGTTAGTGTTATTTTCCTTGTTATTTGTTTTTATCCAATATTTTTACGGAGTTTTTCACCGTCTGACACATGCGCCACCTAGATAATTATGGACTTATTTTACGTAAAAAAAGAACACCTGAAACACTTTTTCAAGTTCGATTTGACCGCCTGCTGGCAGTTTCTTAAAATGGGGTGTGGCTCGTTTCTAGGTCTTACAGTTGTCCTTAAAGTGAACAAAGGAAAACGTTTTCAACAACTAATTAGTTCACAATAGCGCCATCTCAGTAGTTTAAGTGTATGGAATCGAAAACTAAAAAGAACTACTCATAAATTAGACCTGTTTGTTGTTACACTTCATGTAATACACGCATGCATAAAGTATTCTGCAGACGGGTCCAAGGTCTCTTCGTAACGATACTAGTTTAACGTTTGGAATGCAAGCTCCAAATACGATTGCGATAAAAACTCAAAATTTATTTTTCCAATATTCAGAACACCTTCAGTTTCCTTCGTACAAGTCCTTGGATGAACAAAAATTACAAAGATTCGATTGAAAAAAAAAAATTCTTTTGGAAAACTGGCTCATAATTGTAAAACATGTCTTTTTTTTGGATCACGGAGACGATGATTTGACGCATTTATTATGTTGGTTAGTTTTTTTCATTAACATTAATGTTTTTTATTTTTGTAAAGTAAGTGTCAGGTAATTATTTGTGTCGCCACTTCTATCGTAAGTTCTGAGAAAACACGAGATATACAACTAAGTTTCGCACCGAACTAAGGGTAATTAGAGTTACAGCGTAGATTCTTGTTTGCGGTTTGTTTATTTTGAATTTCGCGCCAAGCCACACGAGAGCTATCTGTTCATAATTTAGCAGCGTAAGACAAGAGGGAAGGCAGTTAGTCATCACCACCCACCGCCAACTCTTAGGCTACTCTTTTACCAACGAATACAGGGATTGGTTATCACATCATAAAGCCCTCACGGCTGAAAGGTCAGGCATATTTAGTGTGACGGGGATTCGAACCCACGACCTTCAGATTAGGAGTCGAGTGCCTAAACCACCTGGGCAGACTTTTAGAGCCAAGTGTTTATTACCACCAAAACTGGTTTGGCCGTACGTTTGTCATCAAAAGAACAAAATGCATCTTTTCCTGCTCAAGGTGTATAATAAATAGTTATATATACATGTGTGACTATCTTCTATCAGAATGAAAATACTGGACTTGAAGTTGGCGAGATGTGGTTTACGAACTAATTATTGAACTAAACTTAATAAACTATAGTTCATTAAAGATTGCACTGTGTTTATTATAATAATCACGCGTGTAGTGCACTCATTAAGTTTCTTTACACAGCACTGTCATATGACTACAATTTACATTAATACATTACTTTCCAGTGGCCGCAGTTCCCATTATGTGTACTACTTTCCTGAAGTCTGGCACAGCACTATGTCTGCGGACTTACAACCCTAGGAACCCGGTTTCGATACCCGTGTTGGGCAGAGTGCAGATAGCTCTTTGCGCTTAACCACAAACAAACAACACTTTACTGGTGTCTTCTCATCTATTTATTTTACCCCATCTGTTTGGGCCGAGCGCAAATCCTCGTTTGATCTATATAAAAATTAATAGGCCCAGCATGGCCAAGCGTGTTAAGGCGTGCGACTCGTAATCTGAGGGTCGTTGGTTCGCATCCCCGTCGCGTTAAACATGTCCCCCTTTCAGCCGTGGGGGCATTATAATGTAACGGTCAATCCCACTATTCGTTGGTAAAAGGGTACCCGGAGAATTGGCGGTGGGTGGTGATGACTAGCTGCTTTCTCTCTAGTCTTACACCGCTTAATTAGAGACGGCTAGCGCAGATAGCCCTCGTGAAGTTTTGCGTGAAATTCCAAACAAACCAAATCAATTAATAAAGACACACAGAGTTTTTTCTAAACTATGCTATTGATTTCGTATCGTAATAGATAAGTTGTGAAATTCTGTAAGTTAACAATCAGTGCACAATTTGGAGAAATCGTCTTCCAAAATCAAATGTAGAGGATGAGCGAAATTCAAAAACAAACAAACACAATAAAAATTAATTCACTACTGTGTTGTTTCCTTTATACTTGAAGATTTTGAAGATAATATATCATTATTCATTCTTCTCATCATTTCCTTTTGAAACTTTCCCACGCTTAATTTGGGTAACGTTGTTTTTTCCCCTCAACACAACTCTAATACCTTGCAAGTGGTAAAGGTAAAGTTATTAGGTTTCGAGCTCCTTTACAATGATAATGATAGCTGATAAAGTGCTCAACTAACAGGCCTTCAAGTCGAGGAACTTAGTTTGAAATATTACGCCTTATTTATGTTTCAGTAATACTCACAATATACAATAATATATAAAGGTTTGAAACATAATCTGCCCCGAAATGTACATCGACATTATGTACATAGGATTCCTGAAATTAGTAGAATGTGTCTCAAAGATTTACTATTGTAAGGTACTCAGTATGCTGAAATTTAATGGGTGGAAGTTAAAATAAACACGTTTTCACCTCTCGGTATATATATATATATGTATGTGTCCGTTTCTTGGCACAAATAACAATAACAATAAAACGCGTTCCGTGTTATGGGTACGTAATAACCATGATGGTTTGTTTTGAATTTCGCGCAAAGTTATACGAGGGCTTTCTGTGCTAGTCGTCGCTAATTTAGCAGTGTAAGACAAGAGGGAAGGCAGCTAATCATCACCACCCACCGCCAACTTACTCTTTTACCAATGAATTATGGGATTGAGGGTCACATTATTATGCCCCCACAGCTGAAAGACGAAAATATTTGGTGTGACGGAGATTCGAACCAGCGACCCATAGATTGGGAGTCAGGTGCTTCCTAACTTATGCTGGGCAATGTTCATCTGTATACATTTAAAAACAATGTTTAGAAGGGATGTCGTCTGAAGATAAAATCACATACAAACATTAAAGTATAATATACAAACCAGAATAAAAAGAATACAGTTAGTTCCAGCTTTTCACATTATTTTACTATAATTTTAAACTGTTGCTCACATGACAACTACCAGAATACACTACAGCGCCTCCTAAGAATTTAATATATTTCAAACGTTTACAAGGTTATTTCTTAATTTCGCTCAAAGCTACACGAGGGCTATCTACGCTAGCAGTCCTCAATTTAGCGGTGTAAGACTAGGGGGAAGGCAGCGAGTCATCACCATCCACCGCCAACTCTTGGGCTACTCTTTTACCAATGAATAGTTGGAACAACCGTAACCTTATAACGTCCCCACTGCCGAGAGGGCGAACATGTTTGATGTGACGGGCATCTTTATATTGCTAGATTAGGGACGGCTAGAGCAGATAGCTCTAGCGTAGTTTTGCGCGAAGTTCATACAAACAAATCTAATTCGGTCTATCCAATCAGCCAACAGATTTTTTGTCGAAGTTAATAAGTTTAGTCGAACTTTACTCCCCTTTCTCTATCACACCACTCAACTCTATCTTGAGAAGCATTTTTGGTTTTATTTTATGAGTTTTGTTTTACGGAAGTTTCAACTACAGTTGGGGCCGGTCCTGTGACGAATATAAAAGATAGAGAAGAAACAAACCGCTAGATGTCGGCTTTTTTTGGTTTGTTTGTTTAGAATTAAGCACAAAGCTACTCAATGGGCTATCTGTGCTCTGCACACCACGGGTATCGAAACCCGGTTTTTAGTGTGTAAGTCCGCAGACATGCCACTGTGCCACTGGGGGGCACTAGGTGTCGGAGAGGTCTTAACAGGACGTTACTGAATTTTAAAATAAATAATATTTAGTGGCGTTTGTTTGCTATCTGAAAATAGTGTAACTTAAAGACAGTACTCTACTTTCGTGAAATACGTCACGATATCAGATTACAGGTGGAATAATGTCATTACAATTCTTTAAATGATATTAAAATTCAGTACACGCTGTACAAAAATGTTATTTTATGGCAATTCTGGGATATTTCTTTACACAAGCGAAGATAATCTTGCGTTTAAAATATATATTTATGAAGGAAATCTAGTAACAATAGTTGGGAGCTCAAAATTCCATGCTGGCAAGACTGGTTCAAACCTTTACAGTACTGCGGAATATTCCCCTCCCACTTTCAGCTGCGTGTGTGATAAGAGTGACAGTCAATTCCTTAGCGTGATGAAAGGAATACAAAACTTCCCTAGCAATCAGTGATGTCAAGAAACCCACTTGTTGAGAATTATATATGCAAAAACGGCTCGTTTGGGTTGAGAAAATATTTTAAATAGAAGAGCGAACAACGTTTCGACCTTCTTCGGTCATCGTCAGGTTCACAAAGAAAGAGGTAACTGACCGGAAGCTGACCACATGTTTGGAAGGGGTTGTGTAACTGAGTGTCGCAATGTAGAGGGCGGGGTTAGAGGGAAGGCAGCTAATCATCAACACTCCCGCCAACTCTTGGGCTACTGTATTACCAATGAATAATGGGATTGGCTGATACATGATAACGCCTCCACGGCTAAATGGCCGAGCATGTTTGGTGTTACGGGAAATCGACCCGCAACCCTCGGATTATGAATCGAAGGCATTAAACACCTGGTCCATCCTGATAGGTAGCACCTATGTGTGTGGAGTTACGAGAAATGTATTTAACAAATATAATTGTTTGATTATGGAACAACACAAAACAATATTCATCATCACTATAAAGGGTTTAGAGCAATATTGTGCACATTTTACAATTCTTATCTTCTCTTTTTTACCTTTCTTACGCTCGCTTTCATAAGATACTCGGATTAAACCTCTGCAAATAAAAAATAACACTTTAAGTCAACAGTTGAAGCATAAGATTAATCCAATTTACAATTTACCAGTATCTCGGTTTCTTTTTTTTTTATTTCGGAATCTCACAGACTGCACATACGATGATATGTGAATAATGTCAAGTCTTTACTTATAGAGTGGTGAAAGCCAGTTTTTGTACGTGGGAAATAATATACGTTATCACCTAAGATATATCACCTGTTTGCCTCAACGTCAAAACAGTGCTGACACCTAGTACTTTGTACTACGTTAAAAACGAGGGCGGGACCAGTGGAATACGTCATCACCCCCCGCGCTCAAGATCGTCAGTATAATGAAGTGGAAACGATGAAGTCATCCTTTATTAATTACCTTATTTAGATACTTAGTTGAAATTGATGATTTGTAATTAATGGTCCATGCATAATGCAAAAACAAACAAACGAAAAATACAGTACATAATTAATTTTTAATTTGTTTTTTATCTGAACAAATCTGCTAAACTTTTATGTTAAATGTGCCGTAACGATGACAAAAGTAGCATGTACAACCTAAAAATATGACAGCTATCTAAATATTAAAATATGTTGTTTATTATAACAGACAACACGATATGAGTTCTGCCTTATCAAGTCGGATTGTCAGTCTGTTATCATATAGATGCAACCGAATGGCATTCTTTTATTTTCCCAATAAGTTACTAGGATGATTGGTTTGGTTTGTTTTGAATTTCGCGCAAAGCTACACGAGGGCTATCTGCGCTAGCCGTCCCTAATTTAGCAGTGTGGAACTAGAGGGAAGGCAGCTAGTCATCACTGCTCATCGCCAACTCTTGGGCTACTATTTTACCAACGAATAGTGGGATTGACCGTCACATTATAACGCCCCCACTGCTGAAAGTGTGAGCATGTTTAGTGTGACGGAGATTCGAACCAGCGACCTTCAAATTACCAGTCGAGTGCATTAACCACCTGGCTATGCCGGGCCGACATAGAAATATTAATAGTATTTGTAGGAAACTACTCGAGGGCAAACCTGCTGCTTGGTTTTCTGTGGCTTTAGTGCTGAAATTTATAGGTATATAATCGAAGTTGAGTTTTGAGGGAAATATTACAAAGGCGACATATTTAGAAAGAAAAAGTAAATACAGAATTGATCAAAACCGTAATCTTGAGGAAACAAGGTCCACGTGCTGTTGGTGCGTTATAAGAGTGACGGATAAATCCCAGTATTCGGTCAGATAAACTTACTTGATTTTAGCTTGACACGGGTCTGCTGTCTACCACAGTCAGTCCCGCTACTCGTGTATCACTAGCTACATCAGCTGAGTAATCCTGATAGAGCGCCCTCTTTCCAGCTTAAATTAGGATTGGCTCTATTTTAATCATTGGAGTCATTGACCGTTTGACATGTACGTCGCATTAATATCCTTCGTACTGAAGGTATTTTATGTACGAAATTAAGTAAAAAGTATAACCTGTCTTTTGAAAAGCATTTAACCTCGATCACAGGAAAGGGACCCTCTACTTATTGCATAAAAAGTGGAAATTGACGCCTGAGATGATTCTACGATTCACGTTTTTGTTCTTTTATTATTTCACTTCTCAAACAAGTCTGTTGCCAACAATAGTATTAAAGATCGTGGGACGGGAGTAGTCTGGTGGCTGGAGTGCTCGGATTGTAAACCTAAGGTTCTATGGTTCGCGAACCGTTGCGCAAACAAACAAAAAAACGTTTTATATTTGGAGCCGTGACATTGTAAGAGTGACATTCAAATCCCATAATTCAATCATACACGAGTAACTTAAGAACGGCATGTTTTTTTTTATGTTGGCTAACTGTCTTTGCAGATAACCCTTGTAATAAGAAAAACCTTTTGTGCTAAATTTTAAAATAAGGGATAGCTTTAGATTGTATCGGTAATTTTAATCTCGAGTTCACATACAGTTTAACTTAATTTGAACTACCGATCGCAGAAAATACACCCAGTCGTAGGGGTTTTGTCTAGTTTTGAGACAAATAATTGCACTGACTGTCACATTTATAACGCGCCCACAACTGAAAGTGCATATCGGTTTCACCAGCGTCACATCTTATTATAATGTGTAAACCATTTTATAGGCTGGTAAAAGCATGACCATAATACATTATACTTGTAATAGGTCACTAGCTCGATTTTGAGTGAAATGCATCACCTGCGATGGATATGACGGACAGAGTGTGGTTGAAATACCACTGCTCTTCTTCTTAAAAATCTCCGAGGTTTACGAATATACAACGCTAAAATCAGGGGTTCGGTCCTCCTCGGTGAATTCAGCAGACATCCCGATGTGGCTTTGCTGTTAGAAAACACACATACTCTTCTTTAAAAAAAACAAACTCTAAGGCACCGAATAAACAACGTCATGTTAAAAAAAATGGTCGTGGTGCTATTATGGCGTAAGGTCGCGGTTTCGAATCCTTGTCACACGAAACATGCTCACCCTTTCAGTCGGGGGTGTTATAAGTGACAGTCAATCCCACTTTTCGTTGGTAAAAGAGTAGCCCAAGAGTTGGTAGCGAGTGGTGATGACTAGCTGCTTTCCCTTTGGTTTTACACTTCTAAATTAGAGACGGCTGGCGCAGATAACCCTCGTGTAGCTTTGTGCGAAATTCAAAACAACCAAACAAACGAACTATTATGGTTTCACTATTACATACATATATGATGTCAACAGAATGTAAGGTGTAAATTTCAAACATAGAAATCCCCCCAATGCTAAAAACCGGGTTTCGATACCTGTGATGCGCAGAACACAAATATCCCGTTGTGTAGCTTTGAGCTTAACTGCAATCAGATATTCAAACGTAACGAGCGCAGCGTAATTTCATACGATACTCTAACAAAAGACATTTGCATTCGAAGTGATAATTCCAGTTACATACATAGATTTGTAGCGTTTCAGTGAAACCATTGACATTAAAGTTTTTTAAAAAATACAACACACTTGTACTAATGTTGTTTTTTTACTTACGATATCCCGTCACCCAGCACCTGGTACAGCCGATATTTCATTCCACGATTCCACGAAGGTCAGCGACCCTGAATACTATCAAGTAAGACAATTTATCAAGGCAGAAATTCTATTGTAAACATTTAATCTAGAGACATGTTTTTGCTAGAAACTTTAAAGAAATTAAAATTTCTGACAGTTATACCTTTGGTAAAGTGTATACTTTTTGTTTGTTTGTTTGTTTTGGAATTTCACACAAAGCCGTCCCTAACTTTGCAGTGTAAGACTAGAGGGAAGGCAGCTAGTCATCACCACCCACCGCCAACTTACTCTTTTACCAATGAATTATGGGATTGACCGTCACATTATACACCCCCACGGCTGGGAGGGCGAGCATGTTTAGCGCGACGCGGGCGCGAACCCGCGACCCTCGGATTACGAGTGCACGCCTTAAAGCGCTTGGCCATGCCAGGCCAAGCCTTAAAGAAGCGATGCTGATATGAAATATTATATATGTAAGTACATATACAAAGTGAATTTCTTATTATTATATGTCGTTAGTGTGTGAGTGTTAATCGATAATATGATGGTTATTTTTTGATATTTGTATTTTAGGTATAAACTATTTATTGAAGCCTATTTTTGATATAAAAATATTTTGTTTGTTTGCTTTTTGTGTTGTTTTTTCCTTGTGTAATACACTTTTTGGGGTTCTTCTAAATAAGTCACAAACATTTGAGTTGTACTCGCTGTCGGAGGTTCATGATTGTAAATAAATAAACAAATTACTAAATTGTGTTTAAAATGTGTGTCATCATGTTACGATGTTTAGAAACTATTGAAAACTCACTAACTTAGTTACGTGTATATTAAATCACATTCCGTACTATCTCTAACACAGTGATGTGGTGTAGTCAAAGTTAGCAACAAAAAACTTATACCTGGAAATCCTTCAGAATTATAGTGAAGAACAAATCAACTATCATGCGAAGACTGTTTTATGTTTATATGTTTTTATGTTTCATATTTTATGTTTATATGCTTTATGTTTTTATGTTTTATACTGCATGTTTCATATTTTATGTTTTACATTTCATGTTTCAAATTTTATGTTTATATGTTTTATGTTTCATATTTCATGTTTATATGTTTTATGTTTATATGTTTTATATTTTATGTTTATATGTTTTATGTTTCATATTTCATGTTTATATGTTTTATGTTTTATCCAAGTGCAAACAAATGAAGAATTAGAAGCTGAAGGGAAGATGTATTATTTGTACGAGAAACAGTTTACTTCTATAGTTGTAAGCACATTACAGTTTACTTCTATAGTTGTAAGCACGTTACAGTTTACTTCTATAGTTATAAGCACGTTACAGTTTACTTCTATAGATATAAACACGTTACAGTTTACTTCTATAGTTATAAGCACGTTACAGTTTACTTCTATAGTTATAAACACGTTACAGTTCACTTCTATAGTTATAAACACGTTTCAGTTCACTTCTATAGTTATAAACACGTTACAGTTTACTTCTATAGTTATAAACACGTTACAGTTCACTTCTATAGTTATAAACACGTTACAGTTTACTTCTATAGTTATAAACACGTTACAGTTTACTTCTATAGTTATAAACACGTTACAGTTTACTTCTATAGATATAAACACGTTACAGTTCACTTCTATAGTTATAAACACGTTTCAGTTCACTTCTATAGTTATAAACACGTTACAGTTTACTTCTATAGTTATAAACACGTTACAGTTTACTTCTATAGTTATAAGCACGTTTCAGTTTACTTCTATAGTTATAAACACGTTACAGTTTACTTCTATAGTTATAAACACGTTACAGTTTACTTCTATAGTTATAAGCACGTTACAGTTTACTTCTATAGTTATAAACACGTTACAGTTTACTTCTATAGTTATAAACACGTTACAGTTTACTTCTATAGTTATAAACACGTTTCAGTTCACTTCTATAGTTATAAACACGTTACAGTTTACTTCTATAGTTATAAACACGTTACAGTTTACTTCTATAGTTATAAACACGTTACAGTTTACTTCTATAGTTATAAACACGTTTCAGTTCACTTCTATAGTTATAAACACGTTACAGTTTACTTCTATAGTTATAAACACGTTACAGTTTACTTCTATAGTTATAAACACGTTTCAGTTCACTTCTATAGTTATAAACACGTTACAGTTTACTTCTATAGTTATAAACACGTTACAGTTTACTTCTATAGTTATAAACACGTTTCAGTTCACTTCTATAGTTATAAACACGTTTCAGTTCACTTCTATAGTTATAAACACGTTACAGTTTACTTCTATAGTTATAAGCACGTTACAGTTTACTTCTATAGATATAAACACGTTACAGTTTACTTCTATAGTTATAAACACGTTACAGTTTACTTCTATAGTTATAAACACGTTTCAGTTTACTTCTATAGTTATAAACACGTTACAGTTTACTTCTATAGTTATAAACACGTTACAGTTTACTTCTATAGTTATAAGCACGTTACAGTTTACTTCTATAGTTATAAACACGTTACAGTTTACTTCTATAGTTATAAGCACGTTACAGTTTACTTCTATAGATATAAACACGTTACAGTTTACTTCTATAGTTATAAACACGTTACAGTTTACTTCTATAGTTATAACACGTTACAGTTTACTTCTATAGTTATAAACACGTTACAGTTTACTTCTATAGTTATAAACACGTTACAGTTTACTTCTATAGTTATAAACACGTTACAGTTTACTTCTATAGTTATAAACACGTTACAGTTTACTTCTATAGTTATAAACACGTTACAGTTTACTTCTATAGTTATAAACACGTTTCAGTTCACTTCTATAGTTATAAACACGTTACAGTTTACTTCTATAGTTATAAGCACGTTACAGTTTACTTCTATAGATATAAACACGTTACAGTTTACTTCTATAGTTATAAACACGTTACAGTTTACTTCTATAGTTATAAACACGTTTCAGTTTACTTCTATAGTTATAAACACGTTACAGTTTACTTCTATAGTTATAAACACGTTACAGTTTACTTCTATAGTTATAAACACGTTACAGTTTACTTCTATAGTTATAAACACGTTACAGTTTACTTCTATAGTTATAAGCACGTTACAGTTTACTTCTATAGATATAAACACGTTACAGTTTACTTCTATAGTTATAAGCACGTTACAGTTTACTTCTATAGTTATAAACACGTTACAGTTTACTTCTATAGTTATAAACACGTTTCAGTTTACTTCTATAGTTATAAACACGTTACAGTTTACTTCTATAGTTATAAGCACGTTACAGTTTACTTCTATAGTTATAAACACGTTACAGTTTACTTCTATAGTTATAAACACGTTACAGTTTACTTCTATAGTTATAAACACGTTACAGTTTACTTCTATAGTTATAAACACGTTACAGTTTACTTCTATAGTTATAAGCACGTTACAGTTTACTTCTATAGTTATAAACACGTTACAGTTTACTTCTATAGTTATAAACACGTTTCAGTTTACTTCTATAGTTATAAACACGTTACAGTTTACTTCTATAGTTATAAGCACGTTACAGTTTACTTCTATAGTTATAAGCCCGTTACAAGGTTGTCAGCGTTAAAATCTAACGGAAAGAGACGACTCATTTCAACTACTTGTGGGATTGTTATTTCTCTGAGTCTTAAAAATGACTTTACCATTTGAGGATAATGGTTAATGCCTT
Source organism: Carcinoscorpius rotundicauda (assembly GCA_011833715.1). Lineage (NCBI taxonomy): Eukaryota > Metazoa > Arthropoda > Merostomata > Xiphosura > Limulidae > Carcinoscorpius > Carcinoscorpius rotundicauda. The sequence continues at coordinate 87,705,720 of CM022398.1, forward strand.
TTGAAACACATATAAAGGGGACATTCTGCTGACTTGTCTCAAATTTTTGGGTAAAAAAAATGGTTACTTCCGTTGTAGTATATACTTTTCGTAGTTTGCGAAAGCTGATACTAGATTATTTTTATGTCTGTTAAACTGAATTTTGAATTTCGCGCAAAGCTACACGAGAGCTATCTGCGCTGGCCATCCATAATTTAGCAGTGTAAGACTAGAGGGAAGGAAGCTAGTGATCACCATTCACCGTCAACTCTTGGACTACTATTTTACCAACGAATAGTGGGATTGACCGTTACTTTATAACGCCCCCACGGCTGAAAGGGCAAGCATGTTTGGTGTGACGGAGATTTGAACCAGCGACCCTCAGATTACGAGTCGAGTGCTTTAACCAACTGGTGATAAAAATGAGATATTTATAAATTATTGTAATATGAAAGTCTTTATAAAATATATACTGCAGACATACAATAATATCCGTGTTTCTTACACAGATTTCGGCACTTGAAAGTGACGTTATCGATTTCTGCAGATTATCCATTTTATTTATTTCCATATTTGCTTCGCAGTTTTTAGTCTTGATTCTCAGGTCTAAATAAAGCAACGACCTTTCTTATATCAATCCGTATACTTGAAAAAACAAATTACCGTCATTTATTGTTATTAAAGTCCGTATGTTGCATAGCAGTGGTTTTTGATAAGACACAATAGACACAGTTCCTAGGACTTACGAAAACTATGGATCCATATAAAGTATTCCTCAATAGTTAATCTCTGGTTTAACTCATACAGCTGGTAAGGCCTATGAACACAAGGTGCCTTAAGTACTACAATCGTCCTTATGTGGCACTGATTGCTGTTGACAGATGCCGTTAATACCCAAAAGCTTCATATGATCATGTCGGACATATTCCTTTGGAAATCTTATTAAAATATCACACATTAGTTCTCATTCAAACCGCTTGTCGAAGTGATTTTATTAAGCATTAAAAACGTAGTTTTCATGTTAAAAGTTTGATAAATGAACCTGAGATATTGGGCAATTCGTATTCTGCTATTTTAGTTCAAATATCAACGAAAACAGGCTTAGCGAGGTATTAATGTAAAAATTCCTAAGCATTTTATAAAAATGTTAAAATAGGTTGCGTAACCACTTACTACGGTGTCTCTAGCTCTCTGAACCGAAATGTGATGTTGCAAGTTTTGTACGTTGATGCTGTCAACAGTAATTAAATTATTCTTACAAAAACAGGTACTCATTTTTATCAGAATTCTAGCTGTCCACTATCCTGGATCATACTCTATTGGTATCTCATGTACTTTCTCGTTGAAAAGCTCACTTCAAAGTACCTTATTCTAAAATAGACAGCGAACTTTTCCACTGGCGAATCAGGGAGTACTTGAGGGGGGTGGTATTATTACCTCCCTTTTATCGGTGGCTCTTCACACTCACAATTCAGATTGAAGTGCAAAGAAATACAATAAATAACGGAACCTGGTACTGGCTTTCTTAGAAGACACGGTGTACCATTAGGGTTTAAAACAAAAACAACAAAAAACGAACCGGTAGCTGGTTTGGAAAGAATTTCATCCTTCGCCACCATAAGTGCCGTGCATAATTCTTCCGTTAAGCATTTCGACCAGTTTTCAAAGCCCAGCTGTTTTTAAATATGCTAATCGAATACAAAGGCAGTTTCTGTCTTACAGTTATACGCCTTCTAATTAAGCTCAACTTTTTTTATCTCCACCTTTGAAGTTACAAGATGCAGGTGAATTAAGGTAAGAACAACTATACACGCAAATATGTAGTGTATATGTTTATATATAATAAGTATATGATATGTTAAGAACGCTCGAGGTATGTATTTCTTATGCGCCTGGTACTCGAATACACAGACTATATATAGATGTGTAGTTTTCTCTCTTTCAACCATAGGTTTTTTTTATTCTTGGAATTAATTAGAATACTTAAACAACTGTATTATAAATTCCAATACTAATGGCCCGCCATGACCAGGTGGTTAAGGCACTCGAATCGTAATCCACGGTTTCAAGTCCCCGTCACACAAATCATGCTCGCCCTTTCAGTCGTGGGGGCGTTATAAAGTTACGGTCAATCCCACTATTCGTTGGTAAAAGAGTATCCCAAGGGTTCGTGGCGGGTGGTGATGACTAGCTGACTTCTCAATAGTCTTACACTTCTAAATTAGGAACGGCTAGCGCAGATAGCCCTCATGTAAGCTTTGCGCGAAATTCAAAACAAATCAACCTATACTAATACATACACGTATGCATGCCAATGACAGATTAAAACATTTTGAGTTCTAGATGACATAAGTTAAAGGAAATTAAAAAATAATACAACTTGTAATTTTCCGTTTTGTGTGCATGTGTATTTCGTGCACATCATATCCATTAGTATAAATCATATTTATTCTGGGAATGATTATTTTTTTACAAGCGATGAAATATTCTAATTTAATTTTTTGTGAAATTTAAGATAAGTGATTGGATGTTTTTATTTTGGTCTTTTTTTTTTATTGGTTCACATAAATGAACAAAACACCAATGAAAAGGAGGAGGTCGAAAAGACTCGGAAATAATTATAAATTAATTATAAGGAGCTTTAATTAATGAATAATAATTAACAAATCCACGTACATTTAACGATGTGATTTTTAATGACGTGAAACAACATACTTGTACTGTGGTATTAATATTACTCTGGAAGAGGGAGCTACTGTTTCATTGTCTCTATACGGCCACAGTGACTTGTTTAATACTTTTAAACGCCGTCAAATATTTGTTTTTTACAAGTCTTTATCAAATTACCTAAACTTATGAACAAAATGACAACTTTGATAATTTTAATAAGCATTTTTAATTATTGTTAAAGGAACTGTCTTAAAGAGTGTAGAAAGACGAGACTGTCACAACGTTAGGTTTTCTTAGAGTTGTTTAATTTAAGATACGGGTCTAAGGAAACTAACAGAATTTCAATAACTCTTAGTAACTATCTAAATGTGCCTTTCAATTTAAACTGTTTGTTAGCTAGCCATTGGCTCATCGGTAACTCTGACTAGTGAACACTACACAAATAGCCCAATATATAACTTTGAGCGCGACATCAAACAAACAAAAACAAGAGATTTCATTGGTTATTTGTGGTTGGCAATGCAGATTGTAGTACCTTCTTTGATTTTAAGGTATTTCAGAGTCTCTTGTGAATATGGTTTTTTCTTCTAACGAGAAGTAAGACGTAAATAGTAACCCACTCCTATACACAAGTGCTAACGAAGAAAATAATTCCTCCCTAAATATTCGTTTGTAATTGCTAGGAGAGTGTCAAAACCTAAACCTATGGATGTAAGCTGGCTAATAACATGAGTAAGGATTATTCGAGCATAGTTGATATAGAAATATATTTAAGAGTTCATTAAGATGTTCAGAAACAGGCCTGTTGCTAGTATGTGTGTGTGTGAGGGATGGGCAAGAAATGCCCTTGCTATCTCAAATTAATGTTTTCCATTAATCTAAGTTTAGATTTATTTTAGTTCTGGTCCAATCATTATATGTCTCGTTGTTCCCCCTCCCTCTCCCCTAGTTAAGGAAACCTAAAACCGGGTCTGTGTGAAATGTTAATTCAATGGCCCTCGTGTAGTTTTGTGCGAATTTCAAAACAAATCCTTTTTATTTATTATTTTATAATAATCAGTAAAACAGTATTTAATGAGAGTTTTTTCTAAGTACTTTTAATCTAACGTTTATAATTTGTGGAGTTTTTAAAGTTATGTTTTAATCGTTTTTTGTGATACTTTTGAAGTAGTTCGGGATGGGCCCGGCATGGCCAGGTGGGTTAAGGCATTCGACTCGTCATCTGAGGATAGCGGGTTCGAATCCCCGTCACACCAAACATGCTCGCCCTTTCAGCTGTGGGAGCGTTATAATGTGAGTGTCAATCCCACTATTCTTTGATAAAAAAGTAGTCCAAGAGTTGGCGGTGGGTGGTGATGACTAGCTGCCTTCCCTCTAGCCTTACACTGCTAAATTAAGAACGGCTAGCGCAGATAGCCCTTGAGTAGCTTTGCGCGAAATTCAAAACAAACAAACAAACAATGAACTGTTTTGGCTTTGGGTGGTCTTACAGATACGACAGCGCTAACAATCAACCAGAAACTTAAAACACTAAAAATCGAATTTCGATACCTGACGTGTGTAGAACAGTGATCATCCATCGTGTACCTTTGCATTTAACAACTAACAAGCAATGAGTCAAACCAACCATGAACCAGAAAATAGAAGATGCTTTGAATACAGCAATGTTTTGAACGAGAAAGACGATTGGTGGAGCAAGCTGAAATAGACGTCGCCACATTACACATTACATACGAATTCTGTTCTCACAATTTATTTTTATTTTAGTTTATTCATTTTCTTATCGTCTGTTTCTCTCTCGCTCTTTGCCTCAAAGAAGATTTACCAGTTATTTTATAAACGTATACGTGTATTTGTTCTGTTACGTTACGACGTTTCAATTTCGTCACCAGAGTAACTGCCAACGTTCCCTTTTTGGTATTTAAGTAAAATCAAAGTAGGTCACCATCCTGCATCCACGAGATATTTTATTAGACGCTGTTATATCTTACACCTCCCATAGTTTTTATAAGTACGTTGACATGAAACCGGTTTCGGTTTCGGATGAAAGCGGACGAGGGAGTTGAATGTGGCCTATTTTATCTTCGAGTAATAAAAACGTAAAACTTTGAAGGGCAAAGAGGAAAAACTACAGCCTTGCTCTTTCGGTCTTAAAGACGTTGATCCAAGCAGTAATTCAAATCTTATTTTCCTTCCTCGTGTACAAAAGACTGCAGGAAGGTTATATCTAAACTTTCCCTTTTTTAAAAAAAAAACTTAAATTGAGCCCCAGCATGGTCACATGGTTAAGGAACTCGACTCGTAATTTGAGGGTCGTGAGCTCGAATTCGCGTCACACCAAAAATGCTCGCCCTTTCAGCCGTTGGGGCGTTATAAAGTTACGATTAATCCCACTATTCTGCAGTAAAATATTAGCCCAAGAATTGGCGGTAAGGTGTTGATGATTGACTGTTTTCACTTTAGTCTTACACTGTTAAATTAAGGACAGCTAGGACAGATAATCCGATCGTCAGGGCGGACTGTCAGCCCCATTACTTATGGCTAATTAATATGCTTGAGGAGGTTTAATACTGACCTCAAAGGTTTGGTTCAGGTGGTGTCACAGCTAGTAGAGATAACACACTTTGTAGCTTCGCGAATAACTAAGGTAAATTCGAATGAATGCATGGTTGCAGCTTCGAATTCCCGTCTCACAAAATATGCTTGCCATTTAAGCGTGGAGGCATTATAATGTTACAGTCAATCCCACCATTCATTGATAAAAGAGTAGCCCAAGAGTTGACGGTGGGCGGTGATGAATAACTGCCTTCTTTCTTGCGTTACACTTCTAAATTAGAGACGACCAGCGTTGATAGTCATAGTGTAGCTTTGCGCGAAATTTAGAACAAACTAATCGAAAGAATGGTGTTAAAAACACATGATGGGTTATGTTAGCAAAAAACTTTATTAATACCAGCGATAGATAACCCAAACGTAGGTAGCATGGACTGTAACAGTAAATACTTTCTTAATGTACCAACTCGCTATCGGGAAAGCTTATAAAGCTGTCTTACACACCAATAAAATATTTATCTTCGTTGTAATCGACCCCTTCACATACAGTGTTACGAAGGACGAACCCCTTTCCGCCCCAATAGTTGCACAAATCGTAGAGTATGATGCGCGGTACCGTGAGCCCCATGTGACTCAATTTTCTCTGACAACCCTATTGGACGAAATACAGAACAACAAAAACAGGTATCTTGTATGGATACTGCTGAGTCATCTGCCCAACCAAGACTCGAAATTACAAAGAAACAACTATTGCGTGCGTTATAATTCTTCTTGAATCTCTGATAAGCTAATGTATCACAAACTTTAACATTTCTTTATCTTTTCATTGATTGAACGAATGAAAAAGTCTGTTTTTATACAGACCCCGCTGGCAAAATAAAAAATAAAGTTCGATATTTAAGTATTGTTTGTATTTTGAATTTCGCACAAAGCTTCTCGAGGTCTATCTGTGCTAGATGTCCCTAATTTAGCAGTGTAAGACTAGAGGGAAGGCAGCTAGTCACCACCACCCACCACCAACTCTTGGGCTACTCTTTTATCAACGAAAAGTGGGATTGATCGTCAAATTATAACGTCCCCACGCCTGAAAGAGCGACCATGTTTCAGTTGAGGGGGATTCGAGCCCGTGACCTTTGGAGTACGAGTGAAGCGCCCTAACCCCCTTGTCAAATCGGGCCGTGAGATTATTCCTGTTTTATTACATTCAAATCTAAGTGTCCGTGGCCCAGAACAACAAAACATGAAAACCCAGTAGAATAAATAAGTATCAACTCTAGTATTTAAAAGTGTTCACATTAAGATTCTATAGAAAACATAAAAAGCATACCTTTGGGCATCCACATATTTCTTTTTCCAGTGTAGTAATGTCAAATTGTGAAGAAGTAAAAAAACACGTGTAAAGTACATAAGCCGAATAAATAAATAAATAATTATTTTTCTCATTTTCAGAGAAGTGGGGGGCAAGTGTGGATAAATACTATCATATATTCAATGAAACTGCATATGCGTGTAGGCTCATAATATTCGAGTAGTCTATTTTTAATATAACATTTGCTATGTGTCACTTTTTAGACTCGTCGACCGTTTCAACTTTTCACGTTGTTATAAACACGGTATACAAGTATCTAGATATTAATTTTACTTCGTTATAAACACGGTTTACCAAGTATCTAGATATTAATTTTACTTTATTATAAACACGGTATACAAGTATCTAGATATTAATTTTACTTTATTATAAACACGGTATACAAGTATCTAGATATTAATTTTACTTTATTATAAACACGGTATACAAGTATCTAGATATTGATTTTACTTTATTATAAACACGGTTTACCAAGTATCTAGATATTAATTTTACTTCGTTATAAACACGGTATACAAGTATCTAGATATTAATTTTACTTTGTTATAAACACGGTATACAAGTATCTAGATATTAATTTTACTTTATTATAAACACGGTTTACCAAGTATCTAGATATTAATTTTACTTTATTATAAACACGGTATACAAGTATCTAGATATTAATTTTACTTTATTATAAACACGGTATACAAGTATCTAGATATTAATTTTACTTCGTTATAAACACGGTATACAAGTATCTAGATATTAATTTTACTTTATTATAAACACGGTATACAAGTATCTAGATATTAATTTTACTTTATTATAAACACGGTATACAAGTATCTAGATATTAATTTTACTTCGTTATAAACACGGTTTACCAAGTATCTAGATATTAATTTTACTTTATTATAAACACGGTATACAAGTATCTAGATATTAATTTTACTTTATTATAAACACGGTATACAAGTATCTAGATATTAATTTTACTTCGTTATAAACACGGTTTACCAAGTATCTAGATATTAATTTTACTTTATTATAAACACGGTATACAAGTATCTAGATATTAATTTTACTTTATTATAAACACGGTATACAAGTATCTAGATATTAATTTTACTTCGTTATAAACACGGTATACAAGTATCTAGATATTAATTTTACTTTGTTATAAACACGGTATACAAGTATCTAGATATTAATTTTACTTTATTATAAACACGGTTTACCAAGTATCTAGATATTAATTTTACTTTATTATAAACACGGTATACAAGTATCTAGATATTAATTTTACTTTATTATAAACACGGTATACAAGTATCTAGATATTAATTTTACTTTATTATAAACACGGTATACAAGTATCTAGATATTAATTTTACTTCGTTATAAACACGGTTTACCAAGTATCTAGATATTAATACTACTTTATTATAAACACGGTATACAAGTATCTAGATATTAATTTTACTTTATTATAAACACGGTTTACCAAGTATCTAGATATTAATTTTACTTTGTTATAAACACGGTATGCAAGTATCTAGATATTGATTTTACTTTGTTATAAACACGGTATACAAGTACCTAGATATTAATTTTACTTTGTTATAAACACGGTATACAAGTACCTAGATATTAATTTTACTTTATTATAAACACGGTATACAAGTATCTAGATATTAATTTTACTTCGTTATAAACACGGTATACAAGTGTCTAGATATTAATTTTACTTTATTATAAACACGGTTTACCAATTATCTAGATATTAATTTTACTTTGTTATAAACACGGTATACAAGTATCCAGATATTAATTTTACTTTGTTATAAACACAGTTTACCAAGTATCTAGATATTAATTTTACTTTATTATAAACACGGTATACAAGTATCTAGATATTGATTTTACTTTATTATAAACACGGTATACAAGTATCTAGATATTGATTTTACTTTGTTATAAACACGGTTTACCAAGTATCTAGATATTGATTTTACTTTGTTATAAACACGGGATACCAAGTACCAAAATGTTAATTTTACTTTGTTATAAACACGGAATACAAGCATCTAGATATTGATTTTACTTTGTTATAAACACGGTTTACCAAGTATCTAGATATTGATTTTACTTTGTTATAAACACGGGATACCAAGTACCAAAATGTTAATTTTACTTTGTTATAAACACGGTATACAAGTATCTAGATATTGATTTTACTTCGTTATAAACACGGTATACAAGTATCTAGATATTGATTTTACTTTGTTATAAACACGGTTTACCAAGTATCTAGATATTGATTTTACTTTGTTATAAACACGGGATACCAAGTACCAAAATGTTAATTTTACTTTGTTATAAACACGGAATACAAGCATCTAGATATTGATTTTACTTTGTTATAAACACGGTTTACCAAGTATCTAGATATTAATTTTACTTTGTTATAAACACGGAATACAAGCATCTAGATATTGATTTTACTTTGTTATAAACACGGTTTACCAAGTATCTAGATATTGATTTTACTTTGTTATAAACACGGGATACCAAGTACCAAAATGTTAATTTTACTTTGTTATAAACACGGAATACAAGTATCTAGATATTGATTTTACTTTGTTATAAACACGGTTTACCAAGTATCTAGATATTGATTTTACTTTGTTATAAACACGGGATACCAAGTACCAAAATGTTAATTTTACTTTGTTATAAACACGGTATACAAGTATCTAGATATTAATTTTACTTTGTTATAAACACGGTATACAAGTATCTAAATATTAATTTTACTTTATTATAAACACGGTTTACCAAGTATCTAGATATTGATTTTACTTTGTTATAAACACGGTATACAAGTATCTAGATATTAATTTTACTTTGTTATAAACACGGTATACAAGTATCTAGATATTAATTTTACTTTGTTATAAACACGGTATACAAGTATCTAGATATTAATTTTACTTTGTTATAAACACGGTATACAAGTATCTAGATATTAATTTTACTTTGTTATAAACACGGAATACAAGTATCTAGATATTAATTTTACTTTGTTATAAACACGGTATACAAGTATCTAGATATTAATTTTACTTTGTTATAAACACGGTATACAAGTATCTAGATATTAATTTTACTTTGTTATAAACACGGTATACAAGTATCTAGATATTAATTTTACTTTGTTATAAACACGGTATACAAGTATCTAGATATTAATTTTACTTCGTTATAAACACGGTATACAAGTATCTAGATATTAATTTTACTTCGTTATAAACACGGTATACAAGTATCTAGATATTAATTTTACTTTATTATAAACACGGTTTACCAAGTATCTAGATATTAATTTTACTTTATTATAAACACGATATACAAGTATCTAGATATTAATTTTACTTTATTATAAACACGGTTTACCAAGTATCTAGATATTAATTTTACTTTATTATAAACACGGTATACAAGTATCTAGATATTAATTTTACTTCGTTATAAACACGGTATACAAGTATCTAGATATTAATTTTACTTCGTTATAAACACGGTATACAAGTATCTAGATATTAATTTTACTTTATTATAAACACGGTTTACCAAGTATCTAGATATTAATTTTACTTTGTTATAAACACGGTATACAAGTATCTAGATATTAATTTTACTTTGTTATAAACACGGTATACAAGTATCTAGATATTAATTTTACTTTGTTATAAACACGGTATACAAGTATCTAGATATTAATTTTACTTTGTTATAAACACGGAATACAAGTATCTAGATATTAATTTTACTTTGTTATAAACACGGTATACAAGTATCTAGATATTAATTTTACTTTGTTATAAACACGGTATACAAGTATCTAGATATTAATTTTACTTTGTTATAAACACGGTATACAAGTATCTAGATATTAATTTTACTTTGTTATAAACACGGTATACAAGTATCTAGATATTAATTTTACTTCGTTATAAACACGGTATACAAGTATCTAGATATTAATTTTACTTCGTTATAAACACGGTATACAAGTATCTAGATATTAATTTTACTTTATTATAAACACGGTTTACCAAGTATCTAGATATTAATTTTACTTGATTATAAACACGGTATACAAGTATCTAGATATTAATTTTACTTTATTATAAACACGGTTTACCAAGTATCTAGATATTAATTTTACTTTATTATAAACACGGTTTACCAAGTATCTAGATATTAATTTTACTTTGTTATAAACACGGAATACAAGTATCTAGATATTAATTTTACTTTATTATAAACACGGTTTACCAAGTATCTAGATATTAATTTTACTTTATTATAAACACGGTTTACCAAGTATCTAGATATTAATTTTACTTTATTATAAACACGGTTTACCAAGTATCTAGATATTAATTTTACTTTATTATAAACACGGTATACAAGTATCTAGATATTAATTTTACTTTATTATAAACACGGTATACAAGTATCTAGATATTAATTTTACTTTGTTATAAACACGGTTTATCAAGTACCAAGATATTAATTTTACTTTGTTATAAACACGGTATACAAGTATCTAGATATTAATTTTACTTTGTTATAAACACGGTATACAAGTATCTAGATATTAATTTTACTTTGTTATAAACACGGTATACAAGTATCTAGATATTGATTTTACTTTGTTATAAACACGGTATACAAGTATCTAGATATTAATTTTACTTTGTTATAAACACGGTATACAAGTATCTAGATATTAATTTTACTTTGTTATAAACACGGTTTACCAAGTACCAAGATATTAATTTTACTTTGTTATAAACACGGTATACAAGTATCTAGATATTAATTTTACTTTATTATAAACACGGTATACAAGTATCTAGATATTAATTTTACTTTGTTATAAACACGGTATACAAGTATCTAGATATTAATTTTACTTTGTTATAAACACGGTTTACAAGTATCTAGATATTAATTTTACTTTATTATAAACACGGTTTACAAGTATCTAGATATTAATTTTACTTTATTATAAACACGGTATACAAGTATCTAGATATTAATTTTACTTTATTATAAACACGGTATACAAGTATCTAGATATTAATTTTACTTTGTTATAAACACGGTATACAAGTATCTAGATATTAATTTTACTTTATTATAAACACGGTATACAAGTATCTAGATATTAATTTTACTTTGTTATAAACACGGTATACAAGTATCTAGATATTAATTTTACTTTGTTATAAACACGGTATACAAGTATCTAGATATTAATTTTACTTTGTTATAAACACGGTTTACCAAGTACCAAGATATTAATTTTACTTTGTTATAAACACGGTATACAAGTATCTAGATATTAATTTTACTTTATTATAAACACGGTATACAAGTATCTAGATATTAATTTTACTTAGTTATAAACACGGTATACAAGTATCTAGATATTAATTTTACTTTGTTATAAACACGGTTTACAAGTATCTAGATATTAATTTTACTTTATTATAAACACGGTTTACAAGTATCTAGATATTAATTTTACTTTATTATAAACACGGTATACAAGTATCTAGATATTAATTTTACTTTATTATAAACACGGTATACAAGTATCTAGATATTAATTTTACTTTGTTATAAACACGGTATACAAGTATCTAGATATTAATTTTACTTTATTATAAACACGGTATACAAGTATCTAGATATTAATTTTACTTTGTTATAAACACGGTATACAAGTATCTAGATATTAATTTTACTTTGTTATAAACACGGAATACAAGTATCTAGATATTAATTTTACTTTGTTATAAACACGGTATACAAGTATCTAGATATTAATTTTACTTTATTATAAACACGGTATACAAGTATCTAGATATTAATTTACTTTGTCATAAACACGGTATACAAGTATCTAGATATTAATTTTACTTTGTTATAAACACGGAATACAAGTATCTAGATATTAATTTTACTTTGTTATAAACACGGTATACAAGTATCTAGATATTAATTTTACTTTATTATAAACACGGTATACAAGTATCTAGATATTAATTTTACTTTGTTATAAACACGGTATACAAGTATCTAGATATTAATTTTACTTTGTTATAAACACGGTATACAAGTATCTAGATATTAATTTTACTTTGTTATAAACACGGTATACAAGTATCTAGATATTAATTTTACTTTGTTATAAACACGGTATACAAGTATCTAGATATTAATTTTACTTTGTTATAAACACGGAATACAAGTATCTAGATATTAATTTTACTTTGTTATAAACACGGTATACAAGTATCTAGATATTAATTTTACTTTATTATAAACACGGTATACAAGTATCTAGATATTAATTTACTTTGTTATAAACACGGTATACAAGTATCTAGATATTAATTTTACTTTGTTATAAACACGGTATACAAGTATCTAGATATTAATTTTACTTTGTTATAAACACGGTATACAAGTATCTAGATATTAATTTTACTTTGTTATAAACACGGTATACAAGTATCTAGATATTAAATACTCAAATCAGAGACAAGAACCCTCGTGATTTTGAAACAAACCTTATTTCAGCACTAAACATGCGTCACGTAATGAACTTGCAAGGTAATTGTAACAAAGGAGTTTGTCATATTCCAACTCTTTTTTATCAGGAAAACCATAGAGACATGACAATGACATTACGACATTTTCTCTTGGGTATAGCAAGTCATTTTGGGGTAATCAATTATCAAATGTAGGTCGAAAATTATTTGCTTAGTAAATTTTGATGTATTTTTATTCCTTTATCCCGACCACACCACTTTTGGCCTTCCCGAGGTCCACGTGCCACCATATTGCTGGGGAGAAAATGCTTAAGGAAGTTGCTTAAGGAACTATTTAGTTGTATACAAACTGCCATCGCGTATCGTAACATACACATGTATAACATGGTCCTACATGGAAAAATAACATTTATATATGTATATGTGGTGGGCTTTGAGAGTCTGTCTCCGCACTCTAACCTTTTATTTTGTCTTCTGCAACAAATATCGTCTCCCGATGAGGACAGGCGGTAAGTTAATGAACCTACAACGCTGAAATCCGGTGATCGATTCCTTGCGGCGAACACAGAAGGTTACCAACCCTTTGTGGCTATGCTTTAAATAAACAAAAAAGCAGTCTATGCACGCACACACACACACTTTGTTTGCCAATCTCAGATGCCCTGCTCGACCGATTTGGTGTCCTCCTGTGACCTAGTAAGGTGACCCATATGTCTTAAAACCTGCTCGATAGTGTTGTAATAATTAAACTTTATATTTTTATGGATACGTTCACCAGTGGAACGAAAGTGAGTTATCGTTAAAACACGACACATTCAACCTTCCACCAGTCTTGTATGTTTGTTCGCTCCTACTCCGTGTTTGTTCACAAACATTTTGAAATAACCCTAATATTAGTACCCTTCACCGAAGGTCTACTTTTCGAAGCATCAGAAACTTTATTTGTTGTTGATTTTTAACCTACGTAACGTTAACATACCCCTTGTACTCTGTGCATCGAGTTTCGAACTCCGAGTCTTAGAGTTATAAGCCCCAAGGTTTCGCTCTGAGCCACTGCTGGGAGGGGAAAGCACTATCTATAAGGTTAGAATATGCCTGAGATTCGCGATTCGAAACTAACTCTTAAAACAAAAGGTTAAAAACTTCCTCGTACAGTGTGTTGCTAAGAGAGAGTAAGTAAGAGCTATGACACTGAAAGCACGGTGAGTGATTATGATTTGTATATATACCTAACCACGTTCGATTAAACTGAGAGAAACATCAGTCTATGTTAGTTACAACGACGTTGTAAGGTGTGACGTGTTTTGTGTGTGTGTTCTTTTTAATTTCAAGATTCAGACACTATCGGATAGGCGAGAGAAGTCGTAGAACTTAAAATGATCAGATCAGTCAACTTACATAGCAATATAACAGGGTATATTAAAACACTCTGGAAACTACATTATGAAAACTAGTGGTTAAGAAGTGTGATCCCGGTGGTTAGCGTGCTAGACTTTGGAGATTATATATACAGATCTTTTTGTGGATATATATGCTTTACATGGGTGACGATCAAGTCCTATTATTGGGTAAGACAATAGTAGCACTCTGGTTTATTCTTTCAAAACTAGGAACGCATAAGACAGGAAGCTTGTTATTATCTTTCAATGAACGCCCGGAAACAAACACAGTATTATATATAAGACGCGCCATCTTTTGGCGAAATGTTACAATAATCATTACTGTAGATATATTGAAAGGAGGAAAAAAAAAAGAAGAAAGTGGGTTGGCGATTAGTTTACGAACTTTTAAGGGCAAAATACAGGTTTAGATTCTGCGCGATGCAGGTAACCTATTGTGTAGCTTTACACAAAGAAAAACAATAAAACAGTATTAAAAGGTAAGCCAATGATATTCTAAAGGGAAGCAAACTTACAAATATTTAGAAAGTTTGAATCATTTATGAAAAAAACTATATAGAAATTACCAAATCTATTATTTTTTCATTTACTCACCAGGTTGTTGTTGTTGTTTTGAATTAAGCACAAAGCTACACAATGGGCTATCTATGCTCTGCCCACCACGGGTATCGAAACTCGGATTTTAGCGTGTAAGTCCGCAGACATACCTCGGAGCCACTGGGGGGCTACTCACCAGGTGTAGATATGAAGTATGAATGTCACCATCATGAAAGAACGATTTAAATGCTCGAATAAAACAATAAGATTTCTGGTGCTCCTGGTGATGGTTCTATTCGTTGGTAAAAAAGTATCCCAACAGTTGGCGGTGGGTGGTGATGACTAGCTGCCTTCCCTCTAGTCTTACACTACTAAATTAGGGACGTGTAGCTTTGCGCGAAATTCAGAAAACACAACAAACAGATAGTGACACTTAATGTTAAAAAACAAATGTGGAAGGATTTAAACTGCGTATTAATATGAATATTTCTCCACAAAGAATAACATATGTTTTAATTGTTTTTATTTTGTTTTAGTTTCACTGGATAATTCTGTCGACTAGCAGTTGGTTGTTGTCGTAATTTCAGGCAAAATCTGCTAGAGAGATAAATGTGCTAGCCCTCTTAATATTGAAGAGATGGATTAGAGGGAAGGTAACTAATCAATACTACACTAGAATGCTTTCTTGTAGATTTGCGCGAAATTCAAAACAAACTGAAAAGAATTGGCTAGTTTTGATGAACCAGCGAATAAACCAAATAGCTACCGACCAATCAGCCTGACCAGCTGTGTTGGCAAAATTCTTGAAAGAATAATAAGTAATAGATTCTCCACATTCTTGGAGATAACATCAAAATTACCAGAAGAATAGAATGGATTCAGAAAATTTAGACAAACGACAGACAATTTAATAAGATTAACCGAAACCATAATAGATAGTTTCAACAAAAATGAATGTACAGTCGCTTGCTTCCTCGATATCGAGAAAGCATTCGACACTGTTTGGCACGACGGTCTAAGGTTCCGAATGAATGAAATGAAACTACCGCGAGGAATTATTCGCTGGTTATCTAACTTTTTGGAAAACAGAAAATGTAGAGTAAACGTAGAAGGAACTTTTTCCGAATACTTTACTCCACTAGCTGGTGTCCCATAGGGAGGGGTGGTTAGCCCTATACTCTTCATCATGTATGTAAACAATATGCCATTGAAGGATCCAAATCATGGATTCTCATCACAGTTCGCAGATGATGTGGCAATCTGGAAAAGTGCTGCAACACCCACGATAGCAGCTACAAACATACAACCACAATTAAATAGAATTAGTGAATACTGTGAAAAATATAGAATTAAAATAAACACAGCAAAAACTCAGCTCGTAGTCTTTACGAAATCGACAAAACACAAAAAACAACAGCTAGAAATATATATGAATGGCACTCTACTCCAGATTGCCCAATCAGCAAAATTTTTAGGTTTGACTTATGATTCAAAATTAACTTGGATCAATCATGTCAACGAAATTAAAAATAAAATTTAGCGAAGAACCAACTATGTAAGGAGTCTAACTGGTAAACACAGTGGAGCATCTACAGATAACATTTTGAAAATATACAAAACATATATTAGACCAGTAATAGACTATGCAGCTCCAGCATGGGTAACTGTAAGTAATAAAACAATTAAAACTAAACTACAAACAATCCAAAACACACTTCTCACAACTGCATACAGAGTCCCGAGATCAACATCATCTAAATTCATTCATAAATACTCGAACATACCAACCATATCAGATAGACTCCTAAATATTGCAATTAGATATTTTAACAAAAATTGGATGAAAAATGATTTATTATGCGAACTAGACAGGTACCTCATACATGATGAAGAAAATCCTAAATATCTCTCCCCAATTAACATATATTTTAAATACAAAGAAAAATAAATTAAAGTAAAATATGTATGTATATAAACTTTAAATCTTATATTTATAGTTTACATATTTATGTATTTAAAAAAATAATAAAAATAAATAAATAAATTGCCACCAGCTAACTTGACCTACTGTGAATTATACAAACATTTAAAACAGAATAATAGACTATAAATGGGCATTGCCCTGAGAAGGACCTAACATACAAACAGTTAGGGAAAATAAGTTCAGGAAGGAGGAAGAGGTCAAAGAGAACCTGACCCTCCAGGGCAAAATACCCAAATACCATTGATCCATTGGTTTTGATGAATCTACCACTTGTGAACTAACACCAAATTCAGTATGATAACAATTTCGCACAAGTTAAGATAAAAATTAATTATTCGCGAAGACTTTAGTGTTGAAGATTTTCACTAGATTCGAATAACTTTTACGGAAATAAGATAAGTGAATTCCTAATGTTTCTTGTTGTAACTAAGAAAGGTTTTTGGTAAAATATATTCGCGACTTCTCCTTTTAGGAATTTTTTAGACTGAATTCCAATGTGCGTGTGTAAGTATATTATTAACTTTATATATTGAACAAATTACTAGATAAGTAAAATTTGAATTTAATTATAGAACTGTTGTTTTGTTGTTTTGAATTAAGCACAAAGCTACACAATGGGCTATCTGTGCTCTGCCCACCACGGGTATCGAAACCCGGATTTTAGCGTGTAAGTCCGCAGACATACCGCTGAGCCACTGGGGGGCAATTATAGAACTATCTCTTTCTAAAAAGTTGTCTGTTGTTGTTTTTTTAATTTCGCGCAAAGCTACTCGTGGGGGCTATCTGCGCTAGTCGTCCCTAATTTATCAGTGTAAGACTAGAGAGAAGGCAGCTAGTCATCACCACCCACCGCCAACTCTTAGGCAACTCTTTTACCAACGAATAGTGGAATTGATACTCACATTATAACGCTCCCACAGCTGAAAGGGCGAGCATGTTTAGTGTAAGAAGGATTCGAATCCGCGACCCACAGATTACGAGTCGAACGCTTTAACCCACCTGACCATGCCGAGCCTTTTCTAAAGAGACATTTGTTGGTTGGATGTGAAGTTTGTAAATCTCTTCAACGAATTGTTTAAAATGTTTGCAGATCTGTTGGGTTAAGATATTGTTTTTGTTAAGCACACTTTTATAGAAACTTGTGTGGTTAAGTTTAATATCATTCTGCAATATTAGAAAAAAATACGTTGAGAATGCAGCATTTTCCATCCATAGCGTCCTCTGATGAGGAAGTTGTGAACAAATTTTATAGAATTGAAATTTCCAACCTAAAAGAAAGCAGATTGTAAGAGCTTTTGGATCAAGAAACAATCGTCCCTTCTTTTGAAAGGCAGCCAACAACACCTGCCGCCACAATGACTTTGTCCAGGTCTTTGAACCTAAAATGGGGTTGACTGTCACTTTTGTAACAATCCCACAGCAGCAAATTCAGAGCGTGCCCAATAATATGATGTCACTAACTTTGGTCTGACGACCCATAGTCCAATACGACAATCATTGACCCAAGCTCATTTCATTTTATGAAGCCTTTAGCTTTGCATACATTTAAAAGTTATGTTACATGCTGAAACCAATGATTTTGTTTGTTTGTTTGTTTTGGAATTTCGCACAAAGCTACTCGAGAGCTATCTGTGCTAGCCGTCCCTAATTTAGCAGTGTAAGACTAGAGGGAAGGCAGCTAGTCATCACCACCTACTGCCAACTCTTGGGCTACTCTTTTACCAACGAATAGTGGGATTAACCGTAAATTTATAACGCCCCACGGCTGAAAGAGCGAGCATGTTTGGTGCAATGGGAATTCGAACCCTCGATCTTCGGATTACGAGTCGAGTGCTTTGACCACCTGGCCGTTTCGGGCCGCTTGGGAATAAACAAATCCACTTGAATTTTGATAATTAATACAGAAAATACAGAAGATTTGATATTCAAAGTATAGCAGAAATACTCGCACGTTTGTTATTAAGTAGAGAGCGTTCGATTATGAGGAAATCTAAAAAAGAATAGAACACTTAATTTACAAAAACTTGTCGTTTTTTTTCTTTCTCTTTAATAACCTATTTTACCAAACATAAATGTTATGAACTTGGACGTTTTATTATCGTTTCAGAGCAAACTTATTGGGATAAAAGTAATTATAACGTACTGGAAACAGGCACATATTAAATGTGTATGAAAAAGTTAATTTAATATTGCTGGAAACTCTTTTAAAGTCATTGTATTGTTATTTGTCTAGGGGAGCTTTGCTTTTAATGTCGAGTGTTAAGAGCATGTCAGTGATGACTAGAATTTTCTTGGAAGTGTGGGAAACAATGTTAACACAGCTAAAACTAGGTTTAGTTTACTTGTGGTCTTTGATGTTGAAGTTTAGTTTATAACTTGAAAAGGTTTAGCAGCACAAAATAAAAGAATAATTTAACATCTCTCTGATTTTTATTATTGAAATTTGGTCTATAAGTGAAAATGATTTACTCACACGAACCTAGAAATTAGTTTAACATTTATGTACTTTGATATACAACTTTTGTTTTAAACTAATTAACTGAACCTTGTGTAACACTGTTCAATGACTTTTGGGTTTCTTGATCTTTTATACAAAAGTAATTATTCTGTAAAGTATAACGAAAATGCTATCCTCAGCTAACTAGTTCGATGTCCGTGTGACCTTTACTTGTAAGTTGTTGTTGTTTTGTATAAAGTCCAAAGCTACAAAATGGGCTATCTGTGCTCTGCCCACCACGGGTATCGAAACCTGGTTTTTAGCGTTCCAAGTCCACAGACATTCTGCTGAGCCGCTGGGGGGCAGCTGTATTTTAGAATAAGCCAAGTTTCTTGAACATTGCGAAAGTACTGTAAATAAGAAGTGAAGAAACTGGCTGAGAACAAATGTCCTTCGAGAAATGCAGAGATGGGTTAAAAAGATAAAAAATGACAAATCCGACTCCTTGATCGATGTTTTTATTTAATGCGCATGGAAAAGTATCGTTTATTCTCGAGACATTACATGGAAACAGTAAACTAAGCTGCTTACAAAAAGTATACGTCATCTCAGAATCTTGTAATTATTAAACAGAAACAAACACGTAACTACCCCACTCGCCCACGTAATGATAACATCGCGTATGTAGTAGGTTGTATGACAACCGTGAATTTTTCTGCGAAGCTAAGTTGGCGTTTCACTATATGTTCTACTTCGCAATGAAAAGTAATCAGTTCTTACCAGGTGATAAGGACACGTGTGTGTGTCTATAACTTTTGTTTTGCCAGGAAATCACGCTCATAAGCACATATTCATAAGCGTGACTAGCAAGAACTACATGTATAAAACAAGTATGTGCTCTTATAAATTTTATGACCAATGGGAATGTAAACGTTTATCCATATTATGACAGTTCAGATTCTCGACCACTTTCCGTTGTTTATTGTTTTGCAATATGACAATCCAATTTTGTATCTTTAACTATCGTATAGCTCGTCAAAAATGGCGGGGCAACTGCTGCGTCCCCACAGTTTACCTTAGTCTTGCATTTTATAGCTAACTGAAATAAATAAATTTTTTTGAAATCATGTTTCACCAGATTAAATTGGTTTATTTTTTAGTAAAAACGTTGGTAATACAACACAAAATAATTTAATTCAGACACGCTTTAAATTTAAAATTGAATCGATATTTTTATTTTCGTGATAAATTTTATACACTTGGCTCTAGACCAGGTGATCCCACACTACGTCTTTACTTTAGGCTTATAATACTAACACTCACAACACTTATAAGGTTTCAAAGCACAAATATGCATAAACGGCACTCTTTTACTTTCGTCACTAAAATTATAATGGGCATACAGTTAGCGAACTATTATATCAGGATAAATGCATTATGGGTTTACGACTCCTTTTTCGAGAAATCAAGTGTGACGTGACTTTACTTTTGTAATGCCAGTTACATTAGAGTAATTTGCTTTATGTTTAACTGTTTTCTTGAGGTATGACTGTGCGCTTACAATTGAAAAAATTTTTCCAAAATTGTAGGCTTCTTTAGGTTATTTGCACTGTGCTCATCGCGAGAATTCGTACGCTGGATTTTAAAGTTAAAAATCTTCTTGCTTGTCGCTATGCTAACATCATGCCTTAAAAGTTATTCAATAAAACTGAAATGAAAACGAAAATTCTGTACAGGTATGAAACACAACAACTTTTCAGTGAAACATTATATGATTCGGCATGGCCAGGTGGTTAAGGCACTCGACTCGTGACACCAAGCATGCTCTCGCTTTCAGCTGTGGGGACATTATAATGTGACGATCAATCTCACTATTCGTTGGTAAAAGAGTAGCCCAAGATTTGGCGGTGGGTGGTGATGACTAGTTGCCTTCCCTCTAGTCTTAAGCTGCTAAATTATGAACGGCTAGCGCAGATAACCCTCGTTTAGCTTTGCAGGAAATTCAAGAAAACAAACAGAATATTACTTAAAGAAGTCAGTGATAAGTTCATGGGTTTTACAACGCTAAAATCAGGGGTTCGATTCCCCTCGGTGGGCTGAGCAGATGGCCCTTTGTGGCTTTGCTATACGAAAAACACACACACACACGTTAAAACTTTAACATACAGGGTCAGTTTTCCCACGGTGGACGAGGCGCATATCGACCATCGTGTAAGCTCTGTTCTAATACAGAAAAAACATAATTTATTTGCTTAAATATTTACTTGCATAGAAAAGAAACAATTATCTGGGGAATAAAGTGATGTGCCAAGGAAAACATTAATATCAGCACTAAAAGAACTGTCGGTAAATTAACTTACCAGAATTTGTGGCTCTTTTTGTAAATGTAGTTGTTGCTACATCACAGTTAAGCACAAAATTACACAATTTGCTATTTGTGCTGTGCTCAGAACAGATATCAAAACCCTGTTTCTAGAGTGACAAACCTTTAGAATTACTTCTGAGTCTCTGTAGGGGGGGAGGTAATATAGGTTCTAGATGTGTTTTATTAACACCGCCCTGTCAAAGTTATATACAAAGTATATGAAGGGAGAGATGAGCAGTTTCGTTATATTCAATATTGTTCGAAGAGTGTAAGTCGTACAAATAATAAGCTAAACCTATGGAAAATACAAAGAAAAAAAGACAATAAAGATAATGCATGCCACAACACTGTTGATATTTAAAACACATACAATAGTTTATGTGCAAATGTGCTAAACGGCTGTGACGGAAATCCTTTAGGTTCAGGTACAGCGTACTGTTTAACTTTCGATCACAGAATCCCCCTAGTGACACAGCGGTATGTCTGCATATTCACGACGCTAGAAATTGAGTTTGATATCCGTGGTAGGGAAAGCACGGATACCCAATCGTGCAGCTTTGTGCTTAATTACAAATAAACTGATCACAGCGAGGAAAGTTATTCAGTCAGTAGGTCTCGGCGTCACGAGGGCTTTGACTAGCAACAAATAGAATGACAGTATTGACTTTCTTTTATTACACCCTCAGCTGAAACTGTGAAGAGTAGCGCGTTAAGTGGTATCGAGTGGCAAACCTTGGATCTTTTCGGAAGCCTCATACGCTAACGAGCGGTCCAGATAATCAACTATTTATTAAAGTAAATCAAACTTTAGTTATACAGTAAATAGACCGAACTATTCGAGAAATGTGTCCATGAGCAAACCTGATAACCACACGAACGAACGTTTTTTAATTTCTTGGTGTAATTGTCTTCCAACGAATTTCACTGCGAACAGTTATTGTCTGTCTAATTGTACTGTTCAGTTTCACGCCAGGATACTCGAAGGCTATCTACACTATCGATCCATAATTTTGAAGTGAAAGAATAAAAGGAAGATGGTTAGTCAACACCACCTGCGTCAACTCTCCAGTTACTCTTTATCCTCGTCACACCAAGGATGCTCGCCCTTTCAGCCGTGGGGGCGTTATAATTATACGCTCAATCCCACTATTTGTTGCTAAAAGAGTAGCCTAAGAGTTGACGGTGGGTGGTGATGACTAGCTGCCTTCCCTCTAGTCTAACGCTGCAAAATTATGAACGGTTAGCGCAGAGAGCTCTCGTGAAGCTTTGCGCGAAATTCGAAAGAAACCAACGAATGATGGGATTGACCGTTCCATTATAACGCTCCACGCGCTGAAAGGACAAGCACGTTCTAGAACGATACGCTATCTCGCATTCCTCTGATTGCAGGTCTAGTTCTCTAAACCACTAGGCCGTTAAGAGTGAAATAGACACAAGTAGAATAGAGACGCGTCCATTTTTTTTCTTATATATTAATATGCCAAATACGATATTGTGCATTATTGTGGTATTCAATATTATGATAATATTTTCTTTGATGAATATTCATTTCGGAAATCATGTCGCTCTGTACAAAATTATGTGCAAAATCGTAACGTGAAACTCTCCCGAATTTTGGACAGAATTATTAGCAATGACAAAATAAAAACCAAAAGCACCATTGACAGACTTCTCGTCACATAAAATAGTGTTTTAACCTGAACGACACTTTATACGTCACGTGTACTAGATAGCTAGTTTAAGACCTTCCATTTATGGTTCATGCCTGGAATTTTCCAATTTAGAACTGATGATCAGAGAGAGATATCAGTTAGCACCACGTGCCATCTATGAGACTACTGTTAACCAAACAAACGATATTTTGATAACTTCGTCACTTCCGGAAATAGTAATTCGTTTAAAAAGACATATCGCGGGTCGAACTCTGGGTCTTCCAGGTGATAGCCTGGCGCGCGAACCACCTGGTTACGCCCGGCCCATGTCGCGATAAAAGAATGAAAAGAATAAATTTCCACTTGGTGAAATACTAGTTTTATCGACGTGTTGTCAGCAGAACCGAAGAGAGGCGAGTGTTGCTCTCACGTGTCGTTGCTACGGGTGACCTTGTTTACCGTGTTACAGAGTGGATAAAGAAGTGTAATTGGCCGAAACTAGGGCAGCATCCCTATATGCTAACGAACTTGAGGTTTCAATTGGTTATTTGACTGCCAGCTTCTATGGACAGGACTGTATACAGTTCTAGGTGTACTCGACGAATTGTATAGCCTTCGTCTCGTGACGTCACTTTCCGAACGGGGACGCACCCCATCAGTATTGTGCCTGACACGTTCCTTCCGCCGCGGGTAAAGGTTTGAAGGGAGGAGACAAAATAGTACGAACGAGCTACTGTAATACCTGTGACGAAGGGCCACCACTGGGCGTTTTCCGAACCATACAGTTCTATACGCATTTCGGACGTTAAAAGCAGGTCACTACGGCGAAAGTAGAATATTGTCTGCCTCGTAACCAGATTAGAGAGGTGCGAACAGCTGAGAATCGTCAAAACAGTAAAGAGTGTGCGAGGAAACTCGTTGAGAAGCACGTGGCGCGCTCAGCACCCTGCTGACTTATTGACACACGCGCGATCACGTTCAATTTCGAAGTGTTGCAAACCTGTTCGTCATTTCATATCAAACACTTTCAAGAAGAAAGGTGAGTTTTTGTTTGTTTCGTTAACTGTGCACTTTTGATCGTATTCAAAAACAGCCTTCTCTCCTTTGTTGTGATGCGGTTTTCTGAACATAAAACACAAATTATTACTATTTTTCGGGATAATTCCTCGTTATTTCAGGAAAAAAAAGTCCCCCGCTCGTACAGCGATAAGTCTATGGATTTATAACGCTAAAATCAGGGGTTCGATTCCTCTCCGTGGACTCAGCAGATAGCCCTAAATGGCTTTGCTATATTAAAAACACTCACAAAAAAGGAGAACACAGATGCCACACGTCTCTCCATTTAACCAGTTCGCTTTATTATTTGAACTACAAGGTTGTTCTCATGTTGATATTTATTCTTAATTTGCTAATAACTAAAAGTTATTTAACATAAAATATATATTACTGAAGTAATAATCCTTTTCTGCTCAACTGGTCAATTTTCTAAGGTCAGAGCATTCTGGTCACAAATCATTGGATATGTTATCGAATAATCCTAATTAAAATTAAACTTTGCTTGGTTTCTTGTACTTCGCAGCACAAGTTCACGAACTACTCCCGTCATACTGAATACTGGGATTTGACTGTCAGTCTTATCACGCATCCTTGGCCTCAAAACGCAGAGAGCGAATTTGTGTGTGTGACACAGCGGAATGTCTGCGGACTCGCACCATTATAAACCGGGTTTCGATACCCATGTTGGTCAGAGCACAGATGAATCATTGTGTAGCTTTGTGCTTAATTCCAAACAAACAAAGTATGCGTCTTTTGTTTCTCATTGTTTTTTGTCACGCTAACCATATCTCCATAGCAACACTGGGCTCCGCACAACCAAAGAACTTGGAAAAAAATTATTCTTCTATACAAGTAAAGTTTACAGAAAGAAAACTGCTAATAGAAGAGACTCCATCATGATAAGAAAGATAAGCGTCAACGTAGTGAAGTTTACCAGCTGGTAATTAACGTGATAAGACATCCATAGTAAACACGTTTACGTTGAACTTGTCTCCTGGATATTAATAAATAATTCGCAATTATTATTCAGGAGCGTTTGAAACATTTTGACTCTTGCCTGCGAAAGTAATTTTTAAAAACGAATAATAGAGGTTTCGTGCAAAATTTTCTGAGACGACTCTGTACCTCTAGAATACGAAATAAAGAGCTAATATAAATAACACAAAGACAGTTAGTGGTGACGTTTCGGTTAGAATAATTTTCTGGACTTTTATGTTTCCGCTAATCAGGTCTTTTCATCGCGATCAGTCAGAAAAATCAGATACTTTCCCTGACTAGCCTCAAACAATAGAACTGGTTTAGCGGGGAAGCAATCAACTGGGTAAAGAGTTCAGTTTATTTGGTTTGTTTTTGAATTTTCGCGCAAAGCTGCACGAGGACCATCTGCGCGAGCCGTTTCTAATTTAGCAGTATAAGATTAGAAAGGAGGCAGCTAGCCATCACCACCTACCGCTAACTCTTGGGCTACTCTTTTACGAAAGTCACATTATAACGCTCCGACGGCTGCTAGAGCGAGCATATTTGGTGTGATGGGGATTCGAACCCGTGACCCTCAGATTACGAGCGCCCCTAACCACCTGGCCATGCCGGTCCATAAAGAGTTCAGTCTGAATTACGTTCACTACTTCTATCTATTTTAATAATGCTATTATTAAATTGTACATGTTAATACCAGGCAACACCACCATTGAAACAGCAATGAATTATTTGTTTGTTTTGGAATTTCGCGCAAAGCAACTATTTTCGCTAACCATTCCTAATTTAGTAGTGTAAAACTAAAGGGAAGGCAGCTAGTCATCACCACTCAGCGCCAGCTCTTGAGCTACTCTTTTACCAACGAAGAGTGGGATTGACCGTAGCATTATAACGCCCCCAAGACTAAAAGAGTAAGCATGTTTAGTGCGACGGAGATTCGAACCCGCCACCCTCGGATTACGAGTCGAATGCCTTAACCCAGCTGGCCGTACCAGTAATGAAATAGCAATGAAAAAAGCATTACGTCATTGGAAAAAATCCTTGAACCTTGACCTAATAAATTTCGTCTTTAACAGCAACAAAAAATGGAAAAAGAAAGAGACGATCTTCCAAACATTATGGAGTTTTGAAGTCTAATATGTCTGGTTTTGGTGTGGTAGCGTAAGCAACAGAATACCGATGACACTACCAGCGGTAAGTTATGGACTTACATCGCTAAAAACCAGATTGGATTACCCGCAGTGGACACAACAGATAGCCTAATGTGGCTTTACCCGGAAACAAACAGATATTACTAAATATATGTCTCAAATAAAATGTAGTTTGAGAAGAGAGAAGCATAATAGGGTTTTATGCTATGGGTCCTGGTCTGATGACGTCAAGACCCAACTTTCACAGTCCTGCATTCTCGTAAAATCACCACTTTTGGAAGCTTAAATTTGCAATTCGACGTCTAACCCTTAAACAGGGCCGTCGGGCTAATCTTTGAGGCGTAATGTTGCTCGAAACAATAACAAACATGATTTTGTGTTTGTTGTAAACTAGTATATTGTTTTACTTACGTAACACAGAATGGTTGGGCTGAAGAGTTTGGCAAACTACGCTATTGACAAGTAGTTTTATACGAAGTTAGTTTTCAACAAGCAAAGATTATTATACGTTATCTGATATTTGCTATACTTGTTTTCAGATATCTGCACAAACAGAAAAAAAAATGTGCGATAAACAGTAAATTGTCAACTTACGTATAAAGGTTACAAAATGAATCCAATATGAGAAGTTGTGAACTTATCTTCTTCATTAATATAAACAGAAAAATATGTTTAATAAACAGTAAATTGTCAACTTATGTATAGAGGTTACAAAATGAATCCAATATGAGAAGTTGTGAACTTATCTTCTTCATTAATATAAACAGAAAAATATGTTTAATAAACAATAAATTGTCAACTTACGTATAGAGGTTACAAAATGAATCCAATATGAGAAGTTGTGAACTTATCTTCTTCATTAATATACACAGAAAAATATGTTTAATAAACAGTAAATTGTCAAGTTTATTTTCTTATAATCCATATTCCTCACACGAAAACTACACGTGTTAATTATTGGTCCTGGACGATCATTTGCTTCTCTAATTAGTGATTGCTTGTTCACAATGTTTACAATAACAATATCAGAAACAGTTTCAGTTTTGTTTCGCATGTCAGCTTTTTTTTTAAAGTATATGTTGTAAATAATATCCATATGTGTACGTTATTATTTCTCTGTAAAGGTTTTCTTCGTTATTTTTCTAAGTGCTTCCAGCTGTTATAGTGTTATATTTACCATAGTAATGAGTTCAGTTTTTTTACATCAGCATTATTTCTTCAAAAAGGTAATTTCTTTCTTACTCTATCCCGTTATCTACACAATAAACCACACTTATTATATTTTTAGATAAAAAAATAACTTATTATTTTTTTAAACTTTTAATATTTTGGTATTATTTTTGTTACTTTAATTCCCAATTATATAGATTTTTAGTCCTAACAACAACACTGCTTCTCAAAACCGTAAAACGTTGTCTCAGTAATATTACCCTTCAACGCTATAACAAAGTTATCCTAACACTAAAATTCTGTCTCAACACTGTAAAAAAGCCCGGCGGCCAGGTGGTCAAGGCACTCAATTCGTAATCTTAGGGTCGCGTGTTCGAATTCTCATCACACCAAACATGCTCGCCCTTTCAGCCATTTCAGCGTTATAAGTGACAGTCGATTCCACTATTCGTTGGTAAAAAGAGTAGCCCAAGAAGGGTTGGCGGTGGGTGGTGATGACTAGCTGCCTTTCCTCTAGTCTTACGCTGCTAAATTAGGTATGGCTAGCGCAGACAGCCCTCGTGTAGCTTTGCTCGAAATTTTAAAACAAACAAATAAACAACATTGCAAAATATTGTTGCAAAAATATTCTTCAACACCATAAAAGGACATTGTTGTTATAGAAACGTCACAATAAGAAGATCATTTCCCAGCGTTGAACAAACGCTGTAATAACAACATTGTTTATCAATACAGTAGCACGTTGTCCGAACAACAGCATTGTTTTCCAACGCTACGGAAACGTTGTATTAGCTATAACATCGTTTCTCACCACAATAAAACGTTGTCGTAACAGCAAACTTGTTTTCAAACACAACAGAAACCTTATCCTAAATCAATATTGTTTCTGCATATTGTAAAACGTTGTCCTGACAGAACGCCCCCCAGTGGCTCAGCGGTATGTCTGCGGACTCACACGCTAAAATCCGGGTTTCGATACCCGTGGTGGGCAGAGCACAGATAGCCCATTGTGTAGCTTTGTGCTTAATTCAAAACAACAACCTGACAGAACACTTGTTTCTTAACACCATAAGACGTCCTAAAACCTATATTTTTCTAACACTAAAGCATGATTGTACAACGTTCTCCAGCCCTTATTATCATGTTATGCCCTGATTTTTAAGTTGGGCGCCACTTCAAATTCCATATTGAAAGGAAGAGAGCGGGAATTCAAGCAGTCAGATTAAAATGGATTGAATTAATGATATGACATATTTTAATAACATGCCTATTCTTGCGGCACTTTCCGTTAAGTGCCGCAAGATGGCGCATTATCTAAATGCTTGGAATACACCAGTTTTTACCTCGCGTGTCATACAGCGATCTCTAGCAGTACTGTTTACAACAACGGGATTTTTTCTAATCGTAACATAATGCAGCGGGACTTTCTCGAACTAGCAAAACAAGAGTTCGGGAAAATCGTTAGCCTTCGAATAAAATACGGTAACTTTGATGCGACTTTAACCAACTTTTAATGTTGTGTTCAAACCTGGCGTATCGAGAACAGGTTAACGTGAGGTTAAAATTGGGAACAAACGAGAGCTTTCACAAAAACCGCAATAAAAACAAAATAGATCAGTAATAACTGCTTAATAGAGAAACTTTATAGGCCCGGCATGGCCAAGCGTGTTAAGGCGTGCGACTCGTAATCTGAGGGTCGCGGGTTCGCATCCCAGTCGCGCCAAACATGCTCGCCCCTTCAGCTGTGGGAGCGTTATAATGTGAACGGTCAATCCCACTATTCGTTGATAAAAGGGTAGCCTAAGAGTTGGTGGGTGGTAATAACTAGCTGCCTTCCATCTAGTCTTACACTGCTAAATTTGGTACGGCTAGCACAGAGAGCCCTCGAGTAGCTTTGTGCGAAATTCCACAACAAACAAGAAACTTTATTTCTAGAATTTTTAAACGCTGGGATTAACGACTGAGTTTCTTTCTTGAGAGAGTGACGTTGAAGACGCACGTGAAATACAAAAAAGTTTGTTCCAAATTACTTCGAATTGAAACCCGTCTTGTGCTATCGTTGTTTTTTTGTTTCAATTCTGGTACATTTGCCTCGGGAATCAGTAACGTATTTTAGACTTAAAATATTTCTATCTTTATGCCAAAGGCTGATTTCATTTTTTTTCCCAAGTTTCTTAGCCTATAAATAAATTGCAAGTTTAAACAACAAAAAAGATTACAAATAGAGTGTATAGCATTATATGAAATATTTATTTTGCTAAAGGTAATAATTTTAAACTTTTCTTTTTTTAAGTATTTGTATTCTGTCCAATAAACTTTCCTTCTTTATCTTCTTTGCTTTCTTATATTATCTCAACATTGAGATTAGTGTCACGAATGAAATAATTTACTTATATTTTTAAGTTGATGTTTTTTTCCTGTTGAAGGTTTTTCTTCTGTAGTTTAGTCTTAGAAAGCTTATTTTAAAACTCAAAATTTCCTTCGGGGGTTTGATGTTTGAGGACCTTTTTGTCGCCTTGGTTCGCCATGGCTAAATGGTTAAGGCGCTCGACTCGTAAAATCAGAGTCGTAGGTTTACATCCCCGTTGCACCAAATATGCTCGCTCTTCCTGCAGGAGGGACGTTATAATGTTCCGATCAATCCCACTATTCGTTGGTTAAAGAGTGGCTGAAGAGTTGGCGGTGAGTGGTAATGACTACCTGCCTTCCCTCTAGTCTTACACTGCGAAATCAGGGACGGCTAGCGAAGATAGCTCTTGTGTAGCTTTGTGCGAAATTTCAAAACAAACAAACAAAACAATTAAGGACGGCTAGCGCAGATAGCTCTCGTGTAGCTTTCCGCAAAATTAAAAAAATAAACAAACTTTTTTTTTCTCAAAATTTGGAGTTCTGTCTCCATGGTGAGCATAGTAAGTATTTTCCAGATAAAATAAACAAAGTAAAAAAAACCCCAGCAACAAAGCCATACATTTAGTGACTCACTAATAATTTGATAGGATCAGGAGTGACGTTTTGGTCCATGAACTAATGGTCCATGGTTCAGGTCCCGTTGTCTCAATATCACACTCAGAATTTTTGGAATAAGAGTAACAATCAAGATCAGTGCTCCTTCTAAGCTGCGCAGCCACAGCAATCGATCAAGCGCCGCGCATATCAGTATTCAAGTTGCGCACATCCTCAAAAATGGTGAGAAGACTCAACAAGTTGACAATCTTTATGGTCCCGGCAGTCGATAGGCCTAAAGCCCGAATAACCAACTGACAGCATTGCAAAGAGGCCTAATGATCCAGTAGGATCGATGGTGTGAAAAATAACCTGCCCCTAAAACACAATTGTAGCGAAACATCCGCAAGTTACCTTGATACTGGTCACATGAAACAATTCATTCTGTACATAGTTTAAAACAGTTAGAAGGAACATTGGTCAAGATCAACTGTTTAGCTAAAGTAACTCAACAGATGGAGAAGAGTGCTTTTCACTCAATGCTTTCCTTTTAGCAGACCCAAAATGGCTGGGTGGTTAAGGCACTTAACTGGCAATCTGAGGGTCGCGAATCCCTGTTACACCAAACATGCTTGCACTTTCAGCCGTGGGTACGTTATAAAGTTACGATCAATCCCACTATTCGTTGATAGAAGAGTAGCCGAAGAGTTGGCGGTGGGTAGTGATGACTAGCTGCCTTCCCTCTAGTTTTACACTGCAAAACTAGGGACGGCTAGCGCAGATAGTCCTCGTATGGCTTTGCGCAAAATATAAAAAACAAGCAAGCATGTACAACATCATTACATAACTCTACTCAAAATCGCACATGCTCCACAAGTTCGCCCCTGCAGAGTTTGGAACAGGATCGACACGATTAAATTAAAACAGGAAATTGGTAACTGAATATGTATGTATGGTTCGGTTAAATAGGGTGTAAAAACACGTGAGCAATTTTTTTTTTTTTTTTGCACTCGTGAGACAAATGCTATAGCATCCAAGTTTGATTCGACTATATGATAACGCCATCTTCTGTGAGCGGACATCAGTAAACAGATTGAAAGTGCTAAATTAAATATTCTTTTTATTAAACTCAGTGAGTATATAATACGTAAATATGTAATACTTTAAAGCACACACACACACACACAGAAAATGAAACGAGACAATATTATTTCCATTAGTTGTATTTCTGTAGAGTACGTGAAATCTTTAAAGGCGGAGTGGACTAGTGGTTAATATTTGTATTTATGGCAAAACTACCTATGTTATCTTCTGCTGTAGGAAAGGCTGTCAGCCAGTGAAGTTCACCCTCCACCCTCGATAAAAGATTGACTGTCAGTCTTATAATGCACTCATAGCTTAAAATGAAGTGGATGTGTGGTTATTTTGGGGTATCGCACAGATTCAAATTCGGCTCACCAACTCTGATATCCGCAACTCTATTTCAGGTCTAACTTTGAACTTGTAGTCGAAAGTTTACAGGTTCGAGGACAGTCCAATTCGTATTGTTGTGTCCTGAGGGTAAACGCCTCACCTCAGTCATTGTTACGCCCCAGTTTTTCAGTCTGTCCTGCTGTGTAATGGGTAACAGCTGATATTGCTGAGGGCGAACATGCGACGGACTGGCACCCCTTCCAAGGTGATGTGTCAACGTTCTAATCCACTTGTGTCACATGAAACCAACGGTAAGCACCAGCTTTAGTTACTTGAAGCGCATAAATTGTTGATGTTGTTTTGAATTAAGCACAAAGCTACACAATGGACTATCTGTACTTTGCCCACCACGGGTATCGAAACCCGGTTTTTAGCGTTGTAAGTCTGCAGACATACCGCTGAGTCACTGAGGGGGCAAAGCCCATAGCAAAATGTTAATATTGCAAAACATATTTAATGTCTCGTGACAAATAACAAAAGAAATAACTGCTAGATATCTCACATCCCATGGCACAGATAGCCTAGCTGCTTTGTGCCATAAAACACCAAATAACAAAAGAAATAACTGCTAGATATCTCACACCCCATGGCACAGATAGCCTAGCTGCTTTGTGCCATAAAACACCAAATAACAAAAGAAATAACTGCTAGATATCTCACACCCCATGGCACAGATAGCTCAGCTGCTTTGTGCCATAAAACACCAAATAACAAAAGAAATAACTGCTAGATATCTCACACCCCATGGCACAGATAGCTCAGCTGCTTTGTGCCATAAAACACCAAATCAACCAACCAACCAATCACACCCCACCCATTCTTTATTAAATATTCTGTGAAGTTGATGGTTTTGAACTCTTTATTATACAAATTACAGTTGGCTGTTTGTAAAGTACTATTTCCTACTAACTTTTTGTTCTTGATTTTCGTTAGCGTAAAGCTTCATAATTGGCTGTCTGCGCTCAGTATACCACGGGGAATAGAATCCCAAATTTTACCGTTTAAACTTATCGCTTATCTACCCAGGAACTTCCCTACACTTCCTCAACACATGAACCCCATAATGTCCCATGTCCGACTGAACCTTCGACCCAACAAACCTGAGAAAATTGAGTGTTAATAACAGTGTTATGTACTCCCTACGGCCCCACTGATACATTTTTATGACCCCCCACTTTAGGAACCTCTGGATTAAAACATGTGTTTCATGGCTATGGAGAAACACACACACGATATAAAATGTGTTTATTTAAAAATGTTTGTGACCATAAAACTTCAAATAAACACACACGATATAAAATGTGTTTATTTCAAGTTTTATGGTTATAAACATTTCAGCTTGTGTTTTGTAAACTAATTTATATAGCTGTTTCTAGTTGTAAAATAGGATACTGGTGACCAATACAAGTAGTTGAGTGTGAAGTTTACGTAGTTCACACACACAGATGTAGCTGTAAAATAGGATACTAGTGACCAATACAAGTAGTTTAGTGTGAAGTTTACGTAGTTCACACACACAAATGTAGCTGTAAAATAGGATACTGGCGACCAATACAAGTAGTTGAGTGTGAAGTTTTCCCAGTTCACACACACAAATGTAGCTGTAAAATACGATACAAGTGACCAATACAAGTAGTTGAGTGTGAAGTTTTCGTAGTTCACACACACAGATGTAGCTGTAAAATAGGATACTAGTGACCAATACAAGTAGTTTAGTGTGAAGTTTACGTAGTTCACACACACAAATGTAGCTGTAAAATAGGATACTGGCGACCAATACAAGTAGTTGAGTGTGAAGTTTTCGCAGTTCACACACACAAATATAGCTATAAAATAGGATACTGGCGACCAATACAAGTAGTTGAGTGTGAAGTTTTCGCAGTTCACACACACAGATGTAGCTGTAAAATAGGATATTGGTGACTAATACAAGTAGTTGAGTGTGAAGTTTTCGCAGTTCACACACACAAATATAGCTATAAAATAGGATACTGGCGACCAATACAAGTAGTTGAGTGTGAAGTTTTCGTAGTTCACACAGATGTAGCTGTAAAATAGGATACTGGTGACTAATACAAGTAGTTGAGTGTGAAGTTTTCCCAGTTCACACACACAAATGTAGCTGTAAAATAGGATACTGGTGGCCAATACAAGTAGTTGAGTGTGAAGTTTTTGCAGTTCACACACACAGATGTAGCTGTAAAATAGGATACTGGCGACCAATACAAGTAGTTGAGTGTGAAGTTTTCGCAGTTCACACACACAAATGTAGCTGTAAAATAGGATACTGGTGACTAACACAAGTAGTTTAGTGTGAAGTTTTCGCAGTTCACACACACAAATGTAGCTGTAAAATAGGATACAGGTGACCAATACAAGTAGTTGAGTGTGAAATTTTCGCAGTTCACACACACAGATGTAGCTGTAAAATAGGATATTGGTGACTAATACAAGTAGTTGAGTGTGAAGTTTTCGCAGTTCACACACACAGATGTAGCTGTAAAATAGGATATTGGTGACTAATACAAGTAGTTGAGTGTGAAGTTTTCGCAGTTCACACACACAAATGTAGCTGTAAAATAGGATACTGGTGACTAATACAAGTAGTTGAGTGTGAAATTTTCCCAGTTCACACACACAAATGTAGCTGTAAAATAGGATACTGGCGACCAATACAAGTAGTTGAGTGTGAAGTTTTCGCAGTTCACACACACAAATGTAGCTGTAAAATAGGATACTGGTGACTAACACAAGTAGTTTAGTGTGAAGTTTACGTAGTTCACACACAAATGTAGCTGTAAAATAGGATACTGGTGACCAATACAAGTAGTTGAGTGTGAAGTTTACGTAGTTCACACACACAGATGTAGCTGTAAAATAGGATACTGGTGGCCAATACAAGTAGTTGAGTGTGAAGTTTTCGTAGTTTACACACACAGATGTAGCTGTAAAATAGGATACTGGTGACTAATACAAGTAGTTGAGTGTGAAGTTTTCCCAGTTCACACACACAAATGTAGCTGTAAAATAGGATACTGGTGACCAATACAAGGAGTTGAGTGTGATGTTTTCGCAGTTCACACACACAAATGTAGCTGTAAAATAGGATACTGGTGACCAATACAAGAGTAGTTGAGTGTTATGTTTTCGCAGTTCACAATACAAATGTAGCTGTAAAATAGGATACTGGTGACCAATACAAGTAGTTGAGTGTGGAGTTTTCATAGTTCACACACACAGATGTAAATATATACATGCATTCTAAATTAAATAAATAGCCAGAGAACGTGTTTCTTTGATGTTCTATATAATATGTATATACATATATAATATATAGTAACATATTACTATTTTTATTTCAGACAAATATATTAAAGAAGACAGTCACAAGCAACCAAGTAAAAGATTCATACATCCCCTCTTTGAAAGGAATCCAGTTGGAATTATATTCCAAGTTATTATTTTTGTTGGGTTCATCGGTTTCCATTACTCTTAACAAGATTATATTCTCTATTCTATATATACTCTATATTCCAAGTGATTATTTTTGTTGGTTTCATCGGTTTCCATTACTCTTAACGAGATTTATTCTTGAGGACATTTTCGTACTGACACACGAAACCGAATGATTCGTCAGAATGCTTGCTTACCATCAGAGACCGAGTTCCCCTATACAAGCACTAGTATGTACTGCGTCTCCTACTGTCCTCACTCCTTTTAATGTCAGAGAAAGAATGTGGTCCATGCCCCTTAACTACTCGTTCTCCCCCGATTCTGAACTACCTTTTGACCTTTCACAGAAAAAAAGTACTCAGGAAAATAAGATCTTTTCAGAGCTTCAGTCAAGAGTAAAAAACGACAGTCAAGCACAAATAAAGGACGAAATTCCAGGTAACGAGCCTCTAGACCTTCGTGTTTCGTACAAGAAAAACGTTTTATTTGTGGACCAGGAAATCCAAAAGGCGCACATATTTGGACACGTTGAAAGGCCTAGGCCATGGGACCTTTCATTTGGCCTTCAGAAAACCCATTCTCCGTCCACGCCACCTGGTATTGATATGGATAATCCACGATCTTTTGATCCACTCTTGTTTGATAAGAAGTTTCGAATCCAGAAAGAGAAGGAATCCTATATAGACCATCAGGACAGAATTCTATCTTCCTTCCTGCCTCGGTATCCCATTTTGGGATCTCTGTTTAACAGTCCTTCTTCTCTTGAATTTGTAAGAGTTCACTTGGAGAAACTAGGGAGCGCCATCCCAGACCTGATGCAGCCTCGATCCCACAAATCTAAAGATCGATATTCTTGTAAATTTTGCGGAAAGATATTCCCTCGCTCAGCAAACCTGACCCGGCACCTTCGGACTCATACAGGAGAACAACCGTACAAGTGTAAATACTGCGAGCGATCATTCAGTATTTCATCCAATCTTCAGCGTCACGTGCGGAACATTCACAACAAAGAAAAGCCTTTTAAGTGCTCTTTGTGTGACCGTTGTTTCGGACAACAGACCAATCTGGATCGTCACTTAAAAAAACACGAATCGGTTGATCGAAACATCCTTGATAAATTTCCGAAGAGATTTAGTGTTCAAGGTAAATCTGAAAGATGTTTCGTAGGAGTTCACGATTCTACTGAAGAAGCAAGCGAAAGGTCTTCTGGAGAGGTTAAAAGGGTTTTTGGTTCTTCACAATCTAATTTTCACCTAGTCAGCCAATTAAACAGAAAACTGGTATCACCAGTAAATAACCAACCAGATTTTGAACAGCAGTGACAGCCAGAACAATTCGCATTGAAAGTCTGTCCAGAAAGAATAGTGGAATTCAGGCCTTCTGTTCTTTCAAACGTTTTCGTCATTGAAAAGTTCCAGATGAAGAGTCCAGATTAACAGCCGTTGTGTTAAAGAGGAAGAAATGCGATAATGGTTACTGACCTAAACCTAAAATGGTAAAATCCGTCTTAGAAGAACAAAGTTGAAAGTCAATGATGCGCTTCACAGTTTTCCTTTCATTTGAAAAAAATGTCCATCCGTTGTCCAGAATGGATTGCAAGGTCAGAGAATAGTAGCTGGGACCAAGAGAATCAACAACATAATCGATAACTTTATGTTAACTGATTTTGCTCAGTTTTGTATTATTTTGTGCTCAGAAACAGCCAAAGAGACTAGTCAGGTAATTGCTATGAAAACAAAAACCGAAAATATGTGTAATGAGTGAAATCTTCAAATGTGCCGACATGGGAGAAAGTGGCTTTGTCAAAGAAGAACGAGATCAGAACACGTGCTCTAACTTTATGATTTGTGAATGGAATCTGAAATGTGAACTTAAAACCATGTGGTCTAGTCAGAAGAATTTGAAACTATGCATGTCCTTTGCTTTAGCACGGATTGAAAAATAAACACGACTTTATTCTATTAACTTACTTAAACACATATTATTTTCTTGAAATTTAAATTTTGTATCTGAAAGCTATTTAGAATTTAAGTGCACATATATGACATAAGCAGTAATAAAACGATATGTCTTTTAGAACATAAATGTATAGTATGATAGTTTGTACTGCTTTGAATTGTACTTAGATAAAAGTGTCGGTGGCAAAGAATTTAAATCACGCTTTACCTATATTTATTATATATTATATTTATGTGTCAGATAGATGGAGCTATCTAAGGTCTATCGAATATCTCTCTTTAAAAAGTAGATTATGGTGTAATTTGATACACGTGTTTCTGTAAATTAACGTAACCGCCAACTTTTCATTTAGGCTAAATTCAGCTGCACAGTAAGGTTCATTTTTCAACCCTATGCTACAGCAAACCTCTGGCGTTGTCATGCGATCAAAGTAGCTTCCACGAGTTTTCCAGACTTGTTTTTACTAAAACCAAGATGTGGTGTCCGCGACATTCGTCAAGCACAGAACATAGTACCATGACATTAATAATGATGGCGAAGAAAAGGTTGTAGCACTGAACTATGCCCAGTAAAAACGTTAATAAGATGACATTTTACGAACGCCATTAACCCTGCTTATAAGTGACTTACATGTTACCAAACTAGTTAAATGTTTTTTCAATAGAAATAGATAAACCATACATAGGTATGTATATAGGACAAGAGATTGACAACAAATCAGCGGTTCTTAAAGTGTGAATGGGGTTACACGAGGGGCTTCAGAGTGGGTCGGGGCTGGTCCAAAACGAAAGTGATTGAAGCGCAACGCCATGGCGTGACCATATAGGAGACAACAGAACAGGGGTGAGGGAGGACTAGTTGGTGGTGCGGGGGGGTCTTTTGACCCTTCAAAATGGTCTGCAGACAAAAAAATAAGAGAACCACTGTAGCAGAGCATATAGATTTAGATATAAATTTGAAGCATATCATAAAGGGATAGAAACTTAAATTGAAAATATAAACAGGGATAAAAAGTGATGGACTCTGAGCAAATCTGAGAATAAACTATAGACAACGAGAAAATTGTGCTTCGGACGAAAATCAAATCCAAGACGATAGTGAGAGTAGAATACGAATGGACTAAAGTGTGCACATGCATGAACTTGACGATAATGTGAAAAGGTGTCTCTATGTCAGAGGAAACAGCATAACTATAGTTCTCTGAGGTGTAGTTATAGTTTCCACGATCAAAATAATTTTAAACAGGAAACATTTGTCATTGTTTTTCCTCGTCTAATTGCGTGTGATAAAACAGGGGATATAACAAAGGCTTAAGAAGTTACTTTACACATAATCCTTCAGGAACACAAATTAATCCAGTTCTTAAGGCAGCCAAACTATCAAATTTAATATTTTAAAGGAGTGACGTAAAAGTGCTCAGCGACGACTTTATTACTTCCAAACGTAAAGCAAACATTTTCAATAAAAAAAAAACCCGTCTTTCTAGTTTCTATTGTTTGTACTAGTATCGTAAACGACGAATCAAGTTGGAATTTTCAGGGTGATCGGCGTCTTATGCGCGCCCATCCATGGACTGATAAGACACCCCTAGAATCTAAGTTTTGAACTACTTACACAAAGAATGTGATTAGACACAGTACCCCCCACCATAACAATTTACTGAAAAACAGGATTAATTACCACAGCTTGATACGTGTGTCACGTCTCGAAGCTTGAACATTCGCATTACCAGCTCAGCGAACTAACGAATAAGCAACACCCATCCAGTAACTCACTTTACAAGAACAAAGGAGTCAATATTAACATTTTGAAAAAAACCTTACACAGTGTAGTACGTGAATGAATTTGGTCTACGAATATTTTTTATTACTCGTCTTCAAATAGTAATATAAGTTATTTTTCTATTCATGCATTTGTAAGAGAAGCTACTGACCACATATCGCTATTATATTCTTTGTATTAAATAAACTTTATGTAACATTTTTCGAACACAACGTGAAATTATGGCTACATTCCACTCTTCAGTCACGATTATATACACCTCGTGTCTTATATATTACTGTCCTGGAAAGCGATTACATTTCATGAAAGCCAGCTTTCCTTTTTCAAGTTGAAAACAAAATCACAGGAGTGTCGTTTTTAACGCGATCGTCCGTCCGTCCGCTTATTCTGAAGCAACTGCATTTCTTGTCATGTTTTTGTAACCAAAGAAATGAATATGTTTGGTTTCGTTAATGAGCACAGTTTTCGAGATCCGGAACTCTCTCAGTACCGTAGTTGTTTCCAAGTTCGTGTTTCAGTTTTATGAAGGATTAGCTTTACATTGACAATCAAATTTCGCTCAGAATTCATTTCGGAAGATCTTCGTTTACTTTCAAAGAAAGAATATAAACGCATATGGCCATGATAATGTGTTTCAGAGAGAACTACATTTATAATTTCGGAAATATTTTTTTTTGTTAATGCAAAACCAGCCGTCTGACCACTGTCCACCGAGGGATCTAACTCCGGATTTTAGCGTGGTATGTTCGTAAGCCTACTGCCGACTCACAAGGAAGGGAGGAATTTCACAAAAGAAGATGTCTTTGGCGTATGTTGTACTCGGGTGATATAAAGTCTAATTACATGATTACTCACACCACTTACCATCACTCAGCCGATTGCCTGGGTGACTTTCACCCCCATTACAAGCACCACTTCGTTAAAGATTGGTTCTACCATCACCGTGAACATTTTCTGGAAAATAATTTTGTAATATTGTATGTAAATAACGTAAACTGGTTGCAAGCTTCCAAAATGTTAAGACAGTGACTGTAATATATTTTTTTTCTGATAAAAATACTGCATCGTTTCTTACGAATCGAAACGTGAGATAAATATCTTTCATTTTATTTTTATACAATGGCTATATTTTTGGTTTTTGGTGTCTTGTTTTGTTTTGTATATGACTTAATTTTGTATCAGGTAGACTATAATTTGATATTGGTGTTTCTTTCTTTTATAATCAAGTGTTTTATATATCTTATACGTTATCAAATTTCCTAGAAATAAAAGTATTCAAGAAAATCATGTATTTTCTATATATTTTCTATTCGAACCTCACATTTTTAACACTAACGGTCAAATAATTTTTCTTCGAATACCCGTCACACCAAAAATGCTCACCCTTTCAGTCGTTGGGGTGTTATAATGTTACGGTCAATCCCACTCTTCGTTGGTAAAAGAGCTGGCGGTGGATAGTGATGACTAGCTGCCTTCCCTTTGGTCTTACATTGTTAAATTAGGGACGGCTAGCGCAGATAGTTATCGTGTAGCTTTCCGGACATTTCAAAACAAACCAAACAATTTTCCGTACCTTTAGGTGTTTTCTTTCAGAATACGTATCCGTATGCGTCCACTCACGTATCACGAACTTTAACCATAGTTTCCATTTTCTTTCATAATGTGTTTGTTACACACCCGTTCTTACTTTTCGCTTTAAGATTTGGTTTTCAGGCTTAAATAAATACAATTCTTTAAAATACTGTGTCATCACCACCTACCGCCAACTCTTGAGCTACTATTTTACCAACAAATAGTAGGGATTAACCGTCACGTTATAACGCCCCCACGGCAGAAAGGGCGAGCATGTTTGGTGTGACGGGGATTTGAACCATCGACCCTTAGATTACGAGTCGAGTGCCTTAACCACCTGGCCGGGCCACTAACTGAGGGATATCCTAACTAATATATAGTTATTACGAGGCCTTTCGGTCGGAGAATGATTTATATTCTGTGCCCTAAGAGGTCCACTCTAAACGTACTCAGATAGAAGCGTCAAGTTTTGAGATGCTGCAATAGAATGATACTCGTATGTAAACGTTGATCTATTTAAAGACTCTGATGGCAGTAAATGGTGATGATTACCATTTGGCGTTAATCGGTGTTTAAGCTAAGATTGATACTTACTGATAGTAAGTATCAGTCAGTAGGCCTAAGTATATATGGAAGTATCGTGGTAACAACATTATTACTGTTGTAATACCACAACACCTACAAGTAGCACTTGAACTACATCCATGGATATCACAACACCTACAAGTAGCACTTGAACTACATCCATGGATATCACAACACCTACAAGTAGCACTTGAACTACATCCATGGATATCACAACACCTACAAGTAGCACTTGAACTACATCCATGGATATCACAACACCTACAAGTAGCACTTGAACTACATCCATGGATATCACAACACCTACAAGTAGCACTTGAACTACATCCATGGATATCACAACACCTACAAGTAGCACTTGAACTACATCTTATTCCGGGAATTCGAATAACGAGTTAGAAAAATATGAAGTGACACAGAAAAAAACTGCTAAAAACTGCCAGACACGTTTACATAGAACTATAGTGGATTTACTAATATATAAATCACAGGTTGTTCCCCTGTAGGATAACGGTAGGACGACACAGTCGATAGCTACATGCAACTTTTTTAGAAAAACAATCAACCATAGGTTTAAGTTCCCCACTTTACAACTCTGAAATCAGGGGTTCGTTTCCACTCGGTGGACTTAGCAGATAGCCTGATGTGATTTTGTTGTAAGAAAACACAGACATACACACACAAACAAACCCATAGCTTTAATCAGGTAAAAATACTAAACCAGTTTGGACAAAAAAAATAAAGAAAAAATGGTTAAAAAGTATCTGTATTTGTTTGTTTTTTTGTGATAGCATTTAACCACAGAAGGTTGCATTATTTTTGGTGGTACATACGGTGGTATCTGTGTTTTGCTCGTCACTGTTATCGAAACCAGATTTTAGCATTATAAGCCATCAAACTTATCGAAAACCACTGTGGGAGAGATGCCTACTAAATTCTATTTAAAATAAAAATCTGGTTCAAAGATTTCAACCAGAATCTCTTCTCTAACGTACAGCGTTCACAACATCATTATTAGTAATACAAAAACCAGTACGGCCATTACAGCAGATGTGACCTCAGACAGATGTCACACCATGCAGCCAATATACTCATAAAGTCAGCCATAGTGGAATCCAAGACATGATTTTAGGAAGCCAAGACGAGATCTTCGGATGATCAACTATCGTCGATCCGTGATGACGAGAAAACCCACTTGTAGAAAAAATCATATACGTAAAAACGTTTTTACATGTATAACAACTATCATATAATTCGAGACAGGACTTCAGGAAGACAGGCATCGTGGAAACCAAGACAGACTAAACGGGAAATTGTATGCTGCCTGACCATTATTTAACAAAAAAAGAATGAAATGTAGAACAATAGAAATTAAGATGGCAGGAGGGGAAAGTCGTCCGAAGACAAACGGACGGGGCGGAGAACTCAACTAGATCTAGGTCGCTATTTCAACTGTTTTTAGAAAATGTGTACCTGTCCGTGACTAGGCACCAAGGATTTACCCTTAGATGCACATGTTAACTAAAGTACAAGTTACAATACTGTTCTTGTTGTTTTCCAAGGATGTGTTTACATTATTTTAGTACAACGAATGAGTGGATTAAATTGTTTCAATGGAAATACAAACAAAACCTTCGATAGACATAACTTCGGTGTGACAAATTTATAGTATCAAAATTATACTAATTAACGATTCATGTTTTCTTAATTAACTCTATAAGCACTTCTTATTATACCACAATTTTAGTACCATGGAGCATAGAAAAAAATTTGGCAAAGTACGCTGCATTATTTATTACACTGGCAAAGAAGAGAAAACATGATGGCTACAAACTGTGACTTAGAGCGAGCGACATACCGTTTGTTTTTCCAGAACTAT
The DNA here is from genome assembly GCA_011833715.1 of Carcinoscorpius rotundicauda. Lineage (NCBI taxonomy): Eukaryota > Metazoa > Arthropoda > Merostomata > Xiphosura > Limulidae > Carcinoscorpius > Carcinoscorpius rotundicauda. Next base: position 87,749,281 of record CM022398.1, read on the forward strand.
AAAAAAAAAAAAAATAAAGGGATTTTCTCATTAGTATAGAATTCGCGAAAAATATACAACACAGTTTTACCCTTAGCATTTATACTGTTAAATAATTTGTATTCGAAATTCAAAATAATCTCGTTCCCAGTGGTCAACACTCACAAATAGTCCAAAACATTTTATGTACATTTGTCATAGATCTAACCACCTGATTTCTTAATAACCTTGGCCCGATTGATTTATGGGTGTGACTTTGGCCCAACCAGTTTCTGGGTACGAGTTTGGACCAATTTATTTCAGACGTGATCAAATGATGTGTGGATGTGGTTTATTAGCCGATAAATTTCTGGACATATTTTTGCCCCAAATGATTCCTGTATGTACATTTCTCTCGGCTGGTCTTTAGGTATAACCTTCACCCGACTGGTTTCTTGGTGTGACCAGGGTACGACAAAACCCTAGATGTGGATTTCGTTGGTGTGATCTTGGCTCGATTGGCCTAAGCCTTCTTTCTCTCTTTCTTTTAAATAAAACACTTCAAACTTCTAACTACCAACAACCAAAATGTTTGTGTCAGTTATTAGTGCATTCGTTAATAGTCCCACTATATTCAGCCCAGTTTTAATAAAACATTAAGTAAAAGAAAAGTTTCATATTCTAGAAACAAAATTTAATTTAGTTTAAAGGTAACCTCGAGTATTCAAAATCGTAACCAAATCGATGATCTAACCCACAGAGTACAGTATAAAATTTTCCCAACGTTGCTTGACAGAAAAATTATAAACTTATTTGAATGATTAACCAAACATAAGTACATTAAGTTTATCAAAAAAAATCAGTCTAACTGTCTGTTAATCTACAATAAGCTGTCGTATATTCATTCACCCATGTTCCTATCAATACAAACCAGTTTAATAATTTCACAACTAATGTCTGGTATTTATATAAAAACCATCTCTTTACAACTGGAATGGAACATAGCGAAGGTGCCAAAAAACAAACAAACTCGAATTTCTGTAACATGTACTTTTTCTTTGGTCTCCACCCCTAAACTTACCTTCTAACGCGCTGGAACATTGTATTATAATTCGCACAATATGCATTCATATACGGTAGATTTATTTTTGTCCACGGGATTGGCGAAACGCCAGAGAAATTCCTCGGCTTGTGAAACGAAAGATAAGAGAGTTGAACAGAATTTTAACCAAGGATCAAATTTCGAACAAGCCAACGTGGCCTTTATTTTGTTCAATCTCTTGTCGTATTACCACTTCACAATTAGAAAGAGCGGCACCAGATCAAAGACAGAAGGTTTTACCAGTGAACGTGAAACGTAACAACGGGTTATTCTTTGCATACTTTGTTAAATTATAACAAGGTGAACAGAAGAAATTTCACACGTCCGTGATAAAAGCATGTTGCGTACACTTGAGTGGTTCCCCAGACGAAGGATAGAGGGAAAAGAAAAAACAACGTTGATCAAATGTTTTAACTGCGGAAGAGATAGTTTAACTATATAAATGTTTTAACTGTGGTATAGGTAGTTTAACTATATAAATGTTTTAACTGTGGTATAGGTAGTTTAATTATATAAATGTTTTAACTGTGGTAGAGGTAGTTTAACTATATAAATGTTTTAACTGCAGAAGAGATAGTTTAACTATATACGTTTTAACTGTGGTAGAGATAGTTTAACTATATACGTTTTAACTGTGGTAGAGATAGTTTAACTATATAAATGTTTTAACTGTGGTAGAGGTAGTTTAACTATATAAATGTTTTAACTGTGGTAGAGATAGTTTAACTATATACATGTTTTAACTGCTGTAGGTGATAGTTTAACTGTATAAATGTTTTAATTGCAGAAGATGGTAGTTAAACTGTATAAATTTTTTTAGCTGCGGTAGATGGTAGATAAAGTGTGTAAGTGTTTTAACTGCGGTAGATGGTAGATTAAGTGTGTAAGTGTTTTAACTGCGGCAGATGGTAGATAAAGTGTGTAAGTGTTTTAACTGCGGTAGATGGTAGATTAAGTGTGTAAGTGTTTTAGCTGCAGTACATGGGTAGATTAAGTGTGTAAGTGTTTTAACTGCGGTAGATGGTAGATTAAGTGTGTAAGTGTTTTAAACTGCGGTAGATGGTAGATAAAGTGTGTAAGTGTTTTAACTGCGGTAGATGGTAGATTAAGTGTGTAAGTGTTTTAAACTGCGGTAGATGGTAGATAAAGTGTGTAAGTGTTTAACTGCGGTAGATGGTAGATAAAGTGTGTAAGTGTTTTAACTGCGGTAGATGGTAGATTAAGTGTGTAAGTGTTTTAACTGCGGCAGATGGTAGATAAAGTGTGTAAGTGTTTTAACTGCGGTAGATGGTAGATTAAATGTGTAAGTGTTTTAACTGCGGTAGTTTAACTTTCTTGTTGGAGAGAAGGTTCAATAAATTGATTATTTCGTTTATTAGACATTTTTTTCAATAACAGATTTGTGTTCAAAAATCATCAATAAGGATCGATACTTAAACTGTTTGATAAATCTTATTTGACTGGGATTTGATTTAACAAACCATCGCTATAAAATTTATATTCGCGGAAATATTTTAATAATATTTAATACAGTACCACAAGAGAAATAAAATATATTACGTGACTCGTGTTACTTGAGAACTCTGCATTGTCATTGTTCATCAAATGAAAATTTCATTAAACGAAACAATGACAGTTACTTTATATATGACAATAACAGTCGTCAGGTACAATACGTAAGTTTACAGGTAAGAAACAATGTCTGCTACCGTTTACTTGACAATAATTTTTGGCTTTTACCTATTAGACGAAAAAATCGCGTTTGATGTTTGTACAAATGTACTGAAATGTTGTTTGTAGAATTAAATCTTGGGATTTTGATCTGACGAGTTATGAGACATGACATTTTTAAGACTTTGCAGATATATATATATATATATATATACCTATCAGAAGCCATAACTTTTATCAAGATTCTTTCACTACGTTGTAAAGCATGCCTTTATTAAGACATTTCAGAATGTTGTTTTTGAATACCGCGCAAAGCTACACGAGGGCTGTCCGCGCTAGCCATCCCTAACTTAGCAGTGTAAGACTAGAGGGAAGGCAGATAGTCATCATCACCCACCGGCAACTCTTTGGCGACTCTTTTACCAACGAATAGTGGGATTGATCGTTACATTATAGCGCCCCACTGCTGAAAGGGAAAGCATGTTTGGTGCGACCGGAATTTGAACCCGCCACTCTTATATTACGAGTCAAACGCCTTAACCCACCTGGCCATGCCGAGGCCCATATTTCAGAATGATATGAAGCATAAGCCAATGGCCATTCTACATGTTGTCGATGTGAGCTCAATCTCTGGTGTCACATGACCGTCACGTGAAGTTAGTTTCTAATATGCACTCTTTCTCGATGTTAAGCAGCTACACATCATGAAGTGAAATTTCCAACAATAAATCTAACTCCAACTTTTCACTTATAGGAAATTTAACACCGTCTACCGTTTGTATTACTGCCTCTTCTTTCACCATTTGTAGAGACAACTTTCCACCTTTCATTACAAAATCGAATCGAATTATTTTACCTCTTTAACCAGTATTAATCAACATGATTCAATATTTTCCATCAATAAATCCATGAAGTGGTTTTATCAATTAATTATCTTTTTGTCTCATTTGAAGCCGGTGAAATATTCTCATACTAGCTTTGCCCTTGAAGTCCACTAGGGGCTCGGCATGGCCAAGCTTCTTAAGGCGTGCGACTCGTAATCTCTGGGTCGCAGGTTCGCATCCCCGTCGCGCCTAACATGCCCGCCCTTTCAGCCGTGGGGACGTTATAATGTTACGGTCGATTTCACTATTCGTTGGTAAAAGAGTAGCCCAAGAGTTGGCGGTGGGTGGTGATGACTAGCTGCCTTCCCTCTAGTCTTACACTGCTAAATTAGGGACGGCTAGCACAGATAGCCCTAGAGTAGCTTTGCGGGAAATTCAAAACAAACAAGTTCAGCTAAGTTTTGTTTCCTGAGATCTGGTTCGGTTTTTGTTTTTTGTTTGATCTCATTCTTAGTGCACTGAAAGCTGTTGATTCCTCACATGTCATGTTTCCCACATTTATAACAATTTCTTTTATTAACATACTTTTGGCAGAACTTCTGTACCTTCCAGTTTGTTTTTTATCTTCATTTCTTGGCAATGTATCCTTTTAAAATACACTTGACACACCTACTTTCTTGTGGCCTGTTTCATCTATTCTGTCTTATCAGTTATCCAATTAATCCTTACAATTCTTCGCGACTGTTGTCAGATGAAGTTGAAGTTTCACTACTACTTGTGACAGTAGTTGTTTTGAATTAAGCACAAAGCTACACAATGGGCTATCTGTGCTCTGCCCACCACGGGTATCGAAACCCGGATTTTAGCGTGTAAGTCCGCAGACATACCGCTGAGCCACTGGGGGGCACTACTTGTGACAATCTTGTGTGTCTAAATAGTACCTTTAGTTGCTTTTCCGCGACTTTAACGTTCCATCAACAACTTAAAAGATTCGTTTAGAGATTTACATCTGTTTTGCTTCAGCCTACTTTACATATTTTCTTCTGTTATAGTATCTATAAGTTGGTATCGTGCCTATTACTCCATCAGTACTTGTCGTACACCTGAGTGAGATAATTGTGCAAAAATTTCCAAATCTGTAAGGTCAGCTAAGTTTTGTACTTTCTTGCATACCCTTTTATAATGTATCACTCCGAACCTGCCGGGTAAAGCAGCTGATATGTGCCTCAGTCTTCAGCTCATGTTATCTAAAGATTACTTTAAACGGGCAGCAAAGCAAAAACTTTGTTGTTCTTTGCTCTAGCCATTCAGAAAGGTTTGTTGTTCACTGCTCTAGCCATTCAGAAAGAATAGTTTCTTGTTCCCTGCTCTAGCCATTCAAAAAGAATAGTTTGTTGTTCCCTGCTCTAGCCATTCAGAAAGAATAGTTTGTTGTTCACTGCTTTAGCCATTCAGAAAGAATAGTTTGTCGTTCACTGCTTTAGCCATTCAGAAAGAATAGTTTGTCGTTCACTGCTTTAGCCATTCAGAAAGAATAGTTTGTCGTTCACTGCTCTAGCCATTCAGAAAGAATAGTTTGTTGTTCACTGCTCTAGCCATTCAGAAAGAATAGCTTGCCGTTCCATACTCTAGCCATTCAGAAAGAATAGCTTGTTGTTCACTGCTCTAGCCATTCAGAAAGAATAGCTTGCCGTTCTATACTCTAGCCATTCAGAAAGAATAGTTTGTTGTTCACTGCTCTAGCCATTCAAAAAGAATAGCTTGTTGTTCACTGCTCTAGCCATTCAGAAAGAATAGTTTGTTGTTCCCTGCTCTAGCCACTCAAAAAGAATAGCTTGTTGTTCACTGCTCTAGCCATTCAGAAAGAATAGTTTGTTGTTCACTGCTCTAGCCATTCAGAAAGAATAGCTTGTTGTTCCCTGCTTTAGCCATTCAGAAAGAATAGCTTGTTGTTCACTGCTCTAGCCATTCAGAAAAAAATAGCTCGTTGTTCCCTGCTCTAGCCATTCAGAAAGAATAGTTTGTTGTTCACTGCTCTAGCCATTCAGAAAGAATAGCTTGTTGTTCCCTGCTTTAGCCATTTAGAAAGAATAGCTTGTTGTTCACTGCTCTAGCCATTCAGAAAGAATAGCTTGTTGTTCCCTGCTTTAGCCATTCAGAAAGAATAGCTTGTTGTTCACTGCTCTAGCCATTCAGAAAAAAATAGCTCGTTGTTCCCTGCTTTAGCCATTCAGAAAGAATATTTTGTTGTTTACTGCTCTAGCCATTCAGAAAGAATAGTTTGTTGAATACTGCTCTAGCCATTCACCCAGTAAATAGTTTTGTATATAATCTAGTATACCTCCAATTGGGTTCTTGATTGGACACGTTGTTGAACTGGTCAACTACATTATGGAACTTAATTTGATAATGACATAATGACGTATCTGAGAAAGAATTCTGCTGTCATAGATGACATAATTGTAATGACAAAATGTGTAGACTAAACATATAATCTTCTTCCATCTTTCATAGTACATGGTGTTTTATGTTTCTGTTTTTCTCATCGAAAAATAATAATCAGCTCTTTGAAGGCTCTCGAATTTCGGGTCTGTTTTGTTTGTAATTTATTGCATATTTTAAACGTTTCTGTGTTAAACCTTTTATCAGAATTAGTTATTAGATTGGAATCATTGGTCCATTACATAAAACCTTGTGGCTAGCTTGATATTTGCATTTAATAATAATTTTTCAGATGTTCCTCTGTTATTGCAGTTATCTTCTGTTTCATTGTTGGCCCGGCATGGCCAGACGGTTCCTCAACCGTCGATCACTCGACTCGTAATCCGTGGGTTAGAATCCCAAACATGCTCACCCTTTCAGCCGTGGGGGCGTTATAATTTGACGGTCAATCCAACTATTCGTTGTTAAAAGAGTAGCCCAATAGTTGGCGGTGGGTGGTGATGACTAACTGCCTTCCTTGTACTCTTACACTGCTAAATTAGGGACGGCTAGTGCAGATATCCCTCGTGTAACCTTGCGCGAAATTCAAAACGAACAAACTGTTTCATTGATATTATAATATTTTAGTAATTTTTCTGCAAATTACCAATAACTTCACTAATCTTGTCTTCAGTTAGAAGTAACCTGTTCTTAATTTTTTCTTATGTTTCGCTCTTCTAACTCATCTCTTTAACTCGTTTCTTAACTCATCTCTTTAACTCATGTCTTTTACTCGGTTCTTTAACTCGTCTCTTTAATTCATCTCTTTAACTCGTTTCTTTAACTCATCTCTTTAACTCGTCTCTTTAATTCATGTCTTTAACTCATCTCTTTAACTCGTCTCATTAATTTATCTCTTTGACTCGTCTTTTTAATTCGTCTGTTTAACTCGTATCTTTAACTAATCTCTTTAACCGATCTGTTTTTCTTCTTCCCTTTTTTCTAATTTTCAGTCGCTCCTCTCTTCATTTACTTTCTATTTTCTGTCTCTTTGTTTTTGAACTTTCTTTAACTGCTTCTTCAATTCTCTTACAGTTTAGATCTCATCATGCTGTCATCTTGAAATTTCTTTAAATGATCAATTCTCGCCAAAATAATCCTACTTCTGTAACCAGTGTTGTAACGTTTTCTATCATTGGATGTGTTATTCCGGATCATTTGGTAAAAATGTTAAGTTCTGTCAGTGTAACACGAACAAATTAATTTATTAAACCAATAAACGTTTGCTGCAGTCGCTTTCACTTTCAAGTTTAGTTTCGTAAATACACTTTTCAACACAAATTACGAAACTAATGTCGGATTAACTTCAAATACAGCATTTTAGCTCCAATTCCGAGATCGATGGAACATACATATTCCAGACTTACCTAAGCAAACAAAAAAACACCTTACCTCGCGGAGTACTTCAATAGCAGAATGGATAAGACAATTTCCATTTATGACACCGAAATATTTTGTCTGATAGTGAAATGAATTAGTAACTGAATATTTACTAATTCAGTATTTACTAAATATTCGGTTTATATCTTGTACTTTTATTGTCGCATACTGGTCAAGCTTCCTCAAGCAATGAAAATAGAGCTCATATTAATAATTTAAAGTTGTACATCTGTAAAGGCAAACATGCAGTAAAAATACGAAAATATATTAAAAAATCAGTTTCTGGAGCAATACTTCTGGAAAAATTAATTATACTCGTGTGGCAAGTACAAAATATAGAACATTTGGCGAGTGTATGATTACTTTAATTCTACAATAAAATATTATAAACCTTACGACCGTGTAAGATGAATAGATGTATAATTTCAATAAACGGGTGACCACTAACTGTAGATACACGTTTTGTCGATGTAGAAACCTGTGCTGTCAACTGAATGGCGACAAGCTAGTGACAGTTGGGTTGGACAAATAAAAGTCACGTATACGTTCTCTATGTGTTGTAGATAATTATGCAAGAATTCTCTAGAAACTTGTTTAACCCTGTCTTTTTTATTGTTATTACTCGATGTGAATTAAGAGATTAAGTGCATAAGAACTAATGCCATTGAAACGGAAATAATATAAAAGAAGAACAAGCAACATTTCCTACTTAAGCCACATATTAAAACTTTGTGAATAAAGTTTGTTCAACTTATGTATTAGGCAAGAATACGCGAACATACGAGTTAAGAGTGGACTTAATACATTACTATTAATGTTAATTAAGTTTTTTAAGTCATTGCCCTCAAAAAGTGAAATTAAGGCAGGAAAAGATTGAATTTGCCCAAACTCTCAAAATACTAGAGATTCCAAAGTCCACCAAAGAGTCCATCCATCCTCAACCTATCTCAATTTCTTTTCATGAAAACATGAATGACTTAATTCTAATTAATAATAAATCACGTGTGGCTTATTTGAAACTGTTTCAGTCTTTACTTTGTTAGGGACAACTCTAAGGGATGTCTCCCTTGGTCTCAATATAGTTCTTATGTTTACCACACAAATGGCGATGGCTGTTTAAATATTTATAATAACCTAATAAGCCGCAAAAATAGCACTGTTGTATGTTTTATTTTCAGTGTTTTAATTTGAATATTTGCTAGAGGGCGTATTAGGCTATAGTCTGGATAATTTCTGCTGTACCGTGAGTAAGGGGTAAGCACAGCGTAAATACAATTAAAGAGAAACAGTGAATCAATAAATAATTGATCAGCAAATATTGGTATCCGTGAAAGTTATCACTTCTGTTCAGTTACATCAATTAGTGAAGAAAATCCGTAAGTTTGAGTTACACATATCATTAGTCTCAGAATATCAGTTCAACCGCTGTTTGTGAACGTAGGCCTTAAACTTGGGTCAAAATGAACTGATAGTTAGTAGGGTTGTGACGTATAGGTTATAACTCCGGGATGAATCTAAATAAACCAGTTTTGAGTAAATAATTTATTAAAAATGCATCCCCAGATGGCGTAATGGAGGTGAAGGTACGAATATTTAAGTCCATTCTCATACAATAATTGTAAGAAACGTGACTACTACATAATTACTACTTTTTTATTTTTTAAAAATTTGCTTTAAAATTAATAACAACTCTTGTTCTTACACTAAGTTGTCACCCAAAGTTATAATATACTAATGGTGATTAATTCATATATCTTGTTTTCTAGGCGTAAAGTTAAACAATAGGCTATCTGTATTCTGCTCATCGCGAGGAATCGAAACCCGGATTCTTCATTTGTACGTCTACAGACTTAACGCTGATTTGCCAGGGGTTACATTTACCCATCTGTTCTGTATGTAGTGAAACCGAAGAAGAAACCGAAAGGGATATATATATATATGTATATTCAGACTCGATTCTTTCGAATTAGATACAAATATTTTTCACGATATTTTCAGACGTACAACAGCTAAATTAAGAACACTCTAGCACGTGTATAATACCAACGTATATTCCACTTCTCTGCATCAGAGGACAGGTTGTATTAAAGCGTTTATATGAGATAATAAAAACAAAATGAACGCACCACGTGGTTCTGAACAGCATAACTTTGATCTGTCATATTTTGTTATTTTATTCTTTAAAGAAGAAATCGTTGTGTAAATAAACGATATTTCTAAATATAAAATAAAAAAAACAACCAAGAGTTTGTTTTGAATTTCGCACAAAGCTACTCGAGGGCTATCTGCACTAGCCGTCTCTAATTTAGCAGTGTAAGACTAGAGGGAAGGCAGCTAGTCATCACCACCCACTGACAACTCTCGGGCTGCTCTTTTACCAACGAATAGTGGGATTTATCGTCACATTATAACGCCCCCACGGCTGAAAGGACGAGCATGTTTGGTGCGACCGGGATTCGAACCCGCGACCCTCAGATTACGAGTCGCACGCCTTAACACGCTTGGCTATACACAACTGAGAGACAAAAGATGTTTAACCTCCAGGTCTCATACTCCAAGTTCGCAGTGGTAGATTAGTGTACATGTATGTATGTTACCTATTTTTTTACATAAATAACGTTATATGTACAGGGTGTCCATAAAGTTCTTGGGCAGTTTAACTCTTTAATAACTTTACCACTGTATTCGATATAAACAATCTGTAAGATTAAATAAGAAGGAAATTTATTCAACATTTAGATAAAATTTTTAATCTTTTCATTTGTTCTAATTTATTTATTTTATTTTCTAGATAATAAACCTTTTGTTATAACTGAATTGGTTTAACTGAAGCAAAGGCCAATTGTGTTCTCTGGCTAGCTAAGATAAAGTTATGTGTCAGCCGTCAGATGAGAATTCAGTTCTCATCACAAGGAAGTGCCCCCACAGAGATCATTTCAAAACTGGATGACACAAATTAAGGAGGCTGGTTCCATTAATTTTAAGCCACGAACTTAAAGACCGAGGGTAAACGATGAGACTGTAGAGCAAGAGTATAAAAAACTGCTGTATTTGAGAAACAGAGAAACCCCAAAAGTTTTGGCAATATGAAAGATATTCTCCTAAAGTGGATGCCTGGAGACAACTGAGAGACAAAAGATGTTTAACCTCCAGGTCTCATACTCCAAGTTCGCAGTGGTAGATTAGTGTACATGTATGTATGTTACCTATTTTTTTACATAAATAACGTTATATGTACAGGGTGTCCATAAAGTTCTTGGGCAGTTTAACTCTTTAATAACTTTACCACTGTATTCGATATAAACAATCTGTAAGATTAAATAAATTCTCATCAGATGAGAATTCAGTTCTCATCACAAGGAAGTGCCCCCACAGAGATCATTTCAAAACTGGATGACACAAATTAAGGAGGCTGGTTCCATTAATTTTAAGCCACGAACTTAAAGACCGAGGGTAAACGATGAGACTGTAGAGCAAGAGTATAAAAAACTGCTGTATTTGAGAGACAGAGAAACCCCAAAAGTTTTGGCAATATGAAAGATATTCTCCTAAAGTGGATGCCTGGAGTACTCCAGGAAAATCACGCATAATTGGTCATTTCTTTTTTGTTTGTTTGTTTGTTTTGGAATTTTGCACAAAGCTACTCGAAGGCTATCTGTGCTAGCCATCCCTAATTTAGCAGTGTAAGACTAGAGGAAAGACAGCTAGTCATCACCACCCACCGCCAACTCTTGGGCTACTCTTTTACCAACGAATAATTACATTCTAACGTCCCCACGGCTGGGAGGGCGAGCATGTTTGGCGCGACTCGGGCGCGAACCCGCGACCCTCAGATTACGAAGCGCACGCCTTAACGCGCTAGGCCATGCCAGGCATATATTTCTTTTTTGAAAGAACTGTCGCGAATGGTGAGGCTTATTTAGATTTGCTTCAGATTTAACAATCTCACAATTAAATATGCTAAATGTTGAGTAATTCTCCTCTTTGTACAGGTTTCTTATATCTTATATTGAAGTCAGGGTATTTAGATTCAAACTGCACAGGGACTTTATGACATCCTGCATGATACGATTCAATAAAGAAACTGATGTCAACTTAGCCACAGGGAAAATTGTGAATTGGTTAGAGTAATATTGTTACAACAATAAAAAAAATGATGACAACTTAGCCACAAGGAAAATTGTGAATTGGTTAGAGTAATATTGTTACAACAATAAAAAAAATGATGACAAATTACTTACAGTGGAAATAACAAGAGCTGACAGCAGCAACATTATGTTGCAACAGTAATAAAAAGTAATGACAACTTGTATTAACTACGGTGAAAGCAAACCTATTCATGCATTATTGTTTAAATGAGTGATACATAAAATTATGACGTAAAATAAACCAGTTCGTACATCATTACATCTATACGTGGCACGCACATTATTAAGTAAAATCAACCATTTTATACATCATTAACTAGAAACCTGGTTCATAACTTTATTAAGTAAAATAAGTCTGTTCGGATACTGTTAGTGAGACACATAGTTCCTTGGTCAATGGTATTTGGGTATTTTGCCCTGGAGGGTCAGGTTCACTTTGACCTCTTCCTGAACGTATTTTCCCTAACTGTTTGTATGTTAGGTCCTTTTCAGGGCAAGAGACACAGTATACGCACTATTAAATTTGTTTTGAATTTCGCGCTAAGCTGCTCAAGAGCTATCTGCGCTAGCCGTCCCTAATTTTGTAGTGTAAGACTAGAAGGAAGGCACTCTTGGGCTACTCTTTTACCAACGAATAGTGGGATTGACCGTGTCTTATAACACCCTCACGGATGAAAATGCGGGCATGTTTGGTGTGACGGGGATTCGATTCCGCGACTTTCGGATTATGAGTCGAACGCCTTAACCCACCTGACCATGCCGGGCCTACATTATTAAGAAAAATAAACCTATTAATACATTAATACCTACAGATACTTTAAAGATTCAGTCCTGAAGTTGCCGCAGCGCAGACTGCTCATTGCTCAGACCTTTGCACTTAAACAAGAACAGAGAAGCAAACAAATCCAGACAAACTGGAAAGGATAATATCAATAAGCGGCTATCCGACGGATGGACCATTGGAATTAAGCGCCTTCCTGTTTAATGTGAAACAATGTATAATCATTACTCTTCTAGGTTTGTCTTGTCGCAACAAACTTCATTCTTTACTTAGCTCGTTAAGTGCACGAGCTTATACGATAAAATCTCGAAATCCTGCTTGTTGTTGTAGATATAGCGCAAGTAACAAACTCACTCTATGATATTAAGCCTAAATAATCCTGTTTTTTTTTTACGTTATTTATGTTTACCTTTAAAACGCTATATGTCTAATGCGCTCAGATTGATTTTGATTTAAGGGTTTCTAAATCTAACAATTAATCAACACAAATGAAGGAAAACTGAATTACAGAAAGCGACTTAACAAACACTGTAGAGTTTAAGCCTATTATCGAAAGTGGGCGAAGTGGAAATAGAAACTAGTTATGCGTAGCAAGCGCCTAGTGTTATAATTTTAATGACATCCTAAGTCACTTTAAGATTATTCATTAGAAAGACAAGGCGTGGCCGTAGATATCGGGCCTTGAACCTTTTGAATCTGGAATGTTCTCTGCGCAGTTCAGAACTCTTCATGATTTGTGACTTAATTTATCGTCCTTCGCGAACTTTCAATCAAAACAAAACGAGTTGCTTTGTTAACCACTTTGTTTACCACTGGGGTCTACATATAGTGTTTACGTTTTATAGTTCTGCATGTTCTAACACTAACGTAATGACCTGATTGGTTTCTTTTTTATTCGGATGTTCGCAAACTGTACACGAACATCGCGCTAACCTTCTCTAATTTTGAACTGACAGATTCGAGGAAGGCATTTCTCCAACATAACCTTCTTGTAATTCTTTGACAACTTAATCTAACACTGTTGTTATATCATCGCTCTCTATAAAGCATCTCTGGGCCCGAAGTGCAATTTCGTTACAAACTATGGGCCGTTGGAATCACAGTCGTATTTTACATACACACACAGAGACAAATGTAAATCATATTTAACCACTTATTTCATGCAAACTTTTTTCTTTTTTTTTCTTTTGAATTTCGGGCAAAGCTACCCGTGAGCTATCTGCGTTAGCCGTTCCTAATTTTGCTATGTACGACTAGAGAAAAGGCAGTTAGTCATCACCACTCACTGTCAACTCTTGGGCTGCTCTTTTACCAAACGAATAGTTGGATTGACTATCAGTTTATAACGCTCCTACGGCCGATGTTTGAGGAGACGAAGATTCGAATCCGCGACCCTCAGATTACGAGCTGAGTGCCTTAATCACCTGACCATGCCGGGCCATTCATTTATTAATCATCTTTGTTTGAGTTGTGATAATGGTGTAGTGTATCTTTCACATTTTCTACTGCACAGACAGAGAGTCGAATGAAATCAATCTTTTGTGGGCCCTGGAGCAATTGATATGTATCCTCGCTTCCTCCCAAAGTAACTGATTTAAAGTCCCGAACAGAAATCAATATGAAGATCTCTGACATAATTACAACTTTTTTTTTTCACCAACTGAATTGAAGATGACCACTATTCCTGCTGCCTTCTAATGGTTTCTTCAACCCTTTCATGGACGCGATGCAGATTATGACATCACCAAACAAGTGACACAACGTTGAGATTCTCCTGTTGTTACATAGACTCCTGTTTCTTTCATTGTTATTACTAGTCAGTTCTTGACTAATGTGAATTTCGAGAAGGCCTTTTCCGGTTTAACACTTTACAACGAGTTTGGTCACTTACACTCAAACCACACGTTTGGAAACAGTCTTTTGTTTCTTACGCATAGGTTTCAACACGATCATCACACTCTTGTGATTTTCCTTTCAAACAGCACTCGGAAACGGAGTCACCTTCGAAGATAATGTAACCAACTCAAGGTCACTTACAACAAGCAAAAACTGTCTCCATTTGGTACGGTGACGAAGTGACATTTTTTATCTATACGACTTAATAATGCATTTTACTGTTTTTGGCTTGAAATAATATTATAATTTGAAATTAAAAACGACTTTCACTCACAGTTTAAACATGAACCTTCCTGTATTATAGTGCATCGCCCTCCCGCTAGTACAGCGGTATGTCTTCGGATTTACAACGCTAAAATCAGCGGTTCGATTCCTCTCGGTAGGCTAAGCAGATAGCCCGGTATGGCTTTGCTATTAGAAAAGACATATGGTGCATCATAACATATGAAGAATATCTTATAGTTTTGCAAATATAGATGTTAATGACATGTGAGAGAATTAAAAAGACATCAGAGAAGATGAAGCCAACATCTGTTTAAATATTTGTTTTTGTGTCGTTCTGCGAGAAATTAAAGACTTCGAAATGCAACCGTTACAAGACTATCAGTTGCAACAGTCACAATGAAAGTATAACAACACGTAATCTTCAATATGATTAAACATGTTGAGAATAAACTGTCAGAAAACCAAAATTATTTTACAAGAGGTTGGGCCGCACGAGGTAGCACATTCAGCCTTGGGATGTTAGGGATAAGAACCACAGATGTTCGAATAAATCTTTTTATGTGTTTCATAAGCCTCATAAAGATCTTGAGGAAGGTTATCTGTGAGAAGTTAATAGAGAACTTTTAGTAAATTAAAAGTAGCAGTTCGAACTGGCGAACAAGTAATAAGTTGATACACAACATTCATAAGTGCGGTGTGAATACGTTATGTAGTTTGTATGCAGAGTGAATGACGAAAGAGATAATTTATTACGATTTAGATGGAATTAAGATTACTGGAAGCGCAGTCTGTTAAGTGAGTCTGAGAAGAGATGAAAGGATTGCTTGCAAGGCTTATTGATAAAGGGAAAGATTGTGGACTCAGAATAAATTTCAACAGAATTGGAATCACAACACGTTCGCTACACGAGGTAACTCTAGAAACGTGCATCAATGTAGAAGAGTTTACTGATTTGGAAACGTATATTAGTATTGATGGAAACGTTAGTAGGAGACAGAGGAAATAATATGAATGGCAAAAACGGTATTCCTCAATCTCGAAACGTTCCTCAGGAAAGATGCCAAATTAAAATTGAGGAAGAGATTATTCAGGTTTGGAAACACGCTTAAACAAAACGACAGTCGGAAGTATTTGAAATACGATATTACACACTGACGACGATCAGTTACACTAATGAAAATATAGTGGAACGTGCGAAGACAAATATCAACTACTGACGAGATGGAAGATACTCAACTTTGGGCATATAGGTAGATTTGATGGAATATTGGCAGAGACACTGATGATTAATACTGGAGGAAAAGAAGAGCGAGAGAACATTCAGAATGGTCGGAAGACACACTGTGTGATCAATGTTGTTGTTTTGAATTAAGCACAAAGCTACATAATGGGCTATCTGTGTCGAAACCCGGATTTTAGCGTTGTAAGTCCGCAGACATACCGCTGAGCCACTGGGGGGCTTGTGTAATTAATTTTTTCAATGTAGTGGGTCATGTTTTATTCATATTTTTAGTGCATTATAAGAAGACAAAAATATTTAACGTGCTTAAATGATCATGCAACCATCTTCCATTTCGGAGCCATCTCCATACTTCCCCTTGCGACCAATACTTGAAATGTATGATGGATTCCATCTGAAGCTGTAATTTGTTGAGATCTTCTCTCATCGATCCATTATCACCCCCATCTCTTGACCACTTAAAATGCTCTATTGAACAGTTAATAAGATTTATAAGAAACCAACAGTTGGTGCGAAACCAATGAAAACATAAATATATATCATATTCATTACTTTTTCTCACACGAACTGATTTTTTTTATTGATAAATTTCTTGCCAGTCATTGAAGTGCGGGTCCAAGATAGGTAAATGTCCTACTATTTTCAGGTGCTTGTGGTGATTAAAGTCTCTGTATTTAGGTCAGCTCTACATGGGATTTACAATAAACTACCTGGGCACTTCAAGAAAAAGAGGGACATATTGTTTTATATGAAGACATGGACATCAAGTCTCTACTGTTTTGTTATGTCATAAACAGTTGGCTAATACAGTTTCCCTTCATATAAAGCCGCCAGGTTATACATGAATTTCAAACCACAACAACAAAAATATGTTTTATAAAATGTGGCATTATTTTAAACACTGATCCTCATCTGGTAATGTCCGTGAATGGGAAGAGTGTTTGAAGTCAAGCACGTGAGTGTGTAAAACATGTCTACAACAAAGAACTTCTTACATAAAAATCAAACACAAGTTACTTGTAGAGCGCTTTAAATTTCGTTACTTCACGCCTTTAACGCAAAGATGTATAAAAGGCTATCTGCTGAGCCCACCTAGAGGAATCGAACCCTCGATTTCAGCGTTGTAAATCCGAAGACTTACCACTGTACTAGAGTGGTGCAATTAAATAGAAAGAAGCACCTTCCACCAATTATAGGTTACTCTTGTCTCAGCGAAAAGTTGGATTTGATTGTTATAATCTAAAAGTGCTGAATAGTTTGTCTTTTTAAACAATGGAATGCAAACCATGAATCCTGAAGCTCAACACCCTTTGTAATTCCACGAACAGGCAAAACCATTGCGAAATACTTATTAGCCATTAGGAGTGCACAGTCCGAGGCCTATAAGTCAACATACAGTCGTGAAAAAGTTAGGACGCACTATGAAAGCCTGTGTAGTTTTGTAACATTTTTCGATATATAGATTTTTAATCTCAATTTTAACGATACTGAGAGATTATAGGAATATAACTAAGCAGTTAAAACTGAAGAAAAGACTTTTCAAGATCTTCTGTAAATGTAATTCTACAAAAATGCATATTCTAACTGAGGAAAAAGTTAGGATACCCTACCCCCTAATAGCTAGTTTTACCCCCTTTGGCTGAAATAACTGCACTGAGACGCTTCTTGTGGCCATCTACCAGTCTCTGACATCGGTCTGAAGGAAGTTTTCCCCACTCCTCAATGCAGAATTCTTTCAGCTGTGAGATGTTTGAGGAGTTTCTTGCATGTACAGCCCCTTTTAAATCACCTCACAGCATCTCAATGGGATTAAGACCTGGGTTTTGACTCGGCAATTTCAGGACTCTCTATTTCTTAGTTTTCAGCCAGTCCTTCGTAGATTTACTGGTAATGTTTGGGTTATTGTCGTGTTGCAGGGTCCAGTTCCGCTTCAGCTTTAATTTTCGCACAGATGGTCTCACATGATCCTCAAGCACCCTCTGGTGGATTCTATTAATGTGAGCTGTCCAGGTCCTGCTGCAGCAAAGCAGCCTCAAATCATGACACTTCCACCTCCATGATTCACAGTTGGTGTGAGGCTCTTTTCCTGGAATGCTGTATTTGGTTTACGTCAAACATGTCCTCTGTTCTGGTGTCCAAATAATTCAGTTTTGTACTCATCTGTCCAAAAAACATTATTCCAGAAGTCCTGGTCTTGGTCTAGATTTTCTCTAGCAAATTTCAGTCTGGCCTTGATGTTTCTCTAGAGAGCAAAGGTTTCCTCCTTGCACACCTCCCATGCAAGTTAAACTTATGCAGTCTTTTTCTGATTGTAGAGACAGGCATGCACTTTCATATCAACAGTAGCCAGAGCCTGCTGTAGGTTCCGTGACAGCATGTTAGAGTGTTTGGAGACCTCTTTTAGCATCTTGTGGTCTGCTCTCGGGGTGAACTTGCTTGGACGACCAAACCTTGGCATGTTTGCAGTTGTTTTAAAAGCCCTCCACTTGTTGACTATTTTTCCGGACAGTGGAATGGCTGATTTCAAAATCTTTTGGGATCTTTTTACATCCCTTACCAGACTAATAAGCTGCTACAATTTTCTTTCTGAAGACCTCAGACAGTTCTTATACTCTCACCATGATGCTCACCCTCACTTCAACAGTCAGGAGCACACCAAACTGTCTGAGATTTAAATAGGGCAAGCCTCATTCACAATGCTGAGTAATGATCTTCTAATCATGTGCACCTGGTGTGATACACCAGTGTGTGAGTTAAGCCATTTTAAGTGGGAATAAATGAGGGGGTGTCCTAACTTTTCCTCAGTTAGAATATGCATTTTTGTAGAATTACATTTACAGAACATCTTGAAAAGTCTTTTATTCAAGTTTAATTGTTGCATTATATTCCTCTAATCTCTCAGTATTGTTAAAATTGAGATTAAATATCTACATATTCAAAAATGTTACAAAAATACACAGGCTTTCATAGGGTGTCCTAACTTTTTCACACGACTGTAAACTTACGAAGTATGTAGAGTGTTAAATGTATATAGTGACATGGCTCAGCATGGCCAGGTGGGTTAAGGTGTTTGACTCGTATTCTGAGGGTCGCAGATTCGAATACCAGTCGCACGAAACATGCTCGCCCTTTCAGCCGTGAGGGCGTTATATTGTGACAGTCAATCCCACTATTCGTTGGTAAAAGTACCCAAGAGTTAGCAGTGGGTGGTAATGTCTAGCTGCCTTCCCTCTAGTCTTACACTGCTAGATTAGGGACCGCTAGCGCAGATAGCTCTTGTGTAGCTTTGCGCGAAATTAAAAAAACAAACAGATAGTGATACATAATGCCATAAAAAACAAATGTAGTAGGATTTTAACTGAGTATTAATATGAATATTTCTCCACAAAGAATAACATATGTTTTAATTGTTTTTTTTGTTTTTGTTTCACTGGATAATTCTGTCGACGAGCAGTTGGTTGTTGTCGTAATTTCAGGCGAAAGCTGCTAGAGAGATAAATGTGCTAGCCCTCTTAATATTGAAGAGATAGATTAGAGGGAAGGTAACTAATCAACACTACACTACTAACTCACAAGATTTTGTTTTTTTTGCCTTCTCTCTTCTAACGCACCCATAGCCCCAAAGTGCTGAGGGCTTCTGGCGGTAGAGAGATGAAGAGTGGTAATTTGGCGCGAACCTCAGGTTCACAGCTAACCATAGGAACAAGTTACAGAAGATTTGTTTGTTTTGGAATTTCGCACAAAGCTACTTGAGGGTTATTTGTTTGTTTGTTTGTTTAGAGTTAAGCACAAAGCTGCACAATGGACTATCTGTGCTCTGCCCACCACGAGTATCGAAACCCGGTTTTTAGTGTGTAAGTCCGCAGACATACCACTGTGCCACTGGGGGGCACTCGAGGGTTATCTGTGCTAGCCGTCCCTAATTATGCAGTGTAAGACTAGAGGGAAGTCAGCTAGTCATCACCACCCACCGCCAACTCTTTGACTACTCTTCTACTAACAAGTAGTGGAATTGACAGTCACATTATAACGCTCCCACGGCTGGGAGGGCGAGCATGTTTGGCGCGACTCGGGCGCAAACCCGCGACCCTCAGATTACGAAGCGCACGTCTTAACGCGCTAGGCCATGCCGGGCCTAGTTACAGAAGACAAAATCTAAAGACTCCAGGTACGAAAGTAACATGCTAATAGAACTTTGAACTTGAAGGTACATTTTGTCAGCGACAAGAAGATTTAGCTACGGACTTTCTTCTTTTATCAACACTAAGTAACCTTCACATGAACATTTCGACATTAATACTCTACCCCCCCCCAAAGAAAACCAAAAAAATCCAGAATTCATAAGCATAATACATTTGTGTTGAATTCTGCGCAAAGCTACTTGAGAGCTGTCTGCGCTAACCGTCCCTTAGTTAGCTATGATAGATTAGAGGGAAGGTCGCTAGTCAACATTACCCACCGACAACCCTTGGGGTACTCTTTCATTAATTATTAATGGGATGACTCTAAGGCTAAAACTTTTTGCTGCTAAAGGAACGAGCATGTTCGGTGATGGGGGTTTGAATCCGCGACCCATAAATTGCGAGTTAGATACATGTTATCACTTATTAATACAGGCATTAGATATATGACATCGGTTATTAGTATAATTTCCAGGTGTATTCCATCACTTGAAATTATCCTTTGTTTATTCTGGCTTTGTTTTTATTATGAGTAATTCCAGTGACAACCTGGGAACAATATATAAAGCAACATAATTAGTTATGTTGATGTCTTTGTTGAAGGTTGTCTGTGAAACACTTTGTCTATGTATCAATAGAACGTTATTGAATTGATGTAAAGTTTATAGTGGCAAAGATGGCGTCAACTAAGATAATATATTTATATATGTGTGTGTGTGTGTGTGTGTGTGTGTGTAAACGTAGCTTTTTCGAAACTCCTGTTTAAAAGCTACATACAATAACAACGGAAACAGTAATTATGATAATCCGATATGTTTGTGTGGTTCATATAGTGTTAGATTATCATACAACCAACAAAATCTGATGTATAGATACCAAAAGTAATTTTATTCTCTGTTCTGAGCTCAGAGCGTTGTAACATCACGTAACGATTTCTAACACAACCGCCTGGAGGTCTGTTCATTTCACGGTATCGCACAAGGGATGCTTCGCGTGGATGTCCCTAATTTTGAACAGACAGATTATAGGAAGATAGCCAGTTAACAACAACACCCGACTCTTGAGCTCCAAAGTGCACAATAACTATAAGGTCATACTTGACCCATCACGTGGGTGAGACACGCATACTGTGAGATTGCAATACAAAAATGGCTATCGGGCAGGAGCAAGGTAACCTGTATTCGAGTACTCACGTATATACAGATTTATAACATGATTGGACACTTGTAAAACGCGTTGTTTACTTTCATCATTATTACAAGTCTTTAAAAAATCACGTGAAGTTAGCAGTACAGTTTTCCGATAAAGGGTCGAAAGGTTCTTTATGAGCTCACATTCAGACATAAAGAGTGCACTGAAACAAGAGAACGCTGTTGAATAATCTCAGCTTGTTACCTCATTCTAGTATTAGACCGTTTTTATTGCGCGGATTCTCCTTTAAAAATCTGACTATCTGACTGCTTGGTAAGACGACAGTGCGTAATTACATAGGTTTGGTCTGTATAGGATGAAACACGTTCCAGTTTAATCTAAGAAGTGGGTTTATTATTGGTTATACACGTATAAAAACCTGCAACAGAAATAAACATTTGCTATGAAATAGTCCTACTTACTATAAAACTTGAGACAACCATTTTTTTTGTTAAAAGTCTTGATATCAATAATGGTTTTTAGGATTCGAACCGAGAAAATGTTCAAAAGCAGCAAGAAAAACAAACAAACGAATCAATATAACATCTTGAAAATAATAGGCTGAATCTCTTATTCCCCGCAAGGAAGGGCGGGGTACGTCATAAACAGGAGCAATCTGGATTAACACGAGGAAGCGGGACTTTTTAATTAGTAGGAAGGTTGGAAAACAACGGCCTCACTTTCAGCAATAGGCGAAATTTTTTAACTGTTGGAAAGTGATAGCCCTGGGGCATTATGGGGCAGTGGACACAAAAATACTCTTGGCGATCCATGGCACAATAAAGTATATTTATAGTTCATGATGTATGAATGAGGAGTACATTTATAGGTATAGCTTCACTCAATAAGAATATAATAATGTCGAGCTACCTTTATGACATATTTATAAAATATTACGTCATATCGCGCTTTTTATTACACTGAGTACACTCCCCGTTTCACTGAAATCACTTCCGCCTGTGTTTTTCTAACGCGAACTTAAATTATAAACGGAACTTCTATTTAAGAACTTAAAAACGTTGAGATTAATTATCTAAATGCTATATTTAGTTTCAGTTCCGTATATTTCGTTTTCATTCGCACCTGTGCACCAACATTTTTTCCCAATTCTACGTTTGTATATATATTTTTTTTAGTTATAAACCTTTAGATGTAGATCAAATAACCACAATTGGTTTCCCAGTTCTGTTTGGAGACGACTGTTACAGTAAGAGCTTGATTATAGAAAAACTACATTTATTGTTATTTTACCTAATTGAAATGCGCGTCGTAATCAGGTTTCTAAACAGAGCACAATAAACATAACTATTTACAGTTGTCAATAAAAGAAGACTTTCTTTTAAATATATTTACAGTTTCCTAAGTTAAATATATCTCTAATATCGAACGAGGATAATGATCAAACCAACGACAAACAGAAAATGTAATGTGGCTTATCAGAACACTTCTGTTACCGTTAACCAACTTATCTGACACTTCGGGTTTGTTACCTAGGAAACAACAACTGAGGTGTCATTAGCAGTCTTTATCTAATTTACAAGCAACCCACTTTGAAAACAAAATACCACTTCTAGTTTACTAGAGCAGTGTGATATTTATACTAATAATATCCAGTTTTTATCTGTCCTAAAATTTAGTACTCAACTTACAAAATAAATACGCATGCGCGCGCTATTTCAATGGATGTAAACAAAAGGCGGATAGACATTTTGTACAGCAACACATTAAAAGTTTATAAAAGTTAGGTTGTAGGTTAACATCACAAGTTTATTTATTCATAGTATTAAGTACGTCAAAGTTTAGCCCTAACTAAACTAAAACGTACGCAAGTTCTAAGAGTTAATTTATTACCAGCAAATACTGTTGTTTATTATTTACGCAAAAAGCAACACAATGAGTTATCTGTGTTTTGCCCACCATGGGTATCGAAATATGGCTTCTAGCCTTGTAAGTTCCCAGACATTCCGCTGTGCCATGGGAGGGGGGTCTATCAAATATAGGTCGTTCTTAATAACTACTTAATAAAATGTTAGGCCTAACACAAGTAGATTTAATAGAAGTTTGGTGTCTGCAATTAAAATTCTCGTGCATTATTCTGTAAGTTCTGAATTTAAAGACGTGCTGTTGTAATAAATATATTAATTTGACAACGCATGTTTTGCGGGTCTCTGCTCATCGGATAAGAGTTTACACTAACTTTGAGATACAGTGAAGTATCCTGATATAGAATACGTAGAAAAGATATTAAACAAAAATTCATTTACAAAATTACTTTTTCCCTTGATTCTTAAATTTCACATAGAAATTTGCGATGTCTTATACAGTACTAGAATCATCTTTTGTGTTTAACTGGTGTTGTTTACGACACATTTTATTATAACTGTAGATATAATTTCAGAGTTGTAGAACCAAGAAAACATATAAAAACAAAATTAAGACACCCATTTGTAAAGGGTGATACGGTGTGTTCGTTATTTATCAGCATGTGCTGTACATACGGGAGCTTCTTTGAACTATTATCACAGCAGTCAGCTATATTAAATAAACAAACATTTCAAAAAATATCTGTGTAACAAAACGAATCTTTACTGAATACTAGCAGAGATCCGTAAAACATTTACAGTAATATTTGTATCTTTATTACAACAGTACTTCTTTAAATGCAAGATTTCTAGAATAACACAAAAGATTTGTAATCGTAAACACCGAAATCTGTAAGTTTACTTGTCTTAGGCCTAACATTAGTCAAACATTTATAAAGTATGGTAAGCTTTTAAATATCGCGTTGTAAAAAATGTTGGCATAAGTATGTCTTCACATGTCTTTTTAGCCCGGCATGGCCAGATGGTTAAGGCACTCGACTCGTAATCTGAGAGTCGCGGAATCCAATCTCCATCACACCAAACACGCTCGCCCTTTCAGCCGTGAGGGCGTTATTACGTTTCAGCCAATCCTACTATTCGTTAGTAAAAGAGTAGCCCAAGCTGCCTTCCCTATAGTCTTACACAATGTTAAATTAAGGACGGCTAGCGCAGATAGCCGTCGTGCAGCTTTGCTCGAAATTCAAAAAACAAAATAAGCGTTTTCTAATAGCAAAGCCATATGAGCCTATCTGCTGAGCCTTCCGAGGGGAATCGAACCCCTGATTTAAGCCTTGTAAGTCCGAAGACAAACCGCTGCACTATCGGTGGCCACAAACAAATATATGCCCTTCTGTTCACATTCGTTCGAATTAAGTGATCGCGCAAACTCATTTAGATAGTGAGGAACATATGTATTTTCGGTAAAAACCAAAACTGAGTAAAATAATAGCTTACTTCCTCGCAGTAGCCAATCTTCAACAAACAATTTACTGTTCTTTTAAATGTTGCAATAAGAAGGTAAACACTTTATATGTTGATATATTAGTAAACAAACTTCAGTTAAATTGACAAACAGATTTATGTAACGTTGTCATAGAGAAGACTTTTATTCACAACCAGGCGACGATTTTCAGGAACCTTGTAACAGTACCCTACATTAAAGAAACGAGAGCACAAGTTAGTCTTAACAAGATATATGTGAAGCACAACACATGGACTATTGAATGGGAACACAATAAGCATTATCCGATATTAATAACCTTAACACTTCTATCCCTGCAGTTAACACAATAGCAATCCCCCCCCTGACATTAATAACGTCAAAACTTCTGTCATTAATGTTTGAGCGAATAATCTCAAGATATATATTATTTAAATTAATGGTATTATCGAGGTTAACTGTGTGTTTTTTCAATGTTAACCTCAGATATTCGGCCCGGCATGGCTGGGTGGTTCGGGTGTTCGACTTTCTTTTAAAATAAAATGAACAATGACACAAAGAAATCGTATTTTGTTTATCTTAAATGGAAAAATGAACTGGGCAGGTGGTTAAGGTAACCGACTCGTTATAAAGTGACTGTCAGTCCCACTATTCGTTAATAAAAGAGTAGCCCAAGAGTTGGCGGTGAATAGTTATGACTAGTTAACCGCCTTCCCTCTTGTCTTATATTCCTGGATCTTGGGATGACTAGCCCAGATAACCCCCGCGTAGCTTTGTGCGAAATTCAAAAACAAACAAAGCTCATGTATTCTATACTAAATTAAATTCCGTATAGAAACATATGAACTCTATTATGCAAATTCAGAAAATTAATATTTTAGTTCCCTGTTTGCTTTAAAAAATATTTTGGATGGAGAGGAATCTTCACGAATCCGGAGAACTTTTTAAAATGTTCTGTTTTTTTCAAGTAATAAACTTGCTATAAATATTATTTTTGGAAATTAAATATTGATTCGAATATTTCCTGACTGTGATATGTCAAGTTGACAGTTTTAATTCCCCGTAAACTTAAAATTGATCGGGGATATAACAGATATTGTACATTTATAGTCTATCAAAGTAAAGAAACAGTTAGTTTACTCAAGATTGGTAATTCAAAAGAGCTTTAGATCCCCTGAAGTTTACTATAATCGTTGAACAGAAATATTTATTAATATGTGTCAAAACTTTGTTACTGAATTTACTGGTTGATTCGTAATGCCATAAAACTGTTTGACATCTATTTAACTTTGTGATTATTAAAGAAGTCTAAAATTATGTGTTTTATAGTACCGTATTATCTCAAGAGATGCCGTCACAAACACATTCTGGGTTCGAAACCCATTTAAATGTTTTATACCTGGAACTCTGAATCTTGGCTTTAGAATTACTACTTACAACTAGTAAACGTTCGCTGGGACAGTGGTAAGTCTACAGATTTACAACACTTAAAGCGGGGGTTCGATTCCTCAGATAGCCTAATGTGGTTTTGTTATAAGAAAACACACACAGACAACTAATAAATTCCCCCACAAACTAATAGTGCTATTTTTCTACCTAAAATGAACAAGTAGTTATTTACCTTGATATTGCTCATAAAGTAAAATGTTTCAACTGGAGTGGGTGTAAAGAAAATATTGCGTTGCCCATTTTGTTCACACTTTTTGGGGGAGTTTCCCCAAAATTTTTACGAGAATGTGCATTGTGGAAGAATAAGAACTAGTGTAAAACGGTTCTGGGCGTTGTCCAGTGTAAAGTGAATAATATTTCAGTCATCAAAAAAACAAATATGAATCTTTATTATCAACTGTGACAGACCTATTACAGCACGCGATCATCAAATACTTGACAATTTCTGAAACGTTGATAAAACGTGGTCCCGAAGTCTGTTTCTTGTTTTGATATTTGGTTGTTCTTCCTCTGTCCATGATGACAGCTTGACATTAGAGTGCACGAGGGACTGTTTGTAGCCACACAGGGATCAGAGCTTCCTGTAGTTACAAGCATTTCTCGGTTTCCTCTTTTGAACTTTATTACCAGTCACTTTCCAAAGTGGTGTCTTGATCCTTACAGGCAGTTCTTTACCTGAAGCGATGAAATAAAATCCAGGATTTTTTTTTAAACACGTAGAGTGTAATTAATTTTTATACCTCCTGCATAGAGTGCGTGGATATTACCGACCTTTCTTTAGCCCCATGGTATAGATGGCGTAGAGTCATCTTAGAATGTGCACTGTTCAGCTCCACCGAAGTGATCCCAAATTGTTGGTTTTAACAGAGTAATGAAATTCTTAATGTATTTATAAGCGTTAATAATATCTTTCACAAAATGCAGTCAACTACACCCTGACCAGAGATACATTTCTTATTTTTATCCTGAACCTGCAGATACATCAAAGATGGTGAATGAAGCTCCACTCCAAATGGAAGTCGTGCAAAATGCTTCCCAGCAGAGACCAGTGCAGGGCAGGTTGAACTTTGACTCGTCTGAGAAGACCACTTTGCTGTAATTGTTTAAGTCCTGTCATCAAGCTCTTTGGCGCAGTTGGGCCACATCTTTCTCAACTTGTTGGTAAGGATGGGCTTCGTTCTTGTTTATATTGCTGCGAGGCCAGAGAGTGTCTCTGACCCCTAGAGTTTCCTGCAATGTTATCTTGAGATTTTTGGACGACAATTGACGATTCTGTCAGCTTAAGAATTTTAAAACACGATCGGTCACTGTGAAACTTTCCTTCCAATCATTACCCTTCCACCGCTACTCGACCAGTCTTCTGTAACTCTCCACCCAGCGACTTGCAGTAGATTGGTTAAATTTAACTTTTCTAGCGGTTTACCTTGTAGAAGTCCCTATTTGTTCAAAGAAACAACGACTTCTTTTTTGTCTGAGTGTTTCTGTTTTTGTTTTGTTTTTTTCTTCTGCGGAGCTAACTTGTAACCCTTGGCCAGAGTAGCGTCATTCACACGTTGTAGTAAGTAGGTTTCTAAGAATCTCTATTTATAGCCCCCCCCAAAAAAAAGACTGATACAATATCAAAGCAGCCTATAAAGCTACTGATGTAACACTTAAACAGTGTTGCATTATCCATAAAATAAATTTACATCTACACGCATTAGGGCTTCGAAACAATTGATGATTCAAAAGACAAATGAGCTATGAACCAGGGGCGAACTCAGTACCCACTAGGAGCTCTGAAAAAAGAAAAACAAAATTAGCTGCTCTAGTGATAGTAGGCTTAAAGACTATCCTTAACTCCTGTTTTCAATAACTTGAATGCTGCGTGGTGGTGATCCTATCATCTTCGTGATGAAGCCAAACAAGAATTTTTCATCATGAAATAAATAAACTTTAACCGGTTTCAATCACACAAGTTTATCTTTTGAAATTCGC
The DNA here is from genome assembly GCA_011833715.1 of Carcinoscorpius rotundicauda. Classification (NCBI taxonomy): domain Eukaryota; kingdom Metazoa; phylum Arthropoda; class Merostomata; order Xiphosura; family Limulidae; genus Carcinoscorpius; species Carcinoscorpius rotundicauda. The sequence goes on from CM022398.1 coordinate 87,777,088, forward strand.
ACAAACCTAGCGAGCGTTTTTAAAATATCAGTGGGAAGATAACTGCTGTTGTTTACTGTTGCTGTTTAGAATTAAGCACAAAGCTACACAATGGGCTATCTATGCTCTGCCCACCACGGGTATCGAAACCAGGATTTTAGCGTGCAAGTCCGCAGACATACCGCTGAGCCACTGGGGGGCGGGAAGATAACTAGTCAACTTTACTCACCGCCAACTTTTAAGCTACTTTTTTACCAGCGAATAGTGAGATTGACCTTAACGTATAACGCTACTAGGCTAAAACCCGCAACCCGCAGATTAAAAGTCGAACGTACTAACCATCTGGCCATGCTAGGCCCAACTGGAAAAAATTGTAAAAAGTTTTCATAAAAATTAAGCACAGATATAGTAACAGTATGCTGGGCCTGGCATGGCCGAGTGCGTTAAGGCGTGCGCTCGTAATCCGAGGGTCGCGGGTTCGCGCCCGAGTCGCGCTAAACATGCTCGCCCTCCCAGCCGTGGGAGCGTTATAATGTGACGGTCAATCCCACTATTCGTTGGTAAAAGAGTAGCCCAAGAGTTGGCGGTGGGTGGTGATGACTAGCTGCCTTCCCTCTAGTCTTACACTGCTAAATTAGGGACGGCTAGCACAGATAGCCCTCGAGTAGCTTTGTGCGAAATTCCAAAAACAAACAAACAAGTAACAGTATGCTCCCCCTAGCGGGATGTCTGCAGACTCACGCCGCTGGAAACCGTGTTTCAATACCCTAAACTGGCAGAACACAGATAATCCATTGTGAAGCTTAGTGCTTAATACCAAACAAAGAAACAATATAATTGCCGTGATTTGCAAACGATTCTTCTCAATAAGTGAATTAGGCTTAGACACAAATAAAGACTGGCATTGGTGAGAGCATAAGAATTATTCTAAAGATATAAGTGACTCTAAGAATCATTTTATGTTTGAAGTATAAGTGTGCTATCTGACTAATAATAAACTCTTTCAATTACAGAAGTATAATTCCAAAGCTAGCAGAAATTGAACGAGGCATGTGACGGCTGAATTGGTAAAATCTTACATTATTATAAATAGTTAAAAAAAAATTAAAAATTCCGAAAACGTTGAATGAGATATTTATACAATTTAACACGTGTATTCATTGTTCAGTTGTAAACAAAACATTGCTGTTTTAGTTTTGTTGCTCTTGTTTTCATGTCGCGTTATGTAGTGTTAGCTAGTCAAAGAAACAGTTGTGACGTACAACTTCAACCTCGAGATTAAATATTAAGAACTAGTAGAACGTATCTGACTCACTTGATCAGGTTAGACTCGTCCGTCACTGCCACTGACCTCTGTCAAAACTAACGTATAAAATCCGGATTACCCGTACGCGCTTGTGACCAGAGACTTAATTCGGTGTGCTCGCGAGGAAGTGCTGAAACGCTGCTTCCACGCTTCAAATGCATATTTCCCCCCCCCCCTGTTGCTTTCTTATACATTCCAAAGTGTATCAATAAAATTGTCAAGATATATCTAACAGAGAAAACTTCATGCAAATCTAAGTTTTATAACTGCATACACAGCGCTGCTTCACTCTAATACACCTTTAGCAACGATTGTCTGCATTTCTGATTAATTAATAAACACAGCAGTCAGTCTGAATAACGAGTTAAAATATTAAACGTTTCTAAACTTCGCACTACAGAAGAGTCATGTCAGGGTTAAGTTAGATCAGAAGGAAGAGCAAAGGTACTCATATCCCGACTTAACCGAAAAGGGAAACGAGAGGCTTAGCTCGACATTTCCAGTCTTTTAGTGCGGCGAGCCCAGATATGCCAGGTGGGTTAAGACGTTCGACTCGTAATCTGAGGGTCGCGGGTTCGAATCCCCGTCGCACGAAACATGCTCACTTTTCAGCCGTGGGGACGTTATAACGTTACGGTCAATTCCACTATTCGTTGGTAAAAGAGTAGCCCAAGAGTTGGCGGTGGTTGGTGATGACTAGCTGCCTTCCCTCTAGTTTTACATTGCTAAATTAGAGACGGCTAGCGCAGCCTTCTGGAAATATTAGAATCAGATTTATACTGCTACAACATGTATATATATATATATATATGGCTATGAACGTCTTCAGGAGAGCAAAGGAGCACTTTGCTCCTGGAAAATGAGAAACGCATATCTTTATTTATTCATTGCGTATATCCACGATTTAGATCTCTCCTCCTAATTTAAATACTGGTCACAACCAGATATGTCTGCGCTGAGCTGCCCCCCAGTGGCTCAGCGGTATGTCTGCGGACTTACACGCTAAAATCCGGGTTTCGATACCCGTGGTGGGCAGAGCACAGATAGCCCATTGTGTAGCTTTGTGCTTAATTTAAAACAACAACAACTGCGCTGAGCTACAAATAGAGAAGAGCACCTCATGTGTGATGAATGAACGGTCAAACAAATAGTATAGCTTTGAGGAAAATTCAAAACAAACCAATCCTTGCCCCTTTCTTCTACCAGCGGCACACCGGAATGCCTGCTGACTTACAACTCTAGAAACAGCGTTTCGATACCCGCGGTGAGCAGAACAAAGATGGCCTATTCTGTAGTTATGCACTTAATTAAAAAATGTATTATTAAAACGCTCAAACGCGTCCACAAATAAGGACGAGTGGACGGCTGTTACTATTATAATATTTGTTTAAATTATATTTTTAAAAGGTTATTATTTTGTAACTCTATTTTCATGTTTTACTTTTTTGTGCAATAACTATTATGTAAGTTGGTTTCAAGTTTTGGAAAAAGGAAAAAAATAATTCTAAGAACAGAAGCGCCTTTTTAAACTCGGTAGCTTAACACTGATGTTATGTATTTGTACATTACAATTTCAGTATTATTTATAAACATTTAAAGATATTGTCCTGCTCTCTGTGGGCCACTACAACAAGCCATCTCAGGTAACTGTTATCAAATCGTGTTCATTGGTTACAGACTGCCCTTAATGATATAAGACTGGAAACAAGTAATATTTTCTTTACGAAATGTGTAGTGCTTCATGTGTTGTTTTTCTCATCCATGTTGATGAGGGCTACATGATGGATTTTTGTTTGTTTGTTTTAAATTTCGCGCACAACTACACGAGGGCTATCTGCGTTAACCGTTCCTAATTTAGTAGTGTAAGACTAGAGAGAAGGCAGCTAGTTATATAAAAACAACAACAATTTATGACAATGGAATAATAAATACAAACACACAACAGCAAACAAAGAAACAACTTTTAACAACATCCACGCTAAACAACAACCAAACATGAATGAACCACCAAGACCAATAACTATAATAAATAATATATCACGAGAACAACACAAACAGGTGAAACACAAGAAAACAACGATAACACAACAGAAACTAACACAGACGAAAAAAAACACGTATATTTCTAGACGTCATTAAAACGTCTTCACAGACTTCGAAGCAAAATACTGAAATCCAACATAAATATAAAACTGTAAAAGTACTGATAAACCTGCTAACAAAAACACATCGTGCCTCGTATTCCACAGTTAATAACATTAATCACGGGATACCTCATAGCCTCTAAATTAAATTCACCGTTGTATATATCAATATCCAAGTTGCTTTAAAAAAAATCAACACAAGATCGAAGACATAATTCAACAAACTAACCCAGAAATCATTATAAATGAAACACTACTGTATAAAAATAATAGACTTAAATATATGACTACTCATCTATCAAAAAATAAAGAATTAGTAATCAAATAAAAATGGAGGAATAGTCCTTTATATAAATAGAATCTATCAGTAATATAAATTGAGTAGTAATAATGAATACTGAGAAGCTGGTGCTCTCCTAAACAACCAAGTGTTACTTTCGCAGGGATTTATTGTTCACCAACAAAACAAATGGATAAGTTTGTTCAACATCTTTTTCCACAAACAAAATGCTCCTAAAGAGAGTTAAACAGGTAACATAACAACTTCAGATGTAACTCAACAAACACAACTGAAAGGCAACTAATAGAATGAATGTATAGACCATAATACAGCCTTGTTAAAGGATGCCTCACGATACTTACTTCCTATGTAATACTAGCGGTGGTATACTGGACCTGTGCCAAAGCTCACACAATATGATCCAAGAATTATTACAGTTTAAAGTGGGAAAACACGTTAACAGTAATCTCACCCATATAAAAATATAACACATCAAAAATCAAATCTTCATTACAAAAAAAAACAAAAAACAAATTGCTAAGAACATCAAGGTCCGACATGACCAGGTAAGTTAAGGCACTCGACTTGTAATCCGAGGGTCACGGGTTCGAATCCCCGTCGCACCAAACCTGTTCGCTCTTTCAGCTGTGTGGTGTTATAATGTGACGGTCAATCCACTATTCGTTGGTAATAGAGTAGCCCAAGAGTTGGCGGTGGGTGGTGATGACTAGCTGCCTTCCATATAGTCTTACACTGCAAAATTAGGTACGGCTAGCGCAGATAACCCTCTAGTAGTTTTGCGCGAAATTCAAAAACAAGCATATTAAACAACTGCTAAACAGTTTACTACCCATCGAAAGTAATTCGAACAGCCCTAAAATGAATCCGAAATAAAGTGCTGTCAGATAATCACGGAGTGCCTTCAAAAAGCCCACAAACAAATACTACCACCACAAGAACACAAAACAACAAACAGCTCATGAAAACTACACACACGCAACTAATAACAGTTATTAAAGAACGAAGACAACTACTAAGACAGTGAATAGAAACGAGAGGAGACAGAGCTACAAAAACACAAATAAAATAACACGAGCAGAAGTTAAACTGTTAAAATAAATACCATGGGACAACTTCTGTTCCCAATTAAATGAAAAAAACAGAACCCTCAAAAAATCTAGTTACGCAGACATACCGCTGAGCCACTGGGGGGAACGCAACACTAACACAAAACAACACCATAACACACACAAATAGAAAGGGCTTCAAACATCATTTACAAAACGCGTTCAAAACACATTATGACCTAGACATGAATACACATTTCTGTAATAAAGTTAACAATTATATTACAAATAATATAAAATTATTCAGATACAACTTCCTAGCTAACACAAACATAAACACAGCAAATGACTACACGTCTAAAATGTTAACAAAGAAAATAACTGAACAACAAATCAGAGAAGCAACAACAACAAAACAAAACTCCGGGATGACATTCAAGCTATCTCAACAACAACAAAAGAAAACGCCGGGATGACATTCAAGCTATCCCAATAACAACAACAACGAAAGACATTCTGAAATTATTTGTGGAAGCATGGAAACGTATTAATGTTTCATAAAGAAGGAAAGCCAGCAAATAAAAAGAATAGCTAACGTCCAGTCAGCCTGACCAGCAAAATTCTGGAACAAATAATCAACGAAAGATTCTCCACATTCCTGTAGATAACATCAAAATTACCTGAAATATAAAATGGTTCCAGAAAACTCAGTCAAACAACCAATCATTTAATTAGACTAACTGAATCCATAGTAAATAAATTTAATAAAAAAATATTACACTGTGACATACTTTCTCGACATCAAGAAAGCTTTTGTCACTCTATGATACAAGAGTCTCTGGTTCCAATGACAGAAATGAAACTACCGTGTGGAATTATTCTTTGTCTCTCAAACGTTCTCGAAAACAGGAAATGTAGAATAAATGTTGAGGGAGTCTTCTCAGAGTTATTTACTTCAGAGGCAGGTGTCCATCAGGGAGGACTAATTAGTCCTATCCTTTTCATCGTGTATGTTAGCAGTAAGTCCTTGAATAATCCAAATCATGGATTCTAGTTACAGTTCGCTAATGATGTAACAGTCTGAAAAAGTACCCACACACCATTAACGGAAGCTGGAAATATACAACCCCAGTTAAATAGGATAAGTGAATACTGTCAAAAATATAGAATTAAAATCAACATACCAAAAAGCCAGCTAGTGGTTTTCACAAAAATTAACCAAACGCGCACAAAAAGGCAAAAACAACCAAAGTTATATATTAACGGAACACTTCTCTAGATTGCTACATTCGCCCAATTTCTAGGATAAACATGTGACTCAAAATTAACGTAGATAAACCATTCGAATAACATGAGAACCAAAATCTGGCCAAGAACAAACCATGCTAGAGTCTAACTGGTAAAAAACAGTGGAGCGATAGCCGAAAACATATTAAAACACTAGAAAACACATGTACGACCTGTAATTGGCCATTCAGTTCCAGCACGAGTAAACATAGCACCAAAACTAGCACTAACCAAACTACAAGCAATACAAAACTCATTGCTCACAACAGCATACGACATCCTTAGAACAACTTTCTCCGGCTTCATGTACAAATATTTAAACACAGAAACGGTAACAGATAGACTTCTACACAAAACACTAAATTATTTCGAGAAAAATTGGAGAAAAGAGTGATTTTTTTATGTGAACTTGACAGATCCTACACACATGATAATAATATATCTAAGTACTTATCCCCAGTGAATAATATAAGTGAGAAATAAAAACAGGTCACCTAATTAGCAGACAAAACCCCACATTAGTTTTCAGAATCAATTGGTAATGGTTTGTTTTGAATTTCGCGCAAAGCTATTCGAGGGCTATCTGCTTCAGCCGTCCCTAATTTTGCAGTGTAAGACTAAAGGGGAAGCAGCTAGTCATCACCACCCACCGCCAATTCTTGAGCTACTATTTTACCAACGAATAGTGGGATTGACCGTCACATTATAACGCCTCCACGGCTGAAAGGGCGAGCTGAAAGGGTGTGACGGGGATTCGAACCCGTGACCCTCGGATTAGGAGTCGAGTGCATTAACCACTTGGTCATGCCGGGCCAGACTCAATGTAAAATATTTTATGGAATTTATGTAAATATTCTTAATTTAAGCCTTTAAAGTTTGAAAGTGTAAGATAATATGGAATTCTTTTCTCCACACGATTGTATATGTAAGTGATACATAGACATTGTCCTAAAAGGGAAATTTTTATACAATACTATTTAATTTTGATTAAAATATAATAATATAAAATGAGAGGAAGTCAGTTGCATTCAATTACTATAATCTTAATGGAAAATTTCGACTTTATTTTTTAGGTCAGCTTAAAACCACTAGATTTGATCAGACCTTGGGTAACACGCTTGACTTCACAACGTAATATATGCAATTTTTCTACAGATTATTACTGATAAACAGCAAAATTCACAGTTATTTCCTGAATTTTCCTTATACCAAGCAACAAATGACGAGGCAACGTCTACAGTTATTCTTCGTTATAACGTTACCCCTACACGCACTTCTCTTAGATCTCTAGAGTAAATTGGATCGACGATAGCATGGAGTTACATTTCCTTCAAAAACGCGTTAATCCACGCAGCACACGCATATAACGAATTCCACAAACGCGTACATATTAAGATTTTGAACGATAACAACGTAATAAGGAGATGCCAATTTCTTTTCTTTTCCAGAACTGCTATACAGCATGCGGGATTGTGGGCTATCATGGAGGTTACTGCGTGGAGGTTATGCCTAATGATGTGAATGCCCTATGAAGGTCTTTGGAAGACATACAAGAACGACATGTTGGACAGGATTGAGTAGGAACTTCGAGGCCATCTGGATAGTTATAATCTCACTTTTTATTTAATAGCATTCAGTATCAGCGTATTAGTTCACAATATCAGAATTGTTCGGCATTTCAAAGGGAATAAACGAAAAAATACTTGTACTAATTATTGGCTTGTATGTATTTGTTACTTTTCGTGATTAATGTGTACAAGAATATATCTCAGAATAATTAGGGCATATTATTTTATATGTATCTGTGTTAATCTCTTTAGTTTCATATGGCGGCCATATTAAGGTACGTAAATAGACCCAAAGTCACTGTGTTACAAAAATTACTTAATGTAAATTGAAAGAAAAGCGAATCAAAATAAGTCGGGCCCGGCATGTCCAGGTGGTTAGGGCTCTCGACTCATAATCTAAGGGTCGAGGGTTAGAATCTTTATCACACCAAATATACTCGTCCTTTCAACCGTGATGGTCAATCCCTCTATTTGTTGGTAAAAGAGTATCCCAAGAGTTGGCGGAGGGTAGTGGTGACTAGCAGCCTTCCCTGTAATCCTATACTCTAAACTCTTACATTGCTTTGGCTTTGCAAATTCAAAAACAAATAAACAAAATAACTAGTGATGTTTCAGTATTATTCATTCTCAAATACAGTGAAGTTATTAATGATTCAGAAATGGACAAACGAAACGATCTCAGAGAAAGACAGTCGTGAAAACACAAGAAAAAATCTCAAGTGATGATGAAAACTTACGAGGTAATTCAAAGTTGAAACAAAACCAAAACCTTCCATCTCCTCCTTTTATTCAAAGGTCTCGAAGCGCATGACGAAGGGTAGTTTATACATTTATATTGAGCAGCGTGTGAATGTCAAAAATACTTTTCACATTAGTACCGTAACACTGATAGCCTTTTCGTATATCAGTGGATAAGTATTATGCAGTTAACAAATTATTCTATAGTTGCTATTACAAAATACACTTAAAAAAAAAGAAATCCAGATAAGAGGACAGAGAAGCAAGAGGTCATCATTGTGTCCAAACATGTCCACTAGAAGACACTCAGAGAGTTCAAAAGCCAACAGCAGTAGCTTCAAGAAGAAGCTTTCCAGATTAGTGAAGCATTTTAAGTACAGTTACCGAATATTGTGAAACGTTTAATAGTAAATACATTTGATTCCAAGTTGGATTCAAAGATTTGAGTGTCAATTGTTTCATTGTTATCAGTTTCATTAACCAGAAAAAGACAAATTTCATTTTTTTTTATTCTTCTTCTTTAGTTCTTCTTCGATATGTTTTTGAATTCCGCGCAAAGCTACACGAGGGCTATCTGCATTAGCCGTCCTTAATTTAGCAATGTAAAATTAGAGAGAAAACAGGTGGTCATCTCCACACACACACACACCCCCGTCAACTCTCGGGCTTCTCTTTTATCACGAATAGTGGGATTGATCGAAACATTATAACACTCCCACGGCTGAAAGGGCGAGCATGTATGGTGTGACCGGGATTCGAACCCGTGACCCTCGGATTACGAGTCGAACCATGACCACCTAGCCAATATGCAGATGGCTGGTTATTCATGTGTTTTCAAACCGATTCGAATGATCGATAGTTTTAAAGGAACAACGTTTTACTGATAAGCTAAATCAGAAACATATTTCAAGTACAAGTACGCATCTTCAATCTTCAAAGGAGGAAAAATGATTTCGATTCGTCAAACACTCGTAGCTCCCTGCATCCATTCCGTTTAGTTTACGTAAATGGAGCAAATATCGGGCTCTTTGCCATATCTTGCTTGAAATGCATAATATTTGTTTGTAGTTTTAAATGTCCTCCGTCCCGATCTTATCAATGATGGCCAGACAACGGCGTGACGCTTTGGTGAAGTTGAGCGTTGGCCTCGCCCAAACAAGTACGCCTTGACATCCGTTTGGACGGCGTCTAAGTCGTTTCCGTGGGTAAATGCCACACCTGTTATAACGCGATCTGCCTGCTCGACTTGTGAAACAGATTAAAGACTGGTACCGATGAGGTCACGCGTTTTTCTTGGCTGTGTGCAATACTGCTTATCACCGTAGGCCTAAACCCCCCTTGTTTTCCTAAGTAGGACAGTAACAAAGAATTTTATATACGGCACGTTTCATGTACGTCATTTACTCGCGAAGAAAAATAATAAAATAAGCTAAAAGAACCGTTCAAGTGAAGATCGAAATCTAATTATGGACCGATCTGTAACAAGTCGCGATTTTTACTTCCTACACCGGTTTTAAGAAACGCCTGAATCAAACGCTCCAAGTTGTCATTAAGTGGTTTGTTCTGTTTTACTTGTAACAGTGTAACAGAAACGATGGATCATGGCTTACCCCTATCTTGTCTAATTAACTGCTTAAGTACTTAATTTTGTGCACACTAGAAGAAGCAATTAGAAGGAAAACACCGTCAAGAAACCTATTATAATATTTAATTTAAAACATATATAACCACGGTTATAAAAATTACCAAGCGTTACACTGCTGCTGTTTGTTTGTTTTTATTAACGTATTCACATTTAGTTTTTTAGTTGGTTGGGATATTCGCGCGAAGCTAGACGTCCTGAATTTAGACTAGAGGGAAAGCAGCTGGCCATCAGAACCCACGTCCACTATTGGACTCCTACTGTCTGACCAAATAATAGGATTTGACCACTTATTTTTTGTAGTGTAACTGTGGCCTAAAAGAGCAAAGGGCATTTTAAGTTGCAGGACACGAACCATGGACTCTCGGATTCATAGTACGACATTGTAATAATTACTGAAAGGTATATATGACGTATATACAGGGTGTCCCACCATTATGTGACGTATTACACACTTAACTCACAACAAAATAGTAACGGTAACTAGCTGAAAGGTTGTTGTGGATGAAGTGCACATGAATACGTTTTTTATTATTCTTGTTTTTGCCACACATCATGTGCCATCAGCGTATTTTAACATGTGTTCCATTTGTAGCCCTCGAGGTATCGAGTTGACACTTGATTTTTTTCCATGCGTTGGCCAATATATCTGATATCACAGTAGCTATAGGATAGGTTATAGGTTAATGAAATGTTCCCAACCGAGACATGTTTGTTCTGTGGAAAATATTCTTTACCTAACACTCCAAAAACAAATTTTTAAGAGTGATACCAGGTAACCGTGCGGGCCAGGAGATCGGCCCATTGAGGCCCAGTTCTTGCTCCCTGACTGTTGTTAGTAATGGTACTATTAAGTGGTGGATTGCTTCTATACACTCTACGATGTCATCTTTGTGCTATAATAGACGATTTAACCCCAGCTAGCCACAGGACACACATGACCTTCTCTATAGCTGTGTTAGTTAACTGCTTATTTGGTAACCTCGATTACACTTATATAGAATTTCATATGCCATTCATTGACTGAAGGTCCGTAATATTTACTGTGTTGTGGTTTCGGTTTGTAATACAGAACGTATTCTTCGTACATCCTGTGCATATAGTTTTCGACAGAGTATAGGACAACAAACGAAAATGAAACCCAAACTTACGTTCAAACTGAGGGCTTTGAAATTCATTGTTGTAACATTGTTGGGCCATCTAGCAGTTATAGTGATATTTTTGTTCTTAATTTTTTAACATGAAACTTCTTTTTCTTAATCATAAAATAAGGAAGAAACCATCTTTTGGTGATATTTTCAGATAAAGATTTATTGAGATTTCATCTGATTGTAAATAACACAAAAATGCATAGTATTGTAGCTCAATTTTACAAAGTTCTTAGAAATAATATGAATGACTTGTAGCGCCATCTATCAACAATTAAGTACCATAAGGAAAGAATAAACGTAAACGAACATGCCTAATGCAAATATATTAAGCGCAACATTGAATATTTCAAAAGTATATTATTTACAGCTTTCAGTTTGTGTGTTATAGTTTGATGATGTGTGCAATCCTGAAACTGTATCAATACCGAAATGCATACACAGTTTTTCTCTCAAATATTAATGTGAAACAAAATTTCATAAATATCCCACGGGTATTTGCGGAATTTGAATTACCTTTATCACATTATCTTGGACAATAACAGACGGGAATGCTTATCATTAAGATCAGCTGCAAACACTGACAGAATTATATAAAAAATTACCAAATAATGTACAAAATAATGTACGTCTTTACGAACAAGCTTATATCTGATACTGGTATACCAGCTAGATACACGGAAGGTCTGTAGTCGTGTTTTGTCGTTGGTGATCGTTTGCACTCGAACCGACTACCACACGGTTTCTGTAGTTAGATAAGGACGCCAGTGACAGGAACCGAGCTTCTGTTGAAACTAAGTGGACACCTTCAGTTTGCTAAAGTATTTTTAGAGGCTGACTGTGTCTGGTAACAATAATCTCGTTACATTGAACACAGCAGCGTTCATGCATTTAGGAACTTAGCTGCTGAAACCAGCTATCAATTATGACAGAAAACATTTACCTTAAATCACGATAGAAAAACTTAGCATTTACTTACCACATTTTAACTTTCAAATCATTCCACGCTTCAGCCGGTTTGAGAGTGGTGATTCTACTCGCCGTGGGAGCGGGTGGAGTGCACCGAACGAGAAAAGGCCCCCCGCTAGTACAGCGGTATGTCTCCGGATTTACAACGCTAAAATCAGGGGTTCGATTCCCCTCGGTGGGCTGAGCAGATAGCCCTTTGTGGCTTTGCTATACGAAAAAAATACAAATTCAAATCATTATAGAAAAACTTTGCATTCTAACACGTGTTAAGCTTTAAATCACCACGAAAAACTTCTCATCTGTTTACTACTGTTAACCATTAAATCATAAGTTAGTCCTGCGCGATAACACTAGATTTTGGAGCCAGAGAGCCTGTTTCGAATTTTTGCGAAACCATGAAGTACTTGTTTGTTACATCACAAGAGTGAATGTCAATTGCTTAGCATAGATGACGGTTTGTAAGGTGCTGTTGACTTGTACCTTTCCGTCATTCAAACGAAGGGACGGTATTAAGTAACTTTAGTAAAGGTGTCATAAAAGTCTGGTATGGCCAGGTGGGTTAAAGCATTCGACTGCTAATCTACAAATCGTGGGTTCGAATCCCCGTCGCACTAAACATGCTTGTCCTTTCAGCCGGGGGGTCGTTATAACGTGACGGTCAATCCTACTGTTCGTTGGTAAAAAGAGTAGCCCTAGAGTTGGCGGTGGGTGGTGCTGATTAACTGCCTTCCCTCTAGTTTTACACTGTTAAATTAGGGACGGCTAGCTTTGCGTGAAATTAAAAAAACAAACAAACAAACTTTGTCTTGAATACAGATACAAATACACTTAGATTACCGAATTTTTATACCATTACTCGCTAGTGGAGCTTACACAGTGGGCCATATTGAGTAATTTGATAGTTTTTCGTTGTAACTTATTGACCGGATGAAATTGGGTGGTATGTAACGGATTTATTGCCATATATTTATTTTAATATTTATGTTTGTTTCAATTTAATGTATGTAACTTATAGTGTTAAATATGTGTTGCGAAATTTCCACCTATTCCCTAAGTCCATAGAAGTTTCTTGAGTATTAAAATCAACAATTTGTGTAAGTAAAATATATTGCTGCTAACTGAACTTTCTAGGACCCCGTCTAAAATTTATTAATCGACACGCCAAGTGACAGTTTTCATATTGTTATTAGTTTGCCACAGTTAGGCTACTGAAAACCTCAGAAGCTGTAACTGTGATAAAAGCTTATCGGTCGGGAAACTACAGTAAAGTTTATAGATTTAGAACATTATAAACCTGTTTAACATCAGAGAATGAACTTCGGACGTTAGTATTTTTATGAGGACATTAGGCATCTCCGCCGAAGAAAAGTCAGTTTATAAACAGCATGAGAATAAAGAGAGAGCTACCTCGTTTATAAACCCAGAATTAATTCGCTCACTGTGAACCGTCAATAAAATATTCAGTTCCAGACCAGAATCATTACAAATCATTATTTGTAATAACCATTATTTATAAGTTTGTAATTTTTTTTTATTGATACATTATTTTGTGGATGGGTGTTTTCTCATAGCAAAGCCACATCAAGCTATCTGTTTTGTTTATCGAGGAGAATCAAACTGTTGATTTTTGTAGGTCTGAAGACTTACCGCTGTCCCAGCGAGGGACAGTTATTATTTGTAATAACTATATGTAATAACCGTCATTATAAATTGTATTGTTACTTGTGTGTTCAATTATATTTGTGTTAAGTAGGAAAACTGTGTGGATAAATCTTGTTGGCAAGTATCATAAATATAATACATATCGACATACTATTAGCCTTCAAATTAAAATTAAAACATAATTCTATTGGGTTAAAATCAATAGGCCTTCAATTTGCTGTTCTACTTTTATTATCTCACTATTTCAGTCATTCATCTTGCTAAAAAATTAACTTGAAAAGGTGTTTTTTAATCTTAAAATAGTAGAAGAAATTGCAACATACAGTTCATTCCCCTAAAATTTTCTGGTGTTTCACACGCAGATAAAGGGCTTTAGGTTTCTGTTCATTTTGTGTTGTTAAACTCAAAGCTGGATTATTGGCTAGTATTTGCGCTTTACCAATCATAGGCAAAGGAAACCCATTTGTGAAATTAAGAGCACGCAGACATACCGCTTAGCCACTAGGTAAATAAGGGCTTAGGATAAGTCAACCCTCAGATGACTTGAGTCATTTTGCCGTATTGGTGTTAATAGGAGACCTATAGGACTTATCAAAATAATACTAATAATTTACCACTAGCAAAGACCCACAAAATATTTGCTGTTAAATTAGTATCTTTATTGCAACAGTACTTTTTTAAATACATAAATTTTAGAGTAATACAAACTAATTATAATATTTGACACCGAAATCTGTAAGCCTAACATTAAGCTTTTATTAAGTAAGGCCTACATTTGATAAGGAGACGAATTAACGATATAACTTGCGTACATTTTTTGCTTGGGATTAGCTAGGGCTAAATTTTAGCGTACTTAATACTATTAACAAAAAATTTATAATGTTGTTCGACGACCTAACGTTAGGCTTATATAAGCCTTTTGATAAACCGCTAATACGTTGTTGTATGAAATGTCTACAAAACCTCACTTACATCCGACGAAACGAAGGATGTGCAGACGCATTAGATAGTAAAGTGCGCGCACATTTTTAGAATAAAATAACTACTGAATATTATTACAGTAGATTTGAACAACGATTTTGTTAACGTCAGAATACTAACGTTTTGAAGACTTCTACTTCATGTTTCTGTATATGTACTTCTGTTATAAAGAAAAATAAAAAGTAGTTTGAGGAGTAAATAGGCCTTATTTGCAGCACAGACACACGCGCTCTCTTTGTAACGTGGAAAAGAATAACATTCTTTCGGTTCCTTGAAAATTTTCCTCTCACTTGTATTTAGATTGAAAACAAAAACAAAAAGGATAAGAAAAGAAAGAAAACACTGGAACACACAAAAAAATTCTGATAATGGAGAGAGTATAGGGTAAACAAAAACTTAATTACAAAAATAATTAGAACATATGGGTCTATAATTCACTTGATCGGAAAACGTAATAATGCCCCAGGATGGGATGTGTTAACACTAGATTTATGGCTGATAGTATCCAGTGCAATACACTTTTTGTGGGCTCTGTTGACACTTCTGATTAATCAATCAGACAACGCTTAAAGCGACAGAGAAACAATCTGCTCCCTGCTTTTACCTTTAGGGATTAAGTCTAATTTCTCTTCGGCATAAGGGACACGTGATTTGGATTTTGCCTAAAACAACTTTTAAACATTATTTTTATATTACACCTTTTTCATATCAATTATATTGATTAGATGAGTATTTCAAAAGCCTTAGAAATACAGGTAGTTTGAAAAGTGATGAATAATAGCTTATCAAGACTAAACTACGTAAATCAAATGTAAAATCCAAGCAGAAATGAATGAAAACTAACTTTATACAGGAAGTTGTTTAAGATAAATGAAAAGGTAAAGATGCAGAGTAGCCTTCATAAGTGTAACAAAAAAAAGCTATGTTCGTGATCCATTGCTGCGAAAACGCGATCCACAATCGAAGTCATGGATGCACCCTAAGCGACACTGTCAGATCTAACTATTCGATTAGAAAAGAGTGCCCAAGGAATTGTAGTTGGGTGCTGTTTACTTGCTGCTTCTCTGCTAGTCTGATGAACACCCACTACTCCAAAGGCCTGACAGGCACAGAATTTTGGTTTTCACAAAACATAGGTTAAAATTGAACAAGTAGATAAATTCGTAGGTCTATACCCTAGTGGATTAATGCAATCTAAAATGAAAATTTTAAATTAATCATATCAGGAGTTCGAGGGACCAGCCGCCACTGACGGTTTGATCTCCTTTTAAATACAACACAGATATTTAAGTCCACATTGTAGTGTTCAACTCATTGCATTTGGCTCAGTGTAAAGATAATTTTATTGATTTGAGGCTTTCAATACGTTTAGCGAGTCGGGGATATAACATTCTTTATTGTTGCTCTATACAATAAAAATCTCCGATGTCCATTCTGTAAAAAAAGCTAGATTCTGATATCCAGTCCTGATGCAAGTTCTGCAAACAAAACAATAACATCAAGCAAATAATGATAAACTTTATCCATCTATCCGTGAGAAATTACAAACTTTTAGGTCATGTCCTGGGGTCTCCTTGTCATAAAATTTAACCAAAATTCCATTTAACCTTTTAACTATTAACAAAAAAGAAATTTCTTCTTAGAGTCTTCGGAGTAACAGGTCCTCGTCAACCAGTTCAGGATTGGAAGGCTAAGTGTAGGTCGCGCTTTTTTAGGTTTAACAAAAATGAAAAAAATTCTATATTATCCCAAATTCTTTTATAACTACTTAAGACAGGCAAGCAACAGAAGAGATAAACAATCGCTGTGTAGAGCAAACAAAGTTATTCGCACTATAAGAACTTGTCATTGATCGTAGCATTTTTTAAAGAGGAGATAAATATATCAATTTAAAATGTATAGAGAAATATTCTTTCATGGTTCAAGTAATTGTATCACTTCTGTCACATCAAATACGTGGGGGCGTTATAACGTTACTATCAATCCCACTATTCGTTGGTAAAAGAGTAGCCCAAGAGTTGGCGGTGATTGATAATGACTAAGTGCCTTCCCTCTAGTCTTACATTGCTAAATTAGGGACGGCTAGCACAGATAGCCCTCGAGTAGCTTTGTGCGAAATTCAAAAAAAAAATCTAGCTTTGTGCTCAAATACAATCAAACAAATATTCCTACATATGTGCTGAAGAGCTTGAAATCTAGATTATTCCACCATTTTAGTAAAAATAAAAATCGTTATTGGATACTAGAACAATTTTACTTTTGACAGCTTTAATTTGTGTGAAAAGGTATTTGAATCAGTTTTCGTACGTTTTAACATTATTTGTTGAAAGCGATAAAATGGACTTCTAATCTGTTTTTTTTTTAACCAAACAGCGCATTGTTACAAAAAGAAGACAAAATTAATTTAGTGTTCTTCAAATCTGTTTCGTAATTAACATTGAATTCACCACAAAAAAAGTGAGGGGAATATGTAATATAATGTCCTCAAACTTCGATTTCTTATCTTAAAACGCCAGTGCGATCGTGAGAAAGTAGGACATAGATCAAGAGGTACCTCAAGGCCAGTAACTGTGCATGCTACAGAAAGGAAGACACTTAAAAAAAAACAGCAACAAAAACACGGTAAAGACTACGGAGAAACACAATCACTAACTTCCGTGTAATTTAAATGTTTCGTGAAACGACCATGTTTTTACAAATACGTTATAGAATTTTTGGACGTAAAGGATCCCTAAGACGTAAATTGATGTTTCTAATTACTTTAATTTGCGAGTCATACTTCACGGTCTTATAGTTTGTCTTTTATTTTTCAATTTTGACGAATAATGACCTGAATTTGGTCATAACGTATATAAAAAATAAAATCCTTTCACGACGTGGACTCGACCTTAGACGCTGATGTCACAAAAGGAATGACATGCTGATTTCTGAGTGCGATGAAGGGTAATGTGGTGCATGACGAGACTTGTATATTCAGTAGTGAATTAGGAAGAAAAAAATACTGTCCTCACTTGTAAAATAACCTACTTTCTAAACTTCCTGCAGCGTTTTGGCGCCATGAACATGACCTACAAGATTTTGGTATACAATCTTTAGAAGAGAAAATATATATGGGCATATAGACATATAGGCATGCATTTGTACAAACTGTATCCTAATATGACTTCCTGTCTATCCATTCAAATGTTTCATCAATCAACCTGATCATTTATCGAACTGTGATTTCAGTACTTTTTAGACATATAATTAAGACGTAGTTTTCATTTCTGTGGAAAAGTCTGTGTGTGTGTGTTTTCTTATAGCAAAGCCACATTGGGCTTCCTGCTGAGCCCACCGAAGGGGATCGAACTCCTGATTTTAGCGTTGTAAATCCGTAGAGTTACCACTGTACTAGAGTGGGGGGGGGGTATTTGGAAAAGAACTAGCTCACTGATGTAACGCATTTTATATCTGTATAGTAGAAATTACATGATATTGTCGCGTATTTTATTCCTATGGTTTGGCCTTACTACCTGTCCATACCAGGCCATCACGCAAGTTTAATGTTTTGTTTTCATTAACTGAAAGTTCAGTGATTGATGGAAACCTTTAGTTGCACGAGGACCTATTCATGACTATTTCTATAATCCTTCATTTCAAATGCACTGTTTTCCTAATTCTTTCCTTCTTCATTTATGAGTACTCTGTAGTAACCCTAACCGTAGTATTACATATTTATGTGATTGTGCAGTTACAAGTTTCGATTTTTAATTTTAACTGGTCTTGTTCCTTTAGTCTTTTGAATAATTTTTGCTCTAAAAATACTTCTGGACAGTTTATATTTAAACTGACTAAATACATGGAGAAAGAGAGAGAAAAAACACGACAGAACAGCGTAATTTTTATTTTCGATTCCGTTATTTTCAAACAGTCACCATAGAATATTCATGGCTAATTTGTTTCCTGTACAGCACAAACCGTATTTGACCTTTCTTTCTCACGCATGCCAGTACTATCCGCGTGGTCTATTGACTTAATTTTCTTTTGTCCAAGTACAGGGTCGTAATTTAACTATTACTACGTAGTGGAACAGTGATCATCATCCCACAATTGTAACCGTAATGATGTGCTTTTTAAACATTTCGTTATTGATAGAAAATTCAAAACCAGCAGCGCGCGGAGAGAAGGAAGGAGTGCTTTGGGACGGCAAAGGAAGCACCTGCTCTCTTTCCCTCCTGGTGACAATGATGCATGCGTTAAAACGCGGTAAATCAGATAATCAAACCGCGGGTTCCCATCTTTATTATCCGCCTATGTCATAATTATCAGCACATTAACTGTGTATTTATTTGGGAGGATATGTGTGTGTGTGTTTTCTTTCAGTAAAGCCACATTGGGCTATCTGCTGAGCCCACCGACGGGAATCGAACACCCTGATTTTCGCGTTGTATATCCGTAGATTTACTTCTGTACTAGCGGGGGGTGGGGTGGCGGAAGGATATCAAAGAACCGTGATTGCTTGTTGTGTTTTTTTCTTAATTTCGTGCAAAGCTACACGAGGGCTACCTGCGCTAGCCATCCCTAATTTGGCAGTGTAAAACTAGAGGGAAGGCAGCTAGTCATCACCACCCACCGCCAACTTTTGAGCTAATCTTTTACCAACGAATAGTGGAATTGACTGTAACATTATAACGCCCCCACGGCTGAAAGGGCGAGCATATTTGGAGCAACGAGGATTCACACCCGCGAATTTCATGTCGAGTGCTTTAACCACCTGGCAAAGCCAGACCATGTGTATTTTTCTTATAGCAAAGCCACAACTGGCTTTCTGCTGAGCCCACCGAGGAGAATCGAACCCTTGATTTTAGCGTTGTAAATCCATAAACATATCGCTGTACTAGCGGGGGGAAGCCAGGCCTCTATGATTAGTACTAAATATGTTTGACGAGATGTCGGTGAATTTTCAATCCCGTTTTATGAGAATTTATTCTTAAGATGGCGCCACAATGCAGATGAATCACAGTTCAAAATGTTAACGTTCAATGTTCAAATGAACAAAAATATTTGAGCGTTCAATCTGAATAATAGTCATTGAATTTATTTTTTCTTATTATCATGAAACTTATTCATTTATACAAAGTTTTAAAATCTTAAGTTCTTGGAGAATTATAACTGAAAACTACTTCATTTAACCTTACCATATCGACACAGTAAAGTTTACGTATCATATACAGATGGGACAGAAAGAAGGAAGTGTTTGAAAATGTAGTGTTATGATTTTGAATCTTGAGTCATTTTGAATACGAATACACACAACGTAATATTTTGAGTTAAAAGAAAAAATTTTAATACGTTACTTATGACTATATATATATAGCATATAAAAGTAGTCATTCTGTAGCTTGACTTGGCTTTACCGCTTTTTACGACCCTGCTATCAACGCTTTCTAGCGCAGTTTTCTAAATTATTTAAGAATCAAACAATTCGAGAAAAGACAGAGTTATAAACCTGACGATGATAGAAGAAGGTCGAAACGTTGTTCGCTCCTCTACGTAGAGTTTTCTCTGTCCATACCAGCCGTTTTTACATATTTATAAGCACCTCTAATATTTTAATTAATTTAAAAAATTACTGCTTTTTATTTGTTAGTTTTTGTACCAAACACTTAAATTACTCAATGTAATATACTGTGTGTATCACACACGTAGTGATAATGTAAAAACAAATAGTTAATTGAGGCTTGAATATTTCTTAAACTTTATTAATAATACTGAAGTGTATGTTTTCTTTTAGCAAAGCCACACCGGGCTATCTACAGAACCCACAGAGGGGAATTGAACCCCTGATTTTAGCGTTGTATATCCGAAGACATACCGCTGTACTAGCAAGGGGCGATAATACTGAAATGAATTCACAGATGAAATTATAGAATTATTAGTTTTATTGTTTTACACATATGTTGTATTCGATGAATAAAACGCATTAAAATTAACACACATATATAAACAATTTCAAATATTTATTTGAACTGTAAAACCTTTTACATTATTATCACACGATTAGATTGGTTCTAATAGCAGAATATCTTGGATTTTTCTAGATCAGTATAAAAAAAGAACGGTGCATTTATTGTCTTCTGTATAAGTTACGTTGTTTTATTTACTGTGACGCCCCCCAGTGGCTCAGCGGTATGTCTGCGGACTTACACGCTCAAATCAGGGTTTCGATACCCGTGGTGGGCAGAGCACAGACAGCCCATTGTTTAGCTTTGTGTTTAATTCCAAACAACATCTTTCTTTGTTCATGTGAGATTAAACTAAACTTTTAAATAAATTTTACACTTGTAATAGTGCAGTATGCACTATTTAATCCAGGAGGATCTGCACACCTGAGAAAGCTCAGGAGTTAATATAAGTCTGTAGGCAGCGCGATACGTGCTCTTTTAACGAAGTCTAGAGCGGGCTGGGTTCTAGACGCCAATGAATTTTACGCTTTAAAACCCCTAAAAGACAATATGAAACGTCAATACTTTATTAATTTAAGTTTTAAGTTGTTCCTTATTTATTAGCTACAGAAAATCACCTTAAGTAATTTGGGGAACGATAAAGAAACGCTCCCTCGCTCGTTTAAGCACTCAAACCAAAATCTACCAGCATCACTTTATTATACTTATAAAACAAAAACATTATATATAGAATAGTGTAGTTTGTCATGCATAACTAGCAATTGTGTACTATGTTATAATTTTGAACTTTGTCGAAAGCAACTTACGTTGGCATTTTAAAGCTAAAGCAAACACGATCGTTTTCACAGTCTGAATAATATATATTATTTAAAAATAAACAGAACAATTTAAAATTACGACCACTTTTTCAGTTTATTTCATTACAATTTATTATTAATATATATTTTGTTTTTATAATATTTCTTTTGCTCTTTTGTTTTGTCGTTTAAGTTTTATATGTGGCAGCACATTCGTTTAACATGTTTGAATTAGATGAAGAGTATTGCGTAACGTGTAGAAAAATTAAATTGTATTCACGTGATTGATTTTAAATTGGAGTTTGTTTTTTCAAAAAGAAAAACCAACTCAATATCCTTACACGTAAGAAAAACTGAGAATACTTAGTCGTACAAAATGGAAATCGCAAATACTGAAAACAAGAAAGGTTTGAATCTACGCTCTAATCTAAGTTTAATTATAATGATAACAATAAACAACTAAACTGAAGCGAAGAAAACAATTACAGTAACAGGACATAAAAGTTTGACCTCTGCTAATGTTACATCACCTCATATTGAATCAAAGTTTAAGTTCTAAGCTTACTTTAAACCTCTGCGTGTAACTGTATTATAATAATGTATCGTAACTTAGGTAACATTACTAATAACAGTAATGTGCTTACAAGTTCTAGTTACTCTTATATGCACGTAAAAAGCAATACTTCATGTTTTTAGAATCTTCATAATAAAAGCAAATATACGGTAGGCCACATTTAGTACAACAGATTAACAGTTTAGTATTATTTATATAAATATTAAAGTACTCTGTTTGTTCATGTAGCTATTTTACAAGGTGTGAATGGATTTTAATCAAAATTGGTATGAAGGTTTATTAAACAAATACAGGGGTTCGTACACATTTTCAGTTGTGTATTCTGTGTTTTTTATGGGTATCTCAGCTTCTTTTCTTAACCACTACATCACCACATGTGAGTACCTCTTCTTCAAATTTGCTATGAAGATTTATTGTGTCCATTGGGAAATGCATACAGATTTTCAGTTTTGCATTTTGCAGTTTTTGTGAGGTTTTTGTTTGTTTTTTAATCATTATTTCTCCCCCTGTTAATAGATCTTTACTTAATTTGGCATAAAGATTTGTTGGATTCATGCAGATTCTCGAAATTTCACAGTTTGCATTTTTGACAATTACATATGAGGAAAGCAACTTTTCGTACCATAATATAACCAATCATTAATCATGAATTTAAGTTATTTCTGTATGGAGAACAGGAACTCCTACTAGAACATCAATAAATGAATACGTGGTATTTCATTTCCTCAGCATATCAACACACTGCATACTAATATAATAATACACAAAAGTATAAAAATAGATAGGATGTTTAAAGACATAATTTATTTGTTACTTTTTTTTTAAATTAGTAGTAAAATAACATTAAACGATATATCTTTTCAAATAGGTTGTTAAATTCAACATGATTAGGACAGTTCAAGAGAGATTATAAATTTTGGCAAACGTGGGGAATTGGGGATGGAGAGAGGTAGATTTGAGTTTGATGAAATAAATGGGGCAGCCATGATGGACCAAGAGGCTCCTTGTTGCACCTCAAATGTTATATTATTCTTATACATTTAGGCCTTTCCTAGTGTTTTAACAGCCCATGCTGGCTGGACTATTACATAATTTTCTTTTCTTTAAAGATAACAGTAATATTAGTAGTTTAGTTGAGAGACAAAGTAAACATCAACATTAGTGACATTCGTTTATGTGTCTTTTTGCCAGTTGCTGTGAATTTGGTGGAAACTGCACAAAATTTTGGTGGTACTCGACTTGTAGAGTGTTCACAATCATCAGCCAAGCCTCATCTCGATCTTGTGGAACTAGCTCAACAGATACAGACAGTAAGTGGAAAGCTGTAAAGGTATCTAACAAAATGGAACTAATTATTTTTGTGTTTCAGTCTTACTATCTGCATTTCTGTTCGTACATTCTGTAACTGTATTAAACACTTGTAATTTTTGTGCTTACAAGTACAGATCTATATACTTTTAATCTTAAGCAGTACTGATTTTTTTTAATTGTTTAAGATTAGTTATGAGCTTATTTTAGTAAAATGTTAATTATGTGCAGATTTAGAGAAAATGGCCTTTTTTTTTTTTAAATTAATAAAAACTGTTTTAAATTGTAATTTATTTTTAATGATTTTTGAAAAGTAACACCTAGTGTGTGTGGATAAGTTTTATGCTTTTATGTTTTTGTACAATAACTATTCATAAGTTTATATTCAGAACTGTGACAGAAAATTTCTTTATTTACCTTTAACTAGAATTTTATTATTATTTGATTGATGGAATATTGGATTATGTGTTTGTCTGACCACACAGGAAAAATGAAATAGTTGATAGCATACATTAGTACTGTATTGCAGACAAAATATGGTCATTTGATAGTCTTGAAATTTAAAATATTATTTACAAGTTATATAGATTTTTTTTACCTGTTTCCAGAATTTTTATTGTTGGTTAATTAAGTATGATATTGCTAATTTTAAGTTGTCTCGGTAGTTTTGTTAGTTTTTCACAACTTTTTATTATCGAAATAGCTACATTTTACCCCTAACTAGAACTGATGATTTATTTGGTACAACAACAAGGAGTCAGTTACAGCTGACAGAGCTGAAAACTGTATATGTGTGTTGTTTACACACTATTTAATATTTTGTCACTTGAAAGCAGCCCCTTGCTGGTACAATGGTAAGTCTACAATACTAAAATTAGGGGTTTGATTCCCCTCTGAGGAGTCAGCAGATAGCCTGGTGTTATAAGAAAACACACACATGGTTGAAAACATGAGAATTTGAACAACAATAAATAAATAAATTGAAACAGTGATTTACATAAAGCCATTAAAAGCAGTTTTGTGATAGCCTGATAAATTATAAACAATTAACATTTTAACAGCCATGCTTTAACACATGCAGATTAATCGCCATGAAATAACCTTAGTCAAGTGTTAATCTTAAGAAGCTTTTGACTGAGTTTAATTTCATTCATATTCAGTACAATAAATAACGCTTTTGCCAACAAATGCTTAACTTTGTCAGGTATAAAGGACTTTGGTGTAGGTAGTATTATAAAATAACTTATTTTGTTTGTAATTCATTAAAGTTGAAGCTATCCAAATATTATGTCAAAGAAAAGTTACTAAACATAAAACTAACTGTTATGGGAGTGAGTGACCCAATTGTTGTTATATTAGAATGAAATGGACAGTTTGAAAGAGATAAGGAGAATAACTTGTCAAAGAGTGTTCTAAATTAATTGAACCCACCTGTGTGGACTCTGAAAAAAAGGCAGATAATCATTGGAAGCTCAGGATCTAACAGTCACACATAAGTGAATTATACATGAATTCTGTGGAGATAAAGATAGCTCAGCTACCAGCTGAATTCTGAGGTAATTTATTTGGACTAAGTGGAATTTTGATGAGAAGAAAAGAATTGTTTAGTTTTTAAGATTTAGTAACAATCTACACAGCATAAAGAATTTTTGTAAATACATTCAGTTTGTTTCAAACACACACACACACACACACTTATATAATTCTAAAAACAAGTGGAGTTTGTTTTATATGCAAAAACGGCTTGTTTTGGTTCAGAAAATATTTTAAATAGAACCCAAACGAGCCGTTTTTGCATATAAAATTCTCAACATCACTGATTGGAAGTGGAGTTTGTGCTGTTCATACATTTTAAAGTTCATCCCCAACATGTCACAGACTTCTATTGCATAAGAATGTTTAACCCAACACTCATACATTTATATTATATATACTACTAAAAAAGTAGTTTCTGATATGGTTTTAAGCACTCTCTCATTCTAATTCACATGAAGTGTATAATGATTGTATTTTAATTTTTTTAACAGGCTGACAATTTCACTAAAGCCAATGCCTGTAGCAAGTTAAGTGTTATTGCAGAACAAGTAAGGTTCTTACAAGAGCAAGCAAGAAAAGTGTTGGAAGAAGCTAAGAATAACTCTGATCTTCATCATGTAGCTTGTAATTTTCGCAAAATACCGGGCAGTGTTTATTATTTGTATCAAAGGTCCTCTGGTTATCGATATTTTTCAATGATTAGTCCTGAAGTAAGTGTTTTTTTTTGTTTTTTTTATAACTAATATAAACTTATTGTAGACAATGATAATAGCGTGTGTGTGTAGATATAAATATAAATATCAACAGATCTGATAATATATGACTGGTCAAAACTGACCACTTATATCACTGGTTGCCACAAATACATCCTCTCTCCTTTTTTTCTTTTTTTTTTTTTTTACTATTACAAGCAACAAAAAATATTGTAAATTATACTATCTAACCATTCTTGTAATTTATTCTATCTTACCATTCTAGTGTTAAAATTTCAAATTCTGTTTTTATTAAGTTTAGTAGGCTTAGCTGAACAGATACGAAGTCAACTGTCAGTAACAATGTTTGTAATAATAATAAATTTTCACCAACATATTCAGAGGCTAAGTGTGCCATGAGTTGTTTTTTTTACAACTGGGAATATTTTGTACAAATCATTATTTATAAGTAACACAACTCTGTTGAATGAATCTTTGAATGTGGCCTGCATAACTTTCTGCAAAATGAAAATCCAAATTAATTTATTATCCTGTTACTTTAATCATGTATTTCAACCATGTACTTTCAGGGGCTAATCAAAATAAACACGAGATTTGTTTATTTAATATTTGCTTGAAAAGTTCGCAATAGAATGATTGTAGGGCTAATAATACTGGGCTGTCAGAGATATTTGGTTAAAATATTGAAATTAAATAAGGTTCAGAGATGGTTATATGGTTAATTTTTTCACTTGATTTAAATTTGTAAGATTACTTAGTGTTATGAAGAAAACTGCAATTGTAATTACTGATACCTTGCCTTGTAGTTTTACGATATTTCTTAGCTGCTCTGCATTTGAATATATTATGCAAGTCTTTGTTTATGTAATTACTGTGCCTTTCTGTGAATATGATTGTTCCAGTTCTCTTTTAATGCAAGTTTCCCAATAGAACAGTGGTAATTGTACAGAATTAGTGCTAAAATACAGGGTTTGATCCCCCATGGTTGGCACAGTAGATAGTTCAGTGTAAGTTTGCTTTAAAAAACAAACTTTATATGTAATTTCTCTGTAGCTTCCTTATGTGTATGTGATTCTACACTGTAGTCCTTTTGGTATGTGACTACTTTGTAGCTAAAAACTGCTGGCCAAAATCTTTAGGCCAATTAACATAAAGAAAAAAATGTGCATTTTGCATTGTTAGACTCAACTTATTTGAGTAGAGCTTCGAAAGATGAAAATTAAGAAAAAGGAAAATAAAATGAAAAACTTTTTAGCATTTAATAGGGAAAATGTGAACCCTATGAAATTAGCCTCAGTACTAGCTGATTAAAAGTTTAAGATCATACCAACAAGAAGTTCTAAACAGGGTAGGAATTGCCCCACAAGAGGTCTCTGTAGTGAGTTGCACGGAGGTCATTGCGAATAATTGCAAACATTTGCTTTTGCATGTTCGATATAAGCATTTGCAGAAGACTGGCTGGAATGTTATTCCAAGTGGTGAAGATAGCTTCATGAAGATCATGCACTGTTTAGAATTGACGTCCATTTCGATAGACTTCCCTTGCCATCCACCCCCAAACATTTTCAATGGGGTTCACTTTTGTGGTGTTGAAGGGGGCGTGGCCTTTGAAGACGTTTACGGTTTTTAAAGCCTTTCTCTTGTAGATACTGTCTTATTGTTTTTGAGCTGCATTCTTCATCCATAAAAACCTTAATCTGGTTCAGTGATTGGCTGGTGTCTTGCCGGACAACCTGTCGAATCCTCCTGCTCAACGCCGGTGAAATTTTCTTGGGCCGACCACTTGAAATTCTTGTTCCGTATCCCTCAGGTTCTTTTAAGAAATTTGCAACAGCAGTTTTACTATGCCCAATTTCACCAGCAATGGCACATTGAGAGAAACCTTGCTTTTGCAGCTCAACAGTTCTGCCACATTAAAACTCTGTCAACATTTTAGCCTTTGCCATGTTTTTATCCAATGTAACACAGAGGATATCAGTGGGAGATGTTGACAATGCTAATGCTTGAACACAAATGACTAAATTTCATTATGTGTTTACCGATTAATGCTTCGTTTCAGTATGGTCTTAAACTTTTGACCATCTGGTATTTAGGCTAATTTCATAGTGTTCACACTTTCTCTATTAAATGCTAAAAATTTTATTTTTATTTTCCCTTTTCTTATTTTCATTTTTTGAAGCTCTACTCAAATAAGTGGCTGAGTCTAACAATGCGAAATGCATATTTTTTTCTTTATGTTCATTGGCCTTAAGGTTTTGGCCAGCAGTATATTTAGTATGCCAATGCACTCTCTTAATGAATTATTGTGACTGTGTGCTAATTCTGTATGTGAATGCTTTAGCACTGGTTTGTTTGTTTTTTGTGGCTTTTCTCAAACCATAATTTTTATTGGCTGCTCTTTTTGTGTAATCATTTAATTAACTTTGCACTTAACTCGATCTGCTTGTCTTCTTTTGTGCATGACTGTTTTTATATATGACTCAACTTCTAGCTCTTGTAAATGTAGTGAATAGTTTCCTCAGATATTTACCTCAGTTGTGCTTTCCTGGTTATTTCCTTTATAAGTGATCTAATCCATTTTTAGAAACCTGATTCCATAGTAGGTGCAGAATATTTACAAATCTCCCTTTCATTTTATTAAATATCCTACACCCCTCTATCCTTAGTTTTGCCTTATTATGAATACATTATAAGTTTCGTGAAATAGACAAAACTATATGTATCTAGAATTTAAGGTGTTTGGGTCTATGCTTCATGTTATTAACTTTGGTATTATGGATGGGGATCTGTATGATTCCCGTCAGCATTTCAAACATGTGTTTCTAAATTATTTATGTACCACATTTTGCATAGCTTGGCTTCTCATGGCTCATAATCATGGCTTGTTTGTTATAAGGTTTCTATTAACTTAAAGAACTTTTATCCAAAAACACCATCAGTATTAGTAGAATTAATTCAAATAATTACTATTGAAGTTTCCTGTTTAAAACTTTAAAAAAATTCACTTAAGGTTGGGCATTTCATTAGATTGAATTTTATAACAGGCAAAAACATAAAATTAATATAACACAATATGTGGTAACAGGTGAGAATTGTAACCATGACATTAGGAAAAATAACAGACAATATTATGTCAAGTTCAAACTACATTTTTTACATGTTGAGCAGAATATTGGAACATAAAAACACACACAAACAGTATTTATTTTAGCTTCTGGCAATATTGCTGTAAAAGTGAGCATAAGTGAATAATGTAAGGCACTTTTTAGGGTGGTAATAAACCTGAGAAGATATGCTGAATTTAATCTTGCCTAAGAGAAGTGATTAATATATACTTAAGTTATTAGGGGCAACTCTTCCAAAAGGTACAAATACCGACATTGGTTGGTCATCCCATCAGTGAATTATAGTAAGGTACATTCCTAAACTCACTCACTGTACTTAGCCAAAATATTTCTCTGTCAGAACTTGTGGGAAAGTTTATAAATATTCAAGGGAAATAACTTTCAAAAGTGTGTAGTTAACCAAACAAACCTTCAGCCCAAAGCTATTTTCCTACATGCAAAAATGAACATACTTCTACAGAAACGTGTATATCTGAATCATTTTTTTCAAATTTACGTGAACTAAAACTGCACATTTTCAAAAACTAAGAGGAAAAAAAAACTTGGTATTTTCTCTTATATTACACATTTACTTTTTTTGAAATTACTTTTAAAAGTAACTGTTTCTCACTTTCACTTTCTCTGAGAAATAAATATCTATTGATAGAAAAATGTTCATGCATAAAGAATAAATGAAGAAATACGACTTAATGAGTAAACGGTATTTGAATTAGAAAAACAAACAAAAAGTGATTTTGTTACTGCAGGAGTGGGGAGGTTCTTGTCCTCACAATTTTCTGGGCTCATTCAAACTTGAGCACGACCTTTCTTGGACTCCATCTGGTGACATTTCTCGGAAGAGTGAAGAAATGGCAGCCATTGAGAAGATCC
Source organism: Carcinoscorpius rotundicauda (assembly GCA_011833715.1). NCBI lineage: Eukaryota > Metazoa > Arthropoda > Merostomata > Xiphosura > Limulidae > Carcinoscorpius > Carcinoscorpius rotundicauda. Next base: position 87,806,727 of record CM022398.1, read on the forward strand.
TTCATGCTTCAGAGGTGACTGGTAAAAGTACAGTAGCTAATGGGGTTCAGATCAGTATTGAAGTTAGTGAAAAATAGAATTGAAATGTAAACTAGAATCAATTTCACGAGACAATAGTCTACTCTACACATACCAAATCTCAGATATTGTAATTTGCTTACTGTAGGTTTTTATCCATTAGAAGTAGAATAGTCTGTTTTATTTTGTTTTGTTATTGGTATATTTTTCACTTTTGTGTAATATAGGCTAAATAAACATATTACAACTTAAACTTTCAGTGTTTAAGGTTGGCTTTTCGATGAATGATTATTCCTCTGGAATTTTCTGTATATATGTAAATCATATTGCTCGAAAAGTAAGTATCATCCTGAAGTGTATGTCTGCTAGATGCCTAATGAAATCCACAAGTAGGCTGAAGTTCTTTAAGTGAAGATGGATTATGTTTTACGCAGAAGACGACGTACATTTTGCAGAGATTCCACAGAAAGCTCATGTATTCTACATTTATTTTAGTACATAGTTCCCAGATTATAAATGGGAATGGAAAACTGGGCATCGTTATGATCAGAGAAAAAAAGTTAAAGTAATACAGCAAAAGAAAATTTTCTCTGATATTTTGTGTTGAGAAGGAAAAATCCAATGAGCTTCCCTCTGTTTAGCTGTATCTATGAATTGTTTATCTCGGAATAGTTTTTGAGTCATTTATTAATCAATATGTTTACTGGTTCTAAATTAACTGATACAAAAAAATATTTAGAATTTCAACATGAATTAACTTGCTCATAAAAATTTCCAGTTTCCAGAAGAACATTTAAATCCTTAAAACAAGAAAACGATATTTAAAATTCCTTTGTAATACCATCTATATCAGGCATCAGCAAGTGTAAACCAAAAAGTACTCATTTTCAGTTTGGCAATAATTTTGTTACTGACCATAAGAGAAGACTATATAAGATCGTGAATCATTTGTTTCTTGGGAAGAAAGAATTTGAACAAGTTTTGCAGACTTAATTTATTTAATAATCAGTAATTTGTTTATTGGTCATAAAATTGATTAAAGAAAATATATTAATTGTTATGAAAAAGAATCATTATGAATTACAAGCCTTACTGTGACTGAAATTTGAAAGAGAATTGACACATGAAAGAAATCTTTATTTTATATTTTTATATTATTGTTCCACATGGTTGCCTCTCGCAAATGGAGATAACTGTACTTTTCAGAAGATTGTCACTTTTCTAATGTTTCGGGTGTATTTAATTAAATAGCATTATCTGATCAATATTATAAAATTTAAAAAGTGTTAATTGGTGTCTTCCCTTTGTTTAAAGCGATAATTATATATAATTAGCAGTTAAGATTTCAGTACAACTCTGTACTTTTATTTTTGTGATTAATTATAACAACTCAGTTTTATGCAACTGTACATTATTTGTTAGAAATTTTAAATGGATATAAATAATAAGTGAAGATCTTAGAAAGTTGAGAAAGGTGAATTATGAAGAATAATATTAACAGGTTGAACATTATAATTATTGTTTCTTTTGCAATCATGTACAAAATTACATGTGAATAGTTACATCTGAGCCCTCTCAAGGACGTTGAAAGAGGAATGAAATATTATTAGAAAATGTTGAAATAATAAATTAATTATTGGAAGGAAATAATCTAATTTTCAGTTCTCACATTAGCATCCAAAAGACTGATGTGGAATTGATTTAAAGTACCATTTTGTTAAAAATGCAAGTATAAATAGTAAGAGTTAAATGAGTAGACTTCATCTAGTAATAGAGATTATTAAATATAGTTGAGTATCGTTCAAAGAATTATATGTACAATTTTTCATTAGAAGAAAATTAATACGTGAATGAAACAAGACTTGCTCTTAAATGCGTTATTTAATTTGCACTTTTATATCTTTTTGTTGATATAAAATTTGTAGTTTGTAATTTTATAGAAAAATTTTAAAGAAAATTGTTTTGAAAATTTGTCAAGTTCATTAAGATGTAGATTGATGAAAACGAGCATCTTAATAAAAATGTTGTAAGTGAATTATTACAAGTATCACCAGTGGCCTGTTTTTCTATGTTCTTTATATAGTTCGGTTAAGTGTAATTTTGCTTTAGTGTGAACTCGGCAGATCCCCCGATGTGGCTTTGCTGTAAGAAAAACACGCGCAAAGCTACTCATTAAGATGTCTGCATTGCTTATTTTTGTTTTTTCATATTTTGAACTTTACGATATAACAAAAGGGGATATATCGTTTCATTTTATAATGCACATATTTCAGCATAATATACAAGATATTTGCAACTTTATTCAAAAAATAATAAATATAATTGCTTCTGTTTCACAGAACCGATCTGTAAAGTTTCTATAATGCGTATACGATGTTAAAATTAGTTCAATTCGTTGTTTGTCTTTTGTTCACTGTACATACTAATGAAACATAGGGCCTAAAATACATCAGATTTTTCATCAGTTGATTGGTAATTATGTTTATTAAAAATATTGATATTCATAAAAATTTATTCCTTGTATAATATGCCATTTGATAATTCATACCAATTACAGAAAACATAATTATCGTCGTGATAGATGTTCTTTTTAAATATTTTTCATCAGATGACGTCTCGTTCTTATCGAATTGTATGTCTTATGGTAATATTTTACACTAGCAGTAAGTATATTGTTGTTTGTAGTAAAGAAATCAGAGATGAATTGATCGAACGATCTTACTGATTTTAAGACATTTCTGGATCAGATTGACACATTCCAGAACTTTTTTGTGTGTATTGAATAATTACCAGATTGTAAATTGCTTTAAAATTTAATACTTGTGTTTAAAAAACAAATCTCGAAAAAATAGCAATACGAAATATCTGCGGGTTCAAGATAAATTTTTATTTATATTTGGGTTTTTTTAACAAGTGAAGTTATGTTTCTTAGAATAATTTCTTGTAATGTTGATTAAATTAATATTTTAAAGATCTGTGAAAGAAAATTATTATATGTTAAACCAATGCAGGCGTTTAAGTGGGTCTCAATTGTTCAAATTGAAAGGCCTAAATGGAATTTTGCCTAATTGTGACAGTTAAGAAATAACCTATTATTTATTAAATCTGTGAAAGAACTATCGTAGAATAATATATGTAGGAATGAACTTGTTCATTGCCACATCCATGTGTGTCTAATTCTGTGTAGGCCTACTAAAGTAATTTTGCTCACGCTGTGCGAATAAAATTTTTGTTTCTTTTTTATTTCGCATTTATTTTTTTAATGTGAACGCCATCTGTAACCCACTTTACTCTTTAGTATGATATTATCGGATGAAATAACTTAAAATATTGTTTAGAAGCGATAGATTGTTGAACTGTAATATCATCGTGTTTGCTAAGTTTTATCACAAGTAAAAATGTGAGAATCTTTTACTTTTAAATATTCAAATATTTAACATATTAAAAACGGTGATCACGGAACAGATCTCGTGTACATAAAACATCAACCAGTGAAATCGTAACATACTAGATAAAGCTATTCGTAGGGTACATTAGAAATTAGAATCAAACCCGCGACTCACAAATTGCGAGTCAGTTAAGCGCCCTAAGCACAAAGCTACACGATGGGCGATCTGTGCTTTGCCCACCAGAGGTATCGAAATCTGGTTTCTAGCCGTGTGAGTCCGCAGATATACCACTGTGTCATTGGGGGCGTGAATGGAGAAGGAATGGAATTGGGGTTTCAGAAGATAATAGTTTGAATACTTTAGGATAGGACAAATGAAGTGACGTTGGTCCGAGTACTTTAGGATATGACTAAAAGGAAGTGACGTTGTTGACTCACTCAGTCAAATATCAATTGTGATGCAACATAAGAAGTATAAAAAGAAATCTGAAACAAGTCCTTCACCTAAAGGTCCAGTGTAAAGTGAACAGATGAGACTAGTATTGTCATGTTCTTTATTGTGTTTCAAGGTTGACAATGAACTAGTATTAGTGAGACTTCATTTGATGATGAAATCTTCAAAGAGAAGGATAGAGAGAGAGAGAAATGGCAACTTTTGTCAAGTAAAATGTCATATGCACCAGATGTTGACATCGGCTGTACTCAGAGAGCCTCATGGCCCCCATTCCTCCACCTCCAAATGGCTGAAATTAATAAATGTAATCCAGATTACGGCCAGGCATGGTCAGGTGGTTGAAGCACTCGGCTCGTAATCTGAGGGTTGCAGGTTTGAATCACCGTCATACCAAACATTTTCACCTTTTCAGCTGTGGGGGCGTTATAAAGTTATGGTTAGTCTCACTATTTGCTGGTAAAAGAGTTGGCGGTGGATGGTGATGACTATCTGTCTTCTCTTTTGTCTTACACTGCAAAATTAGGGACGGCTTGTGCAACCATCCCTCGTGTAACTTTGTGCGAAATTATAAAACAAACAACTCAAATTACACCTCCACCTGGTGAGTCCTAAGCAAACTAATTTTTTACCAGCTCTAAGGTTTTAAGATTGAACAACATATCATACATTGATAACCAGACTAGGCGGACTTAGGCTCTGATGATCTCTCATTCTAAATCTGATTGTTGTGAACTTATTTTGAATCCTACATATCATCTAGATTTGCGAATGGTAAATATTTTCCCTGTAAAGCAAAGCAAGAATAATATACTTTGTTAAGTGATTCCATTTCTCTCTCTGATTTAAGTTTGTACATGTCAGTAACCAAGAATTTATATCTGACCAAACTTGGCCTCTTGAATGCGATTGTTATTTGACAAACATATATTCCAGAGGTGAAGTTTCATTATAAAAAAAAAAAGAAGCAGCCATTTGTAAAAACTGATTATGATTGCATCCACTGACGTAAATTGTATCGGACTTTGATCTTTAGTTTGCTGATGTGCGAAATTGAACATAAAACGTGAATAATTAAAGTTCATGGATATTTTTCTAATTTCTAACATCTGTGAGTCAAAGTTAATAGAATGTTCGTAGATAACAAAATTCGAAGGGTAGGCACATTTACCATCTTATAGACTTTGAACTATTCCAGTTAAATTTTATCAGTTATTATGGAAAAAAAGTTTCTAAACTCTTAGTACCAGTTCATACAGTACAAAAATTGAGCCTTAACTTTTTGAATGGGATCTAACTTCGACATGAATGAAAACTTATTAATTTTGTAATGCTATTATTATTTAATACTCGGCGTTTATGCATGTAACACTCAGTGATCTGAAAACAACTCGTGAACCAGCAACGTATCATCTCAAGACGTTTTCCATAATGCTTCAAATAAATCTTTTTGTTGTCTTGTGTCTGTCTCTTTAATTTAAGGCCTGGCATGGCCGAGCGCGTTAAGGCGTGCACTCGTAATCCGAGGGTCGCGGGTTCGCGCCCGCGTCGCGCTAAACATGCTCACCCTCCCAGCCGTGAGGGTGTATAATGTGACGGTTAATCCCACTATTCGTTGGTAAAAGAGTAGCCCAAGAGTTGGTGGTGATGACTAGCTGCCTTCCCTCTAGTCTTACACTGCTAAATTAGGGACGGCTAGCACAGATAGCCCTCGAGTAGCTTTGTGCGAAATTCCAAAACAAACAAACAAACTCTTTTAATTTTTATTTTCACTTTTGTCTATCCTTCTACAGATAATCTGTTAAAGAAAACTTAAAAAAACACATTCTTGATAATTTAATTTATCATCAAACAGCACAGCGACTACTTGAAGTCCTAAAACCATAAATATTTTATATAAATTGTTGTAGAAATAATTATAAGTTTTCTCTTGCTAACATTATGTTCCTATTGGTTGTTTTGAAAATACTCTAATCATATAAACGTTCGTTATATCTTTTAATGCTACAAAATTATTGTTAACATGAGATTAAATTGACATTATAGCATCGTTTATGAAATTTGAATAAAATTAGTAATATTCAAAAGCACAAATGTTATATAGTTAGTTCAAAACTTTCCCTCAAAACATATTCAGGAAGTGTTATGTACAGAATAATTTAAAATGTAGTGCATATAAATACAAATATATAATTTACAAATAAAGAATAAATCACTATTCATTTGACAATGTGTGCGTCTTTATTAACTCCACTTACTCTTTACTCTTGATTTTTCATTGCGACTTTGGTTGAATTTTAAGGTCAACAGTAAACTTTCCAACTATCTCAGCTCAGGATAAGAACAAAATAATTTTATTACACTACAAATGTAAAGTCGTAAATGATGTCTGAGTACGGCATTATTTGATCAACAGATTATGTATAGCAATACCTATTCCTAATGACATATTCAAGAGAAACATATTTCAATTCATATCAACTTATAAAATCGTCTATGTCAGTGCTATAGACAAGCTTGAGCTTGCTTTGTGTAAGGGAGTGGACACAGAAACAGGGCCAAAGTGATATAAGTTATATGTATCCTTTACATAATCAAAAGAATTACGAGATTTTGACTGTTTATAAGAATATTGCAACTACAGGTAGAAATTAACAATGAAATTTGCCTACAAGAAACTAAATATTCTGCACTGCAGATATATTTTAAACTTCTCTAACAAATTGAAAGAGTACAAAAATTATTATTATGAATATATAACGTATTTTTGAACTCGGTCGATATGTCTATAGAGGTTTATCTCCAGAAATATTTATTAGGGTGAAGAGGGCTAAACATATGGGGAATGAAACTGAGACAAAAATGTATTGGTTTTGATATAATCTAACAACAAAAAGCGATCTAATTTTCTCTCTGTTGTAGTAGTTGATACCTCTGAACTATAATATAACTACAATTCATCATGGTATTGCATATTATGCTTTATTACTGCGAGTGTTTCTGAAGAAAGAGCTTTAATCAGTCATTTTCAAAATATACACAATGGGTTTCCAAAAAGAAAAATAGTACCTACATGTGGTATTAAAATCACAATAAAAATTATTATTTCAAAACAATATTTACGCCTACGTAAAATATCATTCGTTATTAGACAGATAATTTTATAATAAAAATTAACTTACATTTTAACTATAACGTCTGAACAAATTGAAAGAAAAACTCTCAGCGGTAGGTTTAAGGACATACATCTCTTACAGCTGGAGTTTGATTACCCGAGTCGACGTAGCAGATACTTAAATGTGTCTTTTCTTTAAAAGACATAAATAAACAATAAAATTTTAAAAACATATTCCACAAACTAAGACAGTGAAAATAAACGCTAATTCTTGCAATTAAACTTTTAATAAAATTATCAAATTTAACAACTTTTAATTTGGAAATGGACAAACCACATTTACATTTAAACAGGTCCAATTAGATTATTAAAACTTTCTGTAAGTTCGTGTTTTAGTTCATCACAGATAAACGGCACAACAAATGTTTTATTATTCTTAGGATATCGGTAGATGAACTAATTTTTTTGTTGTTGCTAAGCGGAAATCTACACACTGGACTGTTTGTGCTTTGCCCGCTACAGGTATCGAAACCCAAATTATAGCATCAAAAGTCTACAGGCTTTCCGTTGAATCACTGGGGTGCGGGGGCACTGAAAACAGAAATTGTACGCATTACCAAAATTTTGGCCCGGCATGGCCTAGCGGGTTAAGGCGTGCACTTCGTAATCTGAGGGTTGCGGGTTCGCGCCCGAGTTGCGCCAAACATGCTCGCCCTCCCAGCCGTGGGGGCGTTATAATGTGACGGTCAACCCCACTATTCATTGGTAAAAAAGTAGTCCAAGAGTTGGCGGTGGGTGGTGGTGACTAGCTGCCTTCCCTCTAGTCTTACACTGCTAAATTAGGGACGGCTATCACAGATAGCCCTCGAGTAGCTTTGTGCGAAATTCTAAAAAACAAACAAAATTTTGTTTATCTTCATACACTTTCCAATTTCCTTTGGAACTTTCTTGAAAATGAAAATTCATAATTTTCCGTTCGTTAAAATTATCTGCAAAATTATTCAAACTTGTTAAATTGTTATCACAAGCCTTACTTATAATTTTCTGGACTCTAAGACTTAAACAGATTGTGAAATTTCTGTTTATTTAAAAACCTTTTTATTTCGCGATTTTATCGACATCTAGCGTACGATAAATCTTTCATTCTCGAACCCATAGAAACTTTCATTCCAGTGGGATGGGCCATTACTATTTCTTAACTTACTGTGTTGTTGTTGCGAAAAGCAACCGAGAAGAGTAATTTACTGAGTAAAGATATATATTTTATTTTAAAGTTAGATTATATATACATACTTTATGTGTGACTTCTGTGAATGAAGTCTGAAACTTCACGTATCAGATTAGTTATACTAATAACGTTAAACATTTGTTATGGAAAGCAGTTTGTAATATTTTAGTTTCACAATATTATTAGGTATCATTGCTATATTAGTTTTATGCAATGGCATTAACAGCTCAGTCGTCGTCTCATTTCCAACCGAGACCTTCTGTGGAATTTCCACAAGCGGGGAAACTTTCAGGAGGTAAACGTACCGGTCCAAATTTTCTTGATGTTATTAAACCGACATTTTTTATTTTATAACTTTTAAAAAATTAGCTTTAAGAAAACATTTTATGTGCACAGATACTTTTATTTCGTTCGATTTAAAGGCCTAATTATATTAACCTCAATTATTACTGTTCGCTAAGTGGGGAAGAAAACTTAATATGCATACATATCTTTCATTTCGTTGTAACATATGCTAATTAATATTTCTGAAGCTCTGTCTTTGACCAGTGTTAGAAAAAAATATTTTTATTGCTTTTCTACTCCATCAACTGTTCTTTTTTTTTTTTTAGTGAATTTTCATTCATTAATTTAAACTTTTATATTCATTTGTTTTATGTTTTCATCTGTTATTTCTTCTTATGTAATTGTAGTTGTGTAGTTTTTTTTGCGTGTGTATGTTTGACTTTCGCCATCTCCAGTTTATTTCTCCATATGTGTATCTCATGTATATTGTAATATGTTTTTCTTATTGATGCTTTTAAATTTTAAAACTGTGTGTATAAGGTTTTATTGGGGGCAAGTTTTTGGTGAGGTTTAATAAAAATTCCATATTCTATAAACTTGTATTTTAAATTATTTTTAAGTGTAACCTTTGAGTTTTTTATCCAGAATATCCTAATTTTTTTGGTTTTTACTGTTTTTAATTATCTTTATTGAAGCTGTTCCATGTATTTCTAAATCAGAGTTCCGTAAATTTGTCCTTATTTGATTTTAATTATTTTTTTTACCTTTTCTTTCATTTCACTTATTTCCCACCATCTCATAATATCCAAATATTTAGCCACATTTTAAAGTCTCTCAGTTCCCTTATATAAACTTGGGTGTTCATCCTCTCATTCTTTTCAATTATTGTCTAGTGGTGTCCCGATATAGAACTGTCTTACCAATGAATAGAGAAAGATATAGTATTGTATATTGCATTGTTAGAAGGGATCACGAACTATGTGAATCTCTCGAATATTAGAAAAAGAAACTTGTAATAGTATGCAAGATAGAAGTAAAGACTCATTTTGTTTACTGTGTGCAGTTTTAGTTATTTTGTTACAGGTAGAATATAAATGTCTTAAAATAATGCACAGATATTGAGGCTTAATTTCTAAACTTTTCTAGATGTTGAAGGACTAGAGGAAATGTGATTTAAGAGTTCAAAATTAATGTCAATGTAGAAAGTTAAAGTTTTGGTTTTGTTTTTACTTTATGAGAGAAAAATTAAACTGAAGAGAAGTATCCAAAGCCATTTGTGGTTTTGCAGTCTTCCAACAGTCATTAGTGGAATAAATGAAACTTTAATATTATAGTTTATAATTTCATGATATTATAAAAACACGAGTAGGTTCAATAAATAGTGATACAAATGAGTAAAAGCTCTGTAATCTAAGTCTCTTGAAAGGTGGCACTTTCTTCTTCAGGGGCAGACTGTAAGTTTAAGCTTTGGAAGCTAATGGAATATAGTCTAACATTTTGAATGGCTTGCCTGAACTTATGGTGTCTATTTGAATCATTTTCAAAAATTGTTTTGGATGGGTATATAATATAAAAGGCTATAGAATTTGTGTGTGTGTGTGAGAATTATTGAAGGTTTTAGTAAGCATAATGGTCCTGGGACCTAGCTTTATATTTATTTTATTATGATTTATGTTTGCTATGGTACCAGCCGCAGGTCATGAGAGTCACAAGGTTGTTATATTGACCAACTGTTTAGGTTGAAATGAGAACAGGGAGATACGAACTTGGTGAATTTCATTTTAAAAAACACTAAACAAGGTAATATAGGTAAGAATTTTCAATTTGAATATCTTACAATTTTTATATTTTATTAGCAAGTCAAAAATATTGTTTTTCTTTATTGAAGAAATTTGATAGGAAACTATTCAGATGCATCCAACAAGACCATAACATCAGGCAATACCATGTATATTTTGGTCAAGTTATTATTTGTCCTTCAGTGATAACAGGACACCATCAGTACTTTGTATTTACCCACTATTTTAAAGGTTCTTTAAATAGGAGTCAATAGAAAGGTTGATCGACATTTAGTGCACCAGGAATGGGTTTGATGTTTAGTTTATTGGACTGGTTATCCTTGATAGATCAAATATATATATTAAAACAGGTTCTTTGTGGTTTTAACATCCAATATGAATTCAGATTTTTTTAATAAGTAACCTCATTGGTTTGACTGGCCTTTGGCATCTTCTTATTTGGAGTTTGTTTCAGTAACAAACTTTTATTTACAAGATATTCGCTTATCATATACTCTCAAATGGAAAATTTTGAAACAGTTAAGAACGTAAATCATGACATCCTTATCAAAAAACAGAAACCTTTAATAAAACAAGTTTCCTGAAATCACTGATTATTGTTAAGTAACTTTTAAATATATACATTTAAGAAAATTATAATATTAATCATGGTGAAAAGTAATCATTTGATTAATCCAGGTGTGTAGAAAACTGGAGAGTTACGAGTTGTTATGGATATAGAAGAGAGAGAGAGAGAGTTATGTTTTTGTGGTCTATGTGGAAACTGGGAGTTAATGTGCAACTGAGTTTTGCTGATTCCAAGTTTTGATATCTTTTGAGTGTGGTAGATTGGGTTAGATGTTTAAGGCTTGTAGAATTTAATTTTCCCAGCCTCGGGCATTGTTGATATTAGAGAGAAATATTTAGTGACCTAGTGTTTATTTTCATCAATCTGGATGGCTTTTTCATTTTTATATTTTCTATGCTGTGTTTCCTCAATGTATATAATAGTTGAGATGAAACTAAGTTCACAAGTAATTTGTGTTTTTAATAGTTATTTTTGATTGGTCAGAATCTTTCAAGACTATTTTATATGAACAGTTTATTGAACTTTAAATTGGAATTAGTTTCTCCATATTTCTGCCTTATACTTAGGATATAGATGACACTGAACGTCTTGTAATCTGGAAGTTCAGTGATGGATGTTTCAGGTGTTTTTCGGTGCTTTTGGACAGTAACTTAGCATTCAAACCTCTATGGTACCAGTTCATTGGAAGAAAATATTCTGTTTTGCGTTTAAGAAACATGAGAAATAACAGCAACAGAACATCCTTTGGCCCTTTGAGATCACTTACTGACTAAAACCATGATCTTAATGATGTTTTTGTGATCGTTTTACTGTAGTTTTATTTCTACAACAATTATTCTCTATCGATAATGAACTGAAATGTAGCTACACTTTTTCATTATGAGAGTTTGTTCTATCACGTTTTGACACTTTAAGTGTAAATCACGGTACTTCACCAAATTCTTTTTAAATAAATAGGCAATTATTTGTTTTTATTAAAATGTAATATAATATACAGTTAATTTAAAAATAAAACAATGTATGTCATATTTTAGCTATAAGGTTATGTTGTATAGGGAAGTTAAAGTTATAATGTTAGTGTGGGTGAGTCATGATTAACATGGAACTCAATTTTATTTATGATATTGTGTGACAGTGCATTTAAGTTAAATGCTAAAGCAAATGATATACATGTATTTTTGACAAAGAGATTGCAAAATGCATATTTGTGATTACAAACATTTGTTTCTAATTAGCTGAAATATAATTCTTTTTGGAAATTCACTGAAACACCAGAATTATACTGTTTAGTATAATATATGTTTATTTGGAGTTATTAGGGTTTCATTGTGGAATTTAATAATTTAACATGTACAGTCACAAGCTTACTGTGTATGTGTTTTGTTCCTAAACCACACACAGAAAGCTTTATGAGGAATACAAACTCTATGCATTGAGTAACAAGCCTCACTTTCATATAATTAAACTTGGTAGTCAAGGTACATGCATTAGTGTTTGGATCATAAGCAAGAGCATAGATTTTTTATGCCCGATGAAGGGGATGAATTTTGCAACCACTTGTGTGGACTGTTCAACTTGCAAATTGTTAATCTCTGATTACATGAACCTAAAAGCTGTAAACATGCAGTCACAGAGTAATCTTGTTGCCATGATACTTGCATGTATACTTAGGCCTACTGACTGATACTTACAAACTATCACTTAGATCGGAAAGCTTAGAAGCACGCCTACATTAAAGATGTACATTTCGGCTACTGAAAAGCCTACATCTAGGCCTAATTATGTAATTCAATTGGTAAGAATATGAAAATCACAAGAACAAACAAACAATTTGTAGGCCTGTGATACAATAAAACAATTCAACAGACCAAACTGTAGGGGGGGATGATTGAATGCACCATACTCCCCACCTAAAATGAAGGGAGGATGTATATCCCCATCCCTCCAGGATTTACACCCCTTCATAAGTAAATAATTGATATGTTAACTTTAAAATCTTTACAGATTTAATAATTTTTCCTTTTTGTGTGAAAATCAACAGGAGATATGCTTACCTTGTATTTCTTTAGTAGCTTGAATGTTGATTTAAAATAGTTTGTTTTTTAAAACTCATAATTTAGCTTTACATTGTTTCCTTATGAAGATTCTGTAACAGGGCTGAAAACTTGCAGTAAAAGTAGTTTAATGTAAAGAAAATTCTGTGTATAATTCTACACACACAGACACACTTGGATTTTTGTCTCATTATACAAGCCTATTCTTTATGTCTTTTTGTATTTTTCTTGGTATTATTTCATATCTGTACTTGAATTACTTCAAATTGCCAGTAACAACTGTCATTCGGGGCAGTTTCTGTATTTTTTGTTCAACGTCTTTGTGATACCTTTGAGTTGTTTTGGTTTTCACAGACAAACATCAATTTTCATCAGCTACATCTCTCGCCAGAACTATCCCATCACCAATAATGCCAACTGAAAAGCTCTGCTTTCTAGTATTTTTGTTTAAATGGATGAGTTTGTGGTATTATAAAGACTTTTGCATATTTTATTGCTTTTAATGACAATAAGTGTAATTAAATAAAGAAAACAATACCTGGGTTGATTTAAAATGTCCTGAATATAATCTGTTACTCTTTGCATAATATGTACTTTTTACAGAATATGAATTATGTAATTGAAGTCTTTGACTTGGGTATGGAGAGACGAATAACATGCCTGAGTATGATACAGCTTTAATTTTTATTTTTGGTACGATTAATAACAATAAAATAGTTTGCTAAGCCAGAAGAATTAGTTATAAAAGAGCTCTAAAATGGTTACTTAAAAAAATTATACCTATTATATTATATAGTCTGACCACTTATGAATGATAAATTTTTAACAAGCATCAGTTAACAAGTTATTGTGTTGTGTGAAATTCATTCCTTGAATTTCTGTGTTGTTAATATTAATTAATTAATATATAGGCTAACATTTTTGTAGAACTTGTAGTGTGTCATGTTTTGAGATTGGCTTGTAACTGATCAGTATAAAATTTGAAAACTTCTGTACAACTAGACATCTTTGAAACTTTACTGTGGTGGTTCATTGCAGTTTTCGTTATGCATTTGGGTTTCATACATAGTTAGTTTCCTGATGTTAGTTATCATTCAGTTTGGACCTTTTATAAAGCTGACTCATGATTCGCCTTGCTTGCCATTATATTGAATTCACCCAAATTGTCAGGTATGTCTTTTGCTAGACTCAGCATTTCAGAAACACTGTTCACTTTTCTACGGAACAAGCAGTTATCTCGCATCACGAACAAGAATATTTTTATGCATGCCACAAGCCTTGAATGAAACTCCCACCCCTACACACATTATTATGGATTGTACCAGCCTATATGTTTTTCATTAGACTATAGCCCTCTACCAGTAGGAATGAAACGCATCCTTTGTGAGTCCTAGCATTTCAACAACTCATTCTTTTCCTTGACACTGATTTGTTATTAAAAATGTCAGAATTTTTTGAGTTTATTATTTTAATCTGTTGTTATTATTTTTAGTGTACTTTTTATTTCTTTTATTTTATTAATTATAAGAAAGACGGGGACTGAATTTTAGGCTTTTTTTGTTACAACTTTGATTTAATTATCTTAACTTTGTCTTCACCTCTTAAGTTTTGGGCACGAGTTCACCTGTCTGTGGTATGGTTTGTTTTACAGTTCTATTTCTTGTCATTTTAACCAAGTATACACAGGGTGCATAAAGTACTTCATAATTTTATCTATACAGGAATGTCCTAGGCCTATGTACCATGGACATACTAGGTCATTTGTTTTTGTAGAAACACCAGCTGCAAAAAAAATACAGTTGTGTGGATCATTTAAATTACATATTCATGTGTTTATATTTTTGACATCTACCAAGATTCATAAACTTTTCTTCTGCAGAGGTAACAGAAGACACTGTAATGATCAGTGATGTCACCACCATTATGCATCAAGTGGTTGGCATTATTCTGATTTTAAATCTGAGATTTTTTACTTCCTTCTTGTGTTACTTCAGTTGATCCTCACAGAGAAAACTTCAACTCTTTCTGTATGTACTTTTACTTCTGGTTCCCTCTTCTTGACGAGGATCAGGTAGTTCCATCATCCTTCTTGCTTGCTTGGATTACACAAAAATGTCTTTTTTCTTTCTTCAGTTTTTTTTTTTTTTTGCCGAATCTTGATAAGCCTCGTTACATCAACCTCAATCACTTGAATGTTTTTTTTAACTTGGAAATTTTTCTACATACACTTCTCTCTTTCTCCCTCATTCTCCATCTACTTGTCATTGTTTTGCACTTTCTCAATGTCTTTTCTCTGTCTATGGTTCACCTTCTTTTAGTGGTTTTATATTATAACCCAGTCAGCTTTACTGGGGAAACATTCACTGACCTATCATTCAGGTCAATCTCAATTTTAACCTTCCACATAGTTTGTTTGGTTATGGGATGTACTTGATTGGGATATCTTACTTTGTGACTCTGTGTAGCACCCTTTCTTTAAGGTATTTTTTTGAACATTTATAATACTCTGGAATTTCAAGTTGATACATCTTCTCAGCAGTCATCTCTTCTTATTTTGGGTTATTGCTTTTTTTTCTTATTTGACAAGTGATTTCTCATTTTCTAAAGCATTGTGGAGTCACTGTCTCACCAATTTGACCTCTTTTTATTGCCAAATGATGTCCTCCCATCTGAGGGATGTCCATAATGGGTCTTGAAACATTATATTTTTGGACCCACTCCTTGGTTCCAGCTCAATAGGAACTCATCTCTCCCACTCTGTATACCTGTGGACTTCCTTTGTCATAGATTGTTTGTCTAGGCAGGTGATGTTTTGGGGATTTTCAATGTCCTTTCACTCTTCTTCTCCATCCTATTAGGAACATCATGAAACAATTCCTAAATTCCACTCTGGAGTTTTAATGCCATCCTTTTGTCATTTCCACAGTTATGGGAGATTGGTAACCTGTCATAGATCTGTCGTACTTGAACCAACTTAGGTTATTCCTCAGTTCAAAATGAATGTTTGTGTTGCTCTGAGAAGAGTACTTTCTTGGGATGTAGGTGATTTATCATTCCTTTCTATGCATCCTCATTTGTCAGCTTATCTTTTGCTTCCTTTAGTTCATCCACAGTGGTTTTCAACTGGATATGCCAAGTCAGGCTATTATTTCTAATGGATGACATTCTCCATGGGATTTTTTCTGACACTGATATAACAGAAAAGAACTCATCTTTGTAATTTGTTTATCCACAACTACCCTGGCTTAACAGTGTGGGATTCTGGATATCCACCTCTGTAAAGAAGTAGTTAGCATTTCTGGAGTTAACTCTTTCTTATCTTGATGTATTTCAGATAGCCCATAACTTCTCCACGAAACCTCCATACCTCTGGCATTTTTTTGCTTTTCTTTTATTTCATCAAGAATAAGTCTTTGTTGAAATGCTAGTGTATGTGGGCTTTATTGTACATAGAGTATGTTCCACTTTTGTGGAGGGCTATATTCATAGACTGGTAAAGTCTACTTTAACACCTATAGGAGCTTTCTATCAGGATTGTGGCATGCATAAAATTCTTGTTGCTAGTGGTGTAAGATAACAGCTGTTTGTTTATTTAAGAGTTGATTATCCAACTGTAATACATTTATCGGTAGGGTAAATGCTAACATTTGTTTTTTTTTATTTATTAATCCAAGTTTTGAGTGTTTGATATGATTTGTATACAACGTAGATAATTATTCATGTTTTAAGAACTCATTATGAACTTCAAAGTTTTATTTTAAAATTGCTGTTTGTGTGTCATTCCACTTTAGCAACTCCCATTCATTATTTGTTTAGTTTTGGAAGTGTTTTTATTGAAATTGACAGGTTTGTGAATATCTTGTATTCTTCAAGGTAGAACCACATCTTTTGTTTAGAAATGTACGAAGAAACTCAATTAAGCTCTCTTGTGAATAGTTCTTTTGCAACAGTCAACCACTGTATTTATACAACTTACTTTACTACCTAATCAATGGATAGGAGTTTGCTGGTGACGGGATCTACAGGTTTCATTTGATGGCCGTGATTTCCATCATAGCTACTTCTACAATCTTATCTGGCTGATTGTTTTTTAATATTCTTTATGATGTTTTTTTTTTTCAGAAAATTAGGAGTGCCTGTTTATTTTTCTCACAAGGAACTGTCTGGAGCAAGATATTTTCCAGGTTAAAAATTTTTTGTTGTTTTTCGAAGCCCTTGAATACTTGTCAAGACAACTAGACAGCAAAAAATATCTTCATATTTTTGCTAGTTTCAGTGTTTTTCTCTTAAGACCATAAAGGTATTTAGTTGAACTATGTTTGGTTATAGAACACTGTAAGTAAAAATGTGACTGCAGGTTTCTTCCTTTCCCATATGACCTAATTGGTTCAGAAATCATGAAACATTCTTGGAGTTTTGTTCAACTTTCTTTCTCTACTAACTCCTATGGTCCTTTTGGTGAGATTAGGGACTGGCTCTGTTTGTTCTAAAACATGAACTTTCTGTCTTAGATTCTTTTCACCTTCTTTGAATTCTAGACTTGTGTTGTTTTCAAGACCTGCTTCTATCTGTTGCAGGATCGTGGATGTGGCAGCTTTAAGGTTGCTAGGATGCACACTGTGCTTAACCAAGCTTGATTTGTATTCCCAAACAAGGCAAGTTTTTTTTTACGATTGACGTGACCTGGCTTAAATTGATTTAACCTTTAGAAAGGTTATTCTTAACATTGTTATTTATAAAAGGTCAAGCAGTTAGTTTTCCTTTTTTTATCTGATACATTTTTTAATGCATTTATGTGAATTGCATTCTAAATTTTATGTCTATGTGCATAAATACTACTAATAAATCAGGATATGATTGTAGGTTTTTGCGTGTGTAACCTAAGCAAAGAACAATTATTCAAGGTTCACCGTAATGTAGCTTTTTTATTTTTAAAGGAATACAAACCTACAGTCAAGTAGAATAATTTCCTATACTTTTCTGAAATTTAAGCTGCAGATTATAACTATAGAATCATTGTATTTAATAATCAAATTGAAGCTAATGATGGCTCTAGAGTGTAGTTCTAGTTTATGACACATGATACTGAGAATGCCACTTTGTTGTTGAAAGAACAGTAGACTTAATGTGAGGTGTTATTAAAAGTTTTGAATTCCATGGAGTACAATAAATAAACAGCTACTTCGGATTAACCAGTACATTTACACATCTGCTTGCGCAGGATTTGGACGAGGTGCTGTCGATGTAAGTAAAGTAAGTATGATTTAGAAGGTGGTAAAATTCTGGTAGCCGGTACTGAGACGCATAGTTAGACACAATGTTTTTTTCACACATTTTATCTCAAGTTTTGAAGAGAACATTATCAGTTGCTACTGAAGCAGTTGTAGCCTAAAATCAGTTTAGTAAAAATACAATAACGTAAAATGTCAGAAATTACGGTGCTTTGAATTTATTATAAACTGTTAGTTGTAACAACAAATTGAGTTTAGATGAAATTCCATTCTGTGTATGTACTGGTTAATTATGTGAGTACTATGTGTCGTGGTGAGCTTCACGCGTGTAGGATTTCCTTCATTCTATTTATTTTCATTTTGTTGTAATTTTCTCAGTTTGTATTAAGTAATATATGATGAAGAGTGAATGAGCTGTAAATTTCCTAAGTGTCCTATAGGTGAAAGTTAATATCACTGCTATGACATTTAAGATCTTTCTCTGGGGCTTCATATTCAAAAGCTACCAAACCTAAAAGAAAATAAGAAATTAATTGCTGCATTGGCCTGATGATAAGGCTGTTTTTATGTTAATAATTATGTTGTAAAGTTCATGGTCACCTCATGACTAAGGCCAGTCACAGGCCCCTTCCCTTACTCTAGTCTGTCGCATTCTTGAATGACCAGATAGCATCTGTATACTTACAAGCACCAAATGTTCCCTCAAGATCATCATTAGTTCTTGTAACTATTCCACCTGCAGGCTGCTCAGTTACAGTATTGATTTTGTGGACCTAAAAAAGGACTTTATGACAGACACTCAATTCTTTGCTCTCTTATGGTTTCTGAAAATGGGTGTTGCCTTAGATTTGAGATCATTCTATAATCAAGCCAGTATGTTAGGTTAGTATTATACATACATAAAGATGATCTATTTGCGATTAATGCATTCATGTCAGAGACTCCTGTCAAGATGAGAATACTTGCAAATTGATAAAAAAAAACAACTTTTAATGTATAGTTTTATTTGTAGTTGTGAGCTACAAATGTTACAGCAAAGCAAACTTTACACTGGTTTATTTTTGTCAGAAGGTTATATCTTGTATATCCAGTATAATCTTTCCTTTTTGTCACATTGGCAATTAGATAATTTTCAGTCTCTTGTAATTGCTTGTAATAATGAGAAAACTGGTGGACAGAAATTTTAATTAGTATGGTGTTCAAACGGTAATCTAATGTGCACTGTTAGGCTTTGAGTTTCCTTAAAACTGTAACTTATTTTTAAGGTCTTCAAAAAGTGTATGCTGTGTGAATGTGTATGTTAGTGTTAGTTATACTTTGAAGAAGATTTTTAATGGTGTATTATATTATATAAGGTTTAATACACTTACTACTCCTAGTTTATATGCAGCAAAAATGTGCTCGTTGGGTTCATAAAATATTTTATAAATAGAAGAGGCGAACAAAGTTTCCGACCTTTTAAACGATCATCGGCAGGTTCACAAAGGAAAGTTATGGTACTGACCGGAAGCTGAACACATGTTTTGGAAGGGGGTTGTGTAACTGAGTGTCGCAATGTATGAGGGCGGGGTTAGATGTTTGAATATATAATTTTTACTCATAATATTAATATAGGTTATAATGGCGTTCCTTTATATTGGTTTATTTGGGTTTAAGTTGTTGTATAAGTAAGGCTTCTTTAAATTTGCATTTGTGTATATTGTTTCTTTATTTAGTTTTAGTGTTTTCTGATGGTTATGTTGTGTCCTTTGACTGCAGTGTTCGAAAACGTGTGAAGGTGACTTTTTTAATGTTCTTTGAATCTGGTTTCCAATGTAGAGGGCGGGGTTAGATGTTTGAATATATAATTTTATCTATAATATTAATATAGGTATAATGGCGTTCCTTTATATTGGTTTATTTTGGGTTTAAGTTGTTGTATAAGTAAGGCTTCTTTAATTTTGCATTTGTTTATATTTGTTTCTTTATTTAGTATTTTAGTGTTTTCTATGGTTATGTTGTGTCCATTTGACTTGCAGTGTTCGAAAACGTGTGAAGGTGACTTTTTATGTTCTTTGAATCTGGTTTCCATTTTTCTAGTTGTTTCTCCTTACTACTCCTATTTTCATGCATTTACAAAATTACAGCTCCTGTGATGTTACGTTTGGAATGTATACAGTGTTGTGACGCTCTTAAATTTTCTTACTATGTTTATACGTACTTCTAGAACATGCTAAAATTCAACAGTGTACATAGAGTTGTGGTATTTCACTCAATTAACAATCTTATTTAACTACACTAAACCAACTATTTGGCCTCTAAGAAATGCTCTTTCAAAAGTTCTTTTAAAAATGAGGGTAACTTTTAGAAATGTTGATGTAAAGTATTCCATACTTTTCCTTAATATGTTGTAATTAGCCATTCCTGTTTAATGTGTTTATAAACAGCAGAATGGCTTTGAACATCCCTTCTCAAAGTTTGAATTAATTATTCATGTTCTGACATTTGTCAACAGACTTCTGAACTCGACAAAACATTAAATTTGTAAACAAAATTACACAAGCCCATTTAAAACTTAAATGAAAACAAAATGCATTCAAACATGTTTATTGTGCTTACGTTTTCTTTTAAATATAAGAAAGTAACTTTTCTTAATAGGAATAAAATGAAATAAGCTGTACTCTAGAAACCAGCTTTCAAAACATTATTTTAATGTTGTGAGCTGTACTCTGGAAACCAGCTTTTAAAACATTATTTTAATGTTGTAAGCTGTACTCTGGAAACCAGCTTTTAAAACATTATTTTAATGTTGTGAGCTGTACTCTGGAAACCAGCTTTCAAAACATTATTTTAATGTTGTGAGCTGTACTCTGGAAACCAGCTTTCAAAACATTATTTTAATGTTGTGAGCTGTACTCTGGAAACCAGCTTTCAAAACATTATTTTAATGTTGTGAGCTGTACTCTGGAAACCAGCTTTCAAAACATTATTTTAATGTTGTGAGCTGTACTCTGGAAACCAGCTTTTAAAACGTCATTTTGATGTTGTGGAATTATGTGAATATTATTACTTGAAAATTTGCAGAAGAAAAAGGTTTTTGTTCAAGTTTAACAACAAAGGTATGCAGAAATGAATATAGCATCGATAAGTTACTCTTAGTAGGCCTTGCAGCTATGTGTATTATTGTATATTTCTGTATTTCTTGTTTTTTTTATAAACATACACGATGGACAGACAAACATCAGCTTTCCAAATTATATTTTAATAGCAGAACATACCGAAAGTTGACAAAATATATAGATTTGTGATGTTTCAAATTATAGTATAAAACCGATGTGGAATTTCTATTGAAAAAGTTGTTTGTAAAACTTCCTTGCAAACAATATTTTAATGTTTACATCTCCAGGAATTTAAAGCTTTAACAGGAAGGCTAACTGCTCTGTAACCGACAATGAAAAGAAATTGTCTTGGAAATACATTTATTAAATAATTGTAAGATTTTTTTACAACGGACATAATAAATTATACTCCTGTATTTTTAAGTGGAAAGAGTAGAAGATATACCCTTTGGTAATTGTGTTTATATGTTTGTTGTGTGTGAAACTGGTAATTTATGGTCAGCATTTTGTTACAAGAAGTACATTTACCAACAATGTGGTCAAATCTGCTTTGAAACATGTTTTTAGGAAAATGAGTTCAGAAACTTAAAATGACTGTAATCTCAGAAAAGAGCAGCAAGCATTAAAGAGTATTTTAAAATAACTCCTTTAATTCACCTTCTTAAAGCACATCTACAGACTGTTCATTTGTTACAACCAAGTGAAAACAGATACCAATGAAACTTAATAGCACGAGCTAGCTGCAATTCATGAAGGATTGAAACGTGTGTATGTGTACATTTGATTATAGTCCATAACTTGAGCATTATGGTTACACCACTCTTAAAAACAAGGTTACTTCTTTCATGAAGATAAGGTTGGTTAATTTCAAAAGTATCAGTGTTACAATAACACAATGAGTTATGAAAGAAATACAGTATGGTATTGTTTAGTGGAACAACAATTCACTTGTGTGGATGCTTTAGTGTATGTCTTCTTCCTTTTCTAGATATGTGTAACACGTAATTTTCAAAGTTACAAGGTGAACAGTAATGTAGTTTACAGAATATATACTTAATTACCCAATAGAAAAGTAGAAGATAAATCATTGACATATTTCATAACCTTAAATGTAATTAATAGATTGCAACAAACCCATCAATTAAAAAAACCCAGATGTATCTGTTTATTACCCTTAATAATGATAAGAACAGAATGATGTGTATGTGTTACAACTTTTTCCATGAAGTTCAAAATCAAGGCACCAGTAAACACTAGTGGGTAAGCTGGTGTTAAGAGCCAACCATGGCTTAGATGCTTATTATAAACGTACGAGAAAGAGCCACTCAGAACTGGGGAAGGGAAGAAGACAGAGAGAATCAGAAAATGAGTATGAAGAGTTCAGTGTGTATTATTTTGTGTGTTGTATACTTCTAGCATGTGATTTGGTCATTTTATTTTTGGTAAGACATTGTTTGTACTGTTAGCCTAAATAAAAGTTTGTTTAGTCTAATCTTCCCATTGGCTTATATGTAGGTGTAGTTTATTCTGATATTAGTGTTAATTTCACTCCTATGATGATTGCTTCTTATGCATATTTTATAATAATAATTAATCTGTAAACCAATTCATGTTTCTATCTGGTAGATTCTTTTCAATAGTTCTTTTGCTTTCCCCAAAAATTCATTTTTGAAAATCAATTCTTGAAGATAATGAAGCTAACCATGAACAGTGACATTAACAACCTGACTGCTTGAATTTTGTTTCTTATCTGCAATAACCTAGAAATGTCTACATTTAATTATGTTATTCTGCACATTGTTAGCGTCCATCATATGTTGAATAGGTTTGTAGCGTGAATGAGATGGGGTGGTTTGATTTAAGCTTTGGGAAGCCTAGATGAGCACTAGTCTTTAACAAACTTTATTTTTTTACTGAGAGTTGTGGATTTTAAGAGCCCATGAATGTGTAAACCACACTACATAAATAATCTTACAGAACAGTCCATCTGATAATATGGCATATGATGGTTTTTACAGTAAACACAATTATATGATGCAGAATATCTAAGGTGTCAAACATATTAGTTGTAATTAAGTTGAAATGAAATGCCTTGATGCCCCCCAGTGGCTCAGCGGTATGTCTGCGGACTTACACGCTAAAATCCGGGTTTCGATACCCGTGGTGGGCAGAGCACAGCTAGCCCATTGTGTAGCTTTGTGCTTAATTCAAAACAACAACAACAACAAATGCCTTGATAGGGGGGGTTACAGTAACCCTTAATTTTGGTATAAAATTAAATCTACCAAAAAGTATATAGGTCAGTGTAATTTTAAAAACAATTTAAATGTGTGTGTGTGTCTATATATGTCTGTTTGTATGAATGTATTTAAGAAAGATGAATTAAAATTGAGATGAATTGCTTTCAAAAACGATTTTGCATATGTGGTATATTTAAACTCATGTCTTAGTGAAAACATTTTACATTCAGCTATGGTGTAAGATGTATTTGCATCAATTATCGATGAATTGCATCTCATCCATATATGGTGTGACTGTTTCAATGGACGGTTTACATTAGGCATCACTTGTTCTTCTTTGTACCATTAGTGTGTACTGCAGAAATGATCGATAGTTTTAGAATCCTTGGTGTAGGTTGGTTGTGTAGATTTCTGCTTCCTTAGAAAAGACTTGATGAAGTAGTTAGTATAAACACGTTTAACTAACTTGTTTTCCTTGGAACTGGAAGGAATCACAAGTGAAATTACTTATTTCATGTAGTGTGAAAATGTAAGTTGCGAGTTGAGAAAAATGACAGCAGAGCCACTAAAACCACAAGAAATGTTTGTATATTTTAGAAGTCTGACTTGAGCTGTTTATTGTACAAAGAAAAAAAAAACTATAAATTGCGAAAATTGTTTACATTAAAAATTACCAAGTAACATCAAGTGTAATTTTTAAAAGTTTTTGAACACACACACACACATACACTTCTATATGTATCTGCTGTGTGTATGAGTGTATTTAAGAAAGATGCTTATAATTAATTAACTTGTTTTACAGAATCACTGCTTGTAGATGAGTTAGTTGTAAACTAAATGTTGTGTATTACATAAAAATTAGCTTAAATTATTCGTATTGACTTGCTCTAAATATAATTCAGTAAAATATGTTTATTCAGCCATTTTCCTGGATTATTTCTGATAGTTGAAAAGTCTGGAGGTGGTTTTTAGGAAAATAAAACTTTTTTCTTTCTCAGCATCCTTTAGAATTATTAGGTGGTTCTTGACTATTATAAAATTTCAGTGTTATGAGAAAGCAAATATTTTAAACTAATACCATTAACCCCAACTTTTCATCTCTGTAATTTAAAAGTCATAAGGTTTTTCTGAACCTTTATGATGCTTTGAGACTATTTTTTTGTAAGGTTTCTTTTAGACTGTCATCGTATTTGATGTCATTTTATTTTACAGAATAAGTAATACAGATTATATTTATTCAAGTGGGCTTATGATACATGGTAAATATGCACTGGTTACTTCAGACATGAACATTTGAGAATTAGACTGTCATTCTGTTGATTTTCAACAGTAAATTTTATGTTGGGATGTGTATCAGTTAAAAACTGGAGAAACATGTTAACCAATTTGACATTGTTAAACACTGAAACTTATCAGCATGCCTCCTGATTTAAAATATCCATAAGAGAATATTGATTCTGTTTGTAAAAAATCTGCTCATGGTTGGTTATAAATGCCTGCCCTAGAAACAATTGATCTAATTGGACACCTTTGTTTGTGAACTTTGAGTTTGTATAAAACCTCACACTGCAAGTCCATTGGCCTGATGTTTTGATATTTTTCTTCCAATTTTTCAGTGTAACACCATCTTTTTTGTAACTCTTGAAAGCATCTACTGAGTTTGGCTTCCTTGTTTTCTGTGGGATTGTTCTTCATTTTTATAAAGTTATCCATGTTACTTATAATAGGTTCAACTTTGTGTTGTCCACTATATTTAAAAACAGTCTCATTACCATTATCAACTTTTGTGATCATAATACAGTTTCTTAAGACCTTCAAACCTTGGTTTCTACCTTACTTGAGTCACTGTTTTGTTTCTGTATCTAAATATTTGATCACTTCAAGGTACAACCATTGCCATGAGTTGAAATGTATTTTTAAAACTGTGCATACATCACTTCAACTTCGACATTTAGGCTTAATTAGAAGATGAGCACATGTACACTGTCTTCAGTGGTGAAAACAAAAGGAAGAATGGAATTTCAGTTGGAATAAATTTTGACAAAACTTCATTTTCTTCAGTGTACAAATATTTAAACATCAGTTTTTAAAAAATATATATAATAGTATTTTTCTGATAGATGGAGTTTCTAGAGATTTCAATTAAGAAGTTTATATTTTGAGTAAGTATTTAAAATTTTTCAAGAAATTTTTGTAAGTAAAAATTTTAAACTCTAGACTACAGAGCACCATATTTTGTATGTTTGCCAATATATCAATGTCCTTTGAACATTTCAATACATCCATCATTCATAGTTTCTCATACAAGTTACAAGTGTTTAAGAACTTTAGACACTTTTTGGCCGAAAACAGAAGAGGTACATACTCAAGTTTTAAGTGGTGAGGATTTTTTAATTTGTTAATTTGAGAGGTTTAATATAATGTAAAGGACTAGTGGTCTGATTTTTTGTTTCATAATTTGTTATTTATACAAGGCTGCATAGCTACTTAGAACCATTTTAATTAAGAAATTTTTGTAATACCTTCTGCTGGTTTATCTTGAAGTATGTGTAGTTTGATACACAGATTTCATAAGTATGCTCATCTTTATATTTATTTTGACTTTGGAGTTAAAAATGTAATATTAAGTCGTTTCAAAGGTAGTTTTTGCATAACATTAAATAAAAAGGTTGTCACGAAAAAGTTTCCAAACTGAAAGATTTTGAAGAACGAATTATATTTTATTATATAATTTATAATATTGTAGCCCTTGAATATTACACTTAAAGATGTAAACAAGTTTTTTGGTTAGTGTGTTTTCACAAAAAAATTGAATTGATAAAATAACCGTTCCAAAGTGATATTTAATATGAATAATGCTTTTATATATTTTAGGATTAAAAGCCGTATTTTTAGTTTGTTCAGATTACTATATGTATGTTATGGCTCTCATTTTCAGTTTATACACTTAAAATAATTGCGTTTCCAGAATTGTTACATATACGTATTTTGTTCGACTGTATCAACCTTAAGACGGTATATAGAATTCCACAGTTGGTTCGCCTTTTTGTGTGTTGTAATTATGGACGTATGTAATGGTAACCATAGTAACGATGTCGCATTCTCTTCAACTGCGTGTTTTGTCTTCTTTTTCTCGTCCTTCACGGGATCGCAGGAATTGTTTTCGTCAGCGTGTGGGTGAGCCTATGATTTTGTTTTTGTTAAAAGGTCCGGGTCAGTGAACAGTAAGATGAGATAAATATTCACTGTAGTAAACTGATAAAATCGAAACTGAAAAAAAAAAGGCAGATAACTAAAACACTATGTTATTTTGCCCAAACTTTGAAGAAAAATAGTATATGTGATAAAACCCAAAAAACACAAATTTATTATACAACTCGGTGATGATGCACCTCTCGTAAGGCAGCAGGCTGGTAACACTGAAAAATCGGGTTTTGATACCTGTAGTGGACATAGCACAGATAGTCCATTTTGTAGCTTTGTGTTTAACAACAAACAACGAAATCAAACGGTTACATTCTACTACGTATTAGTATGTGAGTTACTTCTTAGTAGTTTCATGGTGTTAGTTGTCTATCTGGTGGAGCTCTGAATGTCGTACCAGGTGAGCTAATTTCGAACAGGGACGTAGCCACAAAATATTTTCCTTACCTTGAATTGTGGATGCGTTGTAAGAGCGAAAGTCAGTTCCTTCATTACGAATGGTAGCTGCTTCCTTTTCATCTGATCAGTAGTCAAATTTAGGCACAGCATCAATACTTTTGCCATAAATACACATACGTTCGTTTTTGTGGCTATCATAATCTCACACGTATTTAACTTGATCTACGATAACACAACAGTAAAGAAAGTTCGACATCGATGACATTTGCCCTTCAAAGTTCGTTTAATAAATACATATTTTTTAGTGAAATCCTTTGAGCTGAAAAATCACTTTGTGTTAAATATTTGATTATCGTCTTTCAAACTTGGAGTACGTTGTCATCTTCAAAGCAAAAATGTATTCCGAGTACTCACAATGCCCGTACAGATATTTGTACTCGTAACAGTTACTTTCTAATTAAATGTTAAAGACAGACATCATAATAGTGGGCGTGTATAATCTGAAAGGCAACTCGTCCCATTTACGCAATACATACATTTCTCGCATTTTAATAGGCCTTATTCGGACATGTTTATGATCAAATAAAGATAACATATATTAATAACAAAATTTTTGTCTAATAACACACAGCAGTGTAATTAAATGTATATCTGTGTGTGTGTGTTGGTATATTTTGTAGTTTGGTCGGCACTTTTGGATTATTTGTTAAAAATAATGCCAAGTCTAGTCCACGGAACGACAACGAATTTTGTTAAACAACGTTTGCTACAGGTTACGTTCACTTCGACACAATTTGTAAGCGTAAGTTCACAAACTAAATTTCCAACGTAAACTCCGAAACTACTGTAGGCCTAATTCACTGTTAACATTTAACAGAAATTTATTCAGTTGATGATAAACGTCAGTAGTTTTCTGATCAGTTGTGTACAATCGAGTTTTTTCTTCCAAAACTACTCAACCACAACTCAGTTATACACTTCACGGATTACTCGTATTTCCAAACAATGTACTCTTGTATAGATATAAGTCAAAATTACTAAATTCATTACTTCGCCCTTTAGGTAACATCTTGATGATTTTAAGATACAACCTTCACGTAAATCACTCAGTTGAGATTAAAGAGCGAAACGAATCATTCGTTTAGTCGCGAAGAAAAGTTTGTTTCAAGAGAGTATTTTGTGGTTGCTTTGGAAACGAATGGTTGTTAAAATAGTTTTTTGGTAAATGTTGTGGCAAATATTTTTATCTTGGCAAACATAAGGAGTCCGTTGTTTTAAGTAAAGTCGTCATCATTTCACAGGAAATTAGCCAGATGATCTTCCATTTCTCTTTCGCGTAATGTACGTAAACACATTTTTACACAAGGTATCGGATCGCCGTATGTTACCACTCGAGGAAACACCAGACAGGAACATATTAAGGTAATTATAAATGCTCTACGGGTTATTTGTACAGGATTGTGAACTCTTGAGGTCGTAAGTTTCACGTTTTTGATGAATTAAATATTAATAGGCTGGAAGATCTACCGTATAGTTCAACGTAAACAGTTACGTTTCCGATAATCTGTGTGTATTAATGTGAATGTTTCTCATAACTTGTTTTAATATTAAACTTTTTATTCGGAATTTATAATCCATATACAAGTTGTTTTATAATTTTTACAGCTTTAATCTGATATACTGAAATTAGTTTATATATTTATACACACACACATTAAAGTAATTCTAAAATTGTGCTGTTTTTCAAACAAAAAAGAGAAACTCCTTATAGAAAATCCCCATTTTAGAGGTTTACATGAATAAATATCTTATATAAAATTTCATTTATATTTTAGTGTTATGTTTAAGCTAAGAAGTGTTTTTGTTGAAGATTCCAGATGCTTAAAGTATAAAAGCCCTCAAAAATGACGAAAATTATGGAAATTAACTGAAACGAACTAGTCTATACCTCCAAAATGCATCTGTTCTTCATTTATTTTATCAGTCTCAAAGTTATTGTTTAATCACTACATTCTAAATAATTACTTAGAAAAATTAAGTGGTATCGTGAACAAAAGTACAAGTTTTCTCGTGAAAGAGATTCAAATAGTATTCTTAAGCCTATTTCACTCTATTACAGTTCAGGAAGTGTGAGCATTTTGACGCATTTTCAACTCTTTCGACTGTACAAAAAATTCAAAAAATATTTGGTAATAATAAACGTGTTTTCTTTGTGACTTAAGACTATATAGATATATATGTTGAAGTAGCAAAGTAGAAATTATTTATTCACCATTTTAAACATGAAAACTATTTTTCAACTCTTTCGACTGTACAAAGGATAAAAGATATTTAGTTGTAAAAAAAACAAAAAACGTTTATTTTCTTTATTTTTAAGGCTAAGAGGTAACATGTTGAAACACCAAAAGAACAGTTAATAACCACTTGAAACCGTTTAAACATTGACTATAATGTTAGTAATAGTAGGCCTATTTCGTAATTTAATTTAATGCAGAAATGTAATATTAGGCGTAGCTGAATCACTATTTTGTAAAGTTATTTTGTTTTTGGCTGCAACTCAATGCCATAAAATTTCCGAATCAAACCGTTTTGCTGTTATATCACCGAAGTTATATAAAAAACACAATTCATCATAAATATCTATCATTCAACACAAACACTGTAGTTGCCTTTAAAACAGTGAGGTGATAGTTTTGTTGTAAAGCGAAAATGTACATTGTGGAACATCACCAAAAAAGAAGCAAGCGTTAGAGCGTTCTCGACAGAGTGACAAAGGGAACAGCGCAGATAGCCTTCATGTAGCATTGTGCGAAATTCAAAAACAAGAACAAACAAACAAAGGGAATAAGCTTTTATA
Organism: Carcinoscorpius rotundicauda; assembly: GCA_011833715.1. NCBI lineage: Eukaryota > Metazoa > Arthropoda > Merostomata > Xiphosura > Limulidae > Carcinoscorpius > Carcinoscorpius rotundicauda. The sequence goes on from CM022398.1 coordinate 87,836,662, forward strand.
GTTAATAATATATAAATTCAAGGAAAATCCTCCTTGGCGTGCTTGAATAAAATGTTTAGTGGAATTAAGTCGATCTTGCAATCTTTGGTTCAGCAAACTACGAATTTGTATGATTCACTAAAGTAACTCGGAACACCATATAGTATACTACAGATCAACATATCACCAAGGTAAATAACATTAACAGAAGTTAGTCGAATTAATAAACTGTTTCCAAAGTGTAGGAAATGGTTAGTAGTTTCTTACGAGTAAGCCACTCTAACGCATTAATGAAAACAAAAGAGTATTGTATGATATAAAAGCTGGCCCGGCATGGCCAGTTGGTTGCGGCACTCGACTCGTAATCTGAGGGTTGTGGGTTCGAATCCCACTCCCACCAGCCGTGGGGGGGCGTTATAATGTTACGATCAATCCCACTATTCGTTGGTAAAAAAAAAGTAGCCAATAACGAGTTAGCGGTTGGTGGTGATTAGCTGCCATCTCTCTGGTCTTATACTGCTAAATTAGCGACAAGCGCAGATAGACGTCGTGAAGCTTTGCGCGAAATTCAAAACAAACCAAACCAAATATTGTACAATATGTCAACCAAAGCACGTATGCCTTATCCAGTGCCAACGAGACCTTTCGAACATTATCAGCACTTGTGATGTCGGCTGGGTTACAACCGATGTTATGGTCTTGGCACTGCATACGTTATTACGTGGATCAGATTATGCAAGTGAATTGTAATGAATATTAATTTTTAAGTCATGATTTTTGTCAAAACAAAAAAATATTCTATTTGCCAAAAACCGCAGCATAGGAGATTGATAATGGATTGATCTCATTGGGTATTTAAAATATTATGTGCAATTTATTGTGTTAGGGCTAATAATAAACTAGCAAAAGTTTAACAGCTCGTAAAACGTTTTAGAGACATGAAAATATGTAAGGAATACAAAGACGAACGCTGGCCAAGTTGTTAGTTAACATACAAATTGTTTGCGGATTGCCCGAAAAATATGTAGGAAGCACAAAGCGGTTCTTCAGCAGTGCTAAATTTATTAGTAGTTCGAGTTATTTCTACTCCTCCTATTATTTGTTGTACGTCTTGCGAGGAAATATTGCTGTGGTCAGATGACTGGTGTAGACAGATAATGTGCGATGGATGGTCGGAGGTAAATGAGATTTTTATTTGTTGTTGGCCAACTACATTACACCGCAAACAACAAATATATATATCAACTGTAATGAAGGTGTGGGCAGTTAGATGTCGCTTCTTGCAATGTATTCTCCAATACGTTTCTTCCATTGTTCTTTAAAATTCACAGAAACAGTTCCGTGAAATGCGTAAATCAAAGCATAGGTAACGACTCTACACGAAGTACGTGTTAGTATATTTACGTACACTCATAGTGTAGTTGAATCTAGCGATAACTGTGGATCTCGAGCAACATGTATGATGTTTATAACAGGGCAAATTAAATTTCTGGATGGGTGAAGATACTCAAGCAATAAAATGTTTTAAAACTAAACACAAGATCTGTTAAGATTTTATATCATAAAATATTTATTTACGAAAATTGCGAATTTTAGGCGCTCGGACTTTTCATATGCGATTCATTTATTTATTTAGTTCGTAAACTTGAAGAGGCCTACCTTGTTTCAGTTTCTCAGACTTCGCCTTCACTAAATTAATGTTGGAATCTTACAATCTTTGGTTCAGCAAACTACGAATTTGTATGATTCACTAAAGTAACTCGGAACACCATATCGTATACTACAGATCAACATATCACCAAGGTAAATAACATTAACAGAAGTTAGTCGAATTAATAAACTGTTTCCAAAGTGTAGGAAATGGTTAGTAGTTTCCTACGAGTAAGCCACTCTAACGCATTAATGAAAACAAAAGAGTATTGTATGATATAAAAGCTGGCCCGGCATGGCCAGTTGGTTGCGGCACTCGACTCGTAATCTGAAGGTTGTGGGTTCGAATTGTAATGAATATTACAATTACAAAAAAATATTCTATTTGCCAAAAACCGCAGCATAGGAGATTGATAATGGATTTATTTCATTGGGTATTTAAAATATTATGTGCAGTTTATTGTGTTAGGGCTAATAATAAACTAGCAAAAGTTTAACAGCTCGTAAAACGTTCCAGAGACATGAAAATATGTAAGGAATACAAAGACGAACGCTGGCCAAGTTGTTAGTTAACATACAAATTGTTTGCGGATTGCCCGAAAAATATGTAGGAAGCACAAAGCGGTTCTTCAGCAGTGCTAAATTTATTAGTAGTTCGAGTTATTTCTACTCCTCCTATTATTTGTTGTACGTCTTGCGAGGAAATATTGCTGTGGTCAGATGACTGGTGTAGACAGATAATGTGCGATGGATGGTCGGAGGTAAATGAGATTTTTATTTGTTGTTGGCCAACTACATTACACCGCAAACAACAAATATATATACCAACTGTAATGAAGGTGTGGGCAGTTAGATGTCGCTTCTTGCAATGTATTCTCCAATACGTTTCTTCCATTGTTCTTTAAAATTCACAGAAACAGTTCCGTGAAATGCGTAAATCAAAGCATAGGTAACGACTCTACACGAAGTACGTGTTAGTATATTTACGTACACTCGTAGTGTAGTTGAATCTAGCGATAAGTGTGGATCTCGAGCAACATGTATGATGTTTATAACAGGGCAAATTAAATTTCTGGATGGGTGAAGATACTCAAGCAATAAAATGTTTTAAAACTAAACACAAGATCCGTTAAGATTTTATAACATAAAATATTTATTTACGAAAGTGAAAAATTACTTTTTCATGAATCGATATATTAGTTTCTAAGTAGGAACTTCTAATGTTCTTCTTGGTGGTTTATTATTATTATTATTAATTTTCAATTGGCTGATCGTTTGAAACACTTGAATTTAGGTTGGCAGTTATTTACTTCGCTTATTCTTGTGAGAAACCGATTTAGAACACCGTAAAATAAACACTTTAGTTTGAGCCTACGACTGATTTTCGTTAGAGATTGTGAGCGAATACCGTTCACATATGGTAAGAAAATACTAACCAACTGAAAATTCAGTGGTACTATATCTATAACATTTGCTATAAAACTAAGAGATTCGTTGCACGTAGTTTAATGTGTAATACTGCATTTTTATGTAAGGCGTATTTCTGTGTAGTTTAATGTGCAACATCTCGCTGTCGAGCCGATTATCTGTTGTTGGTTTTTTACTTCCGAATTAATTATTTTTCTTTCAGTCAATATTTAATTGTTCTTCATACGTATTTATATCTTTCTACACAGTAGCGACTTTTTCTTTCACCTTTCAGTGTTTTAGGTGTGATGAAAAATCTAAACGTATTAGCATACGTGTTGGTAATGTCCGCTTCCGTTTGTCACTTCATGCAATAGTTTTGAGTGTTTAAAACCATGAACTATTGTTTAAATGCATCTCGATTCTAAGTAAGTTGCTTCTAATTACAGGAACGCCCGGGAAACAGCCTGAGAAGAAGGGAAGTCGGAAAATCTCTGATTCCAACATTAATTTAGTGAAGGCGAAGTCTGAGAAACTGAAACAAGGTAGGCCTCTTCAAGTTTACGAACTAAATAAATAAATGAATCGCATATGAAAAGTCCGAGCGCCTAAAATTCGCAAGACGTAGTTCAAGTTTGTGTTTGTTTTGCTGATTTGTATCATTTGATAACGTTATCCGGTGTACAAGGTGTGCCTGTTTTACCGATTGGATAACATTATCCGGTGTACAAATTATTAGCATTTTTCACTAGTTTTGTATGACACGCTCATGAAGTGACTACGTGTACACCTCATTTATTTCATCTAATTGTTAATTCTTCAATGGTATTACAGCTATTAAAATCAAACACCATTTTTGTTTTTTAACTTAAGCTGTAAGTTGTAAAGTGTTGTCCATTAGCGTAAGTGTTTCCACATTCCATTGTTACAATACAAGTTGCTGTGTTTCCTTTGTTTTGTTTTTGAATTTCGCGCAAAGCTACACAGGGGCTATCTGCGCTAGCCGTCCCCAATTTAGCAGTGAAAGACTAGAGGGAAGGCAGCTAGTCATCACCACCCACCGTCAACTCTTGGGCACTTTTATCAACGAATAGTGGGATTAATCGTGACATTATAACGCCCACACCGCTGAAAGGTGGAGCGACAGGGATTCGAACCCGCGACCCTTAGATTACAAGTCGAACGCCTTAACCCACCTGGCCATGTTGGGCCGCTGTGTTTCCTAAATGAGTGAACTAAGAAACTTGGGATAAAACAGTGGCTATATCAAGACAATAACACCAAATCAATTTAAGAGTATTCAAGAAAACGTCTATTAACCAAGAGGGAGAAATAATGAATTGAGATTCGGGTATTTTACTCAAAGATATCAAACACATTCATTTGTGGTAGAATTTCCTTTTTTAATTTTCATTCGTTTTCGTAGTTGCTCGTATAATTTCGTTTTCTCACGCCCTCACTCGGAAGTCTCGTTTATACCTGTGGCTAATTTTGAAGTCGAAAAAACGATTACCTTGTTTCGTTTTGATTGAACCAGAAGCACATTCTGCTAACCCATTCGAAAAACAACAATATAATTAAAACAATTTCAACAGAGTTGAGGAACTTCTGTTTTCCAGTGGGGGTTGGTATCCTTTGAAATTCATTTCCAGTATTAAACAACCTGCCCCCCACTAGTACAGCGGTATGTCTACGGATTTACAACGCTACAATCAGGGGTTCGATTCCCTTCTGTGTGCTCAGAAGATAGCCCGATGTGGCTTTGCTATAAGAAAACATTGAACAACCCCAGTAAATCCAGTAATCATCGATTCAGGGTGAGATGTTTAAAGGATTCTCCACTCTTTCTCCCATGTTGGAACAGTTCTGGTCTGGTATAGTAAGATTTGGAAACAAACAAACATACTTAGAAGCTGGTCACTGTATGAACTAAAATATTGATGTACTCGTAGATGTCACTACTACAGGGAACTATATCCAGAGACACAGCTTTTTGAGTGGATTATGTCTTGATCCATATAACAACGCTTAGACCACACTGATAAACAAAATATTACAGAAGTGTTAATTATCCATTGCTATGGTTAAGGTGCTCGACACGTAATCTGAGGGTCGCGGGTTCGAATCCCTGCCACACCAAACATGCTCGCCCTTTCAGCCGTGGGGGCGTTATAATGTTACAGCTAATTCCACTATTTGTTGTTAAAAGAGTAGCCCAAGAGTTGGTGGTAGGTGGTGATGACTAGTTGCCTTCCCTCTAGTCTTACACTGCTAAATTAGAGACGCTTAGCCTTTGTGTAGCTTTGTGTGAAATTCAAACCAAACCATTATTACAAGATGTCAGTTTAATTTGTGGATTTTACTCCCAGTATCCTTCTTATAAAATTCTCTGAAGGATCTCGAGATTATAGTCTACAAAGTAAACTGGCATTGTATGACAGGGATTTATGACGCATGAGAAAAACCTCCAGAGACAGTTCTTCCTCAGTAGAAGATCAAAGGGTTCCCACCGTTTTAGTACATGTTTTCCACCTTTAAGGAAAGCCACCTTGCTGGGAGTAGTAGTCACAAACCTGTGAGTTAGTCCCTCAATGAAAACCTGGAACTCTTCTTAAACATGCTGTTTTGGGATGTAACGTTTAACATATATCTTCAAAACTGTTTGGTGGTTATAATACGCACAAAGTTAGCAATAATTACAAGCCCACGTTACAGTAGTGCTCGGTCTCAATAATTCTGGTTATACTATGACTCTTATCAGAGTTCTTATTATATCTGAATAAATTTTTTATGGATTTCTGAGGAGGAATTTGATTATTTTTGTTTGTTTTATTCAGTTTGCCTTTCAAAAACGCCTTCTTTAGTACCATTGACTGAAAACCTTACCTGTAACTACACAGTCGTCAACAGAGTTGCCATAAATCACTATCTGCTTTCCAACAAACGTAGTGTCATCCAACGTAAAAGAGAAATAATGTTTAAAAAGGTGACCACAAACATATTCTTGAAATATAAATTCAGAGGCTTGATTCACAACTTTAATGACACCTTCCTTGCCAAGTCTGGCCCTGGCCACATGAGAAGGTCATCTGACAAGTTTGTAATATTCTACGAAATATAAACTCGAGACTTAATTAAAAAAAAAATATCGCTTCGTTTCGTTTTCGTCTACGATGAGATGCAATAAAGTTTAACTTAACTTTGCTAGTTACTTGTTAACTCAGTGCCTTCTAGCACTTTCCTCTGAGTCCAAGACGAGCCTTTATGCAATATAGAGAGTGGTAAGCTTTTATTTAAAGATGTAGATATTTGTTTGAGTTAGTCGTGTTTTGAAGTCAGTTTCTCTGCATATTTTGAATTTTTGAACTTATTTTTTTCTTCATATTAAAGATTTGCTTTGTCTTGGGTTTAGAAGTGGCATATTTGACAGTTGGATGAGTTTCGAACTTTGTAACCCAAAACTATTTCTATGGAATAATACGTTTCAGTTTGTTTTTATACAAGGGTATAACAGTTTGAAAGAAAATTATTAAGAAACTAAAGTTGCACACACCACGCTAACACTTAAATAGTAAGATTAAAATATCAGTCTATTCAAAATTACAGATTCGATGCGGAGTCATAAAAACAAGAAAAATGTGAAATAAGTGTAACAAAGCGCTTAAAGAACGTTACCTCTGTCGCTTGAATTTCGGTTTGAGTTTGAAAGACATGAAGATACGATGACCAGGATGTTACCAGCCAATACACATTATATGGTAGGTGTCAGAATGTTGCTTTTTTTGCAGCTTTTTGGCAACTGACCTAAACATTTCAATGTTTAAAGTCACACGAAATAAAATAATAAAGATCTTAACAGATAGTGTTCCATAAAGTAGGCTTAGCTTGTGCTCAAAAACTCTTAAAAGTAAAGTATCCACTGTTGTCGTGGTGGGCAGAGCACAGATAGCCCATTGTGCAGCTTTGTGCTTAATTCTAAACAACAACAACAACATCAACTGTTGCAATATGATATCAGTAAAATGATAATTCGTGCTTGGGATATACTCAGACCTATATAAAAATGAATAATATAAAGAGAAGTGAATTCTATATTTTTCATTTAGTCTTTAAATATAATAACTAAGCCTAATGTACGATACAGTTATTATAATCCTCCAGGCATTAATGTTGAACACAGTGTATCGGTTATATTCTGAAATCTTAATATTCGGACCTTTACATACTTTCCAGCCTAAAGCATGTATTGATCCCGCGCTTTCCGAGACAAATCCTCTTTGAGACTTCTATGGCTGTTTTTTTTTTTTGGTCTTTGTTTCTGGGTGTCCCCTAGGCCTTGCTAGAAAAATACTTACAGCAGAGGAAGAACAGGTAAATATAAAAGTGCAGCCTTGAGTGGATTATTTATTGACTTATGGCTAGGTGATTAGGGTAATCGACTCGCATTATGAGGGTCGCGGGTTCGAGTCCACATCCCTTTCAATTCCACTGTTCGTTTGTAAAAAGTAACTCAAGTGTTGGCGGTGGGTGGTGATGGTTGACTGGATTTTCTGAGTTTTCATTGCTAAATTAGGGACGGGTAGTTAAGATAGCTCTCGTGTAGCTTTACGCGAAATTCGAACCAAGAAATATCGTCCATCTCAAATGATTCAGTACTCCGAAGTGAGCGTAAATAGAACAGAGAGAAAAACACAACAACTTTTTTTTTACCAAGTTAGAAAACTGCAGAAACCAGGAAATCTTACACTTGCATACAGGCAACAAGCACACAAATACAAAATCAAGGAACATGTGAACAAATGAAGCAAACAAAATCATAACACAAGTATCACAGTAGAAAAACCGAAAGAACATACCAAATGAATGAACCCAATCCTGGAAGTAGCCAAAAGTGTAATCTTTGATGTTATCGCATTGTACAAAGATGCAAAAAATCTGAGACGACTACGTTTATTGGGTTCATAACAGTCGTGATGAAAGCATTTTTAAACCATTAATACATTGCATAATGCACTAGTTCATGTATTCCACAATACAAAATACACAGGACAAGAAATAAGTAAGCCATCCGTATTCAAACCACATAATAACAAAATAGTGATCGGATAAAGCTCATGAACATGGGCCTGAAGAGAAGAAAGGAAGGAACTTGAAAAATATCCACTATCAGCACGCCAACTCCAACAGTAACCTCTAAAATTAACAATATCAGCACGCCAACTCCAACAGTAACCTCTAAAATTAACAATATCAGCACGCCAACTCCAACAGTAACTCCAAACATCAACGGCCCGGCATGGCCTGGTGGGTTAAGGCGTTCGACTCGTAATCTGAGGGTCGCGGGTTCGAATCTCCGTCGCACCAAACGTGCTCGCCATTTCAACCATGGGGGCGTTATAGTGTGACTGTTAATCCCACTATTCGTTGGTAAAAGAGTAGCCCAAGAGTTGGCGGTGAGTGGTGATGATTAGCTAGTCTTACACTGTTGAATTAGGGACGGCTAGTGCAGATAGCCCGCGAGTAGCTTTGTGCGAAATTAAAAAAACAAACAAACGAACATTAACAATGCTTCAGGAGACAAATTAACGATGGCTCAGGAGGAAGAAAGAGATCTACAAAAAACAAACCTGATCCTCTCAGATCCACAAAGATGTGAATTCCGACAACATTGTACTGTATCAGTACAATTATCTGTAACTTTTCTTATCGGACTGATCACAAAAACACATGATTAATAAGAATCTTCCAGATAAATTGTTAATCTCTGATCAGTGAAACGTATGTTTGTTTATCCATAATTTTGACAATACTATTGATTAGTAGGCTGAGGATGTTCCTCCACATTTATTGTATCAATACACGATTCTGGATGTCATCGTATTTCTTCTGATGAAGCAGTATTCCAGTATGGAAGGCTCGGTGTGGCCAGGTGAGTTAAGGTGTTCGAAGTTTTATCTGAGGGTCGCGGGTTTGAATCTCCTTCGCACCAAACATGCTCGTCTTTCAGCCATGAGGACGTTATAATGTGACTGGCAATCCCATTATTCGTGGGTAAAAGAGTAGCCCAAGAGTTGGCAGTGGGTGGTGATGACTATCTGCCTTTCCTCTAGTCTTACAGTGCTAAATTAGGAACGGCTAATGTAGATAGCCTTCGAGTAGCTTTGCGCGAAATTCAAACCAAACCAACAGGGAAAGAAATAGACAAGAGAGAGAGAAAAAAAAGCAATGAATGATTCAAGAAACAAAGCAACCCCTCGTTATTAAAAGTTTTATACAGCGCCAACGCAACGTATTTTAAAAGGTGAATATGATTAAAAATATTTTAGCTTGGCGCTGTATAAAACTATGTCAACTATTAGAATGCTAAAAAGACCACTGAAGAGGAAACGTAATAAAGTGTAGGCTAGTTGCTTGTTGGATGAGATGAACATTGTTTCCATTTTATGTATTCTGTTCGTACAATATTTCGAAATTAGAGTGGTTAAAAAGTCAACACACTTTATGTTTTTGTTGTAGTGGTTATCTTTTAATTATAGACCAACTTCAAAGGACAAAACTGTTTGAGACCACATGCAGTTGTAACGTTCTGCACGTGATGATATTCCTTGTACCATGAAAATTAAGGTACACGATAAGAAATATCCAGTTAGTTTCTAAAATTCAGTTAACTTCTACTGTATAAGAAAATACGCTAATGCAATTTAACTGTACTTCGATTGTTTCGTGAAATTCATAGAGATATTACTATTAATACATGAATGGTTTAATTTTCTCCTTCAGTTTTCACCAGAGTTGCGATTTTTAGCCAGTAATGCCTTCTGAACATCTTTCTGTTTACCCCCTCCTGTACTGTTTTAGCATTCCAATCGCGTGACAGTTTGAAGTTGAAAACTTGTGAAAAAAAGAAAGAAAAAAGGATAATTTATTGTTTATAATCTGCTAGTTGAATGCAGAATCGATAGTCACTAGGGGGCCACACGTGTGTACGTGTGAGCGCGCATAGAAAGTACCTGCTCTGTTTGAAAATAATTTGCTTTCATCTATTAACACTCGAATACAAGTTTAATTATGCAAAGAGATAATCGTCGTAACTGTGAAGGGCGGTTCTCCACTCCACGTAATTTTGTAAAGTGGAACTTTACAAATCCAGCAGCCAAGCTAACCAACCGAAAAGTCGTTTCGATATTGTAGTGCCGTGAACAATGGTCTCCACGTGATTGGAGTTGGTGATTATTGGCTTGGGACAACGAAAGGACACCATAAATAGGAAACTAGTAAAAGCGGATTAGTTTCTATGTTTAAACATTAATCTGCCCCAAAAATGGATGTACGATTGTCAAACGCAAAGTGTTGTTGTGAATGCATTTATTTGTACATGTGTGATAAAATATAACAATACTCAAGTATAGATGTCTTTGAGAACTTGTAATGTTTTGGGGCTTATTGACACACATTTGTTTTGACACTCAAGACTATGAAAAACGAAACAGAAAAGCTGTTAAAACATGAAAGGTTTTTTTTTAAATATGGGTCCACTACACAATAAATGTAATGAGGTGAATACCTGTACGGAAAACGATTACTGGCGAATAAATAATATTTGTTTGAATTTCTCGCAAAGCTACACTAGGGCTAATTTAGAAGGGAAAGATTAGAGGGAAGGCAGCTAGTTATCACTACCCACCGTCAACTCTTGGGCTATTGTTTTACCAACGAACAGTGGGATTGACCGTACATTTTAACACCCCCACGGCTAAAAGGGCGAGCATGTTTGGTGCGACTGGGATCCGAACTTGCGACCCTCAGAATACGAGTCGAGCACCTTAATCAACTGGTCTGAATAAAATAATGGAACGAGAGTATAATTATGGAAGGAAAAAACTTTCATGGATAATTTCATATTTATGTACCAGTTGTCGCTGCGGATTGGATTGTCTTCAAGTAAAAATCGTAATTGATGTTAAATGAAAAAAATAAAAATCGAAGAGAAAAGATAATCGTTATGTGTTATGCAGAATAGTTTTTGGAAATGTTCCTGTGTTGTAGGTGTAAATATTTTTGCGTACTTGTATACGAGGTCTGTTCAAAAAATACGCGGACTGTTTGAATTGCGCGGCTCCAGTTGGTTCCAGGGGAATCCGCTTGCTATCGCTAGGTTCGCAAAGATCAGCTGATTACGATGCCATTTCCCGATTGCAGTTATCTTCATTTGTGTATGAGCTACGCGGTTTTAATTGAAGTGCTATTTTTTCGTTTGGCGATTTCAGAATGAATGACCTGAAGGAGCAACGACTTGCTGTGAAATTTTGTGTTAAACTTGGAAAATCTGCGACTGAAACTTTTGCTATGCTTAACACGGCTTACGGTGATGTTGCTATGAAGCGTACGGCATGTTTCAAGTGGCATGAACGTTTTAAGGATGGTCGACAGTTCATTGAAGATATCCTTCCACGTCGGCAAAACCAACACCCTGGTGCGGGCAAATCGACGTCTGACTGTCAGGGAGCTTGCTGAAGAGTGTGGGACATCAGTCGGATCTTGTTACGAGATTTTGACCGAAAAATTGAAGCAGCACCGCGTTGCTGCGAAATTTGTGCTTCAGAATTCATGAGTTTGTGGCCAAACACTCGATTACTGTTCTTCCCCATCTCCCCATACTCACCTGACCTTCCTCCTTGCGATTTTTTCTTGTTCCCCAAACTTAAAAGACCCTTGAAAGGAAGAAGGATTTAAGACGATTCCCGAGATTAAGGCAAATGCGACGAAGGAGCTGGAGGACATTACAAAAGAAGCGTACCAGGACTGTTTCAACAAGTGGAAACACCGTTGGGATAAGTGTGTGTGTTAGGGAGGAGAGTACTTTGAAGGGGTCCCAGACCTGTAACTTCTAAATAAAGTACATTTTGTTTTGTGACGTCAGTCCGCGTACTTTTTGAACAGCCCTCGTGTAGTAAGGACGCTCCCGGTTTTTGTTGGGGACACAACTTGGCATCCAACAGGTTACGAGGAGCAAAGTCCTCAGACGTTACAGCATTTCAAAGTCTTTAGTTGTTTTTTTTAGATGGGAAATAGTTATCGAAAAAAGGTGCGAGATATAAAAAGTATCTGCTTTTACCAGCCTATTTGCTGAAACCGCATTTACCCATAAACCTCACCAAACAAGTTCGCCCTATCATCCATGGGGGCGTTATGATATCACGGTCAATTCCACTATTCGTTGGTAAAAGAGTGGTCAAACAGTTGCTGGTGGGTGGTGGAGGCTAGCTGCCTTCCCTCTAGTCTTACACTGCTAAATTAGGGACCACTAGGGCAGACTTGTTGCTTTGCGCAAAATTAAAAACAAACAAATAAACCATAAAGCTCACCAAATGTTTGTTGTAGTGAATAATACAAATTGTGCAAAAAAAAAATCTCGAGAATTACACGCTGTTGTGCCATAAATAAATCCCACAAAAAGTATTGTCATACAAAAACAAAAATCTCCAAAACTATAATTCTGTTTTACAGCTTCCTGCATTTATGCAGAGAACGTTGCACGTTCTGATACCCACGGGTGTGATACACCTTCTGTGAATATTTAGTCATCTAGTACGAAGTTATATCATAATTTGTTATGGTTACTCAAGAAGTCAGCCGTTACTTCAACACTTGCGATTTGATGAGTCATACACTCATTACAGTGTGTGTTTACACTTTACGAGTGTTTACCAGATGCACCACTTAAATCTGTTAGTTCGTTTGTGTTGAAATGTTACCTTAGAATTATTGTTCGTTCGTTTCTACACATCAAATTATTTGTCTTAAGGGCCCATTTGTGCAACTGGGAAGGTGTTTCAAGGAATCTCTCAGAGAACATCATGACGTAGTAAACTTGAAACTGAGGAATATTAGCACCAGTTTGTTGTATCATGAAACGTAGCGTGTAAAACTGAAAATGAGTGATGTAAGCGCATGTTTGTTATAATTGCCACTGTAAGATACATGGAAATAAAACATGAAATACATAAAATTTTAACCTGTACTCTTAAATAAATAACCCAATATTCTGGGCAGTGTCTCCATTTGCTTGTTATTCTGGCTCTTATTCGGAAGGTTTCAAGTTCAAAGCTCTCACGACGTGTTGTGTCCTTGAGTAGGATATATTACTCCAGTTGCTTTAGCTATATAAAGTTTAGCAGTGGATCGCGGGAATCCTGTTCAGAGGGGAAGTATCACCATTCCTAAAAATTTGTGTCGTTGAAAATCAAACCTGATCACCAAGTACCCTCATTAGCAAGAAAACTGAAAATTAGCTACTTATATATGTGTGTATCACATGTATTTCTATTTACAGAGCTACCTCAAAAGCGCGTTGTTTAAATCGTTTTTAAACGTGTGTTTTTCTTATAGCAAAGCCACATCGGGCTATCTACTGAGCCCACCGATGGGAATCGAACCCCTGATTTTAGCGTTGCAAATCCGTAGACTTTACCACTGTACTAGCGAGAGACTTTTAAACGTGATAAGTAAAAAGAAATTATATAATCAATTACTTAATAACGTTTTAGAAGAAGTGAAAAACCATATTGAATTGGATAACTACTGTCAAACAATAATGGAGTGCCTTCAAGAAGCGACAAATCAAACTACCGAAACAAAACCATAAAAGAACAAATAACGAATGGAAACCAAACAGTCAAGTAATAACCATAATAAAAGAAACACGAAGACAATTAAGAAGACAGTTCATGATAACAAGAGGCTGAGAAACCAAAACACACATGAATGATATAAGAAGTCACATTAGAGCTCAAATAAAACAAGTAAAACAAGATAAAATTAAACGATAAAACTGATCCGAAAAAATTCTGGACACACCTAAGACGACTCACCAATGACAATTCAGCCGCAATGAAATATCCTATGCTTGAGTACAATAACATAACAGGTTACACAAATAAAGAAAAAGACGAAGTTTTCAAACATCAATTACAGAATACATTTAAAACCCATACTGATCCAGATATAACTGTTTATTTTTACAACAAAGTCACAAATTATATACTAAACAATAAAGAACATTTGAAACCAGTTTTTCCAACAAGTGTATCTGAGAGAAATACAAGACACAAAAACTACGAAGATACAATGATAACGAAAGAAATATCTAGACATGAACTCCATAAAGCAATGAAAAACACAAAAAACAAAGCTCCAGGTGAAGACAAGATACAAGTCATACCTTCTAAAAGAAATAAAAAAGGCACTCTGAAATTGTTTGACCACCTAAAAGGACTTTTCAACTTATCTCTATTCTATGGATGCATACCAGTTTCTTGGAAGCATGCTAATTTATTAATGTTCTATAAGGAAGGAAAGCCAGCAAATAAATCTAACAGCTACCGACCAATCAGTGTGACCAGCTGTGTAGGCAAAATTTTAGAATGCAGAATTAGCAATACTCTTCACATACTTGGAAGTAACTTTCAAATTGCCTGAAGAACAAAGTGGCTTCAGAAAATTCAGACAAACACCTCACCACAGGTCAGACTAACTGAAGAGTAGTAGATAGCTTTAGCAAACAAACAATGCACTGTCGCCTTTTTTTTACATCGAGAGAGCATTTGACACTGTATGGCACAAAGGTATTCGGTTCCATATGTATGAAATGGGAATACCGCATGGAATTATTTGCTGGTTATCTAAGATTGTGGAAAACAGAAAATGCAGAATAAATGCACAGGGAACCTTTTTTTAGTACTTTACTCCACAAGCTGACATTCCTCAGGGAGGGTTGGTTAGCCCTATACTATTTCTTCATCATGTATGTAAACAATATGCCACTGAAGGATCCTAATCGCGGATTCTCCTCACATTTCGCTGATGATGTGGCAGTATGGAAAATTGCCACAACACCAACAATAGCAGCCACAAACATACAACCACAACTAAATAGAATAAGCGAATACTGTCAAAAATACAGAATAAAAATAAATACAGCAAAAACACAATTACTCATATTTACCAAACTGACAAAGCACAAAAATGTACAGCCTGAAATACATATGAATGGAACACTACTTCAGACTGCCACATGGGCAAAAATTTTCGGTCTACCTATGACTCAAAATTAACATGGATTAAAAGTCTGGCGAAGAACCAACTATGCTAGGAGTCTAACTGGTGAGAACAGTGGAGCTTCAGTAGACAACATACTAAGAATTTACAAAACATACATTAGAACAGTAACTGACTATGCAGCTCCAGCTTGGATTACTGTAAGTGACAAAATAATCAAAACCAAGCTAAAAACAATACAAAACACTCTACTCATAACAGTATATAGAGTTCCCAGAGCAACATCATCTCAATTTATACATAAATATTTAACAATACCAAATAGACTCCTACGTAGTACAATAACGTATTCTGATAAAAATTGGATGAAAAATGAATTATTATGCTAACTGGACAGGTACCTCTTACGTGATGAAGACTAACTGGACAGGTACCTCATACATGATGAAGTTAGTCCTAAACATATATCCCCAATCAACATGTATTTTAAACACACATAAATATGATAAAAAGTATATAAAAGGGAATTTAAAAAAGAAAGCGGTACAATGAAACTAGACTTCCTACTGATAGGGCAAATAGCATCTATAAATGTACGAAACTGTTAGATGGACATTGCCTTGCAAAGGGTCGGAGTAAACTCAGGCCACTCTGACCCTAAAGCAGTAGCCGTACCAACCAAGACTGCATGATCATGCAAGTAAAGGAAGGAGGAAGAGGTCAAAGTACAGATAGTGGCTTGGTGGTTAGGGTGCTGGATTCGTAGTCTATTAATTCTAAATTAGAATTTTGTTACCGAACATGCTTTCCTTCTTCAGCCGCGGGCATAATAATGTTATCAATCTATTATATTTTAGTGAAAACTACGCCCAAATCTTGGCATTGGTTATTGTTTGTTGTCTGTCATTTGGAAGTTACGGAGGGCTAGGGAAAATCGCTTTCGAGTAGTTTTGCGCGAAATTCCAAAATGGAGTTGGTTTGTAGTTTGATAATTATTTACACGTAAGAGGTTAATAACTTTGTCTTTCCTATAGAAATTATATATAGATATTCTGTTCAATAGGGGTATCATCTTTGTTCGTTAGATATAGAACTTTCTGAATAACGTTTTTGTAAATATAAAAATTCGACATTTCTGCGTGATAATTAGTAACAGAACAGTTAGATTAGGTATATTTGTTTATTTTTCGTATGCAATAAAAACTTGAATATTCTTACCTGCGCTCTGATTTTGCTTTTAATAAGCGAAAGGACAGGTTTGGTAGACAGTGTCTCCCCGCTGCAGTGCCGGTCTAACTTCCTTAGACATCTCGAAATCAGGTTGTTTTTTTATATTTTTCCCCCGTGTAACTTGTGTCCTTGAGCCATTTGTTGTCCTGTTACAATGATTTCGCTATATCATTGTTATTATTTTCAATTGTCGTTTAAATAGTTATTTGTTCGTCATCTTGTTCCGGTTCTTTTTTAACGCAATCCAACCTCTGGTTGGAATAAATTTATTTAACGATACCTCCTGCTGTATATATACTAGATGTGCTTCCGCAGGGTCCCCGAAAATGACCTCTCTCAAGGGCGAATAAAATCGAAATTAAGGTTAACAATTGCTTTTATTTCTTGCTTTTGAGGTTCATATGTCTTGCAGTGTTGTAACCTACAGAGTGCGCAATTCTCCTCGGGACTCACAGCATCCACACGTTTCACTGATTGACAGATAACACATTACTGTACAGCAATGCGAGTGGTTAAAACAAGTGATCCTTCCACATACACACGTTATGCATTGTGGGATCGTTTGGCAGATGCATGAGGGAATCATTGTTCAGGAAATAACCACATATTTGTCATACCACTTCAACCATGTTTGACGCAGAATTACAAGTCGCTGAAAGGACAGTAACAGTTACCACATACATGAGAGTGCACGGTAAAATAGCATACGTGTGTTTGTTATTTTTTGTATGAGACAGGATAATATTGAACCATGTGCATGAGAACAAAATGCCTCAGTGTGCAGATCATACAGAATAATACCAGTTCATGCGACCGCTTTGAAATGTGATTTCGTTTCAAATGTTGTTTCGTCCACCAAACTGAACAAGTAGTTTTAGAATAAAACAGCGTTTCTCAAGGAGAACATCACTATACATTAGTGTGTTGTCTGTCAAACAGTCAGTAGACATTAAACAGACGTCACACAGACGCAATTTGTACTGTCGTGACGTCATTAAAACGTGCACGTTATGAATGCATTATTTAGGCTACAACGTAGCATGCCGTATGAACTTGAGAAACAAGAAATAAAAAAAAATACATGTTACTCCTAATTTGGTTTTATTTATCCTTAAAACAACACTTTCAAGTTAAGTAATCACACACTTGACATTTTAAAGTGTATCTGGCCTGGCATGGCCGAGCGTGTAAGGCGCGTGACTCGTAATCCGAGGGTCGCGGGTTCGCGCTAAACATGCTCGCCCTCCCAGCCGTGGGGGTGTATAATGTGACGGTCAATCCCACTATTCGTTGGTAAAAGAGTAGCCCAAGAGTTAGCGGGTGGTGGTGATGACTAGCTGCCTTCCCTCTAGTCTTACACTGCTAAATTAGGGACGGCTAGTACAGATAGCCCTCGAGTAGCTTTGTGCGAAATTCCAAAACAAACACAGTGTATCTGTGTATTGAATACTCTCATTTAGCTTACTCGTTCACTCATTTAAAAATGGAGAGGTGTGCATGTCAATAGTTTGGGACATACTGAAATAAAATATAAACATCTGTTACGTATTTTTTACGTTTTATGTTTTTCGTAGACTAAACGCAACAGAAAAACAGATAACAGCTTGTATAATTTATTACACTAAACTAAATATATATATGTAACAGATATAACATAAATTACATAACAACAGTGACAGATATTAAGTTACAACATTCAAAATTAATTACAACACAAAATAGTACTGGTTTCAACCTTCAAAGTTAATTACGATACAAAATGTTACTGGCCTGTGTCAAATATAATGATCTAGAATGAAAGTCCAAAAGTTCAGATCAGAAATCCGAAATTCTAGTCTAGGAGGTGAATTTGGTCCCACGAAGAAATTTCGAAGTTTGAATGGAGAATGGCGGTGTTTTCGATGAATGTTTCAACTTCTCGTTTTCCGCTTCGGTCTCCCCTAAAAAGTCCTGTACGTGTTGACTTTCAGAATAACAACTAATTCGAATGAATCGTAGAGATTGACGAAGTAAAATCACAGCTTCTGTAGATCTAGCCCTAGTCACAAATCTAAGTTGAATAATCACACAGGGAACGTTGAAAACTTCTCGAACAAAGACACTATTTTTTGAATTGAATATAATACGAATGACTGACTCTTCTTTTCTTCCTCGCATCTTCGTCTGTTTATATATTGTAGGCCTAGACTTCTCGAAACACCGCGAAACTTCTTCAGATCTCCAGAGCAATCCGCGCATGTCCGTTCTTGCACGAGACTTCTCGTCTAGACACGAGGCCGCCAACATTTCGTTTACATACATATGATTGGTCTACTTAATTCTAGAAAATTCTAAATGTTACCCTAAATGAATAACAACATATTTTATTAGTTTAAACTTCGAAACAGTAATATAAACATGGAAATATAAATAATAGAAATGAAAATTTAAACACAACACGACATGTTGTCGCTTACAAAATATTTACACGACATTTACATAACAACATCCCAGATTTCAGTCACAAATCCGTGAATTAGTTTGTGAGGTTTCACTGTAAGGAAATTGTGATCTTTATTTGTATGTTTATTGTTGAACTCGTCGTTGGTAACTGATTGTACATAACCAGTTTCCAGAAGCAGAAAAGAGGGGTCTGGTAATATCGCAACTATAAAGATTACTTAAATTTCTGGCCCGGCATGGCCACGTGGATTAAGGCGTTCCAATATTCGTTGGTGAGAGAGTAGCCCAAGAGTTGGCGGTGGGTGGTGACAACTAGCTGCCTTCCCTTTATTCTTACACTGCTAAATTAGGGGCGGCTAGCGCAGATAACTTTCGTATAGCTCTACGCAAAATTCAAAATCAAACCAAACCAAAAATAAACTACTATAACAGTGCGATAACTTATATCCATATATGGCCCTCTTTGTTTTATTTCGTGTTTTAATGCTGAAGACATCGAATATGGGACTTTCAGGCCAGAAGGCGTGATTACACGCCCTTGTTGAGCTGAAAATAATTTTACGACTTCGGGCACATGTAATTTTTTTTTTATAAAGTAACTGATGAACTCATTTAGCGCACATGAGAGACATAAGGTCCACATGGAATAATGACAATGATAGGTCACATTCGAATGACGATCCCCTCTATATCACTCCGTAAAATGTCAAGTTTATTTATTTTTTGTTAAGTACAGTGAAGTACGAGTGTCGAAGCCCGGTTTCAAACGTTATAAGACTTCACACCTGTCTCTGAAAGGCTAAGTCTTGTCGAGATCAAAAAGTGTAGGCATGAAGAGCGAACATAAAGACGATAGCTCTTAGAAGAAGGGATAAAATATTCGGATTTGCATCGCAATTTGCGATCAAAACAACCTCCAGTTGCAAGTCTCTTTCCTCTTTACTTAGCATAACTTGCGAATCATTCATTACTTTCTCTTGTATGTTGTCTTCGAGACCTCCCACAACACAGTGAAAGTCCCATAACGTTTTAGATTGGTATTATCAAAGATGGATCAATGGTATCTGGGTATTTTGCCCTGGAGGGCCAGGTTCTCTTTGACCTCTTCCTCCTTCCTGAACTTATTTTCCCTAACTGTTTGTATGTTAGGTCCTTCTCAGGGCAATGTCCATTTATAGTCTATTATTCACAGTAGGTCAAGTTAGCTGGTGGCAATTTATTTATTTATTTATTTTTATTATTATTATTATTTTTTAAATACATATGTAAACTATAAATATAAGATTTAAAGTTTATATATATACATATTTTACTTTAATTTATTTTTCTTTATATTTAAAATATATGTTAATTGGGGAGAGATATTTTGGATTTTCTTCATCATGTATGAGGTACCTGTCTAGTTCGCATAATAAATCATTTGTCATTCAATTTTTGTTAAAGTACCTAATTGTAATATTTAGGAGTCTATCTGATATGGTTGGTATGTTCGAGTATTTATGAATGAATTTAGATGATGTTGATCTCGGGACTCTGTATGCAGTTGTGAGAAGTGTGTTTTGGATTGTTTATAGTTTAGTTTTGATTGTTTTATTACTTACAGTTACCCATGCTGGAGCTGCATAGTCTATTACTGGTCTGATATATGTTTTGTATATTTTCAAAATGTTATCTGTAGATGCTCCATTGTGTTTACCAGTTAGACTCCTTACATAGTTGGTTCTTCGCCAAATTTTATTTTTAATTTCGTTGACATGATTGATCCAAGATAATTTTGAATCATAAGTCAGACTTAAAAATTTTGCTGATTGGGCAATCTGGAGTAGAGTGCCATTCATATATATTTCTGGCTGTTGTTTTTTGTGGATTTCTTAAAGACTACGAGCTGAGTTTTTGCTGTGTTTATTTTAATTCTATATATTTCACAGTATTCACTAATTCTATTTAGTTGTGGTTGTATGTTTGTAGCTGCTATCGTGGGTGTTGCAGCACTTTTCCAGATTGCCACATCATCTGCGAACTGTGATGAGAATCCATGATTTGGATCCTTCAATGGCATATTGTTTACATACATGATGAAGAGTATAGGGCTAACCACCCCTCCATATGGGACACCAGCTAGTGGAGTAAAGTATTCGGAAAAAGTTCCTTCTACGTTTACTCTACATTTTCTGTTTTCCAAAAAGTTAGATAACCAGCGAATAATTCCTCGCGGTAGTTCCATTTCATTCATTCGGAACCTTAGACCGTCGTGCCAAACGGTGTCGAATGCTTTCTCGATATCGAGGAAGCAAGCGACTGTACATTCGTTTTTGTTGAAACTATCTATTATGGTTTCGGTTAATCTTATTAAATGGTCTGTCGTTTGTCTAAATTTTCTGAATCCATTCTATTCTTCTGGTAATTTTGATGTTATCTCCAAGAATGTGGAGAGTCTATTACTTATTATTCTTTCGAGAATTTTGCCAACACAGCTGGTCAGGCTGATTGGTCGGTAGCTATTTGGTTTATTCGCTGGTTTTCCTTCCTTATGGAACATTAAAATATTTGCTAGCTTCCAAGAAACTGGAATATATCCTGAGGATAGCGATAAGTTAAATAGTGAATTTAGGTGGTCAAACAATTTCGGAGTGCCCTTTTTTAGGAGAATAGCTTGTATTTCATCTTTTCCTGGTGCTTTGTTTTTGGTGTTTTTTATTGCTTCTAGTATTTCATGTTGGGATATTTCCTTTGTTAGTAGTGTGCTTTCATAATCAGTGTTAGAACTTGTATTTGTATCAGTTATGTTTACTGGAAATATTGGTTCATATTGATGTTTGTTGTTTGCTATGTGATTAGTGACTTTATTGTAGAAGTTTGTATTCATATCTGGATCTGTGTGAGTTTTAAATGTATTTTGGAGTTGATCCTTGAAAGCTTCGGCTATTTCTTTATTTGTGTGTGCAGTGGTGTTATTATGTTCAAGTGGAGGATATTTCTTTGTGTTTGTGTTTTCATTTGTGAATCTTTTAAGATGTGACCAGAATTTTTTCGGGTCAGTTATGTGGTTTAGTTTATTACAGTAATTGTCCCATTTATTTTGTTCTTGTTGTTTTATTTGAGTTCTGATGTGATTTCTAATGTTGTTTATTTGTGTTTTAGTTTCTCTGTTTCTTGTAATCATGTACTGTCTTCTCAGTTGTCTGCGCTTTTTGATTAGGTTGATTATTTCTGTGGTGGGTTTCCATGTGTTGATTGTTGTTTTGTGGTGTTGTTAACTTGGCTGCTTTCTGAAGGCAATCCGTGATTGTTTGACAATAGTTGTCCGTTTCGACATGCGTTTTAACTTCTTTAATAGTTTTATTAGGTAACAGATTATCTAATTCTTGTTTATAGCATTGCCAATCTGCTTTACTGTAATTAAATTTTTTTTTCCTATATGTTATATTTTTATAGGGGGCGAGATCGAAGACGCAAAAAATTGGGAGATGATCACTACATCTTTTCCCACTTGAAATGTTATTAATTTCTGGCTTAAATTATATGTACACATACACAGATCTAGTATGTCACTAGTGTTAGTGGAATAGGATGTATGTGTTGGGGTGGTATCATTCAATAGAGCTATGTTATTATCATCTATAAATTGTATTAATTTTCTACCATTGGAATTAGAACTTCGGCATCCAAAGGTAACATTTTTACTGTTTAAGTCTCCCATAACTATGGTGTTTTGATTGTGGGAAAAGATGTTATTAAGTAAAGTTGTATCTAATTGTTTATTGGGTGAGCAGTAAATTCCTGCTACGGTTATTTTAGTTTTATTCGTTTGGAGGATCTCTACAGTAACATGTTCATTGCCACTGTTTAATTTGATTTCTACTACAGATAAGTCCACTTTGTGGAGCAGCATAATGCCTCTGTTTTCATCATTTTTATTTTTCTGTCTTTTCTAATAGTTGAATAATATGGTATTTTAAATCTATTATTATTGTATGTTAGAGTTTCACTTATTATTATAATCTGGGGGTTTAATTCTTCTATTAGATCTTCGATCTCATGTTTCTTGGAAGCTATTGCACCTTGGATGTTGATATACACTACTGTGAACATTGAGCTGTGAGGATGTAACCTGTTAGTGTAGTTATAATGTAGGGTATATGAGGTGTGATGTGTTTTATGGAGATAGTGATCAGTAGTTCTAGAAAGTTAGTTGTCTGGTTTGGTTTGGTATATTCTGTTATAAAATCTGTTATTACATTTTTGTAAACTGTTGAAAACAGGCTTGTTTTGTCTGTTGTGTTAATATTCGTTTCTTGTATGGTGATGTTGTTTTCTTTTGGTTTTTGTGTTTGTGTTAATGTGTTCTTGTTCTGTGTATTCGTCTTCTGTACTTGTTGTTTATGTGATTCTTTTCCTTTTAACATTTCTGCATACGTGGTTTTTGTTGTTTTATTGAGTTCTGTTGATGTGCTCGTTTCAGGTAAGCTGTTTGTTTTCGGTTGATTCTGTTCTGTTGGTGTTTTGATCTGATAAATACGTTGCTTTATTTGTTTATATTTTTCACAGCCTTTGTAATTTGCTGTGTGGGTTTGACCACAGTTACAACATTTAGGCGTTTCGTTTTCTTTTTTGCATTGGTTGATATGGTGTTCCCCGCCACATCCGCAGCATCTCGGTGATGCAAAGCAAGCTGCTGAAACATGTCCATATCTTTGGCAGTTGTAACACTGTGTTACAACAATTGCCGGAGTTTTCAATTGCTCAACTTGGTATTTTTGATACCAGAGCAATATTCCACTGTTTATTAAATTTTGAATGTTGTAGCTGTCATCAATGTCAGTTCTTATCAGGTTTGTAGGTGTTTGTGTTTTCTTAGAAATAATTCTTTCTGTCCTTGTGTGTGGTATGTTTTGTTCGTCAAGTGCCTGTTTAACTAGGTCCAGGTCAATCGTCTGATGAACCCCTCTTACCACAATTGCTTTTGGTTGCGGCTTACTTCCTGGAAGGTGGATTTTAATGTTTCCAGGTTTAAAGGCATCTGTTGGCCATTCTTTAAGTAGTCTGTTAAGATCGACCACATCTTGCCCTTGCACAAGTACACCGCCTCTTGGCAAACGCTTAATGTTAACTATATTAACATTAGGTTTGCATCTTTTCACCTCTGTGGCAAGCAGGGGTTTGTTATACTGACCCGGAATGCCTTCTATTATTACCACGTATTGTTTTTTTGTTTTTTAAACATTTCTTCTTGATACGACAGTGATAAAGTCTTGGCCCTCCAAGTCTTGATCATTGTCATTTTTTTCTTCATTATTATTATTTTTAGTCATATCAACATCCTCGGTGTTGCTGTTTTTTACCGTTACATAATCGGGACTTGACCCTACTTTAGTTGCAGGGGTAGCTACCTCTACCTCAGTATTAGTAGCCATCACTGCTTCTTCTTCGAATTCTGAGTTTTCCGAAGAATTAATTTCTTTTATCAACTTTCTCTTAACTTTACTTTTTTTAATTACATTTTTTGTTTTCTTTACCGAATTTAATTCCCTTTCTGCCAGACTACACAGGGCCAGCAATGGAGAATTATTTTCATTACCACCAACCACACTTGACTTACCTGCAATCAACGTTTGCTTCGAGTTAACGGTTTTTCCCGCCATTTCCGTCGTTTTCTTTGTACGTGCCGTTCTTAGGCTTCTTGCGGTTTCCCGCTCTGCTGCCGTTAATTTGAGTTCTTCTATGTATGAGGCCTCAACCGATGTGCTGTCCCAATTAGAAAAATAAATAAATTCAAGCTCTTCTACCTATATATTCAGCAAAATTTCAAGCCCAAACCGCCTTTAATCAGAGCTAGACAATAAAACGTCTGATTTGTTTCGAGCCTTAACCGTATTATCAAAGCCAAACTGGTGCTCATTTTTCGAAAATTCCGCGGTATTTTCACCCTTTGTTATGCGTGTATCGCATACCCTTTGTGGTAGTCTGTTAATGATGTTTGAAATGCGCTCGGTCGGCGCCCGCAACCTAGCCAATTAGACTAGACAAGCATTGAGCCGGTTAAGAATTCTCAATACTGGCTTGGCCCCCATGGACCAAACATGTGACCATTTTTACTTGTAAATAGTTTTAATACTATATTTTTTAACACATTAGGTGTATCTTTACAAAATTTGGTAAACTTCTAGTAAAAATTCAATTTCGGTTGTATTAAAAATATATACTTTTAGTAAAGTATTTACACTGAAGGTTTGTCTGTGAATATATCGAGTTGTTTTTTTTACCAGTTCGAGTGTAAAGTAATTTTTCATGTTAACATTAAAAATACTTTCTTCAGCTCAGATGTCATTTTCCTAATCTCTAACATTTCCTAAGTACATTTTTAGAAAAAAAATAAATTTATTTGTTATTTGCAATACATTACCTCCACACAAAGTTGGCTAATTTGACCAACTTCGTAACCATCAAGAAAAAATCGAAATTACTCTTTTTAGAATAGCTTCAAATTGCAACATGAAACTACATTAGTTTATCCTAAGTAACTATAAACTCGTAACAATATACGTTAATTTATACTTGAACTTCATTGCCCTTTGAATCGTTTCTAACTACTAATAATTCGCGCGATTATAAGTTGTAAATCACTTAAGGAACGTGACACTCACGTTATGCTATCGAATTGCATTATCCACAGACGGTTCCAAGTTTCTCACATAGAATAACGACATGCAAAAAGCAAAAAAATTCCCATAACAGTTACAAATGTTCTGGCCTTCTAATTATGCAGCAAGAGCCATTACATATTCATCTCGGCTAGTTCATGTGTTTACCAAGAGAATGAAGCTTATATGGAAAGGGAAATTAACACTTACTTTGGAACTAGGTATTGCCAGGTGGTTATGTGCTCGACTCGCAATCTAAGGGTCGCGGGTTAGAATTCCCGTCGCACCAAACATGTCGTCTTTTCAGTCGTGGGGGCGTTATAATGTGACGGTCAATTCCACTATTCGATTTTTTAAAGAGTAGCCCGAGAGTTGGCGGTGGGTGGAGACGATTAGCTGCCTTCACTTCTGTTTTACATTGCTAAATTAGGGACTGCTAACGCAGATAGCCCTCGTATAGCTTTACGCGAAATTCAAACCAAACCAGTTCGCTTATTTCATAATTTTCATTACTGTGTCTTTTGTCTAGAAGCCTGCTATTTATCTGCTTCTGAGAAAAGCCAAGAACATAGATATTTTTGAAATATATTTGGATTAACCTCCATCTTTTAGTTATGTGGAGGGCAGTTATTTTCGTTTAAGCCTAATCCCTTAAAACAGGCGTGTTTGAATCTCCGTCCCACCAAACATGCTCGTCCTTTCAACCTTGTGGGCACTATAACGTCATGATCAATCCCACTATTCGTTGGTAAAAGAGTAGCCCAAGTGTTTGCGGTGGGCGTTGATAACTAACTGCCTTCCTTCTAGTCTTACAATGCTAAATTACGGATGGCTAGCGCAGATATCCCTCGTGTAGCTTTGCGCGAAAGTAAAAAACGAACAAAACACTTCTGTGCAGAAAATAATGTAATATATAATATGTCATTTGATAAATAAAAATTGTGGCCTTCTATTGGTTGACAATAACATTGTAATAAACATCAGAGAGCTACAGACATATCCTGAGTGAAGGAAGACGAGATGCGATTTTCTACTCGATGGCTCTGTAACCAAACATAATGAAAGGATATAAAAATTACGCTTTACCTGATTAATGGCAATATAATAAACATTTAAATTTCGTGCTTCGTGGGTAAATAAATTAGAGAACAGAGAATACCACATTTTTCACACCAGGGGAATTTCAGTGTCTCTTTTTAATATTACCTTATGGAAATAAAACATTAAACCTACATAGTATTAAAACATGGATTATTACTTGCAGTTTACTTCGATGCTAATCGTGTGACGTGTACAAAAAAAAAAAAAATGGTTTAATTGAATTTTGAATGTAACTCTACGTGCACAGTAGAGAATGCCCGTAACGAGAGGACTAATTAAAGTTGAAAACTCACGAGACATTTTTCTCCTTTGGAAAGCCAACGAGACCACGTGAAGAGAGAAATGAGATCTCACCACAAATAATGTACAAAGAAGACTAATTTGAAAGACAATGCGTGACAGTCTCGTTTAGTTGCTGCATCTTCATGTCACTTCTTTCCTCGAGCTAATTGATTGTTGCATTATTTTGCGACAGATGAAGTGTTTGGTATTTCTTACAGTTTTACTTTGTATACCAGGAACTAGTTTGTTGGTCAAATGCCATGTATGGTACAAATAAATATTCAGGTTTTAAGCTGAAAAAGTTGCTATTAGAATAAAAAAAACATACCATTTAACTCATTTTCGTCAGTGGATGTTATTTCAAAAACTTACAGAGCTTGAATGTTAAAAAAACGTTAAGCAATATTTGATAATTGCTATTCAAATTAAATATTAATTAATAATTTCTGATAATCTAATCTACAAGTTCAATTTGTCCACCGTTCGGTTTCACAAGTATCACCTTTGAATTCGAGATGTTCTAATCAATTAGACTTGAGAAATTTGTTTGGAATTTCGCGCAAAGTTACTCGGGGGCTATCTGCGTTAGCTGTTCCTAATTTAGCAGTGTAAGACTAGAAGGAAGGCAGCTAGTCATCACCACCCACCGCCAACTGTTGGGCAACTCTTTTATCAACTAATAGCGGGATTGACCGTCACTTATAACGCCCCCAGGGTAGAAAGGGCGAGCATGTTTGATGCGACGGGGATTCGAACCCGCGACTCTAAGGTTACGAGTCGAGTACTATAACCACCTGGCCATGCTGGGCCAGCTCATTTTTTATGTAAGATGAACTAAATACGATTTCTTTGTGTACTTGTTCACTTTATTTTGAAGGAAATTCTTACTGATGTGTTAATATTTGTATGGTAAAACCTGTAAAACTTCGACACGAACTGCTTTAGATTCCCATACGTAACGACACATCCAAACCTTAATATGTTTCTCATACACTCGAGTGACCATGTAGTTTAACTTCTGATACTCAGTGTGGATACGTTTTCCTTGTGTAATTTTTTTTCTCCATCTTCTGTGAGAATTCTCTGTTTAGCTCGGCATGGACAGGTGGTTCGGGAGATTGACTTGTAATCTGAGGGTTACGGGATCGAATTCCCGTCACACCAAACATGCTTACTCTTTCAGCTCTGGGGGAATTGTAATGTTACGGTCACTCCCACTATTCATTGGTAAAAGAGTAGCCCAAGGGTTGGGGTTGGATGGCGATGTCTAGCTGCATTCCCTCTAGTCTTTTTCCCCTATGGAACAGTGATAAATTTACGTATTTACAACGCTAAAATCAGTGGTTCGATTCCCCTGTTTCAGCAGAGAGCCCGATGTGGCTTTGCTGAAAGAAAAACACACACAGATACTGTCTAGTCTCACGCTGCTAAATTAGTGACGGCAAGCGCAGATAGCTTTCGTGTAACTTTGCGTGAAATTCAAAACAAAGCATACCAATGCTCAGTTTGTTTTACGTCTCACAGGATGGGTCATGTTTTTCAGAGTGTGATTGAGTACCAGTAAGAATGATCTTACTTGTGTAAGTGAAGAATTAAAATAAGTTTTCTAATACATCAATAAAACATTTCTTGACCATCGACAACTTTCACTGAAAAAAAAATAACAAACAAACGAAAACTTTACAAAAACTACACGTTTCGACGTCACAACACCCTCTTCATAACTGATGTACGAAGAATAGAATATCCACTTTTGTTGCACGTCTTGGTATAACGTTCTCCATGCCTGTCAGTGATGTCGAGAAACCCACTTGTTGAGAATTTTATATGCAAAAATGGCTCGTTTGGGTTGAGAAAATATTTCAAATAGAAGAAATAACGAGCCGTTTTTGCATATAAAAGTTCTCCATGCCTGACCGAATTTATTGATTGACCTCTACGAAAGGTTGCATCATGTACTAACTGGACCTTCATTTTTGTTCAACGCTGCATGTTATTTCCATATTTTCATTATTTCAAACGAACATTTTATCCCGTGATATTGTATGTTACTGTTTAACATATTCTAAAATGTTTTTTTTTTTCGTACGTGACGGTTACGTAGTTCAAGCTTTTACTTTCACCAGGGCCCCGGCATGGCCAGGAGGTTAAGGTGCTTGACTCGTTATCTGAGGGTCCCGAGTTCGAATCCCCGTCGCACCACACATGCTCGCCCTTTCAGCCGTGGAGGCATTATAATTTTACGATCAATCCCACTATTAGTTGGTAAGAGAGTAGCCCAAGAGTTGGTGGTGGGTGGTGATAACTAGCTGCCTTCATTTAAATTAGGGATGGCTAGCGCAGATAGCTCTCGTGCAGCTTTGCACGAAATTCCAAACAAACAAACAAACATTTCGGTATGTACACTGAAGAAAAGTACAATAGTGGTTTAGCAGCTGACAGTTCTGTTTCTTATTGTGCTTTATCATATTTTCTTCTGTCGTGTTTGGTTGAGACGTTTTGGACTCACATTAACTTTTTTTTAGCGTATGTACACGTATCTAGACATTTTTAGAGTCTGTAAGACGCTTTTATTTTGATTATCAGCCTTAAACGGTTCTAGCAAGAAAAACCGACATACAATTTGTAGGGAAGTCGATATAGCAGTTGAAGTAACCAGTTTCCTTAAATGAAGCTACTGTTTCCGAAGAGAATGGTTAATTTCTCTTACAAACCTAATAATTTTATCCTAGATATTACATAAGTGCCTATCTTTCTCTTGTGTCGTCATTTTGGCTTTAAGCAGGAAATAAGTAATTAATATTTCATATACAAGTGAAATCGCAGTGACTGAAAGTTATATGAACAAATATATTTAGTTTGAAACGCAGCAAAATGTTAAAGGTTTATATGATCATTTAATACATTTAGCACTTATTTCTAAACATTACTAGGCCTACCCTTAGACTAATAGCGATAGGTGTCCCTGGACCGTGAATAAATGGGTTAATGGTTCGCGTCCCTTTCTACAAAACCTCTTTCTCTATGATGGAGTCTTGGGTGTGGAATAAGAGAGACGGTCGGAAGGGTAATCCGTGATCCTCAAAGTTGTATGCCCTTGATTGGCTGCTTTCCCTAGTGTGTCCAGTACGAGGATGGTTGTGGGTGTGGGGCCTTGTGTGTATTCTTGTGCGAAAATTCCGATAGAAATAAACTTACGACAGGGAAAAGGAAGTATTCTGCGCTCCGAATAACTGAGAATAAACGTCTGCACACGCTACTAAAATATAGTCGTTTTTCGTAGCAATTTTTTTCCCCTGTTTTTCACCCTTAGAACTATACACGAGGAACGTTTGTGTTTGCCATTCCTGGAACGTTAAGACGTAAGTTATGTGTTTTCTCCAAAGTAAATTGTGAACAAACTATGGAATAGAACCACACACACACACACACAAACCATCAAACAAACAAAAAGAAATGTATAAAAATTAAGTTCTTTGTTTTAAAATTGGAATTGTGTGGATGATATAATTACAGAGTTGCACGTAAGAAATATTGATCTTAGTGAGATATTTTAAACTGTCACACACACACACATAATTTGTTTATTAAATTACTAACATAACTAGACAACGAGTAGATAAAGGTTTGCAATCATGATACATTTGTAGGTATTTATGGTATATATGTGTGAGTAATTATATCTTTTATTACCAATATCCTTTGGTCATGATGCCCAGACAAGAACTTCTGAAGTCACTTGAAGTTTGTCTTTTGACATTTCTTTTAACTGTATTTCAAACAAGTACTGAATGTACATCCGTTGTCAACGGCCATGTTCATTTTGTAGGACTCTTCAGACGCTCGTTGCTAACGGTCATGTTTTTTTTTTATTGAAAAACCGAGACAAATAGCATTTCGCATTACGTTTTAGCTGTTTTTTTTTTCATTCCGTTTTCAAGCTCTTGTACTCTAATCTGTGTAGTTTTTATCTTACATGTGATGAATGGTATCATATTTAGTTATCTTATACTCCCACTTCAGAATATAAGATACTGAGATTAGTCGAATTGGAAAATTAGAAATGGTACGTTTGTTCAAGTAAAATACAAAAGCATAGTACGTTTCGTAAATTTAAAAGTATAGCTCGAGACTTGGTAATACTAACATCGAAATACCTGGGGTTCTCCTTGGGGTTCTAAACTCTACTCGTTCTTTACAGAGCCATTAATGTACCGATAAAGTTATTTCTTTCTCAATCTCAAGAGGGTCTGTACCCATAAAACATCCCGTTGTGGCACTTACCCATGGTACCTGAGTAGATGTCCCACGAATGATCCTGCTAATTTTGTGAAAGCAGGTATGAACACAGTTAAACATAGCGCTTCTGTGTGTGTGTCACCAGGAACACAAAATCTTATGACAGATTTGGGTTTAGCTACACTATAAACCTACTTCCAGATCCCCATTGTATCTGTTGACCTGACCTTTCGGTCGCATTGTACTCCACTCTCCTTCGTAAAGAGTCCATAATCTATATCATGTAGATAAGTATCCCCCCCCCCAAACCACCCGATTCAGTCTGTGATGTTTGATCGTGTTAGCTCCAAAACAAATAAATTCACAAACACACAACGTGAATTAATGTAGGATGAAGTAATATGCTTTACAATTTATTATTTTTTTGTTAACGTAGCTAAGAGCATTTTAACTCCCGTGAGTCCAAATACCTTGCACCCCTAAACCTACGAAATGTGTCGTTTTCACTATTATTACATATACTAGCGTGAATCCCTTGTTTGAGATATGTGTATGTGTTATTTACATAGTGTCAGTTACACTTACAATTGTGTGTAGATCAATTCAATTGCCTTCAACAGTAACATAAACTTACACTTAACGAACTTATATCGTCCTTTGTTGTTCTTTGTTTCCAGGTTAAAGAAAGCGAGACATTTTCAAAAGGGGGTAGGGAGGGAATATCATAAAATACCACGTGCAGCCGGGGGAATCAAGCTGAATTGGATAATTTACCGTGTTTCTTTGTTTGAGCCCTTAAGCACTTGTTTAGTATTTATCAAGTTTTTAGGGAGTGAATAAGAAGGCTTGATTTCTGCACATAGGAAGGAATTTCCACTTGGTAAGTTGTATTCTGTGTAGGCTACATGGTTGATTCAGTGGTTTCTGGTCACAATTGAAAAATTCTAGGGAAGAGCATTTATGAAATAAAAACAAGAAAGAAAGGAACGAAAGAAAATAGAAGATTGGAAGAAAGATGTTCTCACGTCAGCTCGAGAAGTGCCACTAATTTTGATACCTTAAACCAGTTTAGGGAGAAGTGATCTGTAGCTTTGACTCTGTATCATTTAAGTAAAGTTTTTGACACTTTTTTACCTATAGTATTTTTTATTTGACTTCTGTATGGTAGTTCGTTGGAGGAAGGCACAGTATAGTATTATTTATATTAGTGACTTAGAATACATGGACATGTTAAACTGATGAAACGTAATTCATAAAAACGTACGTTTTTTTTATTTCACTGTATGGCCATACGATATAAAAATCTGTTGATATTGATAGCAGGTGCAACACTATGATTGAGATATGTTAAACAAGACCCCTCTCAAAGAAACAACAACACGAGTGTTGTTGTCCTGTACTCTTGTTACGTAAAACTCATGCGTGTGTTTAGTTGTGATGTATTAACAATGACTCGAGAGTGAAGATAATTTTTAAGTCTTGAATTCGCGTTACTTTCCCCCCCAGAAATCTATAAAATCTGGCACTTATCCAAAGTATATTATTTTAATTAGGTTGGGCAGTGTATAGTTTCACGAAAATAGCTTCGAAATACATACTGTGCAAAATGTATAATCACAAACAGTTTCTCGCCCAAACAGGTAAGACATACATTCCTCACCTGACAACGCTTATAGTTTCACCAAACACACCTAACAGCAGGCAGTGAAATTTTTGATTATACAGCATGCCATTCACGTGCACATTGAGAGCGTAGGAGATGTGTGGTTCACTACCCACTCACAAGAGTGATTCATGCCCTTTCTATAACCATGAATCTTTAGTAACGTGTCACCCCTCCCACTAACTACACTGATGGCACGTGAACGTCGATCTAGCATACTTGATAACACAACATTTCGAGGAAAGCGCTGCTATTCATCCATGATGCACTTCGAATTTCCCTTTCTTGGGATTAAAGATTGTGTGGTTGCGCTTGTCTTGTCCTAAATATGTTGAAGTCCGGTGATATCATAGATTTGACCATGAAACTCGTATTCCACCCCTTCACAGTGATTTGCTTTTTTCATTATGGTCCATAAAGATAAAAGATTGGTCATCAACACACACGAGTGGCGTCACAGTAGCCTTCAGAACTGTGGTCTTACATCTCTGACTAGTACGTCCTCCAATTGACTACAGATCCGTCCAGCTAAGCGTGTTATGGATTCAGTCAGTTCATTATGTTACAGATTAATACATCTGGAACTAACAGCGTTTTTATATTTCGGTACAAGTTTATGTAGTTGGACACTCTAGTGAACAGAATAACCCAAACTTGAATTTATTTCTGTCCTTAGGGTTTGTTCATGAACATTGGATTGGAACTTATTTGTGGCCTCCTTATTGAATAAACGCCTCAGTAAGCTTCCGCGGAGTGTTTGGCGTATTGATTATATGCAAAGATAAAGTAATTGGAAACTTTTGATTCCTTTGTTCTACGAACGGGGCTATCTGATGACGTAGATGTCATGACGTTCTGGGAAGTCTTGAATACAGTTTCAAGCGAAAAGTTAGTTCGCAGTTATATTCAACTTGGCAATTGACCATTGTAGTTGACCAGACACAGCCTTAAGTTGCTGTATGCAGGCTAGCCGACCACTTAAATAAAAGTAAGCGTATCAGGTGTCGTTTTCCTTTGTTTTTAATTTTGAGTGTAAATAAAAACTTTGTTTGAAAGTGCAACAATTGTGGCCAGTCTAATTATTTTAGTCGAGTTTGACATATCCAAACAAAATGAAACTTCTTTACCTTGCAGTTTAGGTCTTCGTTACTAATGTGTCATTTCAGTTTTCTACGAGGACGATAATAAATGGTCAAGTGTGAGAATACAGCTGGTGTAAAATCAACATTGACAAAGAGCGTTCTGTTTATTTTGATTGAAATGTAAACCCTGCATTTTATCCGGTATTGGCGGGCCTATGTTGTCAAGTATAGTTCGTGTACCCCGGATCGATCACCTTCACGCTATCTTTGGTTTTAGTACTGTCTGGATTAGAACCTACCGATTACAGTTTGTATAAAGTGACTTTGCCTTCAACTTGCCAGTGTGTTTCTTTCTGTCAGCTGTTTTATTCACGGGCTAATGCTGAGTCATAGTTGATGGCTGTTACTATCTCAAGGTTGGCAAGAGACACCTTTATCTAGATAACAGTGCTTCCATTGGGCAGAATCTTACAGTGCAGATGGTCACATGGTCCCTCTCCACGTGATGTGTATGCTGTGTGGTCTGGAACTTCAGCGACAGTTGGCAAGGGTGTTTAGAGAAACGCTAAAATAGTTGAGGTAAATCGCACTTCTTGTCCATTTGTAGAAGGAATGGCTTCAACTCTAGATTTTGTACACGAGTGTACAAAAATCAAACGACAAATTATGTTTGTAGTTTGAAATGCAAATCGAAATCGTTAAAGAGGAAATATAAACTTTCTAAATAAACACAAACATCTTTGTGCTTATTGGAGCAGCCTGGATCATGAATAGGTGTTTAAAATAAAAGGACAGAAAAG
Organism: Carcinoscorpius rotundicauda; assembly: GCA_011833715.1. Lineage (NCBI taxonomy): Eukaryota > Metazoa > Arthropoda > Merostomata > Xiphosura > Limulidae > Carcinoscorpius > Carcinoscorpius rotundicauda. The sequence goes on from CM022398.1 coordinate 87,871,235, forward strand.
CATACAAGATCGAAACACGTGTACCAGTCAACTAGACACATACAACTGGAAATATAGCTTTTTCCATATTTTCTAAGATTCGGCACGGCCAAGTAGTTAAGGCGCTCGATTCGTAATCTGCGAGTCGTGGGTTCGAATCTCTATCACACCAAAAATGCTCACCCTTTTAGCCGTGGGGGCGTAATTATATCAATCACACTATTTGTTGGTAAAAGAGTGCCCAAGAGTTGGCGGTGGGTGGTGATGACTAGCTGCCTTCCACTGCTAAATTAAGGACTGTTAGCACAGATAGCCCTTGTGTAGCTTTACGTGAAATTACAAAACAAACAATACATTACTGTTAACATAGCAGTTCTGTTAACAGTAGTCGGTGTAGCTTTATCACGAGTACTTTTTAAGCAAAAACAATTATTAAACATTGCTAATCTATTAACATATATTTGTATTTATCAAGAAAATTGCGTGAGTTTAGTGGTTTGGTTTCACTTACAGATTTTAAGTGTTTTTCGTATATAAATTAAGTTGCACAAAATAAACAAAATCTGTATTTAAACGCACCAAAACAAATTAGTTATGTAACTCTCTTCCAAATCGCTGTCTGAATATACTGGTAGTCTTTCAGCCGTGGAGGACGTAATAACGTGACGGTCAATCCCACTATTCGTTGGTTAAAAAGCATCCCAAGAGTTTGTAGCGGGTGATGATGACTAGCTGTCTTCTACTGCTAAATTAGGGACTGCTAGTGCAGATAGCCCTCGTAGAGCTTTCTGAGAAATTAAAAAAAAAACAATAAGCAACAAACAAATCAGTTTTTTTCTAAGCCTACTAGAGTTTTTATTTAATTTGTGAAAAGGTAAAAGTACAACGCCATACAGATCACATTTGTATGCGTAAAGAATGTTACGTCATTTGTTGAGGGAACCATCTTTCATAGTTGGACGTTGTTCAGAATGGATCTTAAGTGACGTTAATGTACAAGTAGGTAGTGTTTGTATAGTTGCTGAGAGAAAGAAACATTAACAGTGTTGAGGTCTTTGTGCGTAACATGTCTGTAAGTCGATAACTTAGATACGGAGTGCTGTATGAGTAACGTTGTTCGTAGGAGAGCTCTGATTCTGGTCGATGGTAATAAAAGATTTTAATTAAGTTATATAACACGGGAAAGCTAATTGAATATAAAGTTTTGACTATCAATGTGTAAGTATATAAATCTTTTAAGTGCCTATATAATATTTATGTTTGTGTATGTTTGTTAGGGCGTGTTTATTCGTGTGTAACTGTTTCAGTACAGTTTAATTTTAGCCTTGCAGTGCGAGTTTCGATACCCGTGGTGAACAGAGCACAATTAGCTCTTTGTGTAGCCTTGTGCTTAACTTCAAACAAGCAATAAATTAATTTTATGTGTGCACCATAACCTAATTTGTTTTGATTTTGAGCAGTAACGTTCTTAGTTTTCATGGTGTGTCGTTAACAAATTCATCGATTTTTGTCCTGTCTTAGTGGTTATGTTGTTAATTGTCATTTTGAGTGCATGTAGATAGTTGTTATATTAATGAATGCTGGCCAGAGTTAATTTTCAGAAATTGTATCGATCTCGAAAACTTATGGAGTTAAAAATAGTTTCTAAAACTTGTAGCGGAATTAATATGTATCTTTAAACTGTCAAAGTAAGGTGGTGCTTGTTTGGTTTTGTGTGCACGTGTTTTTAGTGGGTATGAAGAACGAGAAACAGTTGACGAAATGTGTGGGTTCTTGACAATTACCATGAATAATCAACAAGTGAGATCTCAACTTTCGATTTTAAAATTATACCAAAATAAAAAAATTTGAATAAAAGAAAAGTCATATTACAGTTGTGACACAACTGCGCATGCGTAAAACTATTCTTTGAGGTGGATGTTTTTTTGTAATTTTTAATTTTCTGTGGCAATAAAAAATAGTCAATTGAACATGTATGTTACACTTGAATAATACTGTCAGCAAGATGCGTATTTAACTTAAAATTAATTCGAAATTTTGTCATACAGTAACTGGTTAGTGGAGAGAGAGGTGATAAACATATATATATGAGAACATTTTTTGTCAAAACTGCGGAGTTTATTTCAAGTACAAACACAAATACTAAGTGTTCTGAAACAAAGTGTAATTGTAACAAGACACCACAATAGTTAGCAGCTTTTTGCATGCTGATCAATCAAACTGCTTGAAAGCCTTCTGGAGGGTTATTTATCTCACGTTACTATTACTTATTATAAAGTTAGAAACAAAAATATTTTAAAATTGTCGTTGGTAATGAATTGCTGTGGCCCTCAAGATAAGTCTTTCACAGTTAATGAATTTACAGAAAATTCTAGTAAACTTGTTGTTGTTTTTCCTGAACTTTACCAACCGGAGAATCAAACCCCGGATTTTAACGTTGCAAACCCTTAACGATACTATTGACACCTATCGGGGGCGATTCTAATGAATCAAAATATGAAAGGAGCCTTGAAGGTGAAGCTATTGTTTCTTATTTTACCTCATTGCAGAGAACCATGAGGTTTGTGTCGTGCTGCGTGAAGCTATGCAAAGTAAATATCCCCTTGTTTGGGCAAAAGTTGTCATGAAAATACTCACCACATGTTCTAATAAGAAACAAACGAAGTGATAAAGATAGAAAATTTGTGTAAATAATAATGTGACGAGAGAATACTAGTATTTCTTTAAAACTTCTGGAAAAAATACATTCTCTTTCTCTGGAGTAACTGAAATTATTCAAGTTATTCGAAGATGTTTTTTTTTCTACACAAACTTTTTCAGAGGATCTTAAGAGGGCTATTTATGATTATATTAGTAGTGTTGGTGGAGATTCTAATGCTGATACGTAAAGAGGACGACTCGTCTACTCAGTATCTTTTGCTTGTCAGGAAACATATCAAAAACTTTCTTGACAAATTCAAAAAGTTAAAGAAAAGAAGTGCTGATATAAATGAAGATTCATTTTAAACTCAGCAGAAAACTGGAAAACAAGTACGAACTTCAGTGTTGTTAGTAAATCCAACAGTCTCGGAATATAAAATATTGGCTAACTTAAAGAACAACACAAACACAAGTCCCAGTTAGATAAACAACATTAAATTGTAACATAATTTACACAATTAATTAATTAAGTTGCTTGAATACTCCTTTATCTATAGAATTAAACATTCATACGTGTTTAAATAACAGCATTCAACAAATAATATAACGATGTGTTAGCACTGAAATTTCGAGTCGAACCTTTTAGCAGTGTCATTGTATGTTTGATTCAGTTACATTTGTCTTGACGTTTTATAATGTTTCAATAAAGAGATAAAACACAAATCAGCCCAACCCACTCACTGAATGACGCTAGAGAATGACTTTTATCTCTTAATAGTGTTAAATCGTATAATACACTTACGCAGTTCCTCACAAAATATAATTTAATATTACACAAATCAAATTAGAAAATCTATTTGAGTTTGTGTTGTAGCTGTACAGCACCTTGAAAGAACGACCTCTCTTTCAACCATCCCGTTCTGGTCTGTGCCTAATGGTAGGCATAGCAGAAAGCAACCATTATAATAATGTGCAAGGTTGCTGTAACTTTATCACTTATTTAGTCTGGTGTTTGAAACTTGCTGATTACTGGGCACGTGTGCTTGTAAAGTTAACCCTAATTATTAAATACGATTATTTTAACTTGCATTAACTCTGTTTAACATCGTTCAGAAGAAATAACGAACCAGTAAGTTAGTGTCATTCTGTCCAGAGAAGGTCGGGAAGCCATGACGTCATCGGTAGCAAGCTACATCAGTTATGAGTGAAAGATATGTAATAATGTGGCAACCAAACTATATGCTTCATATCCAGTGCCGACGAGGCCTTTCGCAAATACCACAACTCGTTATGTCGACAAGTATGTGACAAACATACCAATGATCTAAACGCTATTTGTATAATCAGTAGTTTAAGAGATTGTAAACATCTTTACATTGAGCTGTTAGTATAGGCTTGCACTGCCATTATCACAAGACATTCTTTTATATTTATAAACCTCGTATGAATGAACGCACTTTTTGGGATGCTCGGCTGTTCTGCTCACGATGTCGATTTGAACTAATAATTGATTTTAAGTTAAAAAGTTTCATGGCATCATATATGACTAGTAACTATTACGTCATCTATTTTGCGCAGATAGCCTTGTTGCTGTGCACCATGAAACACCAAACCAACCGGCCAAACAACTTCATCTAATGCTCGTGTTTTCGTTCACACACTTACACATGCACAAACAAAGTTATCGATATAATTAAATGGAAATTACTTTGAAGAAAGTTTAAACATTTTAATTTACATTCTAGTTTTTATTGAAATTCATTGTTTTGAGCCTTTTCTCAAAGAACCTTAAATTGGGTCGTACGTTTAAAGTGATTGGAAGTTATACAGATGTTTTGTTTATGGGTGGCTCAGTTGTGATATATCCAGTTTATTTTATAACTGTATCTCAGGGCGGCTGGTGTGGGTATTAACACTTTCACTCTCTTTCTTAACCTCAAGATGACCTAGGAAAGTCGAAACGTTGTTCTCTCCTTATCAGTAAAAAATGTTAATACCATTGCCAGCAATTCTGATATATATTTTTATTTCGAGTGGGTTTCTCGTCCTTGAGAACTATTTTATAACTGTTAACTGGTTAGATTTACTCTGATCGTAACCTGTTATTCTGTTTAATCAAAACAGTTTTCTTCAACAAGAGAGTAACACAATAATCATTTATTGTATTAATGTTTAGAGTATCGTACTATAGCTTTCAGCGGTAAGTCTGTGGATTTACAATGCTAAAATCTGGGGTTCGATTCTCCTCGGTGGGCTCAGCAGATAGCTCGATGTGGCTTTGCTATAAGAAAACACATACATGGCTTCCAGAGTAATGGTTCTCATTTTCCTCACTTTGGCAGAGTTATAAGAGTGATAGTCCCAAAAATATTAGTGGGTACTGTTGACCAGGTGTCTTCCCCTCTCTATCTGTTCTGTATTTTCAAAAATGGTGGAAAACATCCGTCCTATAGCTGTGCGCGAATATTCGAAACAGAGGGTTAGCTTTACAAAGTCATTACTTTCTGTCGCACGTTTTCATTAATTAAATCGACAACTGTCTTGGACCTCTATTTGTACTGCACGCTCCGATTGTACGTTCAAACAACAGAACTTTATTTTTCTCTTCAGTACCACGTGGTAGTGATAGAAAGGTGTATTTTGCAGAATCTAGCTATTTTGTTAAAAGCATTTAAATACATTATGAAAATTATGCGTTCCCTACCATTTTGACAATATTTAACTTTTAAAATCTCTTCAATTTTAATACTTCAATTTATTTTATTATTGCACTGAATGGATAGTATTGGTTATCTCAAAAGGTTAAAGTTCATTCCAAACGCCTGGCTTCAGGTTGACCCTGTCGTAATAACCCTAAATTTCGGAACTGTTTAGCTGGAGTTGAAATACGTGCGATGTCATAAAACATTCTCCGCACTTAAACTATCGGTGTGTTATAAGTGTGACAATCAATACCTTAACAGATAGCAGCAGATAACCTTACTAGTTTTGCCATAAATACAGATTTGTCGTGAATACAGATTTTGCAATAAATATAAAACGCAGACCTGTCTCTAAGTAGAAAATAAAAATTCATATCAAATAGTCCCGCCCTTCCCCAGTGACACAGCGATACGTCTGAGAACTTATAACGCTAGAAACTGGGTTTTGATACTTGTAGTGGGCAGAGCACAGATAAGCCACTGGGCTGCTCTGCACCAAAGAAACACGTGTTAATATTTGAACCTAAGTAACTGCTCTTCATAGTTTAATTGCAAAATTTGTCATATTTTAACATCTGAGTGTCAACATACGATAGAAATAACGTCGTTCATTGTGTTACGAGGTTTACAAATATGGTAACACATATTTCAAAGTGCAAATGTTAATGCACTCTTGTAAAGAAACGTTTTTTTTTTTTGAAAAAAATGTCGACGTTCTTCTCATTGCGAAAGGACGGAGCGTGGAAATAGACGATGGTTAACCTTGTAGCTATTTTGAAGCCTGAAATTTCAGTGAAACAAAAATGTAAATTAGCCTCGTTTTGTGTGAAGAGGCAGACATTTCTTAAATAAATAAAAAAAGTGTCATGAGATATATTGCATTGTGTGTGATTGTTTTCCAGTACAGCCATAACACGCGCTAATTATTTTGGATGCTGTTTACCTAGTTTTTCAGTCGCTCTGTGGTAAGCTAGAGAAGGGACAATGTTAAAATCCGGGGTACTGTTTCCCTCTGTGAACACAGCATAGGTGGGCAATTTATAGCTTTGTACTTAATAAATAACACAGCCGTATGGGTTACAGCAAAGCACTCCAGTTTCAGTATAAAGGTTACTTATTAAGGTTACACTCCATGTTTAGAGAAAATTAGAAAAATCTAATGAAATTCAACACTTGCGATCTATTTACAGACAAATGATTTGAAGAACTTAAGCTTTCTGTGTATTTAAAAGAGAAGTGAGTCTGGTATATTCACGTGATGTCTTCACGACGGAGACCGAGCCATGCTGGTATTGGTCATGTTTCTTCGCCTGGAACAAGCTTTATGAAACCCAACACGTGCAAATAAAAATTGCTCTTGTATACGTATAATTTAACAGAAACTGTTGCATCCAATTTTTTTTCTCTCTTGTTGATGTTTTACACTCATTAAAGTTTACTGTTATTGTATGGATATAATACACTATATTACTTAGGTTACAAAATGATCTTACTACTTTAGGCGTCCTAATAAACAATTTTGTTTTGTTTTCAAATTGGTAATGTTTGTACATTAGTTATGAGCGTTTGTGCATGACGTCATGACCTTGCTTTTGATCCTTGAACGCTATATGAGTTATTGTTTTACACTGGTAGTTGTGGCGTACGCACACACACCTAGCAAGTTATCGTGGGTTGTCGAAAACCCGATATTTGTGCAGTTTTCCAAAACTGCCCCCCTCCCAAAAGAACAAAGCAGATTTGAACTATGGGGATTAATTAAGGGGTCAACTGCATGATATCTTCCCCCCTAAAACTCGACACAAAAAAGAAAAGAAATATAAATACTTTTTTTATATTCAGTTTTTTCCGGAAAAATTATAAAATATGAACAAATACTTTTAAAAATGCTATCTCGGGTTGTCTTGTAAACTATGCTAAAAGATGATAGAATATTATTGTTGTTGTTTTTTTTTATTTTGAATTTCGCGCAAAGCTACTCGAGGGCTATTTGCGCTGATAGATATTAAGGAATAAAACTTTGACATTGCGAGACTCGGTATGACCAGCTGATTAGGACGATCGATTCGCAATCTCAGGGTCGCGGGTTCGAATCCCCATCTCACTAAACATGCTCGCCCTTTCAGCCGCGGAGGGCGTAATAACGTGACGGTCAATCCCACTATTCGTTGGTTAAAAAGCATCCCAAGAGTTTGTAGCGGGTGGTGATGACTAGCTGTCTTCTACTGCTAAATTAGTGACAGCTAGTGCAGATGGTCCTTGTATAGCTTGGCGCAAAGTTCAAACCAAACCTGATAATACGAACATCTGTCGGCTCAGACTTTACGTTGTTTAGTTATTTTTTTTTTTTTTACTTTCAATCACAAGTATCTTATATCTAGCTTTAATCGATATATATTATCGAACTCAGAAAATGCGAACTTTATTTTTTTTTCAGGGTAAACTATCGTGGGAAAGTGGAAAATTTCCCGTTCTGTGTGACACTTGTACATGTGTGTCGTTATGTGTATACCCAAAATATAATAGGACACGGTTTCATAATACATGTATCCAGACTGCCAGAGACGTATTTAGGATTTCGGCGCCCCTGGGCACAAGGTTAGGTTGATACTTTTGCCGCCCCCCCCCCTTCGTGCCACAACTTGCACCAAGCATCACCATCACAACAACAAACAAACACAGTTGTTATCATTCAAAATCAACACAACGTTTATTTTCCAACACAATAAAAAATGAAACATCAAAATCAATTATCACTAAATATTATTCTGCGGCTGAATATACAGGCTTTCTCCTGGCCTTCTGTTCCGAAAACATGTTTATTGCATCGTCATAGTTTATTCTACAAACAATATCACTTTCAATGGCGAGGAGTGACAGGGAATTTAGTTTATCTTCTGCCATTCTTGATCTCAAGTAATTTTTCACACGTTTGAGAGCCGAGAAAGATCTCTCTGATGTACAGTTAGTTGCTGGAATGCAACGAAACATGCGCATAGCAATATCCAGGTTTGGATATACAGTTTGAAGTCCTTTAGCTCGCAGATTTCTGTATACTGCTAACGCAGAAGAGTCATCATTTTGCACTTTCATACTCACAAGATGTGCGCGAAAATGTAGACATTCATCTACGAAGCTCACTTCCAAATCATTGGGGTAGAGTTTCAACAGCGTTCCAGCTTGACTGATGACATCAGTGGGTTCAAGATTTGTTATCTTGAACAAATATCCAAACCTTGCGTGGATTTCTACATAAGCGGTTTGTCTTCGCTGTAGTTCTGAGCAAAGTCTGTCAATGATCACATTGAAAACATTTACTCTAAATGCCTCTCTGCCTTCTTCCACTGCCTGGGTGTCACCATCTGAAAATTTTTGCTTCCTTTTTCGCTTAATTTCGTACGTCTTCATGCTGGACTTCAACATCGCCTTGTCTTCAAAATGATCGAACAGTTCTCTTGAATCTTTCACAAACTGCAGCAAGGAAGCATAAAGCTCGACTACAAGTCCGATGTCCATATCAGCACTTTGCAACTTTTTACTGGCAGCATTGAATCTTTTCAGTATTTTTTGTGTAGGCGTAGCACACTGAGTAGCAGGTAATTCATTGTTTGGTGTGTCAACATGAGTAAAAAACATGTTGGGGGTTTTGTAAAACACAAATAAATAACTGAGGTGAGCACGGATGGGTTGATGATGTGGGGGGGGGCGAGACGTATTAGGTGGGACTCAGGGAGGGAAGGTTAGAAATCTTTTAAACTTGAAGCGACCGACCAGACGGTGTGGTGGAATAGTGAGTGTGTGTGTGTGTGTGTGGGGGGTCCAGATTCAAGAGGTTATTGGGGCGGCATAAATGGCAGGGGGAATTAATAACCAGGGACTACATTTTAAAATGGTGTCCATTTTTTTTCTTTTTTTTGGTCAAAATTTGCCGCCCCAGGCACGTTCCTCGTGTGCCTATGCGTTAATACATCCCTGCAGACTACAGTAGAACATGTGGGTATTCGTGTATATCCAAAATGTAATACAATTAATATCTATATTTGCATGTATTTAAAATACATTTGGGTATGTCAAAATGACGTTACGAACTCAGTCCTGCCAAGGCGAAGTTTAAACACAAGAGAAAACAAACTATTGTTTTATTTTTTTATTCAGTGAGTCTTAACGTTGCCCCCCAGTGGCTCAGCGGTATGTCTGCGGACTTACAACGCTAAAATCCGGGTTTCGATACCCGTGGTGGGCAGAGCACAGATAGCCCATTGTGTAGCTTTGTGCTTAATTCAAAACAATAACAATAACAAGCCTTAACGTTATTATTAACACTATTTATCCCGTGTTTTATCTGTGTACTACCTGTAGCTCAGTGGAAAGTTTTGGGACTATTTGCTAAAATTCAAAGTTCGGTTCCCGTGGTCAACATGCTTTTGTATGGAAATAGTACTGCTTATATATTGTGAAGCACTGTGTTAACTGTACGTAGCTAGCTATGTACGTCTATCTCAGCATGTATTTCTTACTAATTTATCTTGATGCCTTTGTCTGTTTACTTAGTATCATAGTGGTGTTATCCATATATTAGGTTTCATTTGCGTGAACTTGTAAGTGTAAATGATACATTATTTTTTTTAATTTACAGTTTTAAAAAAGTTGGATTCGATTCCTCGTGGTGGGCACAATAGAGACAGCCTATTGTGCTTTGCACAAGCGAATAACTAATTTACGCCATTATTAGCTCTCCAGTAGCGGTAAGTCTGAGGACTTATAACCCTAAAAGTCAAGTTACGATGCTCTCGGTGGGCACAACAAAGATATCCCATCGTATAGCTTTTTGCTTAACAACAAACAAATCTGCGAAATCGTGTTTTTCAATGTAAATGTAACGTGTTTCATAGAGTAGCAGTGACATCTAACGGTTGTGCAAAATTAGTAAATTCCAGATGTTATGCGTACACTTTCAGATTATACAATTTTAAACTAGAAATTACTTGCTTCTGATGGGAACAGTTTCAGACTAACGCAATTTGTTAAAAAAGTGGTATTTATTATTATTAATATAATTTAAAGTACTTAGTATTAAACGGGTGATGGACAGTAATGATTACATGAGTAAAAACTGTATGAAAATAAGGTCGTAACGAATTTAGACACAAGTTGTCAAGATGGTCTTTTCAAGATGGCGGCGAGTTTCATGTCTCTCGCTCTCCATCTTCGTGGTTTCCTCCATGCTAACTCCAAAGACACGTAGTTTAAGCGGTTCTAGTTTCCATACACATGGAAGTTTAAACATTCTTTGTTATACAAAATTACTTTGTAATTATTCGCAGTGAATTCTCATCAACGCAATATGCTGCGCGATAATGGTCAGACTTTGGAGTAATTACTTCAAGCGGTGTCAACTGCTATTCAGAAACGTAATTAATGAATGCCTTGTTACATTCCATATGTATCTTCCAGATCTTAATTAAAAACACACACAAGATCTTCTGATTACAGCAGTTTGTCATTGATGTTTTTCGTACTTATGATACATTTATTTCCAAAGTAAAACGCATATTAAGAACCAATTCGAATTGCTAATCGAGTTTTATTTACCAAACGTATTTGTAATGGGATAAGAAATCGACTTTCTTAAAATCACTATTATGTAGTTATCCTAACATGAGAATCATGTTAACAAAAATTCGGAGAAAACTTCTTAGCCATAAACACCACTTGTTGACATAGAGTTAAACAAAACAATGAACGTCGACATTATTGGGAGGTGATTTTTGTGCGTCGATATAAACTCTACAATTCATCAAAGTCGACGTCGAGATGACGACGCACTTTTTATTATAACAAAGAAAATCAATAATTTGTAACACAGTCGACAGGTGTCACTGTACAACCACAGGATTTTAAAATTATAAATTCCTTAAAAATTCAAAGATAAGGTTTTAGCAGAATATAATCAGCAGAAACGGTCAAGGCGATAAATATGGATTGCATAACAAAAATACTAGGGGGCAGTTTCTGAAATAACTTTCAGAACTAATTTATAATCGTAAAAATTTTATTCGCTGAGTTTTATTGGTCATAGTTACTTAAGAAATCCTCTCTTAAAACCGCAGTTCCGTAAACAAAGATATAAATGCTGTAAAAGATACTGGGTGCTTCAAGTTAAATGATCTAAACGTCTTAGACCAACTCGAGTTCAGTCAGAAGGTAAGATTGAACAGGAACGGGCCTGTGGAAATAGGTTTCGTTGGTAAGTTACAAACGAAGTTGAAGACATATTTGTCATTATACTGTTAACCTTCCAAACAAACAAGAAATTCTGTTTATTGTGCTTCTACTCCTAAACGTCCTTGTTAGCGATTTTCTGTCGTTTGGAAACGGTAGGTATTCGCCAACAATGCTCCTCTCAGCATACGTCCGATCTGTACAGGCATTTTGTAACGAAACGAAATATCTCAAAAATAAGAGAACTCGGAAGCCTGTGTTTTGTCGGCGTTTCGTTTCATAAAGATTAGTCTTTGAGTGGACAGTTGATTTGATGTTATTGTTAGTAAATAATGTAATAAAAAACAAATCGTTTGTTTGTTTTGAATTTCACACAAAGCTACTCGAGGGCTATCTGTGCTAGCCGTCCCTAATTTAGCAGTGTAAGACTAAAGGGAAGGCAGCTAGTCATCACCACCCATCGCCAACTCTTGGGATACTCTTTTACCAACGAATAGTGGAATTTGACCGTGACATTATAACGTCCCCACGGCTGTAAAGGCGAGCATGTTTGGCGCGACGGGGATGCGAACCTGCGACCCTCAGATTACGAGTCGCACGCCTTAACACGCTTGGCTATGCCGGGCCAAATAAATCGTGTCACTGCAAGACGTTACTGTATGATTGCTACTAGTAGAAACTTTTTTTAGGCTTAGTGAGAAAATTAAAAAAACTTTAAAAGTCACCTGAGCGACGATAACAAGTGTTTCAAGGTTCGTTTTAGCATTGCCTGTTGGTTAGGGCGTTGGAGTAGCAATCTACGGATCACGGTCTTTAACCTCTGCCACCGAATATGTGCTCGTCCTTTCAGCCATGGGGACGTTATAATGTTACGATCAATCCCACTATTTGTTGGTAAAAGAGTAGTCCAAAAATTGGCGGTAGGTGGTGTTGAGTAATTGTTTTCCCTCTAGTTTAACACTGCTAACTAAGGTACGGCTAACGCGAAGCTCAGATTAAACCAAGTTTTAAAGTTGCGACAGTGTTTGTTGCTGTAATGACATATTTTTGGGGTTTGTCGAATAATATTAAATTTCAACCTTAACAAATTTAATTCTACTCGAATTTCCCGCTGAAGAAAGCATTTGAGGAAAGTTTGAGATAAATTATATAAAGAAATTGTGTGAGTTCACCAGTTTCGTAATAAACTTTATTTTTCGTCTTTTTATTGTGCATGTAATGAACTTCAGTCTTTGTCAAGTCGGCGAAGCGAAAATCATTGTGTGCTGTGCGCTAAAAAATAACCCATAACTTAATAACATTTCGTTGTTAATCGTAAGCATGATTGTTAAGTTTTACTTTCAAAATCCGGTTGTCATCACTATCTACACCTTACTTTATAGAGTGTTAAATCATGCTGTAGATTTCAGAAATATTTGTGATTTTTCGATGTAACAGTTGGCCTTGAACGTTAAAAAATTAATCGTTCACTTGATGAGAATTTATTTTCCAAGGACATATTACGAGCAAAAAATATATGTTTTAAGTGAAAAACCTACTTCCTAAGTTCATAAAACATCTTACCCAAAATACAGTTTTAATCATTTAATAAACGCGATATGTTGTACTGGAATGTTTAAACAGAGTAATGATTAGTATTCTTACGCCCTTACAGCTGTGCGAAGCAGAGCGAGACATACGGATATGCCCTTGTTCGTCCCGATCTGGGCCCGGCATGGTCAGGTAGTTAGTGCGCTCGACTCTTAACGAAGTCGAGGGCTCGAATCCCTGTCACATCAAACATGCTTTTTTAGCCATCGGGGTGTTAAAATGTGACAATCAATCACGCTATTCGCAGATAGCCCTAGTGTAGCTTTGCGCGAAATTCAACAAACGAATCGCCCCTATCTTGTGAATAGTGCATATCAAGATTGGATGGATGGGTTTTGAGCAAACCTTAATAATAGATTAATCATACACAACTCTTGACACAACGTTTAAAAGCCACGTGTCAAAGGTTAAGGTCAAAAGGTCACAGGAAAACCTCCAGTTTTTCAATGCAGGATGAAATATCCTGCCTATAATGTAGGAGATTTTCTATGGCCTGTTGACCTTAACCTCTGACACAGATTTTAAACAATATTGAAATATCACGGATCGACTCAAGGTGAATCAAACTGAAAAAAAACTTGAACATGCAGCTAGAGAACAGAAAATTAAAGGAAAAGTCATTTGTCTGGCTGCAACCCAAGCAAACAAAGCAAAATTTCCTTGATGCATATTGATTATTGTAGAAATGTATTACGCCATTTCTTTGTTTACCCACAAGCTCTAGCTCTAAAACCAAATATTAAAATACAAGTTGCTGAGATTTTTCCCGGTTATTTCTTATCCCTAAGCTGCGAACAATTTACGCTTCGGTTGCACTCCGTGTCGTAGGCCTAAATCACGCGCGATTTAGGAAACACGAGAATATTGTATTATATAGCGATTTGTGTCTATCTATTCGTAACGAATATTTTCCAATTTCACGACAGTTCATTACCGTGAAATTTTCCAACTGTACTTGGGTATGCTCCATAAGGACACTAAAACAAACCCCTTATTGTTTTCTTTAATGTCTTCACATCTATGAGTTTAAGCGATATTTAAATTTTATTTGCATGAACACGCACGCCGTCCCGCCATCCCCGCTGATCAACGAAATACAAAACTGGGTCTTGCACTTACGTTTGTAATTGTGATTACATTAGTAATTAATTGTTTATAGATTTAAGTCACGTAAATTCACAATTATTATTATTATTGAAGTAGTATTTTAAATGGAATTTTCACTGGTAAAACATAAGTGTTATCTGATGATTTGATGTATCGACATCATAAAGTGTTAACGTTGCTTGGTTACTGATATTGATAAGTGTCAAGAATGACGTAACGTGTAAAGTTGGATATATAACTTATCTAAAGTTAACATTAACAGTTTGATTTTAGTGGGGCTTTATCAAACAAATTGTGGCAAAGGACCTGTATGTAAAACCTGACGCTTGGAAACATAATTACGTTGAAAGTTTCGCTGAGTTCACATTTATTATGTTAAGGATGTCGACGTGGAGGCGTATCCAAGGTGATGAAAACAAACGCCAGCAGAGAGACGTTTTGAATTATTAATCGAACATTGTTATTCTTCGTTAATATATAATAAATTACTGCTCTTATGTACAGTATCTTTACTGACGGGGGGAGCAGACTTTTTGCTATCCCTCGCATGTTATTGTTTAGAAATCTAAAAGACCAATTTTGAATCGAAGTTACTGTATCAGAAGAAAACATTTTATTGCATTAGCCCTAGCTACCCAGTTAATAGACTCATCATACACTCTGGAGGGGTCTGTCTGGTTACAAAATATAGTTTTACGTTTATTTTAGTTTAGAATTTGGCCACAAACTGATTTACATTGATTTAAATAACCGAAGTTTAATAGCGAGTTTTAGTAATTAAACATTTTGATTGGTTTTGAATTTAGCGCAAAATCTACGCGAGAGTTGGCTGCGTCGTCTCTAATTTAGCAGTGAAATAATGGAGGTAAGGCGCTAATCATCACCATTCATCGCCATCTCTTGCGCTATTCATTTACTAACGAATAGTGGAAGCTACCAGAACAGTGTAACTCACCTCTGAAAGGCGAGCATGTTTAGTGGGAGAGTAATTCTAATTCGCAACCCTCACACTGCGAGCCGATTTAACCACCTGATCATGTCCAAATATTTTGGACATTATGAAAGAGACAACTTCGAGAGAGAAAAAAATTCGCGGACACTTTAATATTTTTAGAAATTTAACTTGTATTTTTAAAAAAATCTGTTCTGAATCATAGATGGAGCTGCGATCTCATTACTAACGTATCCATAACATGTCTGGACTGCCCTGTATGGATGGTGTCTCGTGCATGGAGAAATTAACTTTTGTGTACCATCGGGCAGCCCTTTCGGGTGGTGTGTGTAGTTTGTCCGTTCTCATTTAATCTAATGAGAATTAATACAAAACTTAATGTATTAGTTCGTGTTCTGAATAATTTTTAACGAACGTTCAGGCAAGTCTTATTTTTTCTTTACTCAGTGTAATTACACTGAAGGTATTTGAGAAATATAAGTGTAATCTATTTTTATCGCAAAAATTAGAAAAAAAAACACAAATAATAGTAATAATATAAAAATGCTCAAGCGATAATTTACGTTTATATAGATAAAATGAAAATGCACATTAGTATGGCAATACGTAAAAGAAAACTTCGCTCGTATCGAAGCATGACTCGAGTAATGAAAAACACTTGTTATTTTTCTATTGATTAGACATTCAAAAACTGATAAGGATAATTAGCTTGAATAATAGAACGTATAGAAAAACAAGGCAAACTACGCGTTAATGTGGGCGTAGATGACGAGATGTGTTACTTCATTTTATGCTAAAAACGTTTATTAATTACAAGAAAATGAGATGTGAAACTTGAAATGCACAGACTGAGTGGATTAAATAAGTTTGTTAACATTAAAGCCATTTGTGACAATTAACGCCCCCCCCCGCAGTAACTCGCCAGTAAGTATGAGGATTTATAACGCTAAAAATCTGGATTCGATACCCGCCGCAGTGTAGCTCTCTCTACGTAACAACAAAGAAACAGAAACTAGGAAGGTGACAAAAGTACTTGAAAACATGATATTTTGTACTCAGAATAGAATACGGATCTGACCAAATTTAGATTTTTAATTTTGAAATCGTATTTAAGTAGATCAATTATTAGACAGAGAAGGCTATCGTGAGTTGGACAGCTCTTATTCAGAGCCGTCTAGTTGATACGAACTGTCCGAGTGAAAAAGAATACATTGTAGAAGTGTCAATGTGTGACACATAAGACTGAAAAATAAAAATAGTTGATTTATAATTTATATCAGATTGCTTTATAAGTTCTATTTAAAACCAGTTACTGACTTTCAAGTGAACAAACACGCAGTGGTTGGGAAAAATAAAACGAACTAGGATAAAACCAAGGTAATGGACACGAAAGAAAAATCGAAAGATAAGATACAGAAAGAAGCAGATGCATCAGCGGGAATAGAACACAGGATGTTTGACTTTTGAAAGGGTAACGTTAAATTAACGTAGTAACGTTTGAAAATTAACACAGTTTTGAATACAAGTAACAAAACAGCACTATTTAGCTAAATATTTGTATGTTTCTTACGGATACAAAAAAATGTAAAGATTCAACTATTATAGGATATATTTATCATCATCCTGTAACTTCTTAAAGCATGTATTTCAGCGTTGAACAAGATGGGTAAAACGAGTCGGCCAAGATATATTTTGTTTTCTACTTTTTGTCTCCATACGGATTGCTTATAATTATTATGAATTGAATCTGTACTTTCTTCTGAGTTCTAATGTCTGTTTTTTCAACAGTCGCCCCATATCCAGCACAGACTTAAACCGAAGTAACACGTATGGGTCTTCGAACATTATAACTGCTTTGGCTATATGGTGTACGAAATTATCCAGATGTTGTGGAATAAGTTTGATAACTGGACACTAAAATGTTGTAACGTTTGCTTATTAATTGATTAAAAGAAATAAAGATGATGATTTTGCTTCAATGGATAAATGTTTCAGGTTTTTTTTCCGGTGGTTCGTTCCGTGGGGCGTGGATTGACTCTAGTAGAGCTTTGGGGCTCAGCGACTTAGTCTGCATTATGCATGTTAACACAAAATCCCCACACACACTTTACATTGTTATGAGGATTACAGTGAGTTTCTTAGTGTGGATGGTGAATTGTAAGGTGCTGATGGTTGGCTGTCTTCTCTCTGGATAGTAGTTCATAATTGGGGTCAGCAGTAGACCACACACACTTTTCGTTGTTATAAGGATTACAGTGAGTTTCTTAGTGTGGATGGTGAACTGTTATGTGCTGATGGTTGGCTGTCTTCCCTCTGGATAGTAGTTCATAAATGGGGTCAGCAGTAGACCACACACACTTTTCGTTGTTATAAGGATTACAGTGACTTTCTTAGTGTGGATGGTGAATTGTAAGGTGCTGATGGTTAGCTGTCTTCCCTCTGGATAGTAGTTCATAAATGGGGTCAGCAGTAGACCACACACACTTTTCGTTGTTATAAGGATTACAGTGAGTTTCTTAGTGTGGATGGTGAACTGTTATGTGCTGATGGTTGGCTGTCTTCCCTCTGGATAGTAGTTCATAAATGGGGTCAGCAGTAGACCACACACACTTTACGTTGTTATAAGGATTACAGTGAGTTTCTTAGTGTGGATGGTGAATTGTAAGGTGCTGATGGTTAGCTGTCTTCCCTCTGGATAGTAGTTCATAATTGGGGTCAGCAGTAGACCACACACACTTTACGTTGTTATAAGGATTACAGTGAGTTTCTTAGTGTGGATGGTGAATTGTAAGGTGCTGATGGTTAGCTGTCTCCCCTCTGGATAGTAGTTCATAATTGGGGTCAGCAGTAGACCACACACACTTTACATTGTTATGAGGATTACAGTGAGTTTCTTAGTGTAGATGGTGAATTGTAAGGTGCTGATGGTTGGCTGTCTTCTCCTCTGGATAGTAGTTCATAATTGGGGTCAGCAGTAGACCACACACACTTTACATTGTTATAAGGATTACAGTGAGTTTCTTAGTGTGGATGGTGAATTGTAAGGTGCTGATGGTTAGCTGTCTTCCCTCTGGATAGTAGTTCATAATTGGGGTCAGCAGTAGACCACACACACTTTACGTTGTTATAAGGATTACGGTGAGTTTCTTAGTGTGGATGGTGAATTGTAAGGTGCTGATGGTTGGCTGTCTTTTCCTCAGTTCATAATTGGGGTCAGCAGTAGACCACACACACTTTACGTTGTTTTAAGGATTACAGTGAGTTTCTTAGTGTGGATGGTGAATTGTAAGGTGCTGATGGTTGGCTGTCTTCCCCTCTGGATAGTAGTTCATAATTGGGGTCAGCAGTAGACCACACACACTTTACATTGTTATAAGGATTACAGTGAGTTTCTTAGTGTGGATGGTGAATTGTAAGGTGCTGATGGTTAGCTGTCTTCCCTCTGGATAGTAGTTCATAATTGGGGTCAGCAGTAGACCACACACACTTTACATTGTTATAAGGATTACAGTGAGTTTCTTAGTGTGGATGGTGAATTGTAAGGTGCTGATGGTTAGCTGTCTTCCCTCTGGATAGTAGTTCATAATTGGGGTCAGCAGTAGACCACACACACTTTACATTGTTATAAGGATTACAGTGAGTTTCTTAGTGTGGATGGTGAATTTTAAGGTGCTGATGGTTGGCTGTCTTCTCCTCAGTTCATAATTGGGGTCAGCAGTAGAAACCTTTAGTATCTTTACCATAGAATACAAACATATTACGTTTATTGAAATATTCTTAACAACCTCTATTTAATTGCCTATTGCCAAAATATTGTACTCCTCCCAATACTAGGAAAAGATTTATCCAAAGAAAAATAGCAAAACAAAAATGTGTGTGTGTGTGTTAACTAGCCTAAATCGCTCTTGTCATCTCAAGATTTGTGATCACCGTAATTTCGCATTAACTAAATATTACAACTAATACTTGCATAAGTCAATAATATCCGATTGTGTAAAATACAGATCACTCAATCCCCGTTTACAAACTATTTTAACTTTTCAGAACTGGTGGAGTTCATGTACTGATTTACCTTTTACCTGCAGTGGGTATGTAAGACTAATTGTAGTATTGATTATATTTTATTTATTTTTGTGTGATTGTGTTATTCGGCTGTATGAGACTAATTGCAGTATTGATTATATATTTTATTTATTTTTGTGTGATTGTGTTATTCGGCTGTATGAGACTAATTGCAGTATTGATTATATATTTTATTTATTTTTGTGTGATTGTGTTATTCGGCTGTATGAGACTAATTGTAGTATTGAGTATATTTTATTTATTTTTGTGTGATTGTGTTATTCGGCTGTATGAGACTAATTGTAGTATTGATTATATTTTATTTATTTTTGTGTGATTGTGTTATTCGGCTGTATGAGACTAATTGTAGTATTGAGTATATTTTATTTATTTTTGTGTGATTGTGTTATTCGGCTGTATGAGACTAATTGTAGTATTGATTATATTTTATTTATTTTTGTGTGATTGTGTTATTCGGCTGTATGAGACTAATTGTAGTATTGATTATATTTTATTTATTTTTGTGTGATTGTGTTATTTGGCTGTATGAGACTAATTGTACTATTGATTATATTTTATTTTTGTGTGATTGTGTTATTTGGCTGTATGAGACTAATTGTACTATTGATTATATTTTATTTATTTTTGTGTGATTGAGTTATTCGGCTGTATGAGACTAATTGTACTATTGATTATATTTTATTTATTTTTGTGTGATTGTGTTATTCGGCTGTATGAGACTAATTGTACTATTGATTATATTTTATTTATTTTTGTGTGATTGTGTTATTTGGCTGTATGAGACTAATTGTACTATTGATTATATTTTTATTTATTTTTGTGTGATTGTGTTATTTGGCTGTATGAGACTAATTGTAGTATTGAGTATATTTTATTTATTTTTGTGTGATTGTGTTATTTGGCTGTATGAGACTAATTGTACTATTGATTATATTTTATTTATTTTTGTGTGATTGTGTTATTTGGCTGTATGAGACTAATTGTACTATTGATTATATTTTATTTATTTTTGTGTGATTGTGTTATTTGGCTGTATGAGACTAATTGTACTATTGATTATATTTATTTATTTTTGTGTGATTGTGTTATTCGGCTGTATGAGACTAATTGTACTATTGATTATATTTTATTTATTTTGTGTGATTGTGTTATTCGGCTGTATGAGACTAATTGTACTATTGATTATATTTTATTTATTTTTGTGTGATTGTGTTATTTGGCTGTATGAGACTAATTGTACTATTGATTATATTTTATTTATTTTTGTGTGATTGTGTTATTCGGCTGTATGAGACTAATTGTACTATTGATTATATTTTATTTATTTTTGTGTGATTGTGTTATTTGGCTGTATGAGACTAATTGTACTATTGATTATATTTTATTTATTTTTGTGTGATTGTGTTACTTGGCTGTATGAGACTAATTGTACTATTGATTATATTTTATTTATTTTTGTGTGATTGTGTTATTCGGCTGTATGAGACTAATTGTACTATTGATTATATTTTATTTATTTTTGTGTGATTGTGTTATTCGGCTGTATGAGACTAATTGTACTATTGATTATATTTTATTTATTTTTGTGTGATTGTGTTATTCGGCTGTATGAGACTAATTGTACTATTGATTATATTTTTATTTATTTTTGTGTGATTGTGTTATTTGGCTGTATGAGACTAATTGTACTATTGATTATATTTTATTTATTTTTGTGTGATTGTGTTATTCGGCTGTATGAGACTAATTGTACTATTGATTATATTTTATTTATTTTTGTGTGATTGTGTTATTCGGCTGTATGAGACTAATTGTACTATTGATTATATTTTTATTTATTTTTGTGTGATTGTGTTATTCGGCTGTATGAGACTAATTGTACTATTGATTATATTTTATTTATTTTTGTGTGATTGTGTTATTCGGCTGTATGAGACTAATTGTACTATTGATTATATTTTATTTATTTTGTGTGATTGTGTTATTCGGCTGTATGAGACTAATTGTACTATTGATTATATTTTATTTATTTTTGTGTGATTGTGTTATTTGGCTGTATGAGACTAATTGTACTATTGAGTATATTTTATTTATTTTTGTGTGATTGTGTTATTTGGCTGTATGAGACTAATTGTACTATTGATTATATTTTATTTATTTTTGTGTGATTGTGTTATTCGGCTGTATGAGACTAATTGTACTATTGATTATATTTTATTTATTTTTGTGTGATTGTGTTATTTGGCTGTATGAGACTAATTGTACTATTGATTATATTTTATTTATTTTTGTGTGATTGTGTTATTTGGCTGTATGAGACTAACTGTACTATTGATTATATTTTTATTTATTTTTGTGTGATTGTGTTATTTGGCTGTATGAGACTAACTGTACTATTGATTATATTTTATTTATTTTTGTGTGATTGTGTTATTTGGCTGTATGAGACTAACTGTACTATTGATTATATTTTATTTATTTTTGTGTGATTGTGTTACTTGGCTGTATGAGACTAATTGTACTATTGATTATATTTTATTTATTTTTGTGTGATTGTGTTATTTGGCTGTATGAGACTAACTGTACTATTGATTGTATTTTTATTTATTTTTGTGTGATTGTGTTATTTGGCTGTATGAGACTAACTGTACTATTGATTATATTTTATTTATTTTTGTGTGATTGTGTTATTTGGCTGTATGAGACTAATTGTACTATTGATTATATTTTATTTATTTTTGTGTGATTGTGTTACTTGGCTGTATGAGACTAATTGTACTATTGATTATATTTTATTTATTTTTGTGTGATTGTGTTATTCGGCTGTATGAGACTAACTGTACTATTGATTATATTTTTATTTTTATGTGATGAAAGTCTGTTAAACTAACATATTGATTGACAAACGAGGAGTTTGACGGACAAATATCTCGGAAAGATGTGTTTAAGAAAATGGGCGGGGTGCACATAGACCTGGCTAAATCACCTGTATTAAACTGAACCTTGGGTTAATTCATATATAAATCCCCAGTGACTTAGCGGTAAGTCTTGAAGGCTTATGAATCTGGTGATCATGATTTAATACACCTGGTAAATGCAGCGCAGATAGCCCATTTTGTAGGTGTGGAGTTAAATACAAAGGGATCGAATACATTTATTCCTAATGTAAAAAAAAATGTTAGAAAAAGTTACTGATATATCAGTATTCTTCAAGGACGTTATTGATCTGAAAAACGGAAATTTTTCAGTTTTTTTATACCAAACTTAAAACTTTCGTACATGTAAAGAGGCTTTGACAACGCACGCTGATGTGATATTATGTATAGCCCGCCTTCTAGCAAAGCTCATAGATTAAAATAAAACAAAAATCTATGATTTCTCTATCAATTTGGCTTGCGCGTATTTATTGGTAATCCTGTGAACGGTACCGTGTAAGTGTTTAATACCCCGATGGGTCAGCAGTAAGTATTCGAACTTAAAACGCTAAAATCAGAGGTTCGATTCCCTGTTATATACGTATCGCAAATGGCTCGTTATATAGTTTTTCGTCAAAACAAATATCTTATTCATTGTGGTTTAGATGAAATAACAAACGTTCTTCCCTTTTATAACCTTACAGTGTGATAAATAGTACACGAGTATTTGTAAAGGTTAATTTATTTTGGTGATTTTAGAATTATTCATGTAAAATTCAACGCCATAGGATTATTCTGCACCAATCACTGCATTCGTATCATTTTGTACTGAATAAAGTAGTTTATAGCAAGTGGAGTTTAATGAAATTTGTTAGAAGTAGTCCCTACAGACGAGGTCCCTTTTAATGTGTCTGCTATGAAGTCATGTCCCTCTCTCCACGTGGATTTACGCATGCGCGTAACGACATTAACAAGCCCGTATCGCGTTATTTGACATTCATGAAGTTACAGTATTGACTATTTTTATTGGTAACTCCGTTACTGTAAATAAAGTGCTCTCACGAATATATGTGTGCTTTGTGGTTCAGCACATAGCTGCACAATGTGCTTTCCCCACCACGTGCATCAAACCTTGTTTCTAGCATTAGAAATAAGTCCTAACACTTACCACGATGTCGCTATAATAATTGTTTATACGTAAGCTGAATTTTAAAAACAGATTGCTTCAATAGGATGAATAGCGTTGATTTTACACAACATACCGAAATCTAAGATGAAATATAATTTAATTTAATCTTGTGGAGTGAGGTGGGGGGAGAGTAATTAAATAAATGACAAAATATTCTTGAAAAATAAAAACATGATCACCAAATAACTGATCAGGACACAAATCATAGGATAGCTCATTATGTAATGCTCCCTGCTTGTTTGTTTGTTTTGTTTTTTGAATTTCGCGCAAAGCTACTCGAAGGCTATCTGCGATAGCTATCCCTAATTTAGCAGTGTAAGACTAGAGGGAAGGCAGCTAGTAATCAACACCCACCGCCAACTCTTCGGCTATTCTTTTACCAACGAATAGTTGGATTGACCGTTACATTATAACGTCCTCACGGCTGAAAGGGCCAACATGTTTGGTGCGACAGGGATTCGAACCCGCGACCCTCAGCTATCGAGTCGAACGCCTTAACCCACCTGGCCATGCTGGGCCTTGTTCTCTGCTTTCTCGGGGCTGCGTTTTTGTTTTTCGAGTATATTTTTTCTTTTATTTACTTATTGTATACGAAATTCAGTTTTAGTAAACATATAATAAAAAAATCACTTGATTTTAGGTGTATCACTGCTCCTGATTTTATACTGAAACTCCACCTTCGTCTTTTAAAAAAATTACTTGTCTAGATTTAACTCCACATAATATTAAAGGGAAGAATCAGTTGGTAACATAACAGTCCAGTCAGTACCTGCAAACAAAATCGAATATATGGATGATAAAAAAATTTGTAGCTTGCATAGCGCTCATAAAATGTATCCAGCGCACGTGCGTCGCGCTGAACGTGATTTACAACAACAAAAACGTTGTTTGTAACAAGTATTTAAGAAGCATCGGCTAGGTTTAGCAACAGTAAAAACAATCAATTTTTCTTATTGCTCTTGAAGGAAGACGAGAATTCTACAACAACAGTGTTATTTATAGATAGAATAATCACGTAATCAAAACATCATATATTATAAGGGTTGCTTGTAGATAATATAAACTCCAGTCAAGGAATCATTTATTATAAAATAAGAATGAAAAATGAACATTTCGTGTGTGAATCACAATCAGTTAATGTCACATAATTCATAAGGTTTGTGTTACACATTGTACCCCTTGGGGGGGACAGCAGATAAACCCGTTGACTTTGCTGTAAGAAAAACACGCACACTACGTATTATAATTTATGTTGGACGAGTCTCCGATTTATTTTGTTAATGTATTATAATTTCAAATAGCCGAGAGTTTTAATTTAGAAGTTAATGTAGGTATGGTATTTATCAACAATATTTATGCACTAAATTTTCTGTCTTAACACAAGTATATTTTAATATACGAACAACAATGTGTAACAATAATCATTAGAAATAGTGATTTATGTACAACAATTTTACAAACTTGACAATACCGAGTTTTTTATTTGGTCTGAAACTGAATCTTTTGTCGACGATTCACGTAGAGCGAATTAATTCTGTAATTTTATGTTGATTCACAGCCACACTTCACTTGACGAATATGCCAACTAGCTCTGTTCTTGTTTGATCGCACGAAAGTTTTACACCGACGACAGTACATAATGCGATGTCTACCTTTTGTTCTCATTTGGTGAGATTATCGAAAATGCAGCTGGCAATATTACTGGCAGTTAATAATAGTATTGCATAAACACAGTACATTGTTGATTCTTACCCTCGAGAATCGTCTACAAATTTAGAGAACGTGTGGGACTTTCGCAATACACATTTGACAATGCATTTCTAAATATATATTAAAATGAAACAAACGTAGATATTAAATAAAATAAATTTATAATAGTAAAACTGTTACAACTATTAGCGAGTAAACAAAAGTGTGAGATCTGTTGAAGAACTGTTTTGTTTTGTTTTTTGTAATGTAGGACAAGTTTCTAAAGAAGAAATTTTTTTTTCTTCACACATAAAGTATACGTTCTTAGTGCTTTAAGTGAATCACAGATTTTATTTTGGGTTAATATTTTCCTTTCTTTAACTTTAATAAATCAGCGATTGATTCATAGATAGCATACCGTTTAACTTTGTGCTTAATTACAAACTAAAATATGTAGAATGCTACAGAGTTTGGTTTGTTTTGAATTTCGCGCAAAGCTACACGAGGTCTATCTGCGCTATCCGTCCCTAACTTTGCAGTGTAAGAGTAGAGGGAAGGCAGCTAGTCGTCACTACCCACCGCTAACTCTTGGGTACTCTTTTACTAACGAATAATGGAATTGACCGTGAGTTTATAACGTCCCCACTGCTGAAAGGGCGAGCATATTTGATGTGAAGGGTATTCAAACCCGCGACGTTCGGATTATGAGTCGAGTGCCTTACCCACCTCGCTAGGCTTTGTAGATTGTATTTGTAAGAGAAACTTAATTTTGTACTGTACAAAGAAATCTGTTATTATTTTTTTAGAATATTTTAAATGTTCTGAAAGATTCGCTGTGGAATACAACGATGCTAGTTCCTATAACTTGGAATCTGATATAATGTGTTTGTTGGTTTTCGTTATTACGTGTGCTGTGAAATAAACAAACATGTCGAATGTTTCTTTATAAAAAATAATAAAAAATCCCATTTATTGATTCGATGTGGTAATGTCCTTACTACATCAGGTAATGTTTTTACTACATCACCCTGCATTTGTATCTTTTTACTCGTCAAGAAATTTGGTTTCTGTTATCATAATTTTTTTTTTTTTTTCTAAGTGCAGAGGAAAACAAAATTTACCCTTGAAAGTTGACATCACAATGCAGCAGCGCCACCGTGTGCGGTTGTCTGGGTAGAACTAACGAGCAACGAATGAGAGAAGGAATCTCTGTTGCACACTTCCTACTCGTGCGTGAACTATCCCGCTAGAATTCGCTGACTGCCAGACGGAAAATGACTTGCGCATTATTTTGTATTCCTAAATGTTATTTTATTTTCTATTGTTGTGTTTTGTCAGATGAGGGAATCTCTTACAAATACGGATTGTGTTGAAACTTTACTTCACATGTATTTGCTAAAAAAATCGTAAGAGCACGTGATACTTAACTTTGTGTTAGTTGCACAAACTGTTGTGACACAGTTGTGGCTGTAGCGTTGTAGAATATTTGGCTGACGAGAACCAAGTCTTAGTTCGTCGATTTCCGGAACACTAGTGGTAAACACTGACTTTCATTGTTTCACCTTTGGCGGTTTTGGGTCTATTGTATGTCTCTTAGCAGTGTACGTTTGTGAAGAAGCAAGTGTGACTGATTGTTCCAATTAGTAATACTATATATTGAGAGTATTTGATAAATCTTAATAGATCATTAGCATATCGGGAAAGGCTTCGAGTTTCATAAGACAGGAGAAATGTACTTTCAGCCTTAACGATTCGGAGAGTTTTAATCAGTCGTGTATGTATTAGTTTTGGTTGATTCAAAGTTCGTTTTAATTAATTAACAAACACCGGTCCCACTGACAGGCAGAGTGGACTTAATTTGGAATATATTTCAAGTTAATCTGTTTTTGCGAACGGAGTTGAAGCCGCATTTTTGCATTTTATAGATTCGAACATTACGGAGGTGGTAAGTTATACCGTTGAGGGCTGGGAAACCAGTTACGACCAAACAGCGACAGTGATCGCTCGAGTTCCTTGTGACGTTTCTTAAGAGTGAAACTGGAGTTCTTTACCTGACAAAAGAACACAGTGAGACAGTGGTAACTTGTGTGCCTGTTCTTGTTTTGTTAGCGAGTGAATTACGGGTTTAAGTATCTGTTTCTTCCGACGTTTCTGAAGCTTTCAGACGCAGTGTTATCAGACTGTTGATTGGAAACTTCGTTATAGGCAACCATAGGAGAAAGTAAAGCATTTGTGTGTGTGTGTTTTAACCAACAGATAGTACAATATGCTACGTAAGTATCGTTTACACTGTGCTGTTTTTATTCGTAATGTTTAGAACTGTTTGTATCGATCATGTATATGGTAATACGTGTAAAGCCACAGTTGTAGTTGTTTCACATAATATTACAATCAAAATGCTCAGAAAAATGTAATGGTTGAGAATGCGAGAAAAAATAAATCAAACCTGATATAATGGTGTGAAGTTTTAATACAGAGTTTTTAGAGTTTGTTTTTACAAATACAGTGAAACTTAATTAACTGAAGGAACTTTAGTTTCTCTTTTGTAGTAACATTAATTAGTTAGTATTACATTTAATTAATTATATTTAAATTAGAACCTTTATTAGAGTGTTCATTATAAAGACCCAGTTAAAAACTCTAGAAGATTCAGGAGACGAGATCTGAATGTTAGTTATTTCCAGAAGAGACTCAAGAGGGTGAATAGTTTATATTGAATGAAAGCTTGTCAAATAACAACAGGAAATACATTTAAAATAAGGATTTAGGTAATGATAGAATAACACCGAACCAAATGACAGAAGTATTTCTGATGCGATTTTGGACTCTCTGATATCTAGAAGTTTGTTGAATAAACTTTGTGAATAAAATATAGGAAATATAAAATTAGTGGTGTATTCACATAATGACTATCATGAACCAACAAAATACAGTTAGGTAGCACTAACGTTAATACGATGACCATCATGAACCAACAAAATACAGCTAGGTAGCACTAACGTTAATACGATGACCATCATGAACCAACAAAATACAATTAGGCGGCACGTTAATAGTAAAAGGCTTGAGAGTACAATAATCATAAATATAAAAACGTATCAGTAAATAATTGATGAATGGAGGGAGGTGGATTAGTAGTTAGAATATCGTTTGAGTAAATAAAATAAACGTAAAGGATAGAATATAGAATTATCTGATGGAGAAACGTAGTTAGGATAGTTTGATTTAAGAAACAACAACTTACAAATAAATGGTGGAAAATATTGAGTTAAGAATAGGTTAGATAAATGACGAAAAAAAGATGAAAGATAAAAATAAATTTTACATTAAACATAGCGAGCAGTCCGAATGAGGCACTGGAAAAATTTTAAACAGCATTACGATCCAGATGTAAAGTGAAATATTTCCGCAAGGGTACGACAAAACATGTTTTAACAACAGTAAAATGTCAAACAAAACATGTTTTAACAACAGTAAAATGTCAAACAAAACATGTTTTAACAACAGTAAAATGTCAAACAAAATATGTGTAACAACAGTAAAATGTCAAACAAAACATGTTTTAACAACAGTAAAATGTCAAACAAAACATGTTGTAACAACAGTAAAATGTCAAACAAAACATGTTTTAACAACAGTAAAATGTCAAACAAAATATGTGTAACAGTGATTAAGACTATTACGAGGGAAGTTGCTCGACTCGTAAACCGAGGGTCGCGAGTTCGAATACCCGTCATACCAAACATGTTCGCCCCTTTCAACAGTGGGGGCGTTATGATTCGACGGTCAATCCCACTATTCGTTGGTAAAAGAGTAACCCAAGAGTTAGCGGTGGGTGGTGATAACTAGCTGCCTTTACTTTACTTTTATATTGCTAAATTAGGGACGGCTAGCGCAGATAGTCCGCGTATAGCTTTGCGGGATATTAAAAAACAATCAAGGTTTCTAAGCTTCTGTTGACACATGTTAAGCCTTTAATGGTAAAGTACTGTGTCTTAAGCTGGCTACACTTTTCGTGTTATACCAGCAATGCTGAAGGCTTATGCTGGATGACTTTGACGCGTTAACCCCCTTGTTGATTTTCGAACATATATAATTATAGCGTAGTTTGTGATTGAGATGTTAAAAAACTTACGTTACTCGTTGTGTGTGCGAGTTTAAAACAGTTAGTAATTTTGGTGAAACATCGGGCCATAAGTATTTCGATCTCTAGGTTTCCCTAGCAGTAGAGTAGAGATTGTTGTTAATGTTGGAAACGTTCACGTGCACGTACCTTTGAGTGGGAAGAAAAGTATGAATGTATAATTCTAGCTGTAAGAAAATAAATTACTAACTGCGGGAAAGATCACAAGCGAAGAAAGAATTGAATGTAATTGCGTGTTGTAGTAAGTGTTCTTTATCCAGTTGAAGTCGGAAGACTGCCTTTCAAACAAGGTGGCGAATCAGGGTATTAGCTAGGGTCTGAAAACTGGCCATTCGAATTTTGTGAAGAAGTAAAACACCGAGGGCAAGATTGGTTTGTTTTGTGTGTAATTTTGTGCAAAGCTCCACGAGTACTATCTGCGCTAGCCGTCCCTAATTTCTCAGTGAGAGACAAGAGGAGGGAAGGCAGCTAGTGATTACCACCCACCGTTAACCTTTGGGGCTACTCTTTTACCAACGAATAGTAGGATTGACTGTCGAAATATAACGTCCCCAGGGGTTATTGGTCGAGCGTGTTTTCATGGGACGGAGATTCGAACCTGTGTGCCTCAGATTACGAGCAATACTAGGCTCCGAAGCAACGAAACGTGTACCAGAAATTCGAAATTCTAGTTGTCCTGAGGTGCATTCTGGTGAGTGTCTGATATAACAAAACTTTAAGGGTCCTTGAATCCTTGATGTTTTTCCACGTGCTTTAACAAGTGAAGTAAAGTCGAGCAATTTATATTTGCAAAATTGTATTTCCACTGCTCATTATTACATCCTTTTATACTGTCCCCACCCCTGTATAAAAATGATTAAATGTGTCATTAAAAGGTTTAGCACTAAGATATTTGTGTGTGTGTGTTGTCGACAACATATTTTGTAGATAAGATATTTTGACTGTTTTCAGCTTAATATATTTTGTCTGTCTTGGAGGAAAACTTCCCATCCACAAGACGAAAAACATAATTGGATAAACGTATATTGTACTCTTTTTGTAATAATGAGTTTTACACTTGTAAGATAGGTTCTTGTTTGTGTTGATACTCTATAGTCTAAACTTTTCTGATCATTTTCGTATTTATATAAGAGCGAAGAGAAATTTTAATCTGGCTTTGTAATGAACCAGTCTGTTCGAATATGGTTATCCTACAAGGCAGTGTGTTTGCGTGTTTCCTTACAGCAAAGCCGCATTGGGGTATCTGCTGAGTCCTCCGATGGGAAACGAACCCCTGATATCTATTAGCGTTGTAAAATTCGTGGACTCACCACTGTACTAGCAGGGGACACCTACAGAGCAGAAGTTAATTCACTGATCGCCCTCTTTGGACGTTCAAAAATCAGACTTCCACACCTGTATTATGAACTGTGTTTAAAGGCAGTATACCGAATTGTGTTAAATACGTTGTTCCAACTCTGTTTGTGTCTCAAAATAATATAATTCACTTCTACAAGTTCAAATATTTGTGTAGGGATGTAATACACGAATTAAACAAATTGTTAAAATATTTGTATATTACATGTTGGATTCAAAAATAGGGTTGATATTGCGTTAATAAAAGTGGCGCAGATAGCCTAGTTGCTTTACACCTTAAAACACTAAACTAACCAAAGTTAATAAAAGTATGTAAAAAAACACCCAACAAAAATACATCTGTTTGTAGAATAAATGGGTGAAATATATTCCAAGGTATCCAAGACACCGCAGGCCTGACATGGCCAAGCGCGTAAGGCGTGGAACTCGTAATCCGAGGGTCGCGGGTTGCCTGAACATGCTCGCCCTCCCAGCCGTGGGGGTGTATAATGTGACGGTCAATCCCACCATTCGATGGTAAAAGAGTAGCCCAAGAGTTGGCGGTGGGTGGTGATGACTAGCTGCTTTCTCTCTAGTCTTACACTGCTAAATTATGGACGGCTAGCACAGATAGCCCTCGAGTAGCTTTGTGCGAAATTCCAAAAAACAAACAAACAAACAATCCAAGACATTGTATATAAACCTGTGGAATCTCATATACGATACCACCTTAACCTAAGTGTCGATATTTTACACTCGTCTTTACCCATTGTAGTACGAAACATTATACGACCAACCTGCCCAGAACTTTTGTATATATGTTGTAGGTTTATGATGTATATATATATATATATTGCTGGTTATTTGTTTAAAATATCGCATGTTAAATAACATACCTTTACCAAGGGAATAAACTACCTTTATTTTTGACTGGTTATTTATATTACATGACTTACGTATTCAGTATATCTTGTATTTTGTATATACGTGTTTCGTGTATTGACTTCACTGAAATTGTTGACTTGTCTTTACAAGGTCTTCGTTGTTTCGAGCCTGTTGGATCTCTACGAATTTTTGAGGATTAAATACGGGGTAAATTACTTCAAATAATTACACTTACTCTTTAAAATATTCTGTAAAATAGTAATATTAACCATTAGTGTAAAACGCACTTTCTGATCCTGCATGAATGAAATGTGTTGTGGTTTTGCTTTGTTTGTTTTGGAATTTCGCACAAAGCTTCTCGAGGGCTATCTGTGCTAGCCGTCCCTAATTTAGCAGTGTAAGACTAGAGGGAAGGCAGCTAATCATCACCACCCACCGCCAACTCTTGGGCTACTCTTTTACCAACGAATAGTGGGATTGACCGTCGCATTATACACCCCCACGGCTGGGAGGGCGAGCATGTTTAGCGCGACGTGGGCGCGAACCCGCGACCCTCGGATTACGAATCGCACGCCTTACGCGCTTGGCCATGCCAGGCCTGCGGTGTTGCTCGGTGATGTGTTACAGTTATAGGAGGTGTACCGACTTTAAATAAAATTTTCTACAGCTTTTAATTTTCGTCTCTTTAAAAAGATACAAAATCTTCACTTTTTGTACCTCGTTTGGGGAGCTACATTGAGTTAGCTAGCTCTGTAGATATATCCTTATTTCCAGTGAAGATTCTGTAGTTTATAGAACAAAAACAAGCGTCTGTGGCCGTCATCGAAAGTATTACAACTGACTGAGAGAACTCTGTTAT
The DNA here is from genome assembly GCA_011833715.1 of Carcinoscorpius rotundicauda. Taxonomy (NCBI): domain Eukaryota; kingdom Metazoa; phylum Arthropoda; class Merostomata; order Xiphosura; family Limulidae; genus Carcinoscorpius; species Carcinoscorpius rotundicauda. The sequence continues at coordinate 87,903,526 of CM022398.1, forward strand.
ATATGCAGATTAGGAACCATTCGGAAAAGCTTTAAAAAAACAACAGATCCTTATCTGAAACATTAGAAATGCCTCGCGAGTCATCGTACGTCATCTTCTTTAAGAAATTTTTCTTTAACTACAAAATCAATTCTTCGGAACACGGACGTCTCGTTTATCTTACTTCACCAAAAAAAGTGAAATGTGTTACAAGTCTCATAGATATTGGATGAATCTGTTGGTCCCAGGGAACACAAAAGAACCTTTTTGTGGAAATAGAAACAAGCTGGTGATTCGGTTATATATAAAGTGTTAGTTTATTCCTAATACATCTCTAAACTCTCACAGGGAAAATGGTTTTACGTATAATATTATTTAAATTAAATAATAATTTTCTGTTGTACTCAGGTGTATCATGCTGAAGTTGGGCCATATATTTCCTCAAACAAAAAAGGGGGGGAGAGACTGAAACAATGAATACCTCGACAAACATTCCTACAGAGTTGAACTGTGCATGAGGAACGAACAAGTTAAGTATTCACCACCGCTATCAAGACACTTGTGTGTGACGTTAAAAGATTGTTTAAAGATCGCATGGAATCCAACAGAATTAGCACCCATAATATTCACGGTGGATGAGTTTTTGTTTAACCTAGAGCAAGAGCAACAAGGGATAACATTACCACACGGCCCAAGGACCGGCATGACCAGGTGAGTTAAAGCGTTCGATTCCGTAATCTGAGGGTCGCGGGTTCGAATCCCGGTCGCACTAAATATGCTCGCCCTTTAAGCCATTGGAGCGTAATAATGTGATGGTCAGTCCCACTATTTGTTGGTAAAATAGTAGCCCAAGAGTTAGCGGTGAGTGGTAGTGACTAGCTGCCTTCCCTCTGGTTTGACACTGATAAATTAAGGACGGCTAGCGCAGATAGCCCTCGAATAGCTTGCGTGAAGTTCAAAACCAACCACACGGCCTATTGCCACGTGGTTGGAGCGATCGACTCGCAATTCCCAGGGTCGCGGGTTCGAATAGCCATCACACCAAACGTACTTTCCCTCTCAGTCGTGAGGGCGTCATAAAGTGATGGTCAATCCCACTATTCGTTGCTAAAAGAGTAGCCCAAAAATTGGCGGTAAGTGGTGACGACTAGCTGCCCTTTCCTTAGTTTTAAACGGCTAAATTAGAGGTGGATAGCCTATATAGCCCTTGTAAATTTTTTCGAGAAAAATTCAGTAACAAACGCTTTACGTAGGCGTTCAGTGCATTCTGCCAGATTTTCATGTATATGTTTGTTATTTCTTTCTTCGAAATATGTCCCTTCCTCCCACACCTAATGGTTCAGTGATTAATTTTGCAAGCTTACGACGCTAGAAATATTTTCGGTGAGAAGATCACAGAAAGCTCATCGTGTATCTCTGTGCTTAAAAACCACCAAAGTCAAAATAAATGCTGGAAATGTATAACATATGCTTGTACATACGATTCAATGATTGTGAGGGAAAAAAAAATCTCGTCTCATGTATTGCTTGTCATCTGTTTTCTCCACTACCATGTCAGCCTCCACTTATCTCAACTTCTGATCAACGCAAGTTACTTGCTTGGAGCGAAACTAAAAATTCAACCTGGTGTCAGCGATGACCATAGATAATTAAATACACTATTCTTTCGCTGTCGTTGTTTAGTTGTGTTTCCATACTGTTAGCGATGTTTTCGGCCATAATCCCAGTAAGGCATCACGGGGTTCGACCAGCTTAGGAGATTTAAGTTAGCCTTAAATACGTATACTAAATGAACAATGTAACAACAACAACAAGTAAACAGTTTATAGTGAAAGTATAACGATGAAACTGGATATATTAAACATTCCAAACAATAGTGTCAATGAAAATAACTACAAAATATATTTCACTTAAGTAACAAAACACAAAATTAAGACTGCAAATTTTCAAATCTCTACTTCAACAGACATTCTTAGTTTTGGATTATAAAATATGCACATGCTTGTTTTTGAAGATAAATTTTCTTTTCCAAAATTATACCTTGAAATATAGGAATTTTTCGCATACAAAGTGAGTTAAATGTAACAGAACCTCCATACAAGTTGTTCGGTTAAAAAAAATAAGGCAAGAAGTGAGTTATGTATTACATTATGTTATGTTTTGGTGACGCTTTAGAGTATTTATGTTTCTGTACGTGTCTTAATCCCCTAAACACAGGAACGTTGTATAGAAATGAAAATATTTCAGCTGAACATGGCGCCATTTTATGATTGCATTTTCTGCAAACTTCCTGCCACTAATAGACTTCGAAGTAAGGGAACAAATGACAGCAAAGAATGCCCCATTTTGAATCGTCATCAAATTGCAATATTTGTGTAAGTTATACCTGTGCATTATTCCACGAACTAAGCGATCCCCGATTAGTTAGTATGATCTGATGGTCCATAGCTCTCGTCTCGTCACCACCTAAAACGTATATAAACCGCGCTCTGTATTTTAGGGTGCGTTATCAGAGTGACAGTCAAGAGTTGGCGGTTGGTGATATTGACTAGCTTTCGTTTCTTGTATTCTACCATCTGAAAAGTTACACAGAATAGTTCTTGTGTAGCTTTGAGCGAAATTAAAACAACAAGCAAAGCATCACCACATTTTTATGCTGTGCAGAGCTAACTAAGCTTAGCCCGCTCAGGTCGTCTTCCCGTGTTATCGGAAATTTCAGACTTGACTATCAACCGAATTCCGGATATTGCGGGAACAGGAAACGCCCACATTTAAACGAGGGCAAACTGAAATCAGCCAATCAGAATAAAGGAAGGCTGTGAGTGCGGTATTAATATTACTTTGCAAATAACAGCATTCTGTTAGCGCCAGTTTCGTTGTTTTTGTAAAGATATTTGCTAATTTTTACTATGAAGCGTAGTTCCCTGGAACCAAACACTTCGAGTGAGAAAATACAAAGTCCTAGAATATTTTATAACTGCTAAGAGAATTGCATAAATTAGACGAAGATAAACAGAAATTCGACCAAATGTGTCCTGAGGATGAGTTGGAATCAGTTGAAGGTGAAGGAAGTTTAGAAAAAGAATCTGAAAGTGATAATGATTTGTCTCAAGCTAGAAGGCGTGGTCCTCCATTGACTGAGTGATGTAGATTGTAGTGATATTTTTTTACACTAGAGATTGATTTACAGTTTGGCGGTAACAATGCAGGAACGCCTGGAAATCACATGTGCTGTTTGCAGTGAAAAACTCCACCTTGGAGAACCATACAAGGACATTTCCTTCAAACTGATCAAGAGCACAATTTGGTGAAAAACTCCTCAGATATAAAAGACGCCACCCTGGAGAACTAAACAAGGATATTCCATTCAAACAGATCAAGAGTTCAATTTGGTGAAAAGCTCCTCAGATATAAAAGACACCACCCTGGAGAACCATACAAGGACATTCCCTTCAAACAGATCAAGAGCTCAGTTTGGTGAAAAGCTCCTCAGATAGACACCATGGAGAACCATACAAGGACATTCCCTTCAAACAGATCAAGAGCTCAATTTGGTGAAAAGCTCCTCAGATATAAAAGACGCCACCCTGGAGAACCGTACAAGGACATTCCCTTCAAACAGAACAAGATCTCAATTTGGTGAAAAGCTCCTCAGATTTTAAAGACGCCACCCTGGAGAACCATACAAGGACATTCCCTTCAAACAGAACAAGATCTCAATTTGGTGAAAAGCTCCTCAGATTTTAAAGACGCCACCCTGGAGAACCATACAAGGACATTCCCTTCAAACAGATCAAGAGCTCATTTTGGTGAAAAGCTCCTCAGATATAAAAGACACCCTGGAGAACCATACAAGGACATTCCCTTCAAACAAATCAAGAGCTCAATTTGGTGAAAAGCTCCTCAGATATAAAAGACACCACCATGGAGAACCATACAAGGACATTCCCTTCAAACAGATCAAGAGCTCAGTTTGGTGAAAAGCTCCTCAGATATAAAAGAGACCATGGAGAACCATACAAGGACATTCCCTTCAAACAGACCAAGAGCTCAATTTGGTGAAAAGCTCCTCAGATATAAAAGACGCCACCCTGGAGAACCATACAAGGACATTCTCTTCAAACAGATCAAGAGCTCAATTTGGTGAAAAGCTCCTCAGATATAAAAGACACCACCCTGGAGAACTATACAAGGATATTCCATTCAAACAGATCAAGAGCTCAATTTGGTGAAAAGCTCCTCAGATATAAAAGACACCACACTGGAGAACCATACAAGGACATTCCCTTCAAACAGATCAAGAGCTCAATTTGGTGAAAAGCTCCTCAGATATAAAAGACACCACACTGGAGAACCATACAAGGACATTCCCTTCAAACAGATCAAGAGCTCATTTTGGTGAAAAGCTCCTCAGATATAAAAGACACCCTGGAGAACCATACAAGGACATTCCCTTCAAACTGATCAAGAGCTCAATTTGGTGAAAAGCTCCTCAAATATAAAAGACGCCACCCTGGTGAACTATACAAGGACATTCCATTCAAACAGATCAAGAGCTCAATTTGGTGAAAAGCTCCTCAGATATAAAAGACACCATGGAGAACCATACAAGGACATTCCCTTCAAACTGATCAAGAGCTCAGTTTGTTGCTTCCTCTGCATCAAACGCGGGTCAACATGCTGGTACACCAAGGTCCAGTATTGGTATTAGATTAAAGGTAAACCTATTACAGATAATATTCTCAAATTTGATGTGCTTCTCTAGTTTTCCTGTAATCTCTGTTTCTGTGACACGTGTTTTTATGCATTTTTGCTGTGGACCTGAGGCCAAGGGACAATTTAGCTACCTTGAGTCAGGGCTGAAAGGGTCAAACGTGAAATTACTGGGCAAATTTTTTTACGTTTTGAAAGGTAAAGTCCGTATAAGACAGAAGTAATTAATCGACGATGTGAAAGGGTTTTAGAAGTGGAAACGTCAACACTTTAACACCAGACTGTAATATTTTTACGCTTGTTGGTGACTCGTGTATTTATTTCCCAGGTTGGTAATGAACCAGACTATGGCACGTCCTTTGTTCATATAATGTAGCTACTGTACTTAAAAAAAAAGTAAATATATTAATGCATGTTGAAGAAATACCCGCATTCTGATGTGATTTGTTGAATAATGCAAACGTAGCACAAAAAAGTGTGTGTATATATACACATATACATATGTGTATTAAATGAAATAGGATTACACAAAGTTTAAAATAGATAACTACGACTACGCATGCTCTTCGTACAAACGCATTTCTACGTTATTCATTCTCTGCATTGGGCCTTTAAACAAACTACCCACACAACTGCACGTTAACTGTCTTTTATCATCTACAACTCCATTGTAGACAATGGTGACTGACAAACCCAGTGGGATTTAAACAGTTTGTGTAATGAAAGATGATGCTGGGGTGTCAGAAACTATTAGTAAACGTACAAAGTCAATGAGTGTGGCAACACTCCGTATCTTCTTTACATTGTCTTTCTTTTACTTCCCTCTGTCTGTCCGTACTTGGTTGCTAAACTTAGCTAATGTTTGTGTTCGTGTGTTAATGTACTATTTCAGTATTTCCATGGTATTTCCTTCTGTTTATCTAATGAACTTCGACATTTGAATCGACTTCAGTCTGGTTTCTTATTGTAAATTGGAAACCTTTACCACAAGTAGGTCTCATCGAGATCAAATACGTTTCTTGCATTTATTGAGTACCGTAATTAAGTAATATAAACGTGGAGTAATACAGCATCAGAAAAAACAACGAATACATACGAATTGAGGAACATAATACAAAACTTAGATCCATTAAAACACATATGGAATTGTTATCCATACTAACTAGTGTTAGTCATTGTTGCTGCAAATTGATTTTCTTCCGCAAGATAATGCTTGAAATTAAATTGTAATAAGTACTTTACTACTTTTATAATTGCACGTGGTTAACAACATAATGTATTTGTCCTTTGTAGTGACATCTCGTTTTTATTGGTCAGTGATTAGGCTTCGTGCGAATAGGCTGGAGACAGTTTTATATTGAGACGCGATTCTTCGCCTGATAATTATCACCCGAACTGTGAATCCGAGGATTCATGGTTTGCGGCTCGTTGTTGCAAAATGCGTTCCGCACTTGGGAGTCATAGGGTGAATTGTAAGAGTGGCAATGAAATGGGCTTAGATGGTCGTAGCCCAAGAGGCAGTGGTGGGTACTGTTTACATGCTATCAGTTGGAAACGGTCTCAAAGTGCTCAGTTTTTCCATGCTGTTGCTTGGTTACTCTAAATGTATTCGGTCAAAGGTCGAATTATATTGTTTAAATTCAATGTAATACTCAAAGAGCTTTTCTAAGAATACATTTACCATTTAAAATATGTTATATACCAATTGTTTAGTTACTTGGAGTATCGAACTGCCCCCTCTCCCCTTCAATGTAACGTATAGATCGTGACGATGCCAAATATTGTTTCCTTGTTTGAGGGGTTCCACGAGCCTTCAAATGAATAGTTCAGAGACGATCTCCAAATATTTCTTTTAAGTTTGCTGCATAGTAAATGTACGTTTAGCTGACTAGTGATAACCTCACCTCGTGCAAAACTGGATACACGAATAGAAGTTTTTCTCCGAAAAACCAGTGTATATCGATAACAATTATAATAATAAAACTGGTTCTCTGTTATACGATTTGCAGTTTTTCATTCGCTCGTACACGTAATAATAACTCGTAGTGGTTAGAGTTTTCATGGAAGTGACGTTGTTCGTGTTGAATGGAAGTGACGTTGTGTAAAACAGTAAATTTTGTCAGTATATTTTCTGGTAGTAACGTCCTTATTTACCTTATGAAAGTGACGTTTTCAGTGGGTTTTAACAGGCCCGGGATTGGTCAGGTGGTGAATGCACTCAACTCCTTATCTGAGTGTCGCGGGTTCGAATCTCTTTCACATCAAAATGCTCGCCCTTTCAGCCCTAGGGACGTTATAATGTTACGGTCGATCTCAGTATTCGTTAGTGAAAGAGTAGCCCAAGAGTTGGCAGTAGATGGTGATGACTAGCTGCCAACCTTCCAGTCTCTTACACTGCTAAATTAGGGACGGCTAGCACAGATAGCCCTCGAGTAGCTTTGTGCGAAATTTCAAAACAAACAAACAAAACAATTAAGGACGGCTAGCGCAGATAGCTCTCGTGTAGCTTTGCGCGAAATTAAAAAAAAACAAGAAAACCAGTTCAGTTTCACAAGTGTTAAATAATAATTTGTCGGTTTGTTTTAGGGAACCTTACAAGCACGTTTTGTTTGTTTTTGTTTTCGAAACTGGCTATAAAAGGAGCAAGTTAAAATTTTATCTTACAACAAACGAAACAGTTTTACTTAACAATTTAATTTTAACTTGATTTAGTTGGGAATTATTTGTTAATAAAAAGGCCTGAAAGTATTCCACGCTGTCCAGGCGTGTCCAAGTGTCGCCACTACATATCTGGTAAATATTTTACGCCAATCCATTTTATCATGCCGCTAAACTAGTTTAAAGTTATGAAAAACTTTTAATGACATTTGTGGTTACTGGTACGCATTTACCCTTATTTCCATCTGTGATATAACTTAGGGTTGTAACTGTTTATATCTCGTATGCCCAGAGTGTATTATAATTGGCCTGTTTTTTACGTATTGGTATCACTTCAGTAAATTATTCTGTTTACGAGAAAATCACAATAAAATAAATACAAAGAGCCCTCATACCTTAGTGTCGTGCAGAGTCATCATGACCTGTATAGTTTTAAAGCGAATTAGGAGACATGAAATGTGTCAACATGACGCAATGGTAAAAACATGACTAGTCTTTTACTGTGTTTGTCGCCATCTTTCCTTCAGTGAGTCCGGCATGGCCAAGCATGTTAAGGCGTGCGACTCGTAATCTGAGGGTCGCGGGTTCTCATCCCCGCCGCGCCAAATATGCTCGCTCTTTCAGCCGTGGGGGCGTTATAATGTTACGGTCAGTCCCACTATTCATTAGTAAAAGAGTAGCCCAAGAGTTGGCGGTGGGTGGTGATGACTAGCTGCCTTGTCTCTAGTCTTTCACTGCTAAATTAGGGACGGCTAGCACAGATAGTCCTCGAGTAGCTTTGCACAAAATTTAAAACAAACAAACAAACTTTCCTTCTCTCTTTTGTTAGTTAGTTCGGCAAATTTGCATTGGCAGTCTTTTTTTTCTTTACAGTTGTATAAAGATTTACACACGTGCAGTGTGAGCACCATATATATCGAGTTTCTTTTATTTCCATAACGTGATTGTAACAAGTCTTGGTGGACAACATTGGTCGTCTCTTAACGATTGTAATTATGATGTGTGTGTTTTTTTTAACTAATTAAGCAGTTAATTATACTTTACGAACAAGAACTTCGACGTCTATACGAGTACTCCGAATGCTTTCGGAATGCAGCTGTTACTTTGGAAAGTGCTAAAATATCTTTAGTTGTCGAACGGGTACAATACGATGTTGTAATCACCTGAATACGAAATATCCGATTGAGGCACGTCAGATAGTTGTTCAATATTTTTGGTTCGATTTACAGGAGAATAGAAACATAAAATTCGTTTTAATGTTTCGAATAAATAGATAAATATTATTAACCCTGAGCCCGTTAAGGCCCTGATTTAAAGACAGTTGTTGTGTATGTCCCATTGTGTTATCGTTTCTATTAAATACAGAAATAATTGCAAATAGAATTATTGTTCCAGTTGAAAGTAATCATACTGCTTATTTTCTCAAGTAATATACTGTAATTCGGATATTATGTGAGCACTACGACCATATACATTAAACCAGAAACATTACCACAAGGATGTCTCCAGCGTGTTTTGTTTGTTACGAGTTTGTGTCTTTGTGTTTGATGTAGGCTGGGGATTAGTCAAAAGATCACTCTCTTTGGCTGGTTCCCTATGATGGGAAACCAAATTAACCAAAATTGTGAAAATGTTAAACTCTGCCCGTAATTCTTTCGTTTCCAAGAAAGTTCGAAAGAGTTCAAGATAAACAGTTCCACCATTTGTGTGCAGATAACAGTTTAATCGAACGAGTCGTGCACGTGCGTTGTTGTGTGGTCGATAAACTGCGAGGAAATATTTGGTGATGTGCATGTTGCAACTCGTGTACACGGGAATAAGGAAATGTATGTACACATCCTCGCAGTCATATCTAGTGTTAAAAATTTACATTAATGTACACGCGGGCATATTCCGAAAATAGAATTATCTCTAATGAAAAAAAACACCATTCAAACGATATTTAAGAAGCAATTTCTACAACATTGGGATTGTGATGGAACGTTTATTGTTGTTGAAAACGTGGCGATTTTTTTTTTTCTTTTCTTTTCAGAAGAACTTTGCAATTGGTAAATTTCGACACATACTTTCACGCGTGTACAGAATTAATCGAAAGTCTATGGAGAAAAGAGAAATTCCGAGTTTTCTTTTCCCCACAATAAAAGATAAAATCATTAGTGTAGTTAGAGATAACACAGTTGTGCGAACCTGATGCTAGTAATTGAGTCTTTGTATTTTGGTCAAGGAATTGCATCTGTCTTGGAGATACTTGAACGAATGTTTCGAAATAAAAGGAAATACTTGAGAAAGACGTTGTACTTATTCGAAACAAACGTGAAGAAATGTGAACTTTGATAAAATGTATTTAATCGTAAAATAAAAAAACGGCATGTTTATTTGTATGTTCTTTTGAATGAAATAGAAATTGATCATTCTTTTGACGACCAGGTTTCACGTTGTATAGAATCTCGAACTTTTGTTGATGAGCCTAGAATGTTCTAGTTTGGTTAGATGTTTTGTGAACTACAGTTACTTGTAACGATTAAACGTTACTCAGGAGTCGTTGTGATGACGTTTCACATTATTCCAAATCCATTAAAGCGTTCTGTAAGTATATATCGATTTTTACTTTTTTTAAAAAGTGCCACAGAAGCATTTGAAATGAAACCTTGGAAGTCATTTTGACAAACATTTATTCCTAACTCTAAGCATTATCAACAGAAAGAATCCTCAAGAGTGATTATTAACACACAGGAAGGATCAGGTCACGAGGTTTTAAAATCGCCATCTTTTATCTCGCGCTCTTGTTTCCATTAAGGCCCTTTTGTGCTGTTGAATCTTGTTGTATTAAAGCCCAAGTCACCGATTTGTTTTTATACCGTTCATTACTCACTTGAGCTTTCGCCCGATAGTAACCTCAGTATAAAGAACTGTATTTTCTTTTTAAAATAAATGGGGCAATCCCCAGCAGTGTAATTATTAGTAGAGAATAAAATACAACTCGTATTTTTGGGGTCCTTGTAATCAACAAAATCGTGGACACGATATGAACTTGATGCATAAACACATTTAAAAACTATTTTAAAAAGCTGATGAAACTTACCAGTAATTTTAGGGTTAACTATTACAAAGTATGATTGCACTTTAATAAATTTATGTTCGGTTTTGTGATAAACCGTATATTATAGGCTCCGTTAACCTAAGGTAATGTAACTAAAAGTTCAGTGTGGTTAATCTTACAAGAGTACAGTATGTTTTTATATTTGTTATAAGTCATTCATTAAATCATTTACCTCACAAATGACATTGCGAAAAATTTGTTTTACTAACACTTTACACACAATAATATGTGTAAAACAACAAGAATAATGATGTACCCCATATTACCAGTCGAGCGCTCTAATTACCATATCAGTGTCAGCCATTGAGGTTAGCAATCAAAAATATTTGTCAATGAATATAGTTAAATGTACATATATATAAATTCCGTGTGTTTGAACAATAAAGTTGTTAGAGTGGTGGTATCCTTTAGATATGAACAACCTAGTACGTATATTTCTGCAATGATTTCCTTCGTTTTAGCGCGAAACTCTGCAGTGAGCTCTATACAGATAGGTTCAGTCCACCACGGGACTCTCAAACTAGGATTTTATCATTATAAGGGTGAAACTTGCCGCTGATCCACTGGGCAACTTTACAACTAAATATACACAACAAGGAAGTTATAACACACAATATTGTGTCGAGAAGCCAGAAACAAATAACATGCTAAAGAACACGCGCTGTTATTCAGAAGTGTGGGTTAAGCACCTTCAGCATCTCAGACTGTGGTAATCCAAATTACGGATTTTCCGTGGATGTGCTTTACTGGATTCTTATTTCACACAGTAAATTCCAAGACAACCTCACCATTCTCCAAGTAGAACGAAAAAAGCACGCAACCCTGCTAACAAAGGAATGAATATTTGCTATACATTTGTTTATCAAATGCTGTAAGTGTAGCTTCCAATTTGACCTCCATTTTTTTTTTTTTTTTTTCAAAATCCGCGACTTGGGTTTTAATACAACAATTTGTAATTTATAGAATATCATAATATTAAACAGAAGCTGCAAAGACTAAGATCGGCTAAAATAAAAAGTTGTATTATAATTACCTGGAGTGTAAAGGACTTTTTTATTATTTTAACTTTATTATCGACTTACAAATTGTGAAATGATTGGATAATTGCTCTCCACGTGATCAGTGTTTTCAGGTGATTGGCACTAGTTGAACAGTTTTGATTCTATAACTTTCAGGTCTCAGCGACATAGTGAATAGATCGTGGGAAAACTGTTTTATTAATATCTTTCAGAAACTTGTATTTCTCTCTCAGGCAGCCACCTAGAGAGAGAGAGAATAAGAAGAGAACTGAAGCTGTACCCCAGGATAGATCGTTGCCTATTTTTGGTACCCCTTGTTGGATAGTGGAAGGCTTACGGACTTTGTATGCTAAAATCCGGGGCTCAATTTTCCAAGTGGGACACATCAGATAGCCTAGTATGGCTTAGCTTTAAAAGTAACCAACCAGAGTCGTCTGAGTAACTTCAGAACTATAAATGATAGGATTTAGAGTAGAATACCAGAGTCGTCTGAGTACATTAAAACTATAAATGACAGGGTTCAGAGTAAAATATCAGAGTCGTAGAGTCGTCTGAGTACATCAAAACTGTAAATGATAGGGTTCAGAGTAAAATGTGTCCCTAATGTTTCCAGAGTTCTAGTCAAATCTCATTATTCGGTCAAACGAAAGTAGGGCAGGAATTGACGTTAATTGCTGTTGACTCAGCTACCTTCCCTGAAGTACAAAGTTAGGAACGACTACGCGAAGATGAGTTTTTTGTTTAATTTTTTACCTGTGCTGGAATGTTCTGAAACAAAATTGATTTTCCTGACACCAAATTTAAACTCGTAATATTTTTTTTGTGTTCTTACAGCGCCAATTTTGTTGTTGCTTTTCTAAAACATTGAAACGTTTTACTCAGATCAAGATGTCTGCGAACTAACCAGATTCGTGAAATCAGGCTTCGAGACTTTGGAATGGCTTTGCTGTACGCATAAAGCAATTTACAGTTACAAAACAAAGAACTGTTTTATGTATGGTGGAAGGCGTATGAATACCGGCGGAAGTATATTATTTATTCAATCAAACTTTTAGTAAATCAGCCCTCCCTCCGAAAAACGTTTAATCTTTTCTACACATATTATCACGTAGGTAAAAATACAAATACATATAGAGTTACTCCTGAGAATAAAGTGTAACATTTTGGATGTGTTTGTGAAAGAATACGAGGTAACCAATGTAATAAGTGGCACCAGTCCAGATTATCTTAATAACATAAGCTATCAAATATCGGGCCACGTACGTATTTCCGCACTGCTTCTGTACAGAGCCTTTCCAGTCAGTGTTTTAACGTTGTTCGCAACTTAGAGAATCTCCAGTGGAAATTTCAGAATGGCGGAAATGGATAAGAATCCAGTTACTCTGTCAATAATCTCAAGCTACTGGAGCGCGTGTGCGAGCGTACTGAGCCACTCGTCCATAGAAGAACACGGTGAGATGACCACTGTTTGATTGTTGTTCATAAGGAGTTGCTACGATTTTATCTGTTATTTCTAGATTACTCGTACCTTTATTCAGTGTCTCCATCGACGTCAGTACAAGAAGTGATATGTGATAGATAAAGCTCGGGGTATCTTTTCACACAAGTGCTAATTTATTTGGTACTTATAAGTTTTCGTCTCATTGAAGATCTAACCCTCTTCGGATAATGGTCCAGCATGGCCATGCGGTTAAGGTGGTAGACTCGTAATCTGAGGGTCGAGGGTTCGAATCCATGTCGCACTAAACATGCTCGCCCTTTCAGCCGTGGGGTCAATATAATGTGACGGTCAATCCCACTATTCGTTGGTGAAGGAGTAGCTCAAGAGTTTGTGGTGGGTAGTGATAACTACCTGCCTTCCCTCTAGTCTTACACTGCTAAATTAGGGACGACGGCGAGCGCAGATAACCCTCGTATAGCTTAGCGCGAAATTAATAACAAACAGTCTTCGGGTAGTATTTTATTTTAAAACCCCTACGTACGTAGTTAATAACGTTTTGTGGTCCTCCGCTGTTACAGCGATTAGTCTACGGATTTACAACACTAAAATCAGGGATTCGATTTCCCTCGGTGGACTCGCAGATGTGTTTTTGCGACTGCGTTAACCTTTTACAATATTTTGTTGTTTTATCAGTGGGGTCCTGGTATTCTATACTATTATTTTCAAACTTAAAAAAAATATATCTCAATTTTCTTCAGATATTTCTGTACTAGTTTGTATCGTTACGTTTATTGATCTGTGACGTGGCTATTAATCAAATTTATATTATTATTGATTTCTTGCACCCAAGAAACTTCAAAGGGTATTAACACTGAATCAGACTAATATCTTTCTTTTGGCAAATTTTACACTAAATACTAATTCTAACTCTTGCAAATACCGATAGGTGGACACTGAACCTCACTACTTCTTTTATTTTCCTAGTCTCAGTAAACTTGAGTGTGGTTACAAAATCTGTTCTTTTGGTTTCAGTAAACTTCTGAAAACGGCTCATGTAATCTGACCGATTTCCTTATTCTAACTGTAACACCACACACGTGTTAGCGACATTTCCCTTGGCGCTCGGACACTACTTCAGGTGAAACCAGTAGCTCATTAATAAAACTCTTCAGGTTATTTATTTTGTCTTGAAAAAATGAAAGTTGAAGCTCGAGGGAAGAACGAACAAATTAATTTTTCTGTTGTGAACTGAACGCATGACACAATGTAATGGTCAGTCGTAAACTGATGAATTATTACGTTGGGAAGTGAAGTTACGATCTGATGTATTGTTCAGTTATGAAGTTTGCGGTCGTTACTGTCCTCTTAAAGCAGAATGTTGTATGTGTGAAAGAGTGAAACTGTTGTGTTTTCTTCACACTACTGAAGACAATTGTTTTTTCAGCGGACCAAGGTCGGCCAGCTTTACCTTGCAACCTGGAAACCATTCCTAAAGTGGACTATTTTCCTTCCCAGCGGCACCGCTGGAATACGAATGAGGTGAGATAAACCATCTGATGAATGATTTAAATCGAACATATTTTTAACTGTCTGATTTAATTGATAGTTGTAACAGTTTGTCAAAGATGTTTTATAACTTGTAATGCTTTATGTAAGTATTATTAAGTTTTTATATTGTCTCATATTGTAATTTATATATGGTGAAGAGTCGCTATTGTATTTCCTCCTTTTGTCTTGTTAATGTGTTACATCTTCCACTCATCTGTACGACAGATCACTTCAATACATCACGTAATATGTTGAAAATGTAGCTAAGAAAAACAATATGTACAAAGAACTATATCACGGATCTCTTTGTCTAAATCTAAGTTGTTTTAAGCTTTAGTTGAAAGAATACTTCACTAATCCTTGCTCGTTTACATAATTTAATATTATTAATTACGTATTATAGATTCAAAACTGATCTATAATCTGTGGGCCGAGTAACAACGTCGAAAATATTTCTTGGCAAAGAACAGCACTGATAAAGTTATCTTTCGTTGTCGTGTTGCTACTCGTACGTAATATTCAAAACTGGCTTTTGTTAAACTGTTATTTAAGTAACGGAATCGATAAAACTTGCTTCAAGTTATTGTGTTATTACTCGTGTATAAGTAACACACGCAGAAAATTGACCTTTATTAAGCTTTGATTTTTAGTAACAGTTTACACAAAAAGTAAGTTGAGATACAATTAAGTAATTTTTCAATTTTCTTTCAACCTTTATTTGACGTATTATTTTTTTTTAAAAGTGAGTTGCACTAATTGAGGCGTATACACATTTTCTAGTAACTTTAAGAACATCCCACTGGAGCACGTTTAAGCTGCTACAAATATATTTAATTCCACACTCGTAGTCACTACCAAATTACACTTGTTGGACGGATAGTTTATTTTACATTCGCGTTTTGTAAAGCTGGTAAGCGATTTAAAATCGCGTAGTTGCCAAGTTGATAGGTGTGTATCAACAAAAGCTGTCATTTTGCTGACTACAAGTAACTAATATTTACCTAACAGTCTGAATGATATTTAATGTATTTTTCATACATTTTGTGAACCCGACCCTCTTATGGAGAAGCTTCAACTGTCTTTTATTAGAGAAGAACCGTAGTGATATAGCGGTATGTCTGCGGGCTTACGACACTAGAATCCGTGGTTCGATACTCATGGTGGGCAGAACTGAGATAACCCATTGTATAGCTCTGTGTTTAATTACAAACAAATAAACCTTTTTACAGAAATTCACAATCCAAGTGACGAGGAAAAAATCTTCATCTGTAAGGCCACTGTTTTTCTTCACTTTTTGTTGTACTTTTATTTTAAAAAATTGTAACAAGCTTTTTTTTGCCTCATCGTAGCTTCAGGGTTACAATTTCTCTTACGAAAATAATGAGAGATGATAGGCCTAAAACTCCATTTATTTTTCTCCTAGTTATCTCATAGAATTCTTCAATTTGGGTTTTTATTTTTTTCATTTCTTTAGAAGTAGAAAAAATCACTCTAGATTAGGCCCGGTATGGCCAGGTGGTTAAGGCACTTGACTCGTTAGCTGAAGGTCGCGGATTGGAATCCCCGTCACACCAAACATACTCGCCCTATCAGCAGTGGGGCGTTGTAATGTGACAGTAAATCCTACTATTCGTTGGTAAAAGAGTAGCCCAAAAGTTTGCGGTGGGTGGTAATGACTAGCTGCCTTCCCTCTAGTCTTACACTGCAAAATTAGGGACGGCTAGCGCAGATAGCCTAGTGTAGCTTTGCACATACACGTGCACCGTTGTAGACCAACAAAACTTGTATACCGTATTTTCTGGAACAGTTTATTGACGACATGTAGTTCAAGGCGTGACTTGGAACGTGGCATATCTCGAAAACGTTAATGATACTGACACGACTAATTTATTGGAGTTGCCAGGAATTTCGTCATTTGACACATGAAACATACAGTCACCTTTTTCCTTGTTGGTATGTAGCTAAGACAAATGTTGGCTCGACACCTTTGTTACCTTCTTTGGGTGTAACGGCGATTACTGTTGGCTCCAATTTGTCATTTGTGCAATACTTCTCAAAGTTTAATTAATCGCACTTTTTAGCCTCCGTACTTTCATTAGCAAAGTTTTATTTGTAAGTTCTGTTGCTGTGATTCTGTTAGTGAGCTACAATGTTTCACTTGTTTAATCGAGATACAGAGGCGTATTGGATGTGGCTTTTGTGTATAAAACAAAATAAACATCATATGATACAATGTGAACAAAATACGAGTATAAATAATCAGTTATTTTAAAAACTACCGAGTTAACTTGACGTGAAGTTTATGGAAGGTTCATTTTACTGAGCGTCGTTTTAATGTGTGTACAACTATTAAAATATGTTAAGTGAGATTGTATTTGCTCTAGCATTTAAACCTCTTGTAACTTGGAAAGGTATATTATTGTGTTTACATATAATAAGGAAATGTATTATTTTGTTTGTTAATCATTGCCACATTAAACAATTTCCTTCTGTAACTGGTAATGTTAGATGTATTTATGGGTGTTTGTTGCTGCAAAGACACATAGGGCTATCTGCTGTGTTCACCGAGGGCAATGGTATCCCTGATTTTGTGCGTTGTAAATCTGAAGACTTACCGTTGTCCCACAGGGGACATGCATCTGTGGTCGGGGAGTAGCTTAATCTTCAGTTAGGTTCTGGCAGTGACATAAACGTTTAATCACTGAGGCGTAGGCTTAAAAAACACAACAAAAAAAACCTATGAAATAGGGAGACCTACAATTTTTTGGTCAGAGTTAACAATGCGTGTTGATTAATAAGAAATAAACGTCTCAATACGTTCAAACTCGAGTTAAATAAACAAAACAATGCCGTTCGATCAATAATCGCGAGATAATACAACGTAACTATATTACAACTGATAATTCATTTGAACTGTACAGACACGAGACAGAAATACCCAAGAAATGGAAAATGTAATCGTCTCACTGAAGATCCATCCTTCTTCAGGTAATGGCAAGGTGGTTAAGGCACTCAACCCGTAATCCGAGGGTCGCGGGTTCAAATTCCAGCCACACCAAACAAGCTCGCCCCTTTTAGCCGTGGGGGCGTTATAATGTTACGGTAAATCCTACTCGTCGTTGGGAAAAGAGTAGCCCAAGAGTTGGCGGTGGGTGGTGAAGACAAGCTGCTTCCTTTTTGTTTTAAACTGCTGAATTATGGACGACTAGCGCAGATAGCCCTCGATTAACTTTACGCGAAATCAAATTAAAATCAGTTTGTGTTCTACCAGAAGTTATGATACAATGTTTTCAGTTCTTCTAACAAGCATCGTAGTACCTCGTGCAGCAGGGGTTTAGTTGTTGAGGGTCAGTTTTTATTTTTATTTTGTTTCCAATTCAAATGTAACGTACGTTTTATGTTTATTATTTGTACATTGTCGAACGTCTACGACCAGAATCAACTTCTTAATTGCTCTTGGCAAGTGACGCGAAATAATGAGTATCGTTATTAAAGGGCATTTACAATTGTGCATTATAAAAGCGTTAAAAATGCATTTGCCATGTAGCACATTTGTTTAACAACCGTAATTTCGCCTTGTAGAAAACGCTGGTTTCTTTCTATATTATAAAACTTTATGTGAATACCCTTTAGACAGTCCCTGCCCCAGTGGTACAGTAGCATGTCTGCGGACTTATACTGCTAGATACCGAGTTTTGATGCCCGTGGTGAGCAGAGCACAAATAGTCCATTGCGTAGCTTTGTGCTCAACTTCAAACAAACAAACCTTTAAGACGATATAATTGCACATTTCACTGTGGAGAAGAAGATAAAAACGTTTCGGCAAGAAGATCCTTCAATTATCTTTCACAAACAAAACCTAAATCATATTCTTCAACCCCCAAGTTTCAAGGAACAAACTTGAGAATCGAAACGAACAAGGCAGATCTGTAGATAATAAACTAATAGACTCCAAGCCAGAGAAACGGTATTGCGAGCAGACAAAGAGGTAGACGGTGTGATATGGAATGAGTTCTATATTAAGCTGCAGAAGGAAATATGCTTTAATTATTCCTCCTTTATAATTGTATATTTCAAAACATGGTAACTCGTAATATCGGTAGCTGTCATAGTCACGTGCACAACTTACAGAGCTGAGTAATTATCCCGAATCTCACCGTGTGGTTCGTAATTACTTACTTATATTGAGGGGATTGTGGTGTGAGATTACCCATCCGTAAACTACGTGAAATTATGGCATGCATTTGATAGGTATTGTGCCAATCTAGCTACGAGAGATTAATTATTAATGCTTTGATTTTAAGGGTTTTTTTGCTCTTCTAGATATTTTAATTTGTAACTGTTGGTGTATTTCGTGGCAGGTTATAATTGCTTTCGTGCAGTAAGGGTTGTAGATATATCTTAAATCAAAATTATTCTACGCACACGCACAAAAGGATTCTAATATTTCCTGGGTGTGGCGTGGCCAGGTGTTGTTTAGGCGTTCGACTCGTAATCTGAGGGTCGAGGGCTCGAATTCCCTTCGCATCAACATGCTCGCTCTTTCGGCCGTGGGGTCGTTATAATGTGACAGTCAATCCCACTATTCGTTGGTAAAAGAGTAGTCCAAGATTTGGAGAAGGGTGGTGATGACTAGCTGCCTTCCCTCTAGCCTTACACTGCTAAATTAGGGACGGCTAGCACAGATAGCCCGCGTGTAGCTTTGCGCAAAATTAAAAACAAAACAACAAACAAACTAGGGCACGGCGTTACACGAGTCTATGTGATAAAACTGTGAATTGGGGGGCTTATGATGCTCTAAAAACATTCCACGTTTTTGGGGTTGTAACTGTGATATAAAAGTGACAGTCAGATTCCACTGTTTTTGTCATACGACAGTAGCTGTTGACTACCTTTCTTCTCTGTGGTCTCATTCAAAAAATAATAGTTTATGAATATATAACCGATTGTTGTAGCTTTATGGGGAAATTCTGAATCAATAGTACAACTCCAGATATTAACAAAAGAAGATCTTAGAATTCGACTCGATGGATTTCTGAATGACACGTGCACTGTTCGCTTAGAAATGGAGTATCGAAAAATGAGAGAAAATCATCAGTAGTTGTGAAACGTGAAATTACTTTAGGCAAGATTTGAGTAAAGTAATGTATGGGACATTATCCTTTTATTCGCTTATATTGTAGTGCGACAGTAATACCAAGCTGGGGGAGCGCGTGCACCTGATTCGATTTTATCACTTATCAGGATTTTCACCGGTCTACCCTCAAATTGAAATTCTTTTAAGCAGGACTAGAGGAAACTAATCCTTGAAACCTTGTATGCAGTCAAGTGTATAAAAAAACAGGGTTTGACCTCTTGAGTCCAAAACTGTAATTAGATCTCAAATCGGCAAAGAGATGACGGAGCTATGAGTTTAAAGCTTGTACTTGAAAGAAGCAGCAATAAAAAAACGAAAACATAGAACCATTCCATGAGCCATTATGCCGCGGCTGAAAACAGTAAAACAACTTATCGTTTTAAACCAGGATTTAACACCAAAACTTGAAATGACAACTATGTTGAAACTTCCCAAGTAAAGTGTATTTCATTGCCTTTTCAAGCAAGTTTGTTTGATTAGACTAAGTTTAGTCTAATTTTCTAATTTAAATAAATTGCGTTTCTGTTAATCCTGATAAATTTTTCGTTTGAACAATGGGACGTTTAGAATTATTCTACAAGTAAAGCCAAAAAGGCCCCTAGGATTAGTCTACAACAACTGAAACCAAAAGGGCCTCTAGGATTAGTCTACAACAGCTGATGCCAAAAGGGCCTCTAGGATTAGTCTGCAACAACTGAAGCCAAAAGGGCCTCAAGGATTAGTCTACAACAACTGAAGCCAAAAGGGCCTCTATGATTAGTTTACAACAACTGAAGCCAAAAGGGCTTTAAGAATTGGTCTACAACAACTGAAGCCAAAAGAGCCTCAAGGATTAGTCTACAACAACTGAAGCCAAAAGGGCCTCTATGATTAGTTTACAACAACTGAAGCCAAAAGGGCTTTAAGAATTGGTCTACAACAACTGAAGCCAAAAGGGCCTCAAGGGTTAGTTTACAAGTAAAACAAAGAAGCCTTTCTAGGATTGATGTATAGCAAGTAAAGCTAAAAAGTCTTTCTAGAGTTGGTCTTCAGCAAGTAAAACCAAAAGGCCTCTTTAGGGTTAGATTAAAACAAATAAAATGGAGTTCGCTCGTTGTTAATGCAATTTGATTTATTGTTACGTGTACAAAGCAAATAGGAATTCAATGCTATATATTTTTAACATTACGATTGAAACAGATGTGCTTGAAAAAGGGTAATGTTAAGCCTTATTTGAAGAACTACCCTAAAAATGGTGTCGAAACCGTAAAATAATATAATAAAACAGTAGGAAGCATGTTTGTCTTAATTATCACATATGAAGTTAGTTATATTGTAAGGATTTTTTTAAATTTTGCTATGTGAAATTAAGGGCTATTTTACGTCTTTATTTACAAGCGGTTTGTTTTGTTTTACAGTTTTTTTTTATCAGTTTCGCAGTTCACTAATTGTTCTAACAATATCCGCTAGTTTTATGTTCACTCGTACGTTATCCGTAGGCCTTGTGTTATTCCTGACTTGTACCTATAGATTACAGAGCAGAAACAGCTGGAAAAGACATCTTCCCCAGCCTGTCACCTTTCCAATCTCAAGTCCGATAGACGCAAGTATATATATCTGGGTTCGCTAATAGAATTTGAAATACCAGACAACATTCTTGGCAGATTTTCAGCATTGTAATTTAATATGTACAATTGTGTTCTTTCTCTCTTCACACCATCTTTCATCTTTTCGTCCCATTCTGTCTTCTCAGATGTTGTGCATCGCACGGCATCTCTCTTAACTTTAATATGTAATTTCCATATGGTAGAAATATAACTGTGCTATTTATTATCCGTTCATGTTAAATTTCCTCTTCTATACTTTTTTGTGTGTGCCGAGCTTGGTTTGTAATGTATTCCACGAGTGTTTTTTTCTATATAGTTTGAATGTGTTCGTGAAAATAAATTTTCTGTTAAATTGTTGTCAACGAATCATGGAATATTGAGAATTTAATTGATTAGATCTTGTATGTTGATTACTTACAGACTGAGAGTCGTATGTTGTATACTGACCACTTACAGACTGAGAGTCGAGTGTCGTACACTGACTAGTAACAGGCTGAGAGTTGTGTGTCGAGTGTCGTATACTAACTAGCAACAGGCTGAGAGTCGTGTTTGGTGTCGTATACTATCTGGTTACAGGCTGAGAGTCGTGTGTCGAGTGTCATATACTATCTGGTTACAGGCTGAGAGTCGTGTTTGGTGTCGTGTACTAACTAGCAACAGGCTGAGAGTCGTGTTTGGTGTCGTATACTGGCTGGTTACAGGCTTAGAGTCGTGTTTGGTGTCGTATACTGGCTGGTTACAGGCTGAGAGTCGTGTTTGGTGTCGTATACTGGCTGGTTACAGGCTGAGAGTCGTGTTTGGTGTCGTGTACTGGCTGGTTACAGGCTGAAAGTCGTGTTTGGTGTCGTATACTGGCTGGTTACAGGCTGAGAGTCGTGTGCATGAGTTTTCTTATTTGCATTTTTTCTTTACTATTAAAAATGGTGCAATCGTTCTTGTGTTTATATCCAAACATAGATTTGTATGTGTAATAAAATAACCACTCCCAAACCTCTTTTTAAAACAAAATTCGAGCATTGCTTGTAAAGTATCGAACCAGTTATTTGGTTCCACAGCAAAGTATACCATGAGGAGAAAAGTAAAATTAAACCAAAATTTCTTTTCCTGTCTCGATGTGTGGTTTGTGTTTGACTTCATTAACAGTAGCTATGAAGGTAATGTTTGTGTCAGACTTCATTAACAGTAGCTGTGAAGGTAATGTTTGTGTCAGACTTCATTAACAGTAGCTGTGAAGATAATGTTTGTGTCAGACTTCATTGGACTAATTCATTTTTTAATTGTAGTTATAACCTTTAAAATTGCTATTTTTTAATAAAGAAGAAAATGTTGTTTTTCCTTTTCTATGATATTTTAATGTAGGCATATTATACTTGTTTGTCTATATATATTATGGTAACGTTCCTTCACATATATTTAAAAATAAGTAGACAACCTAAGTATTTCTTATGTTGTGTGTGAATTAACTTTGTTGGTGAAGTATTTTCAGTTTTTTTCCTCAGTTCTGTACTGTACTTTACCAAACCTATTTTAGTTTACGTTTATTCTGCCAAATAACACTACCAGCGTTTCTTGGGTAACAAAGGTTTTTCAAGTTTGTTTAGATATTTTACAATCCGCATAGAGAACCAGTGTCAAGGTTCTAATCTTTCAGCGCCAGTTGCCGTTTCAGTTGATGATCACCGGAACATAATTTACTATCTCGGGAAAGTCATCGTGTTTCTAGGATGAACAATTTATGAATAACAATACCGCGATTTTCTTTGTATCAAAATCGTGATAAGATTTGGAGCTTAAGAGATGCAGCAATATTTTTTCTTTCCCAGAAGTCCTTAGTTACGCTACGAGCTCGCTTTCTGCATTCTGTTCACTGCGCATAATCGAAAATCCCGGATTTTAGCGTTCCGTATCCGTGAACTGACCTCTGACTCCCTGGGTTACCTGGCTGGGTAACCACAGCGTTTCTCTAGATCACCAGTTTGTAAATCCCAGTTAGATTTATCAGAGGAGTGTAATTTATATGGTACCAAAGATGGCTCGTGTTATGCTCCAGCAGTCACGGTAATAGAAAATAATAATAAAATTTAATAATAAATCAGTTTTATTATAATTTTCCTTTTGGGAATTTTGCGACAAATCGTAAATTTCTTATGATTCTCCAGTTTCTGATTTTATTCTTCCCTAGAAGTGAGATTGACGAAGTTTTGACAATGGCATACTTAATTTTTTGTATTAAACTTCTGTTACGAGAAAAGAAAAATCTCTAATTTCTCGTCA
The DNA here is from genome assembly GCA_011833715.1 of Carcinoscorpius rotundicauda. NCBI lineage: Eukaryota > Metazoa > Arthropoda > Merostomata > Xiphosura > Limulidae > Carcinoscorpius > Carcinoscorpius rotundicauda. The sequence continues at coordinate 87,926,981 of CM022398.1, forward strand.
GTAAGTTCAGTTGCTTAAAATTCGTGGTTTGATTTCCGCGGAGGACACAGTCCTTTGTGTGATTTGCCACGAAACGATTGTTTTTTTGTGTTTTTTTTTAATTTCGTGCAATGCTACTCGAGGGCTATCTGCATTAGCCGTCCTTAATTTAGCTGTGTAAGACTAGAGGGAAGGCAGCTGGTCATCGCCACCCACCGCCAACTCGTGGACTATTTTTTTTTACCAACGAATAGTGGAATTGATCGTAAAATTATAACGCCCCCACGGTTGAAAGGGCGAGCGTGTTTGGTGCGACGGGGATTCGAACCCGCGACCCACAGATTACGAGTCGAACGCCTTAACCTATTCGTTGGTAAAAGAGTAGCCCAAGAGTTGGCTGTGGGTGGTGATGATTAGCTGTTTTCCCTCTAGTCTTACACTGCAAAATTAGGGACGGCTAGCCCAGATTTTTAAAGAATTGTATTTATTTATCCATGAAAAGGAATTAGATTGTGTTTGTATTTGAAAAGCGAGTAGCTTAAAGATTTCACGTGTTTGTGGAGCAACATTTTGTGATGATGTAAACATTCATTTTTTGTTTGTTTGTTAATGTTTTGTCCGCTGCTTGTGCTCATTGGGTAAGATGGGTAACCTCCGTGAAGATGATGCCATATCGGTTCACCCGTTACTTTCATGCTCTCTTTCTTGGGAGTCAGCTATTGTGAGCTCTGACTGCTGATTGGTTGGAAACCATGCACTTTAACTACCCCAAGCCACGTGATAATTTATTTTTCTGCGTGTTTTAAAACTAGCCTTTCAAGTTGCCACATTTATCGCCCAAGCGAAGCCAGGGTCAACCATCGAACCTTCCCGGACCCGAATCCTACGCCGGGCGGAATTCTCATCCAGCCCGCCACTACCGCAGACCATGTTTATCTATGCCAGCCATGGAACACTGAAATCAAAGCAAGTTTTTCCCTATCAAAAGTCCTGTTAGGCTTCACTCAGTATTCCTCAGGGGCGTCGACCCATCCATACAACCCGAAGAAATCAAACTAGCCATGGAATCTCTAATCCAGGCCAAAAGTATATGATGTAAATCGAATTTTCTCCTGAAACACCAACGTACCTCTTGAAGAGAGTGACAACGTTGAAATACAGTGCTGACTGCATTTTACGTGACGGATGTTGCTACCATATTTTCCACTTTAGAGCCGAACGCATCGCCGACCCTTCAACTTGTGGTCAAACAAAGTGCCCAGAAAATATAGACAACCAATGAACATCTTTCAACGAAAAACTAATAAAATACCGCCAGTCCAGAACCAGCTAGAAATAACACGAAAGCAGATACAGACAATTCGACCCAGAAGACGACAACTCCCACTGGTAACAACGTGCCAAGATTTAGCAACCCAAGGAAGAAAAGTGGCAGATTATGCCAGACTTCAGTTCCAGTTTCACGGAATTCAACCATCAGCCAGACTCAGACCATTAACAAATCAACTATCGACGCATCAGCTCAAACAGAAAAACAGACTGCTATCACACAGAAAACACAAACCAAAATCACAAGAAGAAACAAAGCATCCCAGACCAGCGAAGAACACCCAGTTGATTCACCACCAAGACCACGTTTTTCTCTATCACCAATGGGCTTTAGATGTGAGCGCAAATTCAACACGCAGTTCCTACCTGATCTACAAGCTAGCAGTTTTCCTAGTCACCCAACATCGAGCCAAATGTATACCACTACCATACTCTATCAGTTTGTATTCCTGTGTTTCTTCACAGCTACTTCCGGGCACGGTCTGGGTAGATTTTTCAACTCCTAGGCCGTGAAAGTGGATTTTCTCAGGGTACTCCCGTTTCCCCTTACAGCTAAAACTCCGGCATTGGATCTGTAGATTCCAGCCAAGGCAACATTCTTGCCTAATTCTGAAAAGAGCCGTTTTAGGCAGGTGTAGTTAATTCTAAATCAACTCGCCAGCTACCAGGGTATTTTGACCATGGGCCAAGGCCTGGCTCATTTCACTTACGCCGTCCTCGTCCGGCTCTCCCTTCTTTCATGATACTCTCACCTCACTTCTTCACCTTAATAAAGTCAAAATAAAATAAAGAAAAAACCATGTAAATTAAAAAAATACGTTTTTTTCACGAAAGGGGTCAAAGAGGAACCACAACGTGCCTAACCACTTCAGTTGGAGAGATAATTCTTCAGATTTCTCTCTCTCTAAACTAGCCGTTATCCGCCTGGGAATGTTTTGGTGCGAGTTGACCTTTCGATAGAGTTCTGAATCTTTTAGCCAATGAGTCGATTTTCAATCCCGCAATTAAATTTTTGTGTGCGTTTTAAGAGTGACAGTTAATCTTATAATTTGGGTGGTAGGATGCTGTTGATTGGCTACTTCCTACTAGTTAGGAGCTCAAAATTGAGGTTCTGCGGGTTGTCCATAAATACAATATTCAAAACTGTAACAGTTTATTGACACGTTTTTATACATCGTTAAAAAAAACGCATAGAATTGAAATATCAGAAACAGAATGGTACAGTGGTGCTGAAAGTTAATATTTTCTTTGTTTTTGTAGTTTGAAATCGGAAGTTACAATGTTATTGGTCGTTCACAAAAATCTCCTAAATGCCTTTTTAATGATAAGTGATGGGTGAATACCATCATCGCTATATATTTCAGTGTGGATTTATGACCATTTTCTTTACGTGGTCAAAAGACTTTAATATTGCTGGTATTATAAGTAATAAATCTTTCGTTTCCTGTCCGGATGTGGTCTATATTAACATATTAGGCTGCGGATCTGGAATTCGAGATATAAACCATGCCATTATACAAGTTTTGTAATGTTCAGCTGTAGATGTGTGACAGAGGTGACAGACTGTTATTCGTTTTAACAGCCAGTCAAATCCCGTTTTCTTTTTTTTCGCAATGGATGTTGCTGTTTTCCTTCTATTTTGTTGTTCGGAACGGCTATTCTCGGATCAGATAATGGCACGAACTGGTGGACCTCGAGATCGAAACCCGTTGCTGAACATGCTCTTTTAGTGTTAGGACAAGGTTGTAATGTTATGATCAATGGAATATTTCGTTGTTAAAGAGCTGGTGGTGAATGGTATTGACTAGCTAGCGCGTATAACCTTCGAGTGGGTTTGCGTGAAATTCTACGAACAAACAAACTTGAATCTTACAGGTTACTAGTCAGTCCCCACTACATATACACACAACAGTTTGGTGAATTATAATAAAAATTTTATTTTATTTTAGTAAGTTTCGTTTCGGGGTAATCAGTTTTATACAATAATAACATTTGGTCTGAAAGATGAATCACGATTTCTTCCCGAATTGTGTCTGATGACGTGACGTCATCAGTCGTTTCATAAGTCCAGACAGATGTTTGTCTTCGTTTAAGATTCATGGTCAAGATGCACATATTGTTGCTGTATAATTCCACCTTCCACGAAGCAAACTTTAATTTGGACAAGTTTACATGTTTTACAGTAGTTTTGGTGCTTTATTAATAACAAATTGGTTAGTAATAATAAATATGCTCGTACAACTTGCCATTAAAATGATATCAGGAAATCTGCGTAAACTTTTTACCAATATCTCAAAAATTAGGCTTAACAGGCAGTTCCAACAGTAAAAGGTTGTCGAGTGTTTGTCGTACTTTAGGCCAGATGATGATCTGATTAAGACACAGAGCTCTCTTCCTCGTGACGTTTATTAATAAACTGTAAGTGTCATGAACGCAAAGCGAAAAATAAGTATCTGTTTTTCATGATCGAAAGTTTCAGCTTACGAAATAAAAAAACGTGTGACGCGCGCACTCGTGTACAAAAGATGAATTAATTCTGAAACGTTGTTGTCTCACCAACAGTTAAATATTGACTTAAAAATAATAGTAATAAATGATCAGTTTCTCCGTATTGTATGTTATTTCAGTCCATCCATCACAGAATGGGTTTGATCAAGTGTCTCAGCTTATCACAATTCCTTAAAGAATGGAAATTGGTTGCAATGAACAATCTTTCTGCACAGTGTTAAAAAAATATAGATAATAAATATGTGATTTTAATTATATGGATACCTCACATTCATTCCTTTGTAATATTTTAAATTACATTGATACTTTGCACACACACATATATATATATATCCTTTGTGTATTCACATATAAAGTAGTATGTATATCCATACGCCCGCGCTTGCGCGCGTGTATATATATATATATGTGTGTGTGTGTGTGTGTGTGTGTGTTACAACTTAAACAACAGCCGAAACAAAAATAAATTAAACAAGAACGCTGCACTAATTGAAAATATCCCAGGGTACAAACTATAATGTGGGTTATGTAATGAACCCTAGGTTTTGAAGGTGACTGCGGAATAGGACCCATATTGCGGTGGGGATACACCGTCTATCAGTCTTAACCTCCATTCGTCAGTCTCACATAAGAAATAAAAAGAGTAGCAAGAGATACATAAATATGGAGAGCTAGATGTGGGTGCTCAAGCCCACGACGTCCCACATCTATATCACCATTCACTGCCTGCAGACAGTTGTGGGAAAATTACTGCTCTTCAGAGTAAAGAAGAAAATTAATTCAAATAAAAATAAGGATAAGAAAAAAGGTGCTACCATTTTAGGGGTAAGTGAGTTGAAAACTTACCTCTCGAAGTTAGCATTCTAGCCCGCATTATGGTAGAAAGTTACGAATCGATAGCACAGAAGACGAATTATACTAGTATAAAGCATTCCAGCCACCACCCATTTATTTTAAGCCTACTGTGACTATTATGCTCTAAACAACCCATTATATGCGGTAAGGTATACATCCGCATAAAGTAGTGCTCCGTTATTAAATTACCTTATTCATAACCAAAAATAGTTTAGAAATTTTAAGTAAAATTTCTCTAATTTTTATTTCTTTATTGAATATATTATTATATTTATTACAGAATATTTTAATAAATTTATTTACAATTTCTTTATTAAATCAATTAACTATTATTTTTGTGTCAGTATTTCAACATTACTGATAAAATATTTTAATTTATTACAAATTTTACAATACCTGCAAAATTACTATCAGCCGGCCATGGCTAGGTGGTTAGGTCGCCCGACTCATCATCTGCTGGTCGCGGGTTCGAATCCCCATCACACTAAACATGCTCTTTAGCCGTGAAAGTGCTATAATGTAATGATCAATCCCACTATTCGTTGGTAGAAGAGTAGCCCAAAAGATGTCGGTGGGTGGTGATGACGTGCTGTCTTTCCTGTAGTCTTACACCACTAAATGATGGGCTATTAGCATATAGCTTTACACGAAATTCCAAACCAAACAAACAATACATTACTGTTAACACTGTTAAGTGAAAACAAATCAGGAAACGTTGCAGATTTATTAACATGTATATTTGTATTTATCTCAGAAAATCACGTTTAATAATTTGGTTTCACTTTGGGATTTTGAGTGTTTTTGTATATATACTAAGTTGCACAAAATAAACAAAATTTATATTTAAACACAACAAAACAAATCAGTTTTGTAACTCTCTTCCAAATCGCTGTCTGAAGATATTGATAGTAAAGTAGTAATTGACAGTATAACACAGGAATGTTTTAAACGTATCATTTAATGCGTTTTCGTGTTTAATATGTGGTAGAAAATTCTCGAGCAACATCATCAAGAGACCCTTAGGTTGCCCCTGGAATGGTAACTTGGATATGTTGTCCCAGTACTACTGACTAACGTACTGTAAATTTCTCTCTCCTCTCTGTAATTGTAAGTATTTGCTTGGGCAGTTTTAAGCTCTCAATCCACTCCTGAATACAGTCCACTCCATCTCCGATCTCCTTGTAAAAAAAAAAAAGAAAAGAAGATTTTTGGTAGGGTTCGTGTAATACAATATGGAACCTCGTAATAAACACGTGCATACAAAACCTTACTTTAGAATGAATCAATATAATACAACACGGAATGCAAATTCTTTATTGTGTGACTGTTTGTGTACGCTTTTCACGACATTTATAGGACACTGAAATTTTCTTTTCTACTGTCATTAGATCGCAATTGGCCTAATTACAAAACATAGAAACTCCCTACAATAACAGGCCCAAAAAAATCGAAATATTATGTGAAATTGGATTTTCGTAGCAAAAACAGATATTCTAATTGGAAAAATGTCAATATGTTTCATATTCACTGGATTTGAGCTTCTAAAAATATTCATTTATAACTTCATATAGCTGTGACTAGAGCTGACTATATCGCTGTTACTTACAGCAAGAGAAAAATAATGAGCTTCATAATTGTAATATATAAAATCATTACAAAGTTTCGTTCCTATAATCCACCACTAGAGGACTCGTGATCGTGATAATTCATGAGAAATTATAAATTTAGTATATATAACACACTACACGCTTTTATAACAGTGTTTAACCACTAGGGGTCTCGTGCGCTTGACAATTTATGATTAATAATAACAATATAAATTCTAATGACTTTTATAAATAGTAGGGTACATCTTCAAGATAATCTTATTGTTATTAGACTCTATGAAAATATTTTTCATACTGTTTAGCTGCCATAAAATTGTTTCGTTTTTAATCATTTTTTGAGACAAAGTCTTCAGTATTATTGGAGAAAATGTTTTAAATTTGTATTGTTAACAAATGGTTTTTTAACTTTGTATTGTTAACAAAGTATTTGTTTCTACACTTCGTACTGTTAACAAAACTATTTTTTATACTTTGTGCTGTTAACAAAGGGTTTTTGACTTTGTACTGCTAACAAAGGCACTTTAGTTTCCATGAGAAATTAACTAGTCTTGTATCACTGATAAATGTAACGTATCCAGAGGAGGTCTGGTTCATATGGAACCTGGGGCAGAAGAATAGTATTTTTCCCCATCTCCCGTAATAAATACAAGTGCATACAATCGATAAACACTTCAACATTTCTTTTTTTTCTTTATTGGAGGCCTTCAAATTCAAATAGTCGGGACCCTGAACATATTAAGAAAGTGCGATTTTACAAAGTTATTAAGAGGTGATTCGTATGAAAAATCTTACGTTTAGTAGAAAAGAAAAAGAAAACTGAAAGTAAACTTAAAAAAATATATATATATAACAACAAAATTAAGAGAAAAAGAAACCAGCGCACAACACAGCATTATCTAACACTGGCGCGCGCTATCTACAGTAATTGATTAAGATAAGCTAGTGGGGGCGTTATTATTTGACGGTTAATCCAACCCTTCGTTGGTGAAAGAGTAGTTCAAGAGTTGGCGGTGGGTGGTGATGACTGCCTTCCCTCTAGTCTTACACTATAAAGTTAGGTACAACTACCGCAGATAGCCCTCGTGTAGTTTTGCGCGAAATTCAAAACAAACAAACAAACAAACAAAACAAAATAAGGTATAGCACACATTGGTGAAAGGTTTGCTGTGCTTATTAGCTCTGAAAACATAATGCGCTCCAAGAAACGATTGTTATTCAAAATTATAGTCGATGTAGTGTTGGTACCTCTCACATTTGTTTAATGTGCAGTTGGTCTCTCGAATAGTATGCATTTCATTGTGTAACGTGTGTATTTTAGTATTATTAAATGGAACTTTTAACGCGTATCATTCTTTATAGCACGGTTTAAGCTGAATTGTCGGTAATAACATTTTACGATGTAACTCTGGCAATATAAACGCATGAACCAATAATAAGAAAGCAGTCATAAAACTTCGTTTACTGCTCTTCAATACAGACTTGTTGGTCTCAAAAGAAGTTTCTAGAAAGTTCAAGTTTGGGTTTCGTATTTTCTTCACAGTACCTAAAAAATGATTCATCGATTTTTTTTTAATGCACTACGACCCACTAATCATACCCAGTTAAAAAGACAAACTCGAGTCATAGATTTGTGTGGTATATTGTTGTTTAGAAGTTTCCTAATCACATCTTTGTTACCTTTGTAAAACTTGTATAATTAAGCTTGACTAAACTTTGCTGTTTTTTTTTATCCTTGCTGCACGCGTACAACGTCATTACTTCTTTGTTTGTGTGATACATTGTGCTGAGTAAACAATATCTCGTATTGTCTTCTTACTACCCTTATAAAACTAGTACTACTATCACAATGACACGTGATTTTAAATGTTAATTTAAAATCTTTATACTTTATTTATTATGTATACATAACACATTTTTTTTAAATTTTATACATACAGGTATGGATCAATACATCCATAATCTAGCTGGATGTAGTAATATAGAAAGTTTTAATGATACAAACATATTAAAACAAGGAAGTCAAAACTACACAACTGAGTTACTTAACAAAAATCGGTACTTTGGTAAGTATGTCAGTGAGAGCCAAAATAACTAGGTACAAAGTTACTTTTAAAATTTCAAATATCTAAGTTTTTGTACTCTTTGTTCCAAAACTTTTTGTAGTATCAAATTGCTTTATATTACTATAGCTAGCTTGTGGTCAGGTGGGTTAAGACGTTCGACTCGTAATCTGAGGGTCGCGGGTTCAAATCCCCGTCGCACCAAACATGCTCGTCCTTTCCGCCGTGGGGGCGTTATAAAGTGACGGTCAATCTCACTATTCGTTGGTAAAAGACTAGCCCAATAGTTTGGTGTGGGTGGTGATGACTAGCTGCCTTCTCTCTAGTCTTACACTGTTCAATTAGGTGACCAAAGGAAAAACAAACAACCGACATATCTCCTTCCCTCTTCTTCCAGTGGTTCAGCTGAAGAACTTATAACATTCGAGTTTCTATCCCTGCATTAACCGAAGCTCCGATAGCCAATTTTGTAACATTTCAATCAACAGCATACAAACATATTTTCAGGTCTGTGACTTGCTCGAGAAACCGAATAGCTGTTTTATAAGAGAAATATGTTACTGGCGTTCAAATATTTCCGTTAGTCTGCCATTTCTGTTTATTTCTCTTCAAAATAACAAAAAATTATGAAAGTCTTTTGACTGTATATAACAACTTTTAAAAGGGGCGGAAACGGAAGTCGTTTGGTTCAGTTAGTTGCTGTGTGATCCGCGATTACGTTGGGACATAAGTTTATTGTTAGCATAAATACTAAATATAACTTCACAATACACGTACACGTTATTCGACTGTATTGTGATCATATACAGATATATAAGTTAACATTATAAGTCACAACAAAGAAACATCCCTTAAAAATAGCATTATGAAATTTCAAAGCTAAAATATAAAATAAATCAAATTGTCGGTGTGATTAACAATTATTGTTTAATTTAGTTGCATGAAACGTGCTTATAATCTTTCTAGCTTTTATTGATAGTTATGTGTTTGTAGCATTTTTGTACACAATTTTGAAAGCATACACACGTATATAAATATGAAAACAGAGGTCAGCTTTGTACGAACACCAGAAACAAATCAAACTGATGGCTCGAAGACTTGCAACGTAAACGTTAAAGGTTCTATTCTTCTGTGGGAAAAGCGCAGATAGCCCATGTGATTCTGTATGCTTAAAGTAAACGAACAAACGTTCTGACATTAGCTGAATTAAGTCTTGCATTTTGAAGGATTAACCACCGAGTACAACTTCTGTTAGAGTTGTTTGAACGTTTCTGCGAATTTTGTTTTTATAGCACTAGAGGGGAAAAAAAGGACATTGTTGGCAAGATGCTTAGATCGATAATATGACAAAGGTATATAAACAGACATCCACTTGCAAATAATACATGTGTTTCTTTGTGTATGTACTCCATACTAAGCCTCATAAAACCTTTCTCTCTTTCTTCAGGAAATTGCTGCCATATTAATCAGTTTCGAGAGACATGAGAATTGGTTGTCCAGAGAGGTAAAGATTAGGTAAGTATTTTATACGATCAAGCACGTTTCCCGTACCCTGAGGGTGGAGTTCAATCAGGTGAACGTGACAGATGTACAGCAAACGAAGTTATCTTTGGATAATGGAAATGTTACTGAATGATTTAGTATGTTTTGAGGAAAGGTTAAAAACTGTGATAGTCGTACCAGGACTAGAAGTAACTCTGAAAGCGACAAACTTTAAGAATCGAATTTAATACTAACTGCTGAAGGAACACGTTTTATTGTATGTGTTTGTGCTTTACAACAAACAGATAACTCGTAAATATTAGTGTTTTTTGTTACTTAAAGAATTTAGACTTGAAAGGAGAGGGAGTGTTAATCACAAACAAAAACCGGTTTGACCAGAAGGCTTTCGGGTTCTAGTTTTTTCTTATTTAGGAATGGATTTGCTTAAACTGTAGAATTATTAATGTGTGGGATACATACTTTTGAACACGTTTGTTGTTTTTTTTACCGTTTATGCACCGTATTACTTGGGACTTGTTGTTGTTATTCATTACAGGGTCGCTTATATAAGGGTTAGGCCTGACACGGCCTAGTGGTTAAGGCGCTCGACTCGTAAACCTGAGGGTCGCAAGTGGATGGTGATAACTAGCTGTCTTCCCTCTAATCTTACATTACTAAATCAGGGACGGCTAGCGTAGATAGCTCTCGTGTAGCTTTGCGCGAAATTCAGGAACAACCAAACAATACATAAGTTATAAAACATAATGTACACACAATCCACCTTCATTTATTTTTGTACTTAAATCCATTAATTGCTGTGCTTTTTATGTAACTTAGGTAGCAAATTGAGGATTTAACCCCTTTTCTCCCCCCGTTCTTTACAATTCGTTGTAACAGTTAAAAACATAATGACATTTTTAAACACAATGCAATTTGTAGACACCCCCCGTAGTGAACGGTATAGAAACAATTCGGTATTTGAAGGTTAAATGTGAGTTGTCTTTTACCCCATTGCACTTCCAGACAAGGTCACGTAATTTTAATTTAGGTGCCCTTGTCCTTTTTATATCTTCAACACTCTTCCGGACGTAGAATGGTGGAAATAATTATATTTTTTTGTGATAAGAATTTTAATGGTGTGCGCGGAACGTTATTAGGTTAGTTTCTATAATTGGACTTTTTTATATTAAAGTGGCCTAACTCCTAAACTATGGCTTTAAATAAATGACCAAAAAGTTTTATTTTATTTAAAAAAATCGGTGATGCATCTCTAATGTATGTTCTACTTTTAATCAACAGATATTATTGTTCTGTATCGAGATGCATAACATTAAACCATTCGTTACTAGCAAGAAAAAGAAAAGCGGCCATTAGTGGCTGAGGTAATTTTTGCTTACTACAGATTTCCAGTTTCAATTATTGTTAAAAAGCTCTCAAGACACATAATGATAAGCAAACCGAAATACAAATACGTTCTCATATATTTATGGGCCCCGCATGGCTAAGCGTGTTAAAGCGTGCGACTCGTAATCTGAGGGTCGCGGGTTTGCATCCCCGTCGCGCCAAACATGCTCGCCCTTTCAGCCGTGGGGGTGTTATAAGTTACGGTCAATTCCACTATTCGTTGGTAAAAAGAGTAGCCCAAGAGTTGGCGGTGGGTGGTGATGACTAGCTACCTTCTTTCTAGTCTTACACTGCTAAATTAGGGACGGCTAGCACAGAGAGCCCGTGAGTAGCTTTGTGCGAAATCCCAAAACAAACTTGTATATTTATGAAAGACAGAACTGCCGAAATATATTTATTATTACCAGTGCTTATTGTTGTAGTTCTCGAGGCAAAGCGAGTAAGGCTACTCCACCTTAATACAAAAATTCCGCTCTTCGTCAAAGTCATAGACATCATCAATGTCTTGTTGTCTTCGGGGGTGAGATAATCAAGGCTTCTTAGATCATCGTGCTTGGTCATAGAAACCGTCTTTCTCCTCAGACCATGGTAAAGATAAGGAAGACTGAAGCGCCCTCAAGTATGACGGTTAATATTGACCAGCTGAGTCGTTTTTGATAAGACGTTCACATGAAAATCACAACACTTGGTTTATATTTTCTGTTGACAGTTAAATACAACTATGAAAGTTTGATTTCATCACCTCAGTGAAAGGATTCCTGTATCACATTCTATTACTACTCTGTCGTGTATTGCCACTGCTACTTTTGTCACCAAATAGTTGGCCTCGCCAAATTCAGAATCATCAGGAAAGAAGATGTCTTCTGAAGCTCCAAAGTGTGAAGTGATGTTCTTCAAGGAGGCATTATTCTGGAGTTGATGATGCAGAAACTCGGTTATCTTTATATTTCGGTTTTGGCCGCTGCAGAAATGACTTCAGAGACCAAAATCTTTTACTTCTTAAAGAAAGTTGAGGACATGTTGCCGAAGGCAAGCACCAACTTCTTGTATCTCGGGACGGCTGGACTGGATATTAATACTTTTACTAATAAAGCAGGCACCCAGCTAGTACAGCGGAAAGTCTGTGGATTTACAAGGCTAAAATCAGGTGTTCGATTCCTCTCGGTTGGCTCAGCAGATAGCCCAATGTGGCTCTACTATAAGAAAACATATACACACACTCTAATAAAGCAGAAAACAACGTTTGGACCTTTTTAGGTCATCTTCAGACTAACAAAGATCGAAACGTTGTTCTCTGTTTTATTAGTAAAAGTGTTAATACTCATACCAGCCATCCTGAGATACATTTTCACTTCAAGTGGGTTTCGCGTCATCATCACCTTATTGTCTTTTTTGTTCTATCACATTTTCAAGCCATGTATTGAAGTTACCTTTGTTGATGGTTCGAAGATTACGTAGTCAAAGTTATCTTTTGTAGAACACGATTTATCAGTAGTTTCTACAAAGGAAGAGTTTTCTAGAGAACTTCCATTTTAAATTAAATAATCGTACACTCCCATATTTGAGTAGCTCTTACCGACACAACCTCTCTCTCACCTAGCACCCTCTTCTGAAACCTAATCTGAAGGTCGCGAGTTCGAATTCCTGTCACATCAAATATGCTTACCCTTTTATCCGTGGGGGCGTTGTAATGTCACGGTCAATCCTATTATTCGTTGGTAAAAGAATGGCCCAAGATCGGTGGTGGGTGATGATGATTAGCTGCCTTCCCTGTAGTCTTATACTGCTAAATTAGTGACGGCTAGCGCATATAGCCCTCGTATAGTTTTGCGCGAAATTCAAAACAAAACAACAATGTTCTCAAACTACAGTAATGTAGTCAATAATGGCCCGCCATGGTTAGGTGGTTAGGGCGCCCGATTCATAATTTGAGGGCCGCAGGTTCGAATCCCCATCACACCAAACATAAACTCCCTTTCAGCTGTTAGTATGTTATAATGTTACGATTAATCTCACTATTCGTTGGTAGAAGAGTGGCCCAAGAATTGATGGTGGGTGGTGATGACTAGCTGTCTTCCCTCTAGTCTTACACTGATAAATTAGGGACGGCTCGTGCAGGTAGCCCTCAAGTAGCTTTGCGCAAAACATTTCAAAACAAACATAGTAGTTAATACAAGCAACGATAGCCATGTTTTGTACACTCCAAGTTACTTGTTAGTTAACGGGTTTATAACAGTTCGTCTAATCTGCTACTATAACGCATGGAGTAGCTGTTGGTTGCTACACGAGTGCAGAGTGTATTTCTGATTTTTATTAAGTGAATGTGTGGCAATTGATGTAAACATTTGCACTGTAAAATGCTATTTACAGTTTAAAGTAAAAAAACAACAACTTTTTTTTTGCCTTTTCATAGCCCTATTATTTGCTGGATCGATTTATGTCGATCAGTATTAGTTTGTAAAACCAGTAATTAGTTTGTATGTCATATTAGAGTTAAGGACATTCCAAAGTATAATATTTTTTTTTCAAATGATAAAAAATGCTAAGTGCAACGTTGAGTACGAAGATATGCTATGCGGACTTTGCTATCACACAACGCCCTCTATCTCGCATCAGAAAAGCGAACAAATGAGATGATAAAGATATGCACATATATTTAAAGCACATTCAACATCCTAGCTTCATCATTATTAATAAAGTTTGGTAAAACCGATCTAATCCACATAGATCGTGTTTGATCTAACATCCTCAGAAGCATAAGTATGTTTAGAACTTTCCATGTTATAACAGCAGTCTAAAGGGCTTGGGTTTATGTAATTTTTCACGAGAAAGGTAAGTATTTGTGTTGCCCAGAAAGTATGAAAACCCTTCTTTCGGATATTGTGGGTCAAGTCACTTTGGCACAACGATGTCTATATAAGCGGTGGGGAAAAGGTGCGCTTCTCTTTCTGATTTAGGTGTGAAACTCTGAAAGCAATACCTATAAATGTTTCTTTTAAAGAATAGAAAAAAAGGTTTTCACTCATAGATCTTATGAGAACCCTGACAAAGTTGAAACACCGATTGATAAGTTCCCTGATAATGTGTGAAACGTCTACTCGTGAGAACCTTGACAGAGTTGAAACATCCATCGGATTAGAACCATGACAAGGTATGAAATATCTACTGGTGAGAACCTTAACAGAGAATGAACATCCATCGGATCAAAACCATGACAAGGTGTGAAACATTGGTTGATTAGCATGCTGATTAGGTGTGAAACCTTAACAGAGAATGAACATCCATTGGATCAAAACCATGACAAGGTGTGAAACATTGGTTGATTAGCATGCTGATTAGGTGTGAAACCTGACTGATGAAAACCTTGAGGGAGCGTGTGAAATATTGGTTATAACTCTGATAAAGTGAAACATTAATTGATGGGAACCCTCGTGGATTGTGAAACATTTGATAATAACTCTGTCAATGTTTGAAACACTAACAGTTGAAAACCCGATAGTGTGTGAAACGCTGTGTTTAACGAGCTGAATCCAAATGTTGTACGACTTTGGATGGTCAAAATATAATCCGATAAGAAATTGTGATTAGAACAGTCAAGTTGTATTTGTTTTATTTGTGAAAACACCTGTTGGAATGTTTTAACAAAACCTTTTTTTTTTCGTACATATAAATTGTAAAATTTTTGTCGATGTTCCTTTGATGCTGAATTTTACTTTAATAAGTATTCGACACGATGCTGTGTACTACTAGCGAAAATTGCCTAATGTAAGAATGATGTTGTTGTTGTTTTGAATTAAGCACAAAGCTACACAATGGGCTATCTGTGCTCTGCCCACCACGGGTATCGAAACCCGGATTTTAGCGTGTAAGTCCGCAGACATACCGCTGAGCCAACTGGGGGCATGTAAGAGTAAATGAAATCATGATTAGAATCCTGATTCAGATATATGAACTGTTAATAAAGGTTGGTGTGGTCAAGTGTAAGTAGCACTGTTCCAGAAGCTTGACTGCTTCACTCATCAGGGTTAATCATGGTCAGTGTTAACAAATTTAACTAACTATATGTCTCTCCTTTAAGCTCGTTAATTGTAACCAGTCAGTAACCAGTTTTGATAATATTCGTCTGTGTATCTGTTTCCAAGCGGTATCATACCCCATTCTCTCTGTAGGCCTAAGAGTGGTTCCATGCTGTTGTACAGTAGGAAACGTGTGAGGTATCGACGGGATGGTTACTGTTGGAAAAACGTAAAGATGGAAAGACAACACGAGAAGACCACATGAAACTGAAGTTCAAGGAACAGAGGTTTAGTGAGGTCAAACGAAGTATTGACCTAAATGTGATCAGGTAAAACAATAAACACATATTTGAGCCGTATACTCTTATTTGTTGCTTTGATTATAGTAGGTATGATGACGTATTGGTATTTGTACCTTGGTTTAGATTTATATTATTTCATTAGTTTGATTTATATAACCGTTTATTGGATATTTCTATTGTGAGTACATTGTTGATTTGTGTTTCATTTTATAGATTGTTTGATATATCCGTTTATTGGGTATTTTTTATTGTGAATACATTGTTGACTTTTGTTTCATTGCATTGAATTATGTTTCACGAAATCGCATAGTGGATATTTGTATGAAGAACGTAGCATGAGATTGTTTCATTAAGTGGCTTCGGTTTTGCTCCAGAAACAGTGTTATTCCTGTAATATTATTTGTTTACATTGAATTTTAAGCCTTAACTTCTCTCTCGGGTATTTGCACTGCTAACGTAGTCGATCGAAGGAAGGATGTTACGAAATCGATCGAAATTTAAAGAACAGTTTCTGTTATTAGTGTACGTTCGACTTCACGTCTGACGTATGATGCTAAAAACGAATTATCCAGTGGAAATATTAGGCTCACTATACTTTCTAGTAATTACCGAAACATCCATTATCAGAAAGATGCTAACAGGTTACGAGTAGCATGTAAGGTTGAGTACGTTTCTTTATTATTTTAATAAGAAATGCATTACTTATACGTGGGTAGGGTATAATT
Source organism: Carcinoscorpius rotundicauda (assembly GCA_011833715.1). Classification (NCBI taxonomy): domain Eukaryota; kingdom Metazoa; phylum Arthropoda; class Merostomata; order Xiphosura; family Limulidae; genus Carcinoscorpius; species Carcinoscorpius rotundicauda. The sequence goes on from CM022398.1 coordinate 87,943,248, forward strand.
TCAAATAATTTTGCCTTGTTCTTTACAAAGTCACGAAACGCGTTTGCAGTTTCAAATCCAACAATGTGTTTTTGTCACATTTCGAACATTAAATATTAACGTATGTTCACAGAACAGTTTTTAACTGGTGATATCAGTCGTGAGGAGGACATACTATGAATCCACGAGTAAATCTACTGATTCTCTGGAGCGAGAGACGTCGTTTGTTTGTTTGTTTTTTGGGATTTCGCACAAAGCTACTCGAGGCCTATCTGTGCTAGCCGTCCCTAATTTAGCAGTGTATAACTAGAGGGAAGGCAGCTAGTCATCACCACCCACCGCCAACTCTTGGACTACTCTTTTATCAACGAATAGTGGGATTGACCGTCACATTAAACGCCCCCACGGCTGAAAGGGCGGGCATGTTTGGCGCGACGGGGATTCGAACCCGCGACCCTCAGATTACCAGTCGCGCGTTTTAACACGCTTGGCCATGACGGGCCACGAGAGACATCGCGTTTTGTGTCTTCGTGTCTGTCAAACACCAGTATAAACACTTTTGTACACAAGCTTGTCCTATTGGTGTTAATGTTTCCTTCGGCCTTTAGAAAAGCTTTTTGCCCTTCTAAACTCGTGGCGGACACGTGTGTCAAGAAGGATTCGTGTTTTGTTTTTCTGATTAACGCAAAGCTAGTCTTAAGGTTTGAACTTGTAGAGTGGAAAACCAGTTGACGGCACGTGCACTGACTTAGTCTCTACTGTAATGAAGTACCAGAACCAGAACTTGATCATCACTGTTGTAACGAAGTCATGGCCTCACGTTTTGCAATAACGGGTATCACACTTTGGATCCTCCATTCTAGGCCGCGCTCCAACCATGTTAAGGAACTTCCTCCCCCCCACAAAAAAAAAATCAAACAACATTTTCATGGACAATTTTAAGTATTACCAACAATTGGTGTCGTGGCTTCTATTTGATAAATTTTTCATTCCAAAATGAAAGTTTTTAATATTAATTTTTACACTAAGCGTGTTTGTACGGTAGGGGGCATAACTTGAGACGGGGGTTGTCGTATGTCTTTTTTAAATCATTATTTATCAGAGGTTTATATATGTGTATCCGTTTTATAACCGACGAACCGATGGTTTGTTACCAAACCTGTTACCTTGCGATTGCTTCGCGGAATGACGTAGGTGGGTCAACGTTTGAATATGCCCCCCTCATCTCCACCCTATATCCCCTCCAGGGCGTGATATGCTTTACCTATGGCTGAACGGGTACATCCGTTAGTTATTATATAAAGGCTTATGAATACGCACATTTTTTTTATTATTTCCAGAAACTTCATACTTCTAAATTATATATAAAAACGAGCTTGCGTACTTTGTCATTTAGTAAAACAAGTCACAATGGCTAACCGTACTGCCCGTCTAATAGACCAGCAAAACTTTAACTTTGCTTGTAAATACCACCCGTCTGCCACAGTTTGGGCTACTTGGTAATGGGACGCGAACCACGGCTCCTTAGTTCTGCGGCTCAGCACTACATCATCAATAATACATGTAACATCTGGAATGTCAATGAAACTTACCTTTTGAGTTGCCCAAATGGACGCTTAAATCAATTCATTCACTTTCAGTCAACAAAGTGACATCTGGTGAGTAAAAAGATAAGGTACGATAATTATTTTATGTGTCGTCTCAACAAAAGCACACTAACAGATTTAAGGGGACGTCTGATGAATACTCGTGAACTGAAGACACTTACTAAATGGATGGCAAGTTATCTTGGACAAACGTATGACGACACATTTATCAAATTTAACTGTTAAAACTAGGTCATAGGTGGCCTCTTGTCTTCTGTGATCATTGTTACATAACGATCAAATAATGATACAACCAGATACTTAAATTTTAACATATCTTCATAAAAACAAAGGTTAGGGTAATAATAGCTACGAATCACTTCAGACACTTAGCACTTTACTTAAAAAACGGAAATACTTCTCTCTGTTTTCGTCAGTATTTACAAACGATACGGGCCCAGCATGGCCAGGTAGGTTAAGGCGTGTGACTCGTAATCGGAGGGTCGTGGGTTCGAACCCCCGTTGCTCCAAATATTCGTGCACTTTCAGCCGTGAGGGATTTATAATGTGACGTACAATCCCACTATTCGTTGGTAAAAGAGTAGCCCAAGAGTTTTCGGTGAGTGGTGATGACTAACTGCCTTCACTGCAGTCTTACACTGCTAAATTAGGGACTGCTAACGCCGATAGCCCTCGTATAGCTTTACGAGAAATTCAAACTAAACCAGTTCGCTTATTTCATATTTCTCATTGCTATGTCTTTTTTCTAGAAGGTTGCTATTTATCTGCTTTTGAGAAAAGCCAAGAACATAGATATCGAAATTTTTGAAATATATTTGGATTAACCTCCATCTTTTAGTCATGTGGAGGGCAGTTATTTTAGACTTACTGTTCATCTCTCCTCTTTCGTTTAAGCCTAATCCCTTAAAACAGGCGTGTTCGAATCTCCGTCCCACCAAACATGCTCGTCCTTTCAACTTTGTGAGCATTATAACGTCACGATCAATCCCACTATTCGTTGGTAAAAGAGTAGCCCAAGTGTTGGCGGTGGGCGTTGATAACTAACTGCCTTCCCTCTAGTCTTTCAATGCTAAATTACGGATGGCTAGCGCAAATAGGCCTCGTGTAGCTTTGCGCGTAATTCAAATCGAACCCTTAAAACCGTACATTTGTACTCGAAAAGTTCGTATTATTGCAGCTATAGGGTTAAGCTTTAGTTGAGTAATGTGGTGAAGAGTTGAAATTTGATCTTCTCACTCAGTTAAAACAACGAGAAGCGTTATACGACGTGATCTCAGTAACTTCCTAACTGGCTTATTCAAGTTGTACCTGACTATACGTTCCTTCGCTTTCAAAAGTATAAAACTGTCACAAACGTGATCCCGCCATCTGATGTTATTTCGCGCTTATGGGCATCAATTTCACCGAAGTAATAGAAGTTTTGTCCTCCTGGGATCGAACCGAGTATGCCTTACACGTCAAGTGAGTGCTTTATCAACCGAGCTTTATGCAACTAGGAAGGAATTATCTTACTATAAGATGATTTATTATGTGTGTGTGTTTTAACCTTCATCATCCAGAGTTAGCTGGCTCGAGTACAACAATTTTTTTCTATGGTAACTTAAAGTTGTCCAACTGTGTACATGGGCAATCTTGTTTTCGGATTCTTGCCCGATAAAGGAGCTAAAAAACACCCTGAAACAGGCACTTTTCCACTATTTTTTATAGACTTGTGTCTTTGAATTTAAAAACACAAATTCGTAATTGTATGAATGAGTCAAACCATCAACAAAAAGCAGGATATGCAATAAGCATACAGTAAGGTTATTAGGGTTTAATACCAGAAGACAGAATGAGAAGGGACGTGATTACACCGCACTTCATACAGTCGTTTTCCTTACGGGTATCCCTCAGCTAGTTATTTAAATACGGCTCAAACTGTGCCAGGCCAACACAGAACTCAAAGATTTCGTATCTGTGAATGAAGCATTTAATTAAAATATTGGCCCAGCTTTTGTTTTTTGTTTTTGGAATTTTCGCACAAAGCTACTCGAGGCTATCTGTGCTAGCCGTCCCTAATTTTGCAGTGTAAGACTAGAGGGAAGGCAGCTAGTCATCACCACCCACCGCCAACTCTGGGCTACTCTTTTACCAACGAATAGTGGATTGTCCGTCACATTATACACCCCCACGGCTGGGAGGGCGAGCATGTTTAGCGCGCGAGCGCGGGCGCGAACCGCGACCCTCGGATTACGGTCGCACGCCTTACGCGCTCGGCCATGCCATATTCGCCCAGCATGGGTAATATGTGATTACGCACTCGACTCGTAATCTGAGGGTTGCGGGTTCGAATCCCCGTCAAACCAAACATGCTGCTCTTTCAGCTGTAGGGGACGTTATACTGTGACAGTCAATCCCACTATTCCCACAAAGCCCTCGGTTGTGGCTTTGCGCGAATTCAACCAAACCAGCCCGACATGACCAAGTGTGTTAAGGCGGTGCGACTCGTAATCTGAGGGTCGCGAGTTCGCATCCCCGTCGCGCTAAACTATGCTCGCCCTTTCAGCCGTTGATGACGTTCTAATGTGACAGCCAATCCCACAATTGGGTGGTGATGACTAGCTGCGTTCCCTCTTGTCTTACACTGTTAAATTAGGGACGGCTAGCGCAGATAGCCCTCGAGTAGCTTTGCGAGAAATTAAAAAAAACAAAAAACAATCAAACCAATTAATATATTAATTGTTATCGAATGATGTTCATTAATAATAATTTTTTTTACGTATAGCAAAGCCACAAAGGGCTATCTGCTCAGCCCACCGAGGGGAATCGAATCCCTGATTTTAGCGTTGTAAATCCGAAGACATACCGCTTTACTAGCGGGAGGCTCATTAACAACAAATATTTTGAGTTAGATACATTAGTATTAATGTGACAAACTGCCTAAAGCACACATAATAATAAAAAATACAACAATTAATTTATTTAAAGAACCAAAACATCAAATACAATGAACATTAGAGAGAAGAAAAAAACACACTAAAACTTGCCAGCTGTCTTGAAAGATGACACTAATGTAACGATAAACAATACTGTAGTAAGCGGTCGTTTGACAAGAAAAATATAATATTGCGCGGGGTGGGGGGAAGTAGTAGTGAAAAACAGTCGTTAACAACCTTACGGACAGGTGTTTCTGTTACAAAAAACTGGCTTTTCTATTAAAAAATAAAGCGTTCCGGGAAAGTTCACTTCAGCATTACTGTTCCACTGTGGGTAAATGACACCGTATTATCCATGTCATGAAACGTGGCACTGTTTAATTATCCCTACCACGCTTTATGGAACGAAATTTACGTGGGCGTTCATCACAGTTCTGTTTCTCAAAACACTCTTCGTTCGTTTGTGTGAACAACGTCGTACTATGTATGATGTAGATTCGTCGTATGTTTCGTCGTGATGTTTTTGGTGCACCCGAAGAGTGACTTTTGCCACAAAACTGGTTGCACGTTTGAAGAATGAAGCTGATTAAAAATGTATTTCGTGTTTTGTTACATAGATATACGGATAGATGGGTGGGCAGTTGTATATCCATTTATATAGATGTTAAGTGGAGTTAAATTACATATCACAGATGAGATTTTACACGTTCATTTTGGTCAAACTTGCTACGAAGAGTAAGACTGTGCGAGAGAGAAAGAATAGTTCTCAGGAATGTCGGAAGAGGGAGAGACCGTATAAGTTCCGATTTCCATGGCATTGATTTTCCTTGTTCGTGGAATCTCTAGCGTTTATGGTAACCCCATGACACGCGTCAGTTTCAAGTAGTGAATTCAGCTATTTCTGCGTAACACGACGAAAAAGTACGTGTATTCTGTGATCTATAATTGATCCAAATATTCGATATTTATAATATTCTACACCATTCACGGTGGTTTGCTTCGATTGGAATTTCTTCGCATATTTTTGTTCGTGACCACATTTTTTCAACTATTCACTAGCGGTCACGTCTAATATAAAGCGAATTATAACATCTTTAGGTTTCAGTTTTCTTTCATATGGGAATTATGTTGCATTGTCAAGTTACTGCTATTCGTGCACGTGAAAGGATATGTAATAGCTTTCCAAATGTTTACTTGATTGAGTGAGCATAGAGTATGATATGTAAGTTTTTTAACCCTCAAGTTACTGATTTACCTTAGGACTGCAGAGGCCCACCTGTGTATTGTATCACACTGACTTGGGTAAGTCTATGGACTTAAACACTAACATTCGAGGTTCGATTTTCTGCGGTGGAGACAGCTCATTCTACAGCTTCACATAAATAAACCAACAACCGTATCGTATATTAAATAATTTTGGTTTTGTCTGTTGTAACACTCATTCTGAAGCACTGAACACAAAATTCGAGTACAATCATTAATTTTACATTTTAAATATATGTGGCCCCTAGTAGTCGTTGGTGGTATTAATTGCAATATTGTCTGGTGTTTTCGTCACCTAGTAGCTTGTGGTGAGCCTACTTACTGGCTTACGGCGATGAAAACCGGGTTTCGATACCTGCTGGTAACAAAGTACAGATAGCTCATTGTATGGCTTTATGTTTATCAGTAATAAACAAAACTTATCAAACAGTTTGGTGCGTAAATGGTTTATAAAAGTGTTTAAAAAGCTCACGAAGTTCTCGAGTACAGTTGAATAAGAAACTTTAATATGAATGCATTAAAGTGTCGTTATAACTGGCATATAATAAAATCATGTTTTACTGTTATATTCTAAAAAAATTAAATGAATTTCAGGGATACTCTCCTGATATAGTAGCGTATGGTAAAGATACTTTAGGGCCCGGCATGGCTGGTTAAGGCACTCGACTCGTAATATAAGGGTCGAGGGTTCGAATCCCGCGTCACACCAAACATGCTCATCCCTCCCAGCCGTGGGGGTGTATAATGTGACGGTCAATCCCACTATTCGTTGGTAAAAGAGTAGCCCAAGAGTTGGCGGTGGGTGGTGATGACTAGCTGCCTTCCCTCTAGTCTTACACTGCTAGATTAGGAACGGTTAGCACAGATAGCCCTCGAGTAGCTTTGTGCGAAATTCCAAAACAAGCAAACAAACAAAAGATACTTTAAATGCTTTCACGTAGCCACCATATGTGAATCATATAAAATTATTATTTGTCAAATCGTTTACTTTTCTTTCTTCTTCGCCCTCCCTCCGCTAATACAGCGGCAAGTCTACATATTTACAACGCTAAAATCAATGGTTTGATTCCATTCGGTTGGCTCAGCAGATAGCCCGATGTGGCTTTGCTATAAGAGAAAAAACCTTCTTCTTATTTCTTATGTAACTCCCCCCCATGTTGTCGATTGGGGGTGGACTACTGGTCACTTTATTTGGTTGTCGAACCCGAAAGTCTGTGTTTAATTACTGCGACACCGCGTACCCCCCTTTTAGGCATTATTCAGTAAGAGTAATCCAAGAATTGGCGGTGGGTTCTCTTAACTAGCTGCTCTTTATTAAGGGATGTCAATTCAAAATTAGAACAGCTAATGCAGATTAGCCTTTGTGTAACTTCACCCGAATATTCAAACCAACCAAGCGTATAGAAATGGATACTTTCCTAAGCATGTTATTTTTTCTCGCCTGTAATTTTTGTAAGTGGTCCCAAACTCATGAAGAAGACCTCATTTCCGAGGTGTCAAGGGAAGTGTGATAACTTTATTGTACTATTTTCTATGTCTTATTTTATCTTGAGTTCTAAAAATCAAAAACCACACTATGTAGACAATCGTGATAAAGTATTGACTATTGACTGCTTCCTCGGTCAATTTGGATTATTTAACGTTACTACATTGCAATTTAGACCGAAAACTAAAGTATTTGAAGGGCATACACATCTATTATCGTTCTTGGGCGTTTTCCCATAGATAAGAGCGAAAATAAATCAATATAATTCATATCAACGTAGTTCTCACTATATTAAAGATTTCCCGAAAAGGAAAGGGCCTTTGAATCGCTTAGTGAGTCCATTAGACAATTTCTTGAAGGCAAATGGAATAGTTCAACTGCATTTTCCAAGTCAGAAATCGGACTTTGAGTCCAGAGAAATGCTCAGTGCTCTAATTTTTGCATTTATTACCAGAAAATGCGCTAACCACGAGAAAAGCGTAACGTTTATCACTATTACAGTGTAATTTCATAAAAGCGTAAAATTTCTCATTCTTGTAGTTATCATCAAGTAAGTGTAAGATTTCTGTTACATTTCTCACTGCTGTAGTTATCAGCAGTAACATGTAAGATTTATCACTGTCGTAGTTGTTGTTGTTGTTTGTGAATTAAGCACAAAGCTACACAATGGGCTATCTGGGCTCTGCCCACCACGGGTATCGAAACCCGGATTTTAGCGTGTAAGTCCGCAGACATACCGCTGAGCCACTGGGGGCATCACTGTCGTAACTGTTGCATTTCTCATTGTTGTAGTTATCACCAACAAAACGGAATATTTCTCATTTTTATCACCAGTAAATTATAATTATTAGATCTCTTAAAGGGTTTTAACTTGCACTTTAACATTGAAGCCACTGTCTTAAAAAAATACTGTTATTTATACAATGGTTTGATTCTTTGGATAGTTTTGACAATAAAAATGTTTGTATAAGTTAGTGAAAAAGAAGAAGGAACAGCTTGAAAATATTGCAAATCGCAATATACTAAAATTAGCATAATTGGAAATGGACAGGGCTGATAAAACAATTCGTTATGAAAACCTCATGATCTTAGGATGTTTAGACCAGATGGTGCTGTTTCAAACAAAGCTGCTTTGAGTTACAAAACGTTATTTGTGTATTGATTGTTAAATTATGTGAATGTTTCACGTGTCCCTTTTATATTTTTTGAAATTTACGGAGGAGCAGGCGCGTTTAATTACGAGGAATTTTTTTTAGTAATGTTGAAGTTTTTGTTAATATATCTGATTATTCACGAACTACAGAAAAAATACCATTGTATGTTTATTATGGTAAAAATAAATATATGTTGTTTATAATAAAATTTTTTGTATGTTGTTTACATTCGTCACAGTGGCGTACAGTATGCACAAGAGGGGGGGGGCCCGAAGGACCAAATAAACTGAGGAATTACTGACATAGAATTTAATTTGTTATGCCAATGATATCAATTAGTTAAAGTCATGACCACAGTTATAGGGAAGTAAATATAGGTTTCCAATTATTTTTATGTGTTTGGAGGGACATGTATTGTAATTACGTCATTCAGTGATGTCGAGAAACCCACTTGTTGAGAATTTTATATGCAAACGTTTCGCTCTTCTATTTGAAGTGTTTTCTGAGCCCAAAAGAGCCGTTTTTTGCATATAAAATAATTACGTCATTGTTTAGTGGCCCGGCATGGCCAAGTGTTTTAAGGCGCTCGATTCGTAATCCGAGGGTCGCGGGTTCCAATCCCGGTCGCACCAAACATGCTCGCCCTTTCAGCCGTGGGAGCGTTATAACGTGCGGTCAATCGCATTATTCGTTGGTAAAAGAGTAGCCGCCGAAGAGTTGGCGGTGGATGGTGATGACTAGCTGCCTTCTCTCTAGTCTTACACTGCTAAATTAGGAACAGGAAATCCATAACTTATTATGTGACTGCGTGTTTTCTCTAGTGAAAAACTACATAAATTTAATTTAACAGTTTGCTCGTAAGCACAAAAAAAATTGTTTCAAATTCAAAAGCTAGACCAACAACTATTAACAGCGTGCTTAGCTTAGTTTAAATCTTCAGCTGTTTATGTTTGTAATAACAAGAAGAGAACTGGTTAAATCAGCATCACCATTTACTGCCATCAGAGTCTTTAAATAGATCAACGTTTACATACGAGTATTATTCTATTGCAGCATCTCAAAACTTGACGCTTCTATCTGAGTACGTTTAGAGTGGACCTCTTAGGGCACAGAATATAAATCATTCTCCGACCGAAAGGCCTCGTAAAAGGATATCCCTCAGTTAGTGGCCCGGCATGGCTGGTTAAGGCACTCGACTCGTAATATAAGGGTCGAGGGTTCGAATCCCCGCCACACCAAACATGCTCGCCCTTTCTGCCGTGGGGACGTTATAACGTGACGGTCAATCCCCACTATTCGTTGGTAAAATAGTAGCCCAAGAGTTGGCGGTAGGTGGTGATGACTAGCTGCCTTCCCTCTAGTCTTACACTGCTAAATTAGGAACGGTTAGCACAGATAGCCCTCTTGTAGCTTTGCTCGAAGTTTCAAAACAAACAAACAGAATGGCTGATACTTCTTTGTGAACATACGGTTTCTGATTGCCTTGATGTATGTCTCTGTATATGGGCACTTTTATTCGGTGTTTACATTACCCGAAATAGTGTCGAATTTCTGGACAGTTTAATTAGCAGAAGCATTTCGGTTAGGCTAGATATATAATTTTATTTTAAAGTATGCAACGTAAGAATTTTATAACAAGCATGTTTGTCAGGTGGCGCTTTAGTTTAGAAATATAAAAGAAAACACGACTGAACCTCAGGTTTGATGTCGACAACACCTTATTTATTATTTGATAAAATACAAAACTGACTGTTGTGTGCTGTGTTATTTGTCTCACACTTGACTTGTTTCGAATAATTAAGCCAACATTTAAAAGCCTATCACCTCTCTGAGTAGGAAATTTATATGTGTAGTGCTTTAAATAGACGGTTGAAATAGTCCACATGTAAATCTTGTTGAAAGGTATTAGCAAGAAAAGAGGGAAAATCTTGGGGGGGGGAGCAAATTTTTCAAAGTTTGAGCATAATGCTTTAACCAGGATGTATTAAGGCTTTATCTTTATTCGGTTGTGTTGAGCTGACACGAGGCTGGTGTCACAGTTCAACGCGTGCGAAGAGCACGTCATTTTGCACAGTTCTTTTTTTAACACTTGTTTGCGCCAAGCGGCCTCTCGCGCTCTTTGGTGTGATGAAGACGTGTCGTGTACTTCAATCTCTTTATCAGTCGTTTCTTCAATTCCACGTTTTAGAGAATACTTTCACTATTCGATTAATATCACTTTTTTCACCTTATAATTATTTGTTGTTGTTTTCGAATTTCGCACAAAGCTTCACGAGGGCTATCTGCGGTAGTCGTTCCTAATTCAGTAGTGTAAGACTAGAGAGAAGGCAGCTAGTCATTACTATCCACCGTCAACTCTTTGGGCTACCATTTTACCAACGAATATTGGGATTGACCGTCACTTCATAAAGCCTCCACGGTTGAAAGGACGAGCATGTTTGGTGTGACGGGAATTCGAACCCACGACCCACAGATTACGAGTTGAACGCTTTAACCCACCTTGTCATGCAGGGCCTTTTCACCTTATAAACTAATAAACAGTTTTTAACTCCTTCCCATTTTAACGCTTGTACATTTCACTTTCGCTTCACACACAAAAGTAACCGTAAACTTTAGAATTGCGTATTATTTAATACCATTTACAATAGTACCCACTAATATGTAGGTGCTTTAAGCTAGTACGCCTTAGAATTTGACATTTTATGTATCATTTCTAGCAATTTATGAGTGACAAAAATAGAATAATATTTTATAACATGTAAACCACACTCCATTTACCTTATCTAATCAGTGCCTACGAAACTTTTCATGGACACCAAAATTCGTAAGGCCTAATGGTCTCGTCGCTGTTGTCAGTATTCAAGAACAGCGACTGTTATGGAGTAAATTAGATTAAGTACAAATACGCGCGTGAGTGCGTGTGTGTGTGTTTTGTTAACTCAGTTTGGTGGTTTGTTTAACACTTGTTTACAACTCTCATATCATAGTACTTTTAAAATAAAATAATAAAAAAAAACATACGGCTATTTCGCCGCTGTACTCAATTGAATGAACGCTCGTTACAATTTACCGTCCGGATCTATTCCTAATTTATGGGAAATAAGTTTTGAGAGAGATTTGAGGGCGAAAGATTAGGTCTTACTGTTAGAAGGGTCTTAGAAAGAGTGATGACAATTTATAGGTTGTGTCACCACGTGTTTGAAATAAGAAAAATATAAACGATTCATATTCCTACCTTATGAGCCTGGATAATCGGTAATGTTTTGTATACCAAACTCGGACTGTTCTCGTAATTCTATAATCTACTATTTTTTTTATATCTTGTTATTATTCTTATTAACGCAACTTTCGTGTTTAGCGTTTTTTTCTTTCTCGTCCGTATTTTCTACACCACATTTTTTATTATTGTTAATACTGCCCGACGTCAATAAGCCCAGTCTATTTTCCCTTTTCACGTTTGTAACCTTAACAATGCTATGGCCTTGGGAAAGCCACACCTTCGAAGCTGCCACGACAAAATAGATTTAAAAAAACACGAAAAGAAAAACAGTTAACATCTGCTTCTGGAAATTGGCATCAAGGGCACAAGTGTAGAATTTTTGTTGCTAAGATTAGAACCGTCGAGACACTTAATGCCAGTTAAAACAATTTTGGTTTCATTTTTAAAGTGGCTTTTTATAAACGCCTGTTCACAAGTCAGTTACCTTTCTAGTTGAATTTTTTTTTTCACTGTTTCGAAGGTGATAATGTTTAAAGGATACGTAATTAATATATATCAAACACGAGGAAAACCTCGACTTTGTTTAGCCAAACTGAGAAAGTTTGGGTAAAAATGTCAAACATAATAGTGTTCTAAACCCCACATTTTACTGGTTCTTATTGTCTGTCAGATATTTTTAAATAAACTAATAATAATTCACAGTGTTTAGTCCTAATGCGGTACTGTACATGTAGCGATGATGTAAGTTTCTGTTTCTCAAACAAGTGCGCAGTCGTCATAAAGATATGCGCACATTTATTTAAAGGTACCTCAAAACCACCTCTGTTCAGCACCATTTGTATTGTAATAGTGTGATACCGAAGGTGGTGGCCCTTGTTAGATGAAGCGATAGAAAAGTAAGTCTGCCAGAAGATAGTTCTTCGTCTTTAAACTTTTTTTTCAAGGCAGTCAAGATTATATAAGATAAAATCACCGAGAAAAGACAAGTAAACCCTTGTGAATAAAGAATACAAGTTGTATAAACTTTTAAAGAAGGTAAAAGAAGAAAACAAACGATTTTGAAATTCCACAAACATTTTAAACAGACATTTATTTTTCGACATCGGAGTGATTGAGTGTGGACGAAGATTATCGTATTCGATTGATGAAAGGTTTACCACTGGCTATTGCCGCAATGTTTACACTTTAAGAGTGATGGTCAACTAATCAAACCAGTAGTTTAAAAGCTGGCAAGGGTTGTCAGACGCCCTCCTTTCAGGCGTGGCCTAGTGGTCACTGCACCGGACTGTGGTATGATTCGAATTTTATTTCTGCACACAAAAAAGCAATATATCACTTTGAGTTGTGTGCGTTGTAAAAGTGACTGTCAAATTCTTCTGTTCAATAAATATCGAGTTCGAATCCCCTTCACACCAAACATGCTCACCCTTTCAGCCGTGGGGACGTTGTAACGTCACGGTCAATCCCACTATTTGTTAGTAAAAGAGTAGCCCAAGAGTTGGCGGTGGGTGGTGATGACTAGCTGCCTTCCCTCTAGTCTTACACTGCTAAATTAGGGACGGCTAGCACAGATAGCCCTCGAGTAGCTTTGTGCGAAATTAAAAAACAAAAAAAAACAAATGAAGAATTTTATTTAAAAATTGGAGTGTTTTTATGCGTTTTTCTGTATATTGGTTTTGTTAAATGAACACTAAAAATTGACACCACAGAAGTGGTGTCATACTTCTTCCCGTTGTTGGCTTAACACTAACTGCCCTGTTTGGCCTCACTAACTGTTTGATCGACTGCTCGTTTGCCATTTGTTGAGCGTTTGTGGAACAATAGGATGAAACGTTTTATTTATTTATTATTTTGCTTTTTGTCGGCCCCCCAGTGGCTCAGTGGTACGTCTGCGGACCTACACGCTAAAATCCGGGTTTCGATACCCATGGTGGGCAGAGCACAGATAGCCCATCGTGTAGCTTTGTGCTTAATTCAAAAACAACATCCTTTTTGTTGCCTCATTCTCATTATAAAGCTGGGCATTTAAAAACACCTTCCACGAGCTCTATGCTTTACAAGAAACATGTTTTTAATATTGGTTCAAAACCGAAAGTCGTCAATCCTAGTCGTGGTTTAAAGTGCCAAAACTTTAATGATTTGTATAATAGTTTACGGTAATAACTGTTACGTTACTTAGCCTGTTAAAATTCAAATACAAAAGGAAAATTGTTAATCATTCTAATGTACATTTAACACTAAATCCCGTTTAATTAAGGCTTTCCATTCATAATCTGATGGTCGAGAGTTTGAATCCTCGTCACACCAAACATGGTCGCTATTTCAGTCGTGGGGGGCGTTATAATGTGACAGTCAATCTCACTATTTGTTGGTAAAAGAGTAGCCCAAGAGTTGGCAGCTGGTAGTGATAACTAGCTGCCTTCCCTCTAGTCTTACACTGCTAAGTTAGGAACGTCTAGTGCAGATAGCCCAGGTGTAGCTTTGCACAAAATTCAAAAACAAACAAGTGTCTAATAAGTTATAGTTTTGCCCATATATCAAGTAACTAACCTATCTGTAAACAATCTTTAATTTTATTGTATGTTTATGTTTGTGTAGATTTTCATGATCATTGTGTTAAAATATTTTCTCAGAATATCACCTAACTCTACAATTATACAACACATGTAGGAGACTGACTTCAAGCTCTATTATAATGAATTAACAGGAAGTTTTTACTATAGTTTTAATTGGAATCTTACGCTACACATAATGTGGAGTTATAACAGTAAGCGTATAGACTGTCTGATGTGCTTTGTTCTGGTAGCATTATTTTATGAAATACTGAAATTCAAATTGTTTTTTTTTTTCTGTGTTAAAAGTATGACTAGGAGTTTTATAATTTTATCCAAGCTCTGTTCAGACATTTCAAGTTTAGTTCAGGAAGCCTATTAGATGCATTATCACTGTAAAACGTTGTTCTCTACTAAAGCCTTTGCTTTTATGTTAGAAGTCACTTAAAAATAACATAGTTTATCATATATCTATTTCTCTGTTAAGATTTTAATTCAAAAGTCACATTTTTTTACCCCCTTTTTCAGTCAAATGAGAAATCACAAATTCGACTATTTGACTTTCTTATTTAGTGAAACAAATTTGTAAATTTATTCACATGTATGGATACAATTTCTTGCCAAGAATAAGATCAGTTTTAAGTTAAAAGTTTTTATTTCTAAAATTAAGTTGGTGTAAGAGTTGTTTTATTAAATTTATGATAAGCCTAATACACTTTGAGTATATTTATAATTTTAAGGTCATAATTTATTAGGTTATGACTTTACCGAAGATTGCTTTTCTAAATGAGTTTCTTACTATCCAAAGAAATATTTTTCCACGTGAGTAAGCCACAGTCGAGTCTGGACTCTTACATGCTCTCCATTTATAAATACTCCTTCGTTGATTAGCTATTACAAAGATGCTTCTGCACTTATGAGCGATAATTTGTACTGAATTGTATGAGACATTGAGGGAGGTTATAGCAAGTAAGGATTTGCAAGGCAGTTTAGGCACATGTAGAAATATTCTTTTTAAAACTTCCTAGACACCAGAATAAACAGTATTTGTAACAGTAATTCTGTTTAATGCTGTATGTATCAGTACACAGTGTTATTTTGATACATGAGATTTGTTTCAAAGAAAATGTTGCAGTGACTAATGTAACCTTGCCTTGATGTTTAAGGTTATGGAGGCCTTAAGCTAAACAGATTTGTAACCTCTCTTTTACATATTTGATGTTAAAGCTAAAGTTTGTTACTCAAAATATGGTTAGGGTTAAGTCCTAGTTAAAAAAGTAAAATGTGATGTTGATTATATTATAATAATGGGTTTTAATTAAGTTTTTCGTTCAAGAATATGAAATTTATCATTGAAATTGTTTTGTAAAAAATCATGGAACTTTTTTATTTTTCTTCTTGTTGCTTAATGGAGTAAAAACAATAAAAAATGTTTTTTATTACAATATTGTGATCATTCGTTATCAAGTTGGTTTTATGCTTCGTACCTTTCATAATTATCCAATCTTTTTGTGTTATAGAATGAAATGATGAAAAACTGTTTCTTTTATATTATGCTTCAGTAATAAAATCAGTAACCTTCTAGAAAAGTTCATATAGTTCTTGCTTTACACCTTGTGAAACAGGCTTAAAGTATTTTTCACTTAAGATCTCATGAAAAATGTCATGAAATGTCCTTTTGGAGTTTCAGACATTCTTCTGAGTTTCTTGGAGATAAATGCTGGAGATGGAGGGTGGGAACAGTGAATTTTTTTTTTATAATTTAAGCAGACATATGTTTATATCATTCACCTTATTAAAGTCATTAGCAGCATATTTAAGCTCCAATACTCTTAAATTATAGTCTTGTGAGCTTTATAACATGATTTAAGGACTTTGTAAGACATTTTAATGTTGGACATCAGTAGTGTTAAACAAACACAAAAATGTGTCACTTGTAACACTGACTGTCTACAGAAAATGATTGTTTTGAGTTTGCTGGCTGATGTATATCCTCTTGCTTTGTTCATTTACAGTTCTTATTGCAATTATTTAAAATATCTTCTAAAGTTATGCTTATGATATTAATTTCATGAAAATGCGGGTATTTCCCCTTAACATCATCTGACTGGACTATGGTTCATTCTCAAGTTAGGAACTTCAAGCTTGGGATTGGTAGAACAGGTGTAGCATAATTCACAAAATAATGTCTTGTAACAAACTTATTTAAATAAGTTTGATTCTTGTACATCGTGTTTCTCTGTATAATTTTGTAATTACATGAAGACAACTACAAGTGCTTTATGTCATTTCTTGTCTGCATAAAATTTGTATTTTTTCCAGTGTATCTATGGATGTTATGTTCACTCAGCAATTCTTCCGACTTTCCATCGACGATGTTATTGGCTTCTCCAGGTTCGTTAACAGTTTTTGAATTTATCATTTGTTTCATCTTTTAGTCTAGCTGTAGATGCACTAAAGTGTGCTAGGAAAGATAACAGTGTTTGACAAAGGTTTTTAAACTTTGTATTAATGGTAAATTATGATTTATTCACAATTATTAAACAAAAAGGTGAAGTAATTTTGTCTGTTAGGAAACAGTATTTCCCACTTTTATGGAATATATGTGGTTTTACGCATTAGTACAAAATTTTTTTTTATATGACAGTACGAGAATTTCAAGACTAGTCATGTAATGTATGTTTCATTTTACTTTCAGTTGAGTTTGTTTTTAATGTGAAGTCTTATTTAAAAGTATTTTTGGTATAGAGAAACCAAATGCTTAATTAACAGTGTAACTCAGCAAAATACATTGTTAAAATACACTAACAGATAAAACTTTGTAAACATTTTTTACCAAATGATGTGCTCATGATAAAACATTATAGATGTAGTTATATTAATCATATTTAAACATACATCGTAATTTGTATGAATTTTCTGGATGGAAATTGTAATGGATTATTGATTATTAGAAAAAAGTCCAACATATAGCATGTGTTAAGGCCTAACGGGTAGTAAAGTCTACTAAATTAATACAAAGTTTTGTGTTGTAGTTTTTACTGTTATAAAACTAAGTTATATCATTGTTCAGTAAAGTACTAGAACCGAGTTAATATAGATTCATTTGAGGTTAAAGCTATTAAACTATGATTGGATTACTACATAATTTCTTAAGCTTTAGATGTTTCCACAAGTCCTTATATCAATTACAATTTATTCACGTGAATTATTATTTTATGATCTTAACAACTAGTGTGTTTGTAATGAAATGTGATGATTATTCAATCAAGAGGAGTGCAACGTCTTTACATGTGTTAACTTAGACTGTTTTATTTGAAAGTTTGTGAATAACACGAACTGGAGCCCCTTTCACAATTTACCCTATAATCATGATGCTACCTCATACATGTTACTTGTAGGTACAACACTATGAAGAAAGTAATCACACAGAGATACCATCCTAAAGTAGAATGTGTTTGATGAAAAAAATGTTTCTGATATACCATGTTAGTTGATCATAGTGAGAATTTCTAATTTGAGTTTTGAAAGCATTCTGGTTGTTTAGAAATGTTTAACTGTTTATTTGATCAGGATATACTGATCTAAATATAACCTAATATTTTCTAATTAATAAGGTTGCTACCTAAGGTTTAACAGTTGGGAAACAACTGAATAATGAAGTTCTTAACACTGTTTAAAAAAAAAATTATTATACCCCACATTTATTACTTTTTTTGTCTCATTCTGTACCAATTGACACTCATGTTTTAATACTGATGCTACTGGAGAGTCAGAAACTTAAAAATATTTGAGTGTAAAGGTTCTCAGTTTTAAACCATATAGGCACAAATATGAAAGACAAAGTAGTGCTGATAAAAACTATTGCAAAGGTAACTGGAAAAGGTGACATTTTGGGTTACCACTTTTTGCAGACATAACAGCAGACTCTTCATGGTACATCCACAACAAAAATACTGCATATCTCATTGTACATAACCCCATCTAGTTAGTAATTTACCACTACAAAACTTATGAGTAGCTCCGTTTTCTTTTTCAGAATCCTGACATTGTGTTGGTTCATTACCTGAATGTCCCCTACAGTGATGATAACAAAATCCTCATCTCACCTAATCTCAGTTACTGCACTGATAAAAAGGAATGGACAAAAGATGAACTGGTGTCTCAGTTAAAACCTATGTGTAAGTTTAGTCACTGACTCTTTCTAGGTTTGTTGTATCTGAAGAATTGTTTTTGTGCATCATTCTTACTTTCTAATTAACACAGATATTAACTTTCAACTGATATTTTTTTATGCCATTTTGTTATATTTTGGCCTAATTGTAGTCTGACGTATATTTTTCCAGATATGTTAATTATTAGCATATTATGTGATCATAAATGTTTCCCTAACCAAATGTTTAGAACTTACATCTAACTATCTTCAGGTTGCCGATAAAGTAAATATTTTATCCATGTACTAAATTGTTTCAAATATTTTTTTATTTCCATTCATTACGTATAAACTTCTGTCCACGTTTTACTTTTTTTTTTAGGGGGGCCTTCATTGTTTTGTCCAAGTTTGTCAAGTTGAAGCTATTAAAGGTCACAGTCTTGGAAACTGTTAATGTCCAAATTGTTTGACCTGTTATTGGCCTAAAAGTGCTTCGTGCTTGTTGTGTAATTTTTTTGTTACAACCCAATGATGAAATTTTCAATTTTGTAGCTTTAAAGAATATTTTATGTTGGCACAAGTACCTTGATGTACATCTACAACTCTGATAATTACAATAACTGATATGGATGGAGTGTCGGTATAATGCATAGGCCTGGGTCAAGGGCCCTGACCCTACCAGAACTTTACTAGCCACCCAAGTAAAAGAATTATGGCTCGTAAAACTAGCAGAATAGAGGCAAGGGGGAGTTGTTATTAGTATTCCCAAGTATTACCTGAGATTTGGGCTCCACTAGACCTTAATCTGGTCCAAGTAGATGTA
This sequence comes from Carcinoscorpius rotundicauda, assembly GCA_011833715.1. NCBI lineage: Eukaryota > Metazoa > Arthropoda > Merostomata > Xiphosura > Limulidae > Carcinoscorpius > Carcinoscorpius rotundicauda. Next base: position 87,962,400 of record CM022398.1, read on the forward strand.
CAAGTGAATCCATTACTTATACATGTTTGTAAGTTTCTAATAACAGTTTAATGTATGTGTTACTTCTCACATGGCTGTTTTGTTATGAATAACTTAGTGTTTTCAGGTGTTAGAAATTTTTATGGTGTTTTGATCACATGGGGATTGGTCTGCTATTCACTGTTTCTCTAGGCAAGTACTATTAAGTAGCCCAAACTTATACAACAGTAAAGAAGGAGTATAACAGATATACATTTAGTATTTCAGTGGAGCAGAGACAGGAGAAAGATGTGTTTCAGTGCACAAAAGCATACTTTTTTTACAATTATGTTCACAAGTCATTGTTAAGAATGTGTTCAATTGTACTTCCTTTTTCATTGTATTTTAAATTTAAATCACCGTGTTTATGTGGGTTTTTTTAAGTTTGTTTAATTTATTTTTAGAGTTCATAGTTTTAATTTCAACCAAATTTAGTTTTTTTTGGAAATAAATCACAATGATGTATTTTGTGTAGCCTCATTAATATACATTAAATCATCATAAACTATATAAATTAATTAAAAGTCCTACATCTGTTGTATCTCAACTGTATTGACTGGAATATTAGATTGTATGGTATCTATTTTTTGGAACCATCTTGTTTTTTTGTTTGTTAACCACTGAGTTTTAAATTGAATTATTTCCTGTACTGTCAGACAACTTATTGGTTAATGTTGTTTTAATGTTCGTATGTAAGTAGAAGAATGTTGTATCACTTATTGGTACGTAGATAGTGATTCACACTTGTCTGAGAAGACGATATAATAGCACAAAAGATTACGGAAAGTATGGCTTCAGGGAAGCTGTATGGATTAGAGAAAGGATTATGTTGGAATAACCATGATGAAGTCTGAAATTAAGGCCAAGAACTGATATCTGAGAACTGATTGTTCAGGCAACTGCCTATTATGTGATGAAAGATCTGAACTCAGGAGAGGAAAGGAAGTTTACTGACTTGTATTTTAATGAACTAACAAAAACTAATAGTTTTATACAGAAAAAACTTGGAGAAGATATGAAGAGATACATATGATTTATTATATTTTCTATTTATATTTTTGTATTTTCGAGTTAATTAAATCTTTTTATTATTCTCTCTCTCTCTCTCACTCTAGTTTATAGCGAAAATGAACCAGATTTGAACAATGAATTAGAAATTTCAGTAAGTATTGAGATTTGGAGGTTTCTAGGTATACGCATTTTTTAAATTTGACAGCATTGAAATATCATAGATGTAAATAGTTTATGTTTTTGTACATTACATTTTTTTGTAATGTTTTGTTTTTACAGTTATAAGTAAAAAAAATACCTCAAAGCCGTTTAGATTTAACAAGTGTTGAATAAGCAGCGTATTGTAATGACACCAAGTATGTGATTTTAACCATAAACTGATTACTTTGGAACTTGTCACGCCCTGAAAGTTTGATTTCTTCTAGAAATAGACTTTTAATATAAATAATAAAAATAAATATACATAAAAACGTGTAAACTCTCTACATGCTAAACAGTATAAGCCAATGTTATATCTAAGCTTTATTGTGGAGACATTCGTGATATTTGTTTACAGACTTGCACTCCCAACTTAATTGAGCAGCCTGTGGTAGATAGATATGGGTCATTCCATGCCAGTTCACCCAGAAAAAAGAACTTTTTTCAGTTCATGTCATAGAATTCCTTGAAAAAATTCAAGCTAAAACTTCATTTTGATTTATTCAGTCATGCAAAATTCTAAAACTGTACTATGTGGCTGAATATATTAAAATGAATTTTTTGCTCGAATTTTTTCAAGGAAACTGTGGCATGAAGTGGGAAGACATAGGTGAGTTGGCATGAAATAACCCATATGCATTGTCAACTTGTTCTGTAGATGTAGAAGAATGTCATTAAGCCTTTTTAGAATGATGCTTTATGTCTTGAAGAGCATCTAAAACCCATTATGGGTTTAATCTACCTAGTAGCTTAGGCATTTTTTTTTAATTACATGAAGATTTCTATCCTTCTTCCATCCAAGGAAAAAACATTATGTCCTTGTTTTTGATTTTATATATTAGAAGCACGTTAAAATTAGAGGCTTTTGATTGGTTTATAATTTTTTGCATAAAGCAACAAAATTGGCTCTCTGATATTGTGTTCATCTTGGGGTTACAATCCTGAGTTTTAGCATTATGGACTCCCAAGCTTACTGCTGAGCCACTCAAGGACAGAATTATAAGGGAAATTTTAATTTAATTAATTATTATTATGAGATTTTTATGTCTTAAGTATGAAGTTGGAAAGTGTCATTCTAGTGCAAAAGATTTCAGACATAAATTGATTTCTCTTTCTTTTGTCATAAAGCAGACTGCAGAAACCATTGAAGCTATTGTTCAACAACTTATGGAGAAACAGAGAGCCAAGATGGCAGTCAGAACACATGAGTGTGTGTGTGACACTAGTACTCCCTCCAAGTCATCTACTGCCTCGGGATCAGTAGCAGTCGACAAAAAATGCAGCCACACCTTACATCGGATCATTTCTCCCAAGACCCAGGTAGCAGCAGCAGCTGCTACAGTTCCTGATGCTAACAACAGCAGTGTTGCAGTTTCTGTAACTTCAGCAACTTCTGCTCAAACTTCTGTTTCTCAAGCGGTCAGTCAGAAAATGGTTACAAGCATTATCCATTCTACAACAACAGCAAGCACCCCTGCAGTGTCTCATCGTTCAAGTGGGGTAATCTTTGCCACCCCATGTAAGCCACTCGCACAGAATGGGACTTCTCGAGAAGCAGCCACTTTCTCAACCACATCAGGCTTCACATCTCTGATCTTAAACCTTTCTCAACTTCAAGGAGGTGGAGGACTCTTAATTTTAAACAATGCTGCTGCAGCAGCAGGAATGGATTTAAATTCAGCTTGTCTTACTCCTGTGACTCTCCTGTGTGGCCAGGATGCAGGTGCAGCTCTTCTGACTCCTACTACAGCTACTAGCACCCAGAATTCTAGCTCCATGGAAACATCAGACTCTTCATCGACATCAACACCCAAACACACAAATTCAAAAGTTAAATCTTACCCACAAGTCAAACTGATCAACTCTTTAAAGGGCGAAGACATGGACTTTAACTCAAATGTGTCTGGTCATAAGGATCCAAATTTAAGTCGTACTCTTCATGATTTCACTCTTGATCCTGATGGAAATTTGGCATTGCTGCAAGATCTCCAGAAGGTAACATCTTCAAACCTTCTCTCCACGTCTCCACCTTTATCCACTTCTGATTCTTCAGTTTTAATCAAAACAGAGCCTACCAACCACCCGGACCTGGACCCTGTGGATCTAAATCCCATGGACTTTATTGATAATGATCTTTCAACACCAGATGATGAGGTTTTTAACCTTGACACGTTTGACATGCTCACTGATCTCCCAAACCTAGAGGACCTTCACCCTGACCTAGTATCCAGCAGTGGACTGTGTGGAAGCTCAGTTGCAATCTCTGTGTCTAAAAATAACCACCAGGATTCCACAGATTCAAATCATGCATCCCAACACATCACTGACTATTCCCCTCATTGGTCTTATACAGAGGTAAGTTCATGATAGTTGTGTTTGAAGCTTGACTGACCTTGTTGAAATCCTGTGAGCTCATTTTGAACTCTATGAGCATGAAGTGTATGACTTGTACAGTAGTTTTAAGTTTTATCATGAGGCTTTTAACAGCAAATTGTGATATATTCCTGAAAGAATGTAATGTTGTTCACTGGGCTTCTGTCAGATTTTCAGATAATAATGTTACTGGAGATAGACTGAGGTAGTTATTAATTATCACTTGATAATTGTTCTGTAAGATTATCTTTTGCGCGTGTAGATATGTACTAAGTATTCACTTACTGAAAATCTCCAGTTGCATTTTGTTAGTATGTCCGCATATTGTGTTCCCTAAGTGGTGGGAATGTTTAGATATGTGCACAATATTGATATTGTAGATGATGAGATATAAGGATTTTTACATGGGGATTTACATATTAGATGCTGTGAAATAAATTATTTTATTCTGTAGAAAAAATACATGGCTCTTTCTTGCTATATGTGCCAGATGCTTGTATACACGTTAGTATAGTAGTTTGTGTTTTCTTACTAACCTTTAGTTTCTTCCTTTTGTGAATTAATTTCAATCATTCACCTTTTGTTTTATTTCTTTTATAATCAAATCAGTCTTTAAAAAATGTGCTGAAACATGAAGGAAACTTAAATGGAAATTATTTTGATTTTTTTTATGTCTGGACAAACAATACGCCGAAAATCTTCAGTCGCTCCTGCATATTAAATAGGAAATATGGGGTCATGTTACTTCCTACACTGTAAAGTATAGAAGAGTAAAGTTAGTTACCTTGACAGAGAAGAAGAATTAGTTTCTGCACAGCTGTAATCTATATGTCATCACAAAGCTGTTGTGATGCAGTTGTGTTTTGATTGGCATAAGATTTAAGATATAAGTATTTTGACACTAAAGGGTCAAAAGATCAAAATAGGTGATGTGTATTAAAACCAAGACCTTAGGTGTACATTTATTTCATGTGTAAAATTAAAATTGAAGTACTGTAATTTTAAATTTTTAAACCATATTGAACACAGGAATCTTTAAAATATGTAAATGTTTCTATCATGATTATATGGGTTTTTTTCTTATTCTGGGTTTTAACTATGGTAAATAATTCTTTGACAAATTGTTTAGATAGAGTATTCATGATAAAACCTTGTAGAATGGATGGCAACTGCCTGTTGTAGAGACACAAGAGTAGAGGATGATGTTTTGAAAGGTGGAAGACTTTAGAGACGTCATCCTCTATGCTTGTGTCTCCACAACAGGCAGTTGCCATCCAGTCTACAAAGTTTCATCATAGTAATTAATTCCTTGGGATTGTTTATGTCCTACTACTACTAAAATTACTGAGCCATATTTTAAACCTTCAAAAGACATTAAAATGTCAGATAAAAAATGACAAAGTTTGCTCTTGGAACTGAGAAGATGAAAAAATGAAGAGCAACTGAAAGAAAAACATGTTCAAAGAATTTGAATGCTGCAAATGAATGTATCGATAGTGGCATAAGTGTTTGGCAAAATGATACATAAGAAATGTTATTATGACACAGACCCTAAAATATTTGCTTTAAAAAGGAAATTAAAGTTAAACAAGTGATGATCTGCAAGATTTGCCTTCAGGGATAACAGGATTTACATTCAGTTAACCCTTAAATGGTGGCCATCATCAATTGATACTGCTACCTACAACATTCCAGCTATTTAAAGGTTAAGCCTGTTTTATGGCAAATCCATAAGTGAAACAAGGAGAAAAAATGTATTGCAAAGGGTTTTTTTAATGGTCAGAATAGTTGACTTTCAAAATGAGATTTATGAATGATATAAATAAAGGAATGGCAACTGGGGAACAGGCATTTATGTGTAGGATTGAATATTTTCAAGATATACATATATCAGGTTTAGTTTATCATCAGTCTTGTAGTATTAAGTTTTGTTGTAGAGATAAATATTGAATCAGCATGATCAACTGCAGTTGTCAGAGAATAAAGAACAGTTGAGAAAACACAAGAGAAGAAAGGACAGCTAGATTGTGGCTTGAGTATATAAATAAGATTTCTATACTAAGAAAATTCATAATGGCAAAAAAATACTGGTTACTGAAGACACCTGTGCCTTTGCAGGCTGTTCTGAATAAGTTACATTTCTTTGTAGCAGCTGGCCACAGCTTACATGCAAAGTTGGCGTATTTATATTTCATAAACATGTGAGCTCTTGAGTAAACTAATCATGAAAATTACAAAGCTTTTTATGGAAGGTTTTCATGTTGTTATGGGAGGGTGTTTGCTTTTTGGGATGGCTTTTCACAGATCTGGTAGTAGAACAGATTTTGATGAGAAGTCTGTAAACTGTTGGTGGATTAGCAAAAAGCTGTAGGATGACAGAAACTGGTTATTGTCTAGACCTGCCAGTTCAAAAGTCAATAATGCAATGCAGCAGATAACTGGAACTATGTATGTCACAACTAACCGACATAAAGAGAATACCAAGGCAAGGAAGCAGAAAGACAAGAAAAATTTTGTTTTTTATTGAAATTCTTACTGGACAGAAATCCTTTAGATGGTAATAAAAGAGTGAAAAGCATTTCCAGTGTAGTTGTTTCAAAAGAAGACAAATGTTCATGAGGTAAGGGAAGTTGGAAAAGGATTGGAAACATCATGAACAATTTCATATATAAGTAGAAAGACCAAGTTGTTAAGACGAATGACAAGGCTGGATTAATTTAAATTGAGGGAGAAACTGTGAAGACAGATCCACAGATATTATTTCAGAGCTTGATTACAGTTACCAGGAGTTCCATTTCAGAAGATGAACTGACATCTGTTTTCTCCTATGAGCTTTGTACTTATCCTGCATTAACTGTATCTGTAGAGCTGTTAAGAGAAGCTGATAAACATTATTTTGCAGCGTTGATAAAACCTAAAGTGTATCCTAATAACAGTGTTTCAGGTGAAGAAATCAAATGCATGATAGATGGGGGAATGTTTATAGAATGGCTCACATGACCAAGATACTGCAACTGTGCATAACTTTGTAATATGTACATTGAATTTATCCAGTCAAAATATGGTATGGCAAAGCTCCATTGGAATTTGATGGATATAATGATATACCATACACCAAAGACAATACTCATCTACAGTTCACTGGTGAGTATGCCTGCATTAAAGTCAAATTCACTGAGACAGTGATTATGAAAGGCAACAAGAAACGTTTTTTAAAACCAAAAAACAAACAAAAATATATTAATCTGATAAGTGAGAATCTTCATGTGGCTGGTATAGGAATATTGTATGCAGCTGGTGATGCTGATGTCTTTATTATGAAAACAGCTGTATATTTTGCAGCTACAAATAAAACAGTTCTGGTGGAAGATAGTGTTGACTTGTGTTGTTCTGCCAAGGTGTGCAGAAAGATTTTATCTGTATTTATTTTAAATAAAGTACCGAAATCGAAGAATCCTGTTGTTTAAAACATCCTAGAGGCAAAACAAAAGTTCAGGGACAGTATTTGTATTCACATTCTGTTTTTACATGCGGGACTAGGCTGTGACACCACATCAGATTTGGGATGGGTGTTGTATTAATAACAACATGAAATGACCAATCAGAGAGATTGCATACCCTCAATCTGCCACTCCTTATCGAGATTGTATGTGTTTATATTTGATAATTTCACCTTGAAAGACTTCGAAATCCTTTTATGATCATTCTTGGCCTGAGATCATACTATGCTTACGAAATCTGGTACAAATCTGATCACATTTTACAGTTATTAATCTAAAACCTCAAAAATGCCATATCTTATCATTTTATAAATATAAAAATAATTGCTTCAATGTGACCCTGATACAGATGTGTCCAATACTGATTTCTCATTTTGTGTAAAATATTTGTGTATATTAATTTTTGATATAGGTTAATATAAGTACAGATGCACACACACATGGACCTGATTGCAACACCCATACCCCCTCCCCCCATGGGGGAGAGGGTAAAAAATGAAGAATTCAGTATCCAATAAGTGAAGTAACCAAACAGGAGGTAATAGACAAGTTAGTATACAAGAGTAATAAGAAAGAAAGTTTGAATAATCTAATGTCACTAAGTTTACAGTGAAGTCTGCAAAGAGTTCTAGCTTTATGGATCCTAGAGTATTAACCACCAGTGCCTGATGCTAAAGTACCATGGTCTGAGATACTGCTTACAGATACAAGAGTGAAAGGAGGATAATTTTAATCCTTGTGAATGGAGATGGAAACTTCACAAGTGTTAAACTGATGCCTCTAACAAGTGACAAACCACCTGTTCCAGAAACTCTCATGAAAATTATCTGGTGCATATGTAAGACAGGATTTAATTAAAACTTTAAATTACTGTTGCAAGAAAGAAGCTTTTAAATATTGCAACACATGCAAACCAGCAGTGAAAATTCTGTGCCTCCAGAAATGGATGATAACTAAATTATTATAAAAAAAAACACTTTAAGATAAAAAGTATTTGTTACAAGATAAAAGTAATTGTTACCAGGCATAATGATTTGTCTGGACTGTAATTTTTATTTGTAGTTATGCAGTTTTGTTCATAAAAAGTATGTTTGCAGTAGTGTTCTGGCATATATGTGCATATGATAAACAAAACAGGTCTTTTCAGTGTTGTTCAGATTACCTCATTCTTGCCTCATCTGGCCAAAATCCTATTTTTAAAGGTTTATTTCTGAAATCTTTTTACATCAGTCAAAAGACAAATATATTAGCTTTGCAGTTATGTATTGCTAATTATAAATGACTTATTCTTTTTGTCACTCTGAAGAGAACACTTTCAAACTCCTTGATTGGGAATGCCCAACAATATACATTGTCACTTAGCAACAAACTATCACCTGAGTTTTCTCAGGCCAGCTATGATGTGTGTGTCTAATGCTCAGTATTCGTGTTGACTTGTTTGCGAGGTTTGATCTTACTATTTTTCTTTTATAACTTCAGTGATATAATAGTAAAATAGCTTAATTTGGAAGCTTTATGATACTGAGTTGTAGCCAAAAGTAAAATAAAATTTACCAAGTAGTGTTTCAGCTAAGCCTAAAGTTACATCTTTGTATTAGACTACAAATAGGCCTACTGTTACTACCATTATAGAGTCAGTGTTTAAAAAAAATTTAAATGATGCAAAAATGCTTGTTTGATATTTTAACAATATGATGTCTAGTTGGCTTTAAAACAAAAAGAAAAATAAATGCCTTTTACAACCAAATATCTTTTATCCGTTGTAGTTATAAAGTTGAAAATTTGTGTCAGAATGTCTGCATTGTGTTTTCTACTTCCTGACCTGGAATGCACTAAAAAGGCTTAAGAGTGCTATTTTTATGATAGCATTTCATTTTATACATAGTTTTTACTAAGAATATGGTGTTTAAAGAATTACTTTAAGATTGAGAAAATAAGCATAGAGTATTTTATACATTGTTTGTAATAAGAATATAGTGTTTAAAGAATTACTTTAAGATTGAGAAAATAAGTGTAGAGTAGGTGCATTTTTGAAGTACAGCCAAATTTTAAATAAATTATGTAATTTTAGTTCAACAGTTGTTTCCTGTAATCTTTATGAGCTTTTATATATATGTAAATTATAGTTTTGGAGCTATTATTGCCTTTTATGTACCATGTTAACTGACTCTGATTTTCTGCTTGTTATGATATAGGGGAGATATGTGGCTTCGTATTCATATTTAACACATAGAGGCCAGAGAAGATTTTTAATATGGCTTTTTATTCATATTTAGCACATAGAAGCAAGGGAGAATTTTTAATATGTTATTTTGGAGGTATGTCAAGACATTTAAAAAAATCATAAATCCTTTCTGTTCAATTTTCATTTTTGTATTTTGATAGGATGAGAGAACTATTGAATGCTGAAGCAGTCATTGTACTGATAATAGCTTGTTCAGAACTGTATGCAAACTAGTAAACTTTGCTTTTAATTGTTCACCTCTCAAGTCAGCTTCAGGTATTTTTATCATTTAGTTGGGATTTTAAAATTGAATTTTTTTTTAAATAATAGTTACATTTTAGTATCCAACATTCACTAGGCTTAAAAAACACTTTGATTTTCCTACTGATGTAAAATAAAAAAAACAAAAAACTAAGACTTTTTAAAAAAATCACTTCATTATTTCTTCTGAAAGGGTGGAGTGAAGGTGTTAATCACAGGTCCGTGGGATTCAACAACTTCTGTGTACTCAGCCATATTTGATGGTGTCAGTGTCCCAACGACATTGGTGCAGAATGGTGTTCTACGGTGTTTTTGTCCAGGTAAAGTCAGAATTTTTTTTCAAGGTTTATCAACCACATGAAATACTTCAACAAAATACAGTCATGGATAAATAATAATAATAAAAATAGCCATCAAATTCTAATATGAGAGAATTTTGTATGTGTATGTTGTTCAAGGTATTCTCCACTTAACTGTTTTCAAAATAGTTTCATTTGTTCTTAATGTCATTATTAAAATTACTTTATAATTTATGATCAAAAGCTTGGTCATTAGGGAATTTTAAGGTTGAATTTTGAAATAGTTATTTCTATAATTTAAGAACCAAACTTTTAAACCAATAATTGCCAATAGTAGTTCATTGCTTGAAGGAGCTAACATTATATACTTTTGGTTCTTGAAACTTTCCTTCTTTAAATATCGTAAACTGATTTACATTGTAAGTGAATTGTTAGGCATCAATAGAGTTTTTGGATGAAAACTTCAATAAAAGAATTAAATTTAAATATATTAAAAAATAAATTTCAGTCTGAGTTCTAATAATATTAAAGTGTTTGTATTTTAAAATAGGTACTTAAATTGTTTATATACTAAGTGAATTAAAACTTCATGTCCAACATTTGAAGTTTGGATCTAGTATTATGGTCAGTGATGAGGAAATTCTAGCATTTTTGTTAATTTTGTTTTTTTGGAAATAGCATTATAATACTGCAAAAAATTTCAATAAAACCATAAGAGTGTTTGTTAAGTGTCATATAGTTGGAGTGGTAAGACATCTAAAGTAAACAACTCTACCTACTTCAAACAAAATGTAAACTTCAGCCATTTGTTTTTGCTAGCCCTATTCATCCAAAGTTGATGTAAAAAATTACTTTTTTTTTTAATTTCAGCGAGTTCCTATTCGAATATTAATTCTCATATTGACCTTTGGACATTGACTTTACCAATTCTTCTTAATTAAATTTCAGTAATTATAGAATATTTGAAAGAGTTCTGTTCTTGCATGTTTCATGAAATCATCTGCATGTGTATCAATCAAATTCTCTCAAATACAAGTTTGTGTAACTTGAAAAACGTCTCCAGTGTAAAATACTTGGTAGTTTTTCAAAGCTATACATAAAAAACATAAAGCATTGAAAGTTTGACAAACAAAATCAAATGTAATAAAATATTTTCATGTGAAATTACACAACTGTTAATCTTGTAACTCTCTTTGGGAGTACTTCTTTTACTTTGGTTTTATCTTGTTCACAAAAGAAACAATTCAGTATTTTTTAATACTGGTTTCTCTTTTCATGTATGTACCCTTTATTTGAATTTTGGTTTGAGCTTTCTATTTATTATTCATTACGTAACATCTGGCTAAACCCATCCTCATTATAGATAAATTTTAACTTTTTCAAACTGTTCAGTTTGAATACTCTGTAGAGAGAATTTAAACATTGGTGTAAGCAAATACTGTTTTAGTTGTGATTACTTCAGTTAATCTCATAGTTGTAAGATATTTAGTCTGTAAATTGTAAAAAATTGATATGTCGTATTTAATTGTATTATTTGTTAAAATGACTATGGTATGCTTTTACAGCTCATGAGACTGGCCTAGTGACTTTGCAAGTGTCCTGTCTGGGGTTTGTAGTTTCAAACTCTGTGTCGTTTGAATACCGAAAGAGAAATATGAGGTCTGATGCCAGTGAACAGGACTGGTTTTGTGTGGATGGCAAGTACTTATTTTCCATTACTTTTAATGTAATATTTCAGTTGTAATAGTGTCATGGTTTTTTTAAAACTATTTATATTAAAGGGAAGCTTGTTATCACACAAATATCTTTTGAAATATTTATGACATCATCCCTTCAAAGTCTTTGCACTAGTGAATATATCTTCTTGTACTTTTGTAATTGGATACAATTCTTGCTATGTGCATAATGGAAGAATTTTTTTTATCTCTCTTCTCTGGTTGACAGGGATCTGACATAGTCAGGTGGTTGAAGCACTAGACTTATAACTTGAGGGTCAAGGGTTTGAATCCTGTCACAACAAACATGCTAACCCTTTCAGTCTTAGAGATGTTATAATGTAATGGTCAATCACACTATTCGTTGGTAAAAAAATAGCCCAACAGTTGGCAGTGGGTGGTGACGATTAGCTATCTTCACTCTAGTCTTACACTGCTAAATTAGGGACGGCTAGCTCAGATAGCCCTCTTGTAGCTTTCCTTAACTGGTTGGCAATTTATCATTTTGTAATAATGAATTACTTTTCTGTATCTATGTTATTAATTTATTTCTAATAATAAATATTTTGTATGTATGTTGACAGTTGTTTGTGACAAACAAATCTCCTATCTCTTGATGACGAGAAACCCACTTGAAATAAAAATGTATCTCAGAATGGCTGGTATGGGTATTAACACTTTTATTGATACAAATCTCCTATCTGTATTGACAGATTGTTGATAATAAACAAATCTCTACTATTTATGTTGATTATTTATCTGTAACATTGTACAAGTCTTCTTTTATCCATATTGACAGTTTGTTCTCTTCTCTTCTCAGTCTTTTCCCTCTGTGTTTGTTATTATTTCTTCAGGGGAAAACTACCACTTTTCCCCTGAAGAATAAAAGTCCACCTTTTGAAAGTATTTAGGTTATACAGTTTTATTTCTGTCAAGACTTTTTGAATGTATGTGTTTTTATAACATGAATGTGTTGGTTATTTATCTATTACATTATATAATTTCTCTTATTCATATTGACAGATTGTTCATAACAAACAAGTTTTTCTTACCTGTATTGGTTAACTTCTCTTCTGTCTATGTTGACATTTTGTTCATAACAAATAAGTTGTCCTATCTATGTTAGTAGTTTATCTGTGACAGTTTATAAGTCTCCTTTTATCTGTGTGAACAGTTTTATTTGTTTTGATAATGAATAAGTTGCTGCAACTTACAATGGTTGGCAGTCTGTTTGTGACAGTTAATTAATGTTCCTGTCTGTACTGGTGGTTCCTTGCTTAGTTTACTGAAGGGAATGATTATGTGTGTGTGTTTGTGTCTGTGTAAATATCTACTTTTTGTCGAATAATTTATTTATTCTACAGTTTTTTGTCAGTTGCTCATTTCTTAACATATCATACACAACTTGAATATATATATATTTTCATACAGCTTGGAGGGTAATGGTTATTAAAACAGAGTATGTGGTCTAGTTAACTAATGATTGAATATTTACTTAAAAATTCCTATCAGTGCCATAAAAGTACCTTCTGGTACAAAAGAATCACGTTATTCGCCATGAAAGAGTCCTTTGTTCTGCAGGCATTGGGGATTGCAGCATTGTCCTGCTGAAAGATCCAGTCATTTCCACACAAGCAAGGGCCTTCAGTCAATAAGGATGCTCTCTTGAACATGCCAATGTAGCCAGCTGCTGTTTGTCGCCATTTGTATAACCTGAAGCTCCATTGTTTCATGGAAGGAGAATACACCTCAGATCATGATGGAACCTCCTCCACCGTGTCATGTAGAAAATATCTCTGATGGGATATCCTTATCGTGGCAGTAAATTTGGAAGCCATCTGGACCATCTTGGTTAAATTTTTATCATCAGAGAACAAAACCTTCTTCCACTTTTCTACATCCCGTGTTTGGTGCTTCTCAGCAAAGTTTAACTGAGCTCATGGTGTGGAAGAAGGCATGGCCTTTGAAGATGTTTATGGTTTTTAAAGCCTTTCTGTCGTAGATGCCATCTTATTGTTCTTGAGCTGCATTCTGCATTTGTAAGGGCCTTAATCTGGTTTGACGATCGGCTGGTGTCTTGCTGGATAACCTGTTGAATCCTCCTGCTCAACGCTAGCAACATTTTCTCTTGAAATTCTCCTTCCATGTTCCTCAGGGTCTTTTAAGAAATGTGCAACAGCAGTTTTACTACAACCAATCGCACCAGCAATGGCACATTGAGAGAGACCTTGCTTTTGCAGCTCAACAATTCTGCCACGTTCAAATTCTGTCAATTTTTTAACTTTTGCTGTGTTTTTACCCAATGTAACACAGGATATGTCAGTGGGAGATGTTGACAACGCTAGTGCTTGAACACAAATGACAAAATTTCATTACATGTTTAATGATTAACGCTTCATTTCAGTATAGTCTTAAACTTTTGACCAGCTAGTATTTAGGCTAATTTCTTAGTGTTCACATTTTCCCTATTAAATACTGAAAAAGTTTTTATATTTATTTTCCATTTTTTTGTTTTCATTTTTCAAAGATCTACTCAAATAAGTGGTTGAGTCTAATAATGCAAAATGCATATTTTTCGTTACATTCATTGGCCTTAAGATTTTGACCAGCAGTGTATATCAGAACATTCCATATGGTTTATAATATTACAATGTTTGTTAAAATTTTTAATACTGATATTTCATTTTCAGTGGCTGATGTATTAAATAACATCCAAAAACATCTACATCATAAACTAAAGAAGTTAACAATTCCTTCTTTTTTTTAATTTAGTATACTAAGCTGCAATACTGATATGGATCATTTAGTAAATTTGTAATTATATTTGTTATCTATAAGCCAACAATGTATGTCCATGATAATGTGGTTGCTGTTGAAAGAACACTTTATAAGTGACATGTATAAGATTATTAAAACTTTTGCTGAAAAGTTGACAATGAATAATCATTAATAACTGTCCACTCTTACAATTAATTTGTAAACTTGACCTAGGAGCAGCTAATTTAATTTACTTGGCCTGAGCAACACTCGTGTATCTACACACTCTTTCACCTTATAATTTCATAGTTTCACAGCTATAAATCATGTCTTTACTTTCAGTGACAAAAATCTAAAAATGGTCCAGTTTTACTTTTAGTTGAATCTGTATTAAAATGCTAGACACATAGATCACAAGACCTCTTGTGTAGGCATGCACAAAAATGTGTCAAATGTGACTGATTTTATTGAATAATTATGCACATGTGGCTTATACTTACATGAAATGTGACTCCTAATTTGTAGGTTGAAAAAAATCTACCAGTGTATCAAATTTAAAAAAACAAGTTCTATCAATTAAAGTTTCTCTACTTTTGTGAAAGTAGAAAAAAAGGGGGGGGGAAGAAACTCATTCAAAATTGGAGATGTTATGTTTCAGTTATTTCTAAATAGATTACCTTGAAATCTAGTATGTGAAGTAACAGTTTAGTGGCAAAAATCTGCCAAAAATATTTTATAGTTTATATTACCACAGTCTGATATGCAGAAGATGGAAAATCACCAAACTATCATTCCTGTTAATAGCACTCAGCGTGTCTTGCAGCAGGTTGTTTCAGCTGCATGACACACAACTGTGTGTCTTGATAATGTCAGTTTAGTGGGAACTTTGGTTATTTTATTAATGCCAGTTAAATGTTAAGTGTGAATTTTTAGTTGTTAGGTTATTTCAATAATGCTAGTAAGTTGTTTTTTTTAGGATTTGAATCTTGAATAGAAGTTTGAGGAAAAGAACTATGCTTGTTTACTTCATGAAAATTTGAAAGTCAGTCCTTTATGTTTGTTATTTCATAACATTTGTTTTAATCTGTAGATCGAGTGCTAAAGTTTTCTTTGTTGGAACGATTGGAAATGTTAGAGACAAGAATGTTATTTCAGCCTCAGGAGACAGTAGTTTATCCAGCTGGAATTTTTATGCAAGTAAGACATACATTATAAAGTAAACTTCATTCACTAAAGTGTGCTGATTAAGGAGTTAAAAAATTAGTAGTC
This sequence comes from Carcinoscorpius rotundicauda, assembly GCA_011833715.1. Classification (NCBI taxonomy): domain Eukaryota; kingdom Metazoa; phylum Arthropoda; class Merostomata; order Xiphosura; family Limulidae; genus Carcinoscorpius; species Carcinoscorpius rotundicauda. Next base: position 87,978,025 of record CM022398.1, read on the forward strand.
TGACAGAACTACTTGTGGTAGTAAATTAATATTAGTATATTACACATAAATCATCTGTTGTACTAAATGAGATGTTCTGAAGACTTGGACTATTAGTGTGAATGGTGGGTGTGTTTGGAAACTGTTGAGTGATTTTACTAAACCATTTAAACTTGCATAATTGCCTAATTTCGATTACAGTAACATAACTTGTTAGATATGTAATAATTTATAAAATATTGTTTCATTCCTTTATATTAATTGAGAATCAGGTGTGCAGAGGCTCTTATATAATTTGTATATATTTGCAGAGAGACTTACTGTTTTCTTTTGTTTCTTCTTTCAAACACTTTACAGTTGAGTGCCATTTCTTCATTTTTTAGCAGATCAACTTAAACCTTGTTAGAATTATATGTTGGTCCAACACACCTGGACATCTTTTCCAATTTTTTCTTTTATTTGAACCTTTGTAAAGATTTTATAGGGTGAAAAGTCAAAGAAACCAAAGACTTTATGTACTTTATATTTCTTATTCTTCATCCAGGGGTGCAGTGACAAACAGAGAAGCTTTGAAGATCGCTTAGTTGTTTTATGTCAACGGCTGCTTGCTGGAACATGGACTCTTGGCAATGACACAAGTCCCCTGCAAGTCACTTCTCGCTCTGATCTCACCTTACTTCACTTAGCAGCAGCCCTTGGTTATAGCAAACTGGTGTGTACTTTGCTGCATTGGAGAGCTGAAAACCCATCGTTAATTCTAGAGTCAGAAGTAGATGCTCTGAGTCGAGACAAAAACAAGTGTACACCACTAGTAAGTATGGATATAAATATTGATCACCAGAGAAATACTAAATAACTTCAACTATTTTATTGAAATATTTTTATTATAATGAAAGGCATTTAATGTGCTTTATGTGCGTATTTAAATCCATATCGTGTATCAAAGCTCAAAAGATGTAAAACTCGACAGCTAAAATTGTACTCTTCTCAGTAAGCACAACTCGTGAAATCTTATTTCTGTTTATCCATGTCTCTGTATTTCCCACATCTTTATTGTGTATACACTGCAGGATTACTAAAACATATATGAGTATTATATCATTTTGTTTTCCATAGTAAGAATTGGGAGTGTTAATAATTTATTGATCTTAAATGTCTTTCGTTACTCTATCATTTTAAGTTAACAAGGAAGAGATTAAAAAAAAGCATACTGTAAGCTGCAGATATGCAATTCAGATAGATTTTGTTTCTTAGAATTATATAAAAAAGAATATACATCAAGTGAAAACAGAATAGGTAATCGTGGCTGTTTTTTTTTTTAATTATTATATACTTTGTACACCAGAGGACCTGAAAGTTTCACATTTTTATTTCCTCAGTTGTGGGCTTGTGCCCGTGGGCACAAAGAGGTAGCATTGTTGTTATACCAGTGGAATGGGCCTGCTGTCAAGATCCAGGACAGCATTGGTAATGACCCCCTAACTATTGCTCACCACAAAGGTCATCATGAATTAGCCGAGCAAATTGAACATTTGGAACAAGCTCAACAGTATCAGGAAGGTGTTTCAGGGTAAGAACATGTTTCACATTAACATCCATCTTAATCTGAACATGTTTCACATTAACATCCATCTTAATCTGAACATGTTTCACATTAACATCCATTTCAATCTGAACATGTTTTCTAGATCTTGTTGTTGTTGTTTTTTTCAAAATAAAGTTTCCTTTAATTGCATTTCTTCTAATGTCCTTAATATTTTTTTTGGATATTCATATGGTACCCTATTTAAAGAGTTATTTACAAATTTTTGTTATAACATTTGCTTTTAATAGGTTCAGCCCTAAGCATTGTAGTGCTTTTGAAAATCATTCCAAGTCTACCATCGATAGGATGTCTTCTATTCCTGACATGTTAAAGTTTTCATCATCAGTGTTACAAGTCCTAAATCCATTATCAAATCTCACATCTTCGAAGAACCCTAATCAAACAGACTCTCATATTCTTTTAACTAAACAGTCTTCTGTGGACAGCAGTCTCTCTCTTCCGAGACTTACCACATCTGTAGAATTGTCTAAACAACCCCTTAGCACCAAGAGCTTATGCAAAACTCCATTATTATCTCGTAGTGATCGAAGCCTATCCTTACCCCTGACGGGTTCCACAGTTGTGAAAACTTCCAACATTAGAGAAAAGGAAGTTATACCGTCACCTGGTCTCATGGATACTGGTAATGTAACAGAACCAAGCTAATGCATTGAATAAAAAAAAGATTAAGTTAATGTAATTTTTGAAACAAAAATTGCTTTTTGTCATCTTAAAGTTCTTGAATAAATGCTTTGTACTTTTAAGGTACCAAAACCTTCAATTAACATATTAGATAATCAGTCATCTTTGAACGAATTTCTCATTCAAATTTGTCAGATCCTATGTGCACACAAAAAAAATTAATTTATCAGTGATGAAGAATATTCATTCTCTTCTTCAATTTATTTGTAAAAAGTTTTCCAGTAAACATTTTACTTAGTGTATAAGTAAATATAAGTAAAAAAGAAAGCAATATACACCCTTCAGTTTATAAATAGAATGGTCTGCTTTTTATTTTGAAACTTTGAAGTAACATAATTCTTAAGTCATTTATATTAATTTTAAATGTATTTACTAAATGATGGATGGACAATGTGGATTCCAGGAACTATGTATGATTAGTAGTAGCATAAAAAGAACTTTTGTTTCTTTGTAACAGATCGACTAGAGCAGGGGAAATATTCTAACACATCTTTTTCGCAGTGGAAAAGTTCTAGGAGCAGACAGAGAAAAATATTCTATTTTGAGCATAAAACTTTCAGAATCGATGGTGTACTTTCATTACTGTAACCGTTTACAATACGTTGCTGGTAATGTTTAATTTCAGCAACAAATTTAAAAGACTCTCACCAGTTTGTCTTGTTCTCATTTTATTTAGTTCGCATATATTAATTTTGCTATTGCTAAAACTCTTAGATTCACATTTGTTTTTATTTTATATTATTCCGCTTTGTTAATCTCTCTAGATTTATATCAAATTCTGTTTTGATAATGACTAAGTTTCTATTTTATGGGTAAAACGTTTGTATTGCTGCCTATGGGAAATGTTTGTAGAACTGCCTCTCTACTCATCATGTTAAAGTAGATGAATGTTACTCATGCAGTTCTGTTGTGTTTCAGGTGAGACATTATCCAATAATAAGAGTCCTTACATAGATGTTGTTGGTGTTTCTGATGAAGAACACGACAGTCAGAATGTGGCAGTTGTAACAAAGGGTATGTATCAGTAATCAGTTTTTCTTTACATAAACTTTTATGCTGATATTGAATATTTGAAATATTTGTCTGTTTGTTAATTAAATTTTATCAAGCAAACATGTTTTTCTTTGTTCTGATGGATTACTGGCTGTTTATGGTCTATAAGTTAATATTCCAGGTTGTATAGCCTCTGAATATGCTCTATTCTATCAGCTGTGAGGGCATTATAACCATGAAAGTCAATTTGCTATTTCAGTTAAAAAATAACAGGGTAAGCAGTGGATGCTGTTGACCAGTTGTTATCCTTCTGATCAACACTTTTGAATTAGGAATGGCTATGTTTTAATCTTAAGGATCTCTGGCCTAGCCATCTAACCCATCTGTTTCATACTCTGCCATTTATGTTTAGAATACTAATGCCAGCAGATGGCTTTGTTACTCATGTTAAGCTCCTTCATAGTCTATTAAAATTATTCATTTCTCCAGTGAAGACTCCAGGTTGAAAGAACCAGCTCACCAATGATGATAAAACTCAATGCTGTATTTCAGATGTTTGGAGACCTGTCTTAATTTCATAAAAAAAATCATGATGTATTAGTTTTTACTAAATACAAAATTTTACAGATTTCTAGAAATCATCATGTCTGAAGGACAAGATGCACATGCTTTTTAAACCTAACTACCTTCATAAGTTATCTTGTTCTGTAATGTTTCAGTTATATTCAAGAGTCCATAGTGGCAAAATGTAATTAAGTCTCACATATTAAGTCTTCACAATATTTGTTAAAACTTGATTGTGAATAAAGATAAGCTAAATGAATAACCTCTACAACTTTAGATGGGCTTCAGACCAGAGAAAATGTTTTTGTTAGAAGGTAATATTTCTTAACATAGGTACGTTTTCCAAAAATATTTAACGATTTTTATTTCCTCTACTTTTAATTTTCAGCTTGGTAGAAGTGTATCTATCATTTATAATCAAAAGTTTAGTCTTTATCAAGCTTAGTGTGTTTGAAGTTAGAACAGTAAAAATACATTTTTTAAAATTAATATTGAAAATATTTTCACTTTTAAAATTTTGTTGCTCACTTGAGGTTTTTTTGTGAATATCAGTTTCATTTGGTTATAAACACTTTTATAATTGTCTAGTCCGTTGTGTTTCATTACAGTTGTCAGCAGCATTTCCAACCTCCCACAAACCTACACTAGTTGTGATCTGAACATGGGCGATGCAGACAATCAAGTTTTAAGTCTGGCAGAGAAAATCATTGCTGCTATGCCTGACCGTATTAAGGCTTCTTCAAATACTGGTGTGCTTGCAGACTTTATGGAGATGGAAAGTGAAGGAAGTTTAACACAGGAAGACAGTGGAATCTCTGAAAACCACTGTAATCAAGATAAGTCCTCAGTGGAACTGTGCCCCGTGGATGAACCTCCTCCTCCCCTGTTGAGTGAAGAGTTTAATTTTGAGTTCAGTGACCACCAGTACAGGTAAGGGAAGTAGATAAAGATGTGTTTTAGCAGTCTGTTCGTTTAACTAGAGTAATTATTTGGGCAGTTTTTTTTTACTTGCTGTCTAAGTGTTTATGAGATTAACAGTTGTATCCCTGAAACCATAGTTAAAATTGGAGACAATTTTTTTACTGTACATTTTGTATTGTTATTAAAAGTTTTTTAACGATAAAAAAATAAATAAAAGACACTTTTTTTGGTCAACTTCCTATTCTATTTCAAGAAAATGTCATTATTGTAAATTACTAGGACCCATGGCAACTAATTGGACTGTTTTATAATTAAAAAGTAATAACATAGAAAATTAAATGTGGTGCATTTGTAAAGCCGTCAGTGCATCTGGTGACTTAGGTTCCCAAAAGATACTTGTATAGGACTTGACTGTTTAACGTTTTTCCATCTTACAGATACTGTGAGGCTGGTACCCCAAATTCTTCCTTAAGTCCCACTTCTTCATCTCTTCAAAGTCCAGCAAGCTTCACTTTGGAGTCCTGCTCACCACCACCCACCACTGCAGACTTTTGTGAATTTTTCCAAGCCTCTGGTAAAATTATGGAGAGAGATTTTTCTAACCTAACACTTTCAGGTAAGTGGAATTTGTTGCTCCAGTTTCATTTCATATTTGGTACTTTAAATTTAACAGTTTATTAATTTTATTTATTTCACTTGCTTTGTTTATCTTTCACTTCTTGAAATTTGGTGATGGTGTTTTTTCTGTAAAGTTCATTTTCTCTCCACTTGTTGCTCTCTTTCTTTTTCCTTGCTTTTTAAACACCCCCAGTGGCTGTAAATTGTACTGTTTTTTTTTAACCTGTGAATAATTTCAATTTTCTCCATAGACCACGAGCAAAGAGAACTTTATGAAGCAGCCAAGATTATACAGAAAGCTTATCGCTCCTACAAAGGTCGCAAACGTCAGGAAGAGCAGGAAAAAGAAAGAGCTGCAGCAATTCTAATTCAGAGTTACTATCGAAGGTACAAACAGGTAAGATAGTGAGAAGTTTCTTGTGTGCAGTGAAAGGAATGAATCTACGTACATCGCAAACTGGAACAGTTACTAACCAGGAATGACCCGACTGCTACCTGAACAGAGGACCAATGTTTTAACAGAAAGGATAAAATTTTTGCTTTTCATATAACAGAACATGTCAGATGGTCATAGTTTTCTTAGATAAAAGGCTTAAGATCATAAATACTGAAGAAAATAAATGACCCCAAAACATTGCAGTGCTTCTGGATAAATGAAATTTTTGGTTTCATTGTCACTTTGTTTGCTTCTGTTTTCTTGCTCATGAATGATAATCAGAATTGTTTTTCTTTTTATTGATATTTTATATTGAAGTGTATGATGGACACAACAGTATTTGATGGACTTTTATTCTGATACCAGAGTAGTAGCACACATTTCTATGCCCTTCAATGGTTCAGCAGTATATCAGTTGTATATCATTGTGTAGCTTTGTGCTCAATTCAAAACAACACATTTCTGTAAGAGACATAATTTTTTCTTACATTATTTCCACTTAAATCATACCAAAAATCTGGTCCGTTTTTTTTTTTTGTGAGAAAAAAAACACATTTCAGATTTTTCATTGACACTAAAATTTGACATCGTGGACATCAAACATGAGCATGCTATTCCATATTTTTATAGACTACTACTATAGTGAGTGAAAAATGCAAACAAAAAGACTCAAACTTGGCTTGAATATTGTTTTGAAATAAGGTCATGTTTGTTTTTTCATTGCACAGATAACAATGGCATTTATCACAATAAATATTTCATCAGTTTGAAAATCATCTTTCTATCCTGTGCTTTTATACACACACTTCTGCACAAAATGGTAGAACTAATCATTTACCTTTGTATATTAGTTCTGAGAGAAATGAAATTCTCTTTCAATTGTCTGAAGTCAGTGTAAAGAGAAACTATTAATTATCACTGGCTGTTAATCGCCATATTTAAATATTTAATAAACCTGATTCAAATCTGAACAATGAATTTCTACCAAAACTGACAATGAAGAAACTTAAGTGTTAGCCATGAATCACTTAATTGAATATGTGATAAACATGCAACTGTGTGAATTACTTTTACCATAATGGTAGTTAAAGAAACTGTGGATGTATTCTGTACCTCCAAAGAAACAAATAGTATCAAAATGAAGTAAAATGGTAAAAGACTTATTTATTATTTTATATACATGCAGTATTTTTCGTCTTAGCTTATTGCCAGTCTATAGATGAGGTGTTTGAAGACTGAGAACATGAACGATGTTGATATTTTTGTTGTTTTCACTGCAAGTTAAACAAATTACAATGCTTGTCAAACTGACATATATGCTTTGATACTGTTGTCTCAATTGACAGTTAATGGAAAAGGTGGTCCTTTCTTTTATAACATATTTTATTTTGTGTTTGAACAAAGACCCTAACCCAATTCTTCCGGTACATTGTTTGGCAGCTAATTGAAGAGATAGGGTACCGATGGTATTCCAAGCAACGTATATGTACTGCTTCCACTTACAGAATTATTCATAATTTTTGTTTGTTTGTAGTACCTTTATTACAAAGAGATGACTAGAGCAGCTCAGGTGATACAGAACCAGTACCGTAGCTACTGCGAACACAAGAGATTCAAAAAGAGTCAAGAAGGAGGACTCTTAGCAGGTTCTAATGCCAGCTCCAGTGGTCTTCAGGGGACTTCTAGTCCCAGTCTTCAGTCTTTCTATAGAACAATAGGAGATGGAGAGAGTAGAAGGCCTAGTTGCAGCCGAGAAGGAACTCCAACATCAGTCTTTAAGTATGTTTTTAATTGTATGTAACACGAGAAGATTAATTACATTCTGCACCACAGAATTAACTGTATGTGATAATCGACTAGCACATTTTGATGTATATAATAATATTATAACACACACTAACTTATCCTATAAGGGTTTTTATAATCAGGCATCATAATTTCAGGTTTTTGTAGATCGTCTTTTGTTGGTAACTTTGTCAATCTTGAGCTTCATCTGAAAGAAAAGAGGTTTTATCAGTTGGGGAGTACAGTACAAACTTGATGAGGTTATAAAACGTAGGTTACTGCTTCCTACCATTATTAGGCCTAAATATATGCGTATATGAAATAGCATACATTAGTAATCTCAATGTGCACAAGCAGTATAGTGTATAGATCACTTTGTTTGCAAAGATACAGAAAAACAAAACATTTTGAATGTCTATAAATAAAATGTTTGAGAATCAGTGGAATATATGACATGAAATTTATGCAATTTTCTCCACAGTTTCATTATTTTTAACTTCAGTTTATTTTCTTGTACCTGTAATTATGAACTGTGTTAAATCATAGTCCGAATTATCAGCGAGGTATAATGAATGACATAAAGTTAATATTTTTCTGTTTTTAATTATTTTTATGGTTTAAAAAATTATTCTTTTCAATGTATGAAGACGCACCTACTCCCAGAGAAGACAGCACCAGGCTGCAAGGAAAATTCAGCAGTTCATGAGACAATCCAAAAATAAGTGAGTTATATTAATGCATCCATAAGAATTAGATGCTGGTTTTAATGGTACTAATATTTGTTAAACTATCCATAAGAATTTGATGCTGGTTTTAATGGTATTAATGTTTGTTAAACTATCCATAAGAATTTGATGCTGGTTTTAATGGTATTAATGTTTGTTAAACTATCCATAAGAATTTGATGCTGGTTTTAATGATACTAATGTTTGTTAAACTATCCATAAAAATTTGATGCTGGTTTTAATGATACTAATGTTTGTTAAACTATCCATGAGAATTTGATGCTGGTTTTAATGGTACTAATGTTTGTTAAACTATCCATGAGAATTTGATGCTGGTTTTAATGGTACTAATGTTTGTTAAACTATCCATAAGAATTTAATGCTGGTTTTAATGATACTAATGTTTGTTAAACTATCCATGAGAATTTGATGCTGGTTTTAATGGTACTAATGTTTGTTAAACTATCCATAAGAATTAGATGCTGGTTTTAATTATACTAATGTTTGTTAAACTATCCATGAGAATTTGATGCTGGTTTTAATGGTACTAATGTTTGTTAAACTATCCATGAGAATTTGATGCTGGTTTTAATGGTACTAATGTTTGTTAAACTATCCATAAGAATTTGATGCTGGTTTTAATGGTACTAATGTTTGTTAAACTATCCATGAGAATTTGATGCTGGTTTTAATGGTACTAATGTTTGTTAAACTATCCATAAGAATTTAATGCTGGTTTTAATGATACTAATGTTTGTTAAACTATCCATGAGAATTTGATGCTGGTTTTAATGGTACTAATGTTTGTTAAACTATCCATAAGAATTAGATGCTGGTTTTAATTATACTAATGTTTGTTAAACTATCCATAAGAATTTGATGCTGGTTTTAATGGTACTAATGTTTGTTAAACTATCCATAAGAATTTAATGCTGGTTTTAATGATACTAATGTTTGTTAAACTATTCATGTCATGAAACAAACCTTAAACTTCACTGAATGGTTTGGTTCAGCATCTCATTTATGTGTTGTATCACGTGCAGAGTTTTTACTTCATAACAAGAAACTTTCAGAACTTACAGAACACTGTACAATTTGGTTTACTAAGTGAAAAACCATTTTTTAACAACAAATTTTGCATTGGATTATTATTTGTCATTGTATTGTTTTTCCTTTCCCTTTATCTTACATTTTCTGAAGGTCTTTTGGGTCATTCCATGTCAAATCATCCAGATTTTAGAAAAGGTGACCCCTTCAGATGAAAAAATTCCCATGTGCTCATCTACCCAGATAATGGCAAATTGCCAAAGATTAGATCAATTTCTCTAATAATTTCTGATTTACAGCCCTGTAAAATGTAGTTAATTTTGTTTTAAATTTGGCAAATTCATTTTCGGGCAACTTTGGTTGCTTAAAGCTGCAAGAATAATGGTAGTAGAAGGCTGAAATATTGCTACACTGACTGATTTAATCCCACAGAATTCAAAAATTGTCTCAAACGAAGTTTATCTCTCTTACGATTTTCATAGTGAGGCTGTAAAATCACCTGAAAACCCAAAATTGTAAAAAATATTGGTTTGTGTAATAAGCCATAGCTCTAAGACTTAATGTGATATAAAGCTGAATTTTGTTTCCTAATTTCTTATAACATATCAGTTGATAAATCAGCAATTGTTGTAATTAAAAGTCTGTTAGATCTCCTGTAAAAAAAATGTAGTTACATGCAACTTTTTTTGATTTAGCTAAAAATAGCCCTACTTCAGGCTACATTTTGACCATGTCACCAGTTATTCAGCCTTTTCAGATTTCTACCATATATTCTTACATCTCTGAATATGATCTATTAAAAAATCAGGATGGTGTTCAACCCACTTTTTTGGTTATAATTTTTTCCTCTGACCATACATTGTTTACTTGACAAAAACCTTCAATTCAGATGTGTTACTGTGTGCAAATATATCCATACAATTTTGAGATAATTTATCAATCCCATTGAAATATTCTAATCAGCCTTTTCCACGTATTCTTACATCTCTGAACATAATCTTCAAAAAAATCAAGGCTGTGAAAAATAATAAATTATCAAATTTTAGGTGTCTCTGATATGTCCCATTGGGCAAAGAACCACATTCAGGGCATTCAGTTCTTTCTTGTCAATTAGGAATCTGTCCTTCAGAACTGTGTAAAGTTTGATCTACTTGAGCACTATGAAAAATGCAAAACTGTGGCAGGTATTAGGTCACATCACAGCTTTATTCCTCATTCTACCAACAAATTGTATGTGAGAAGGCTATCAGATGATGATGTGTACACAGTTGTAACTGTTGGTAGTAGCAGTGAAAGTGATGCTGTAGCAGCTCAAATAGGGTCTAATGATAACAATGACAATTATCAGCCAGGGAAATATGTGGTGTGTATATACAATCATGAATGTTATGTGGGAAACATAACGGATAGATCAGATGAACATTCTTTGTGTTGGTGTCATTTATGAAGAAATCGAGAAACGAACTGTTCTCATGGCCTGTAAGGTCACGTAAAGATGAAAGCTGGATTCCTTTCCAACATATTCTTTGTCTGATAAGTGCACCTACCATTCCATGCAGTAGTGCTCACCACTATGTTCTAAGTCAAAGTGATCTCAACATAATCAAACTCAAATTTCAGACATTTATTCAAGCTGTCTGAACAAAGCAATGTATATTTGTTGTTAAGGCTAATTTATCGTCAAAGCAATTTTTGAAACATTTCAGTTTGGTGTGACTACAGTCTTTCTCAGTTATCCCATGTTGTAGCACTACTTTGTGTGTCTGATTTACCTTTGTATTTACTATATTATGAATCTTAAACTCAGCCATATCTGCATGACTGTAATGCATACGCTATATGTTTGCATTGCCACGTGATCTAACTAGTTATACTAATAAACTTGTTCAGAAATGAATTATTTTTTTCTTGTTTCTTACAACTTCATTATTTCACATTGTGAAAGGCTGGTTAGAATATTTCAGTGGTATTCATAAAATTCTAACAGGTATTTTTCAAAACTGTATGGATATATTTGCACACAGTAACGCACTTAAACTGTATTTTTTAAAAATAAAAAACTTATGGTCAGAGGATACTTTAAAAAATTATAACTAAAAAAGTGGGTTGAACACCATCCTGATTTTTTAATAGATCATATTCAGGGATGTAAGAACATATGGTAGAAATCTGAAAAGGCTGAATAACTGGTGACATGGTCAAACTGTAGCCTGAAGTAGGGCTATTTTTAGCTAAATCGTAAAAAGTTGCATGCAGCTACATTTTCTTACAGACGATCTAACAGACTTTTAATTACAACAGTTGCTGATTTATCAACTGATATGTTATAAGAAATTAGAAAACAAAATTCAGCTTTATATCATATTAAGTCTTAGAGCTATGGCTTATTACACAAACCAATGTTTATAACAATTTTGGGTTTTCAGGTGATTTTACTGTCTCACTATGCAAATCTTGAGAGAGATAAACTTGGTTTGAGACAATTTTTGAATTCTGTGGGATTAAATCAGTCAGTGTAACAAATTTCAGCACCATTACTCTTGCAGCTTTGAGCAGCCAAAGTTGCCCAAAAATAAAAAACATTAAATATTACAGGGCTGTAAATCAGAAACTATTAGAAATATTGATCTAATTTTTGGCAATTTTTCATTATATGGGTAGATGAGCACACGTAAGTTTTTTTAAGGCATTCTGTGGAGGTCACCTGCACCCCACTGGATGATTTGACATGGAATGACCCTTTTATTTTTTGGTGGTTAGATTTTGACAATCCATCCATTATTGAGATTCGAGTTTTACTGTGTAGAAAGGACGGCTTTTTTACAGAATGCAGAAATGATTCAATAAAAGCGAACTTTGGTCTTTTTTTCTATATATTGTAAATTGTTTGTTAATTTGATAATTATATCAAATGGGGTTTCAGTACTATTTCATCAATAATCAAGAAACAAGTTTTAAATCTCACCTAATCATGTGATTTTTGGTATATTGAATCAGTTGTAAAACCACTTAACAAACAAAACTTTGCTGTAATTTTTTGTATTGCAGTCTATGTTTTTCAGACTTTTTCAACCTATGTATTTATTTATCAAAAAGACTTAAATGAATTAACATACAGGCTTGTTATATTTCATGAATTTGTCAGTTGCTTCAGGTTAAAGTGAATAAAACCACCAATAAGGTGAAACAGTTAAAACAGATTTTGGTGAACTATGATGGACAACGGATGGGATGACTTGTTAATAGGACACTGCTGTAATTATTGGCTCATGTGACACTGTAAACAGATGGGTGCCAGTTAAGAAGTGACTGTCTAGTACATCTAAATAACTATGTATACTCGGTTTTAAAATTGATGTTAGTGTCTTAACGACGTAAAGTAAATCCTTAAAAGAAAAACAAAAAATACAGACATAATTCAGCATAGATGTAGGATTGTGGAAAGTGGTTATCTGCTCTGGTACGTTTGCATCTCAATTTCTGGATATAAAAGTTTGTGATTACTGTTTACAGATTTACGCAATGCCTGCTACAGTCGATTTTTTAAAATAAAAGTCTGTGATTTGTGACTGAACATTTTGAACCATTTTTAAATTGTCTTTCATTTGGTAAAATTTGTACTTCCATTTTTTAAGTTCTGAAGTTTGCATCCCACAGTCATAAAGTGTTTACAACACTGTTGACTTGGACTTTTCAGTTTTGTTATTCAGGTTGTTAGATGTGTAGTCATGTCAGTAATAATTCTGTATATCAGCCTTAAAATATATTATATGTTTTTAATGCATACACAAATTCTTTGTCGTTTTTTTCTTTACTCTCTTTTTTTAGGTTTGGTTTTAATCCACATTTAATCTGAATCCAAAATTGGATGTTGTACTGAGCTAATGCACTGATCTGTGGGTGTTTGTCTTATGGTGACTAGTGAACATTGACTATTGAAGAACAAAATTAGATTTAAACTGTTTAAAATGGAACGACAATTTGAAAAGTATACTTAAAATTAATTCTGGGTAACCAGTGATCCTCTGAATAGAGTGCTTAGTTCTTGATGACAAGAAACCCATTTGAACTAAAACTGTATCTCAGAATGGTTGGTATGGGTATTAACACTTTTAATGATAAGGATAGAACAACGTTTTGGCCCTCTATTTGTTAGCCCCTCTATTGACAAGTACAAAACATTGCAGTTTGGATGTTTTGATGAGATAATGGCAGGTAGAATTTGAGTTAACGATATATTTTTGTTACATTATGAGTGATAATTACTGAAGCTACAATATGAACTTCCAGTATACAACCTGAAAATGACCTAGGAGGGTCAAAATGTTGTTCTATCCTCATCAGTAAAAGTGTTAATACCCATACCAGCTGTTCTGAGATACATTTTTATTTCAAGTGGGTTTCTCATCATCAAGAATTTGACAACAAGCCCTAGTTTGTAGGCCTGGTATGGCCAGGTGGTTAAGGCACTTGACTCATAATTTGAGGGTCAAAGGTTCATACCATCACACCAAACATGCAAGCCCTTTCAGCTGTGGGAGTGTTATAATGTGATTATCGATCTCACTTAGATACATTTTTGAGTTCTCAGTTCTTTAGATTTTCCATCCATTTTTGAAAAAAGAGTCAATCACCTGAAATTACTTTGATTATTAATTAGTTAACTTTAGGTTATATAGTATGTTTAACATACATTAAGATGTAATGATTATATGTACAATATGGAAAAATATTGACTGTAAAAATAGTTTAGAACACCTGACATAGTTTGATGTCTTATCATAACTTGTACTTTTATGTATATGTTAACCCTTACCTCACAGTTTTGTATACCTTCAAAAAGGTATTTTAATTGATAAAAGTTAAGGAAGATTTATGTAATTTTTTTCCTGTAATTCATTTTCTATATCACTTCTGAAACAGCACAGTAATATTTACATGATCTTTTATTATGGTCTCGAATCAATGAAAAAGGTTTATTTTAGCTTCATTCTCCACTAACTAGTCACCATCTCTCTTATTTCATTGCTAACCTTGTATAGTGTGTGGGACTTGTGGCACGGGAGAGCGGTGAGTTTTACACAGCAGCTACTCTGTCTGTCTGTTTGTCTGTGTTTATTTGTTCAAAGTGTGCTTTTACTTGAGACTTGTTAAGAGCAATAAAGCTCTAGAATTTATTATGACTACACTTACAGATTGAATAATTTTGTTGCCATTAATTTGTAACTTCAAGTATTTTGTTTATGTTGTATACCTGTTTGTTTCCCTTTATCAAATGTATTAAAAACCATACACACACATGTATATGGTCTAATTTTTCAAACTTAAGCCTTGATTCATCCTTCTCTTTTATTTCTATTTATAGTTTCTTCAGAACAACATGCTTTTGTTACTGATAGAGTTATTTACATAAATAGTGAGTTATTTCAGTTAATATTCACAATAAAAAATATATAATATTTTATACACTTAATAATTGGCACATATTTAGAGCTTTCCTTTAGGCCTAAAGTATTTCTTAATATCAACAATGGTGTTCTTTATTTTGATGGTTTTTGAAGTAACTTTTACAATCCAGATTCAACTCCACATGCAATATAAACACTACTGTAAAATGTCTATTTAATTTTTTTTCTGGTCTATTGCATTAAAACTGTTAATGAGAAGTTTGTTGTTGTTTTTTATTTATGAATAACAAAGTTTCCATACTCAAATAGATGAATTTTTTTTAATTTAAAATTCTTGAAATAAACTGCGCTTGAACTCGATTTGATAAAAGATGAAAAGTATGTGTGTTACTTCTACAGCTATTAGATATTTTACTAATCTAATTATGAATATAAAAGTAGCCAATAGACCTTAAGTCTTAAAATTTTGAACATTGTATTGTGATCTGTAGTAAGGTGTATTTTATTAACAAACGAAAAGCGTTTTTCAGGTATTTACTGATACAGTTAGAGATTTTAAATAAGTCACAAGTTTAAGGTCATTGAGATACCTTCAACATTTTATGTGGAAAGGAATTTTTGTGCAGCATTATTTTATATCAAGTCAACTGTTCCAGTTAAATATATTTATTCATGAAAACATTGTATAGGTTTACCAGAGAAATTTCTTTTTACTGCATAAGTTTGTATTATAAGAGTTTTCATCTCTTTCATGTAAAGTATTTAGCAAAAAATATTTGTTATGCAGAGTTGTATGTGTGTATATATATGTATAACCATATACCAGATGTCATTCACATGAAATAAAATATGCTTCATATTTATAAAAAATGATCACAGGGTACAAGTTACAATGTGTGGATTATATAATGTATTTTAGGTTTTGGAGGTGACTAAAGATATGGGACCCACATTACTGTGGAGATACACTGCCTATCAGTCTTAACCTCTGTTTTGCCAGTCTAACATATGAAAATTAGGAGTTAGGAGAGCGAGGTGTGGGTGCTCAAGCCTACAATGTCCCACACCTATATTTTAGTTAAAATAAGAAACTTAGGAGAGCAGTCATCTTACCATAACTGTGCAGGCAGTGAAGGGTGATATAAATGTGTAGGACATTGTTAGCTTGAGCACACACATCTCCCTCTCCTAATTTCTAATTTTCTTATGTGAGACTAGCAAATTGGAGAATAAGACTGACAGATGGTGTATCCCCACTGTAATGTGGGTCCTACTTCTTCAGTCACCTCCAAAAGTTAGGATCCTTTTTTAAAAATATGTTACATATTTCGTTTCATGTTAATGTTAATGTGTGTTGATTTATGGTTTTAAACAAATTTTATATTTATAATATAATTAATCAGAGGTTGTGATTTGCTGTTTTTAATGCAGTCTTTCCTCATGATTTTGTTTATTTAACTTCATTTAGATATAATTATTTAATTTCGCTACACACACACACATGTGTGTACTTAAACAACATTAATGTTGATTTATTTTGTTTCTTTTATATTATGTTGCTTGAAGTGCACAAATCAATTAAGTTTTGTAAGCATCTGAAATTAAACGTTTCAAATATACTGAAGACTTTTCCTGTATGAATCTACCACACTTTCCTCCTCTTAAACATGTCAGCAGTATACACTTCACTTACTCATCCAAAGGATCCCAGCTCCCGAAGACATGAAGAGCTTTAAGGCTATGACTTTATGTGACTAGTGATGTCATAATTTGTTAGTTATACAAATTACTGCCAGAAGCAATAATATCATGAAGTATTTTAGGAAACCCTTCCTGTGGGTGGACAGTTCTATAAAGTACCACCAGGATGGGACTGATATTCATATTAAACTTTGACCTTAAGTGCAAAAATTCCTGATACACTATTAGTTGTGCATTATTTACAAACAAAATTGTTTGTTTAAAATTTAACTTCAATACCCAGTTATTCAATAATAAACTTAAGATTTTAGATATGTAAAATTATTGTTATATTAGGCATCCAAATTCTACATATGTATGGTGTGCATCAAACTAACCAATGGTGAAACAGTATAGTTTGACTTTGCAATTTACATATATAACTATTCTGTTTTATAATTTCATTATTCATTTATTATCCCCGGGTGGGCCAGCAGTAAGTTTTCAAAAGTATAATGCAAAACGTTGGGGTTGATTCCCCATGATGAGAAGAACACAAATAGCAATGTGGCTTTATAATAAAACAAAGATTTTGTTTGGCTCCATGATTGCTCGGCAATAAGTTGCTAACCTGGAGGACTTGTAAAAAAATTGGGTTTCGACATCCACAGTGGTCAAAGTACAGAACCCATTCTGTCAGTCTACATATAACAAACAAACAAAAACCATTTATTCAATAATAGAGCATTTGAATACCTGAAATAAATATGTGCCACAGTTTGATTGTAAATACATAATTCATGTTTTCCACTTATAATTATCCATACATTGATTTAACATACCAACTGCAAAGGTTGCTTTTTATACTAACATAAATTATTTAAACTGTGTATATTTTGTATGCATTGTACTAACTAATGGTAATAAAATAAGCATGGTTAGTTTATATACACATGCATACATACATTTGTACACTTGCTTACCTTACAGATATGTAGTCCTGAAAATGACTTTTTATATTAACCTTAAGCATTCAAAACCCTAGATACTTAAACCATAACAAACTTTAATTAAAGACGGTAGAATGTTAAAAAAATGTCTATATATGTATATATAGGCAATCAAATTGTTTAAACTTACGTTTATCAAATGGTAATTACCAATATACCCTGGCTTTCATTAATGGTATAACATTTTTATTTTACTCTCTAGTTATTAACATTATAATTACTTATTACAGCTAAAGACTGCCAAAATGTAGTGTTTTTCTTGACATCATAAGTTATGAAGTACTTATTATTTTATGGATGACAATATTATATGTATATCTTTCCATAGAACAATCCTGAATTCAAATATAATTCTTTTTGTAAAACAGTTTTCCCTGATAGATGAAACATAATCCCTGTAAAACATGTGCATTACATGTTACTTTCAGCTATGAAAAGAATCAGTTTGTATGCTGCTTTTAAAAATAGCTTACAAGTAGAAGTAGATACAATAGTTAGGAATTTATGAAAAATCACCTAAACTAATACTATTAACAAATACGGCCACTTTTAATTATGGTTTATTTTATGGAGAGTAACATACTTTAAATGCTAGATATATTCCTAACATTTACTACATGAATCTCTGACCAGAAGTCGAGCTGCATTCTTAGGCAACATTCTGGCAATTGTTAATTAGAATAAACAAGCTTTTATAGAGGTGAAACTAAAAAGGTTATAATCACTTAAGAATGGAAACACTGACATACAGATAATTATGGATTGAAAAATTCAAGTTCAAAGACTCATGGTGTTTATAAAAAAAATATGTGTTTGAAAATATTGTATTTAATTAGTACAATTCATGGTATAAGTATCTAGAATTTTGAATTCTTTAGATGAATATAAAAAAAGCTCTTTTCAGGACTGTGTAACTTGAAAATTAATGTATGAATAATTTGTAATCCACATGGTGTATATTCAAAATTTAAATAATTGTTAACATGTAAAACAGTCCTTTTCAAGAATACATAGCTTGAAAGTTAAACTAGTACAAAGATAACACTATGTAACATAAAATTTGTTTCTGGATGGTATGTGTTATTTCTTAATTGCTTATGTTGTAAAAGTACACAGAATGACCATTATTCTTTTCAAACTTTGCTTTTGTGACCTGGATAATGAAATTTAGAAATTAACCTATTTTCTATGTAAGAACGGGCAGATTTGTACATTTTCATATGCATAAGGTCTGAATAAAACAACATATGAATCAAGATTCACATGTATTTATACTAAAGTTATACAAAAATGTTTAGAAGTGAATATTTTTTCAAGATTTGCAATTGTAATGTAAATCACTTTCATGTATCATCCCCCAAATATAGTCTCCCATCATTTTTTGGTATACACTCCCATGTCACAAAAGCAAAGTTTGAAGAGAAAAATAGGTCTTTTCTATTTACTTTAGGCATAAGCAATTAGGAAATAACACTTTCTACCCAGGAACAAGAAAAAGTAAAAATAACTGGTATCACTGTGTAGAACTATTGTCGCACAGTTCAATTTGCTCCTGGTAGTAATTTGTATAAGTTTCACAGTCCACATCTACTCGAAGTGTACCCCCCACTGGACAGCAACCTTTAATCTCCTCTACCTTGTTACTTCCTCAGGTACCCGCCATCCTCTTGATGTAAAAGTACGACTTACACTTCTCCTATTGCAGCTACCTTACTCTTTTTGTATTGAATGTTATAACTTGTTTATTTTGTTTGAAATAGTTTTTAATTTAACAACTTACACTAGAAACTAAAAAATACTATAAATACACACTGCAAATAAAAATTGTTTTGTATGTTTCACAGAATGTTATTTTGCTGTGTAGACGAAGTTCTCTGAACATAAGTAACCATTTTTTAATAAAATATTTTCTATGTATTACAATTTAATCCATAATAAAAAATATCAATCCTCAGTTTGTTTTGCTTTTGAAATTTAGGTTGCAGAGAGAACGTGCATTAGCTGCAGAAAAAGAGAGGCTACGGGGGGAAGCAGTGGGCCAGCAGCTACAGCTCCCAAGATCTCGGGAGCAGCCTTCTAACATTAGCAGAAAAGAGAAAAAAAAGTGAGTTGAACAACTCTCATAGTCATGTATTAATAAATTATTTACAAATCCAGTAATTAATTATCAGAATGTGTGGAATTAATAGCCTTTTTACCCAAAAAATGGTGAATCCAAAAGTAGATATTGAATAGCTTTATCACTTAGTAAGTAATGAGTTGAAAATGATAAATTAGTAGTTTTTAATGTATCTAAAAGTAAATTATGAATATCCACACTGGATAAGAAATGAGTCAAAACCTCTGACATACTTAGTAATTTATTTAGACTATCACCACATTATTTTAGTAAGTAATCCCACCAGCTGTGGGTGATGGATACCAACACACACACACACATGCATAATTAATTATCTTCATAACAAGGTAACTGTGACCACTGTACTGTCAGATACTTACTGTATGGGCACTGTAAGGATTTGGGTACTTTTATCATATGATGTGGGAGCTTATGGTAATTGCAAGACGTATGACAAGTGTGCCATTAGAGATAATGAACTCTGTAAATGTTGTGTAGACTCTGATAACACGATGTAACATAAATTTTGTTTCTGGATAGTATGTGTTATTTCTTGATTGCTTATGTTGTAAAAGTACAGAAAATGGCCATTATTCCCTTCAAACTTTGTTTTCGTGACTTGGATAATGAAATTTAGAAATTAACCTATTTTCCATGTAAAAATGGGCAAATTTGCACATTTTCATTTACATAAGGTCTGAATAAAACAACATATGAATCAAGATTTACATGTATTTATAATAAAGTTATACAAAAATGAACAAAAATATTAAGAAGTGAGTAGTTTTTCGAGATTTGCTACTGTAATGTAAATCACTTTCACGTATCAGTCCACAAATATAGTCTCCCATTGTGTTTTCCTTATACGCTCCCAAGTCACAAAAGCAAAGTTTGAAGAAAAAAATAGGTCTTTACCATTTACTTTAGGCATAAGCAATTAGTAAATAACACTTTCTGCCCAGGAACATCTAAATCTACTGAAAGAAAAAAAAGTACTCATAGCCTAAAACTAGGCGTTTGCTTTAATGAAAGAAAAACACCTTTTTTCAGAGAGAACCATCATGAATGTTCCACGTAAAGCAGAGCAAGAAGGCAGTTCAGTGTGTCAAGATCTAACTGCACTGTTCAACATGTAGTAATTACTGCCTGAAGATGGCCAACCCTAAACATAAGACGTCTATTAAAGAATACATGATAGGGAGCTTATCTCCATCTAGATGGATAATTTCTATTTTTAAGATTAAGGGTTAAAAGTACAGTACGTTTCCTCTATTTGCTCACCTTTCTTCATCCTTCTTCTCTTTGTCCTAATCTCACAAACCAACATCATCATGTTACTAATGGTTATAGAGTAGGATTGGCTTGTTTGTTCTTAAGCCTTTGGCAACAAACTTGTGTTGTTCTTGAACTGTAACTGTACTGCTTAAAAGTGAGAGAAGATCATTGTGTGTCTTGTTCTTCCTCTCCGATTAATATCTCCTTATTCTGAAGTTTCATATTTATTTGAGAGTATATGGGCGAGTGGTATTTAGATCACTGTCATCTGATATGTTTATATATATATATATATATGTTTCTTCAAATATCTTTTATAATTTTGTTTATATTTTATCATGTTTGAAAAACCTTGCTTGCTTATACAGAACTAAGTTTCTTTAACTTATGTAGTTACCATAATCATGGTTATTGTTCCCTTTATATAATCAAACATTTCTGAAACAAGCAATAGTTTTGTTCAGAATTTTAGTAAACATTTTAGTAAATGTTCCATTAGCTCTAACAAAAAGATGCTTTGTATGGGAGAGAAGTCAGAAACTTGAGTGCCAAGCTAGTGTTTTCTTGTACGTTTTACTGTAAAACGTTTTGTTAAATATGTTAGCTAAATGTATCTGATACATTTTGGAGTTTTTTTCATACATGTATATTGTGCACTTTATATTTTTGCACTAATCTCATTTGAGTGTCTTAACATGAAATTACTTACACTTAGCTACTCACATTTGTTGTTTTATATTCATTTTCCTATAAGTCAAACAATTTGAAAATGTTTTGACACTAATAGCCTTTTTCTTTTTTGTATCTTTATTACCTAACAAAAAAATCAAACTTATTACATCTCTAAGACTATAAAAGTTACTTTATAAGGAACAGTGTTGGTAGAAACTTGTTAAATCTTAAGTAGCTTCTTTGATTTTTTTTTGGACTTGTGAATTTGTGAAGTTTACAAAGGTCAAATATGAAGTAAAGAACAAACAAAGTTCCAAATGCTAGCTTTGTTACTTATCACAGTGATTCTTGAATTGTTATGCCTTCAAGAGGAAGAGAAAGGAGACATTTTAAATAACATTTCCCTATAAATTACTAGTCTTTTCTGATTTTAGGATTGCAAATTAGCAGGCCATTAGTGTCCCAGTTAACTATTTAAGCTCCTAGTACTTTACTTGTCTGTATATGTCTAAACAAAACCCTTATCCAATGCACTATAATCATTGCTATAAGATTAATGGGGAGTTGGTAACGTACATGTATTTGCTGGAGATGGTCCATGTGATTTATGGGAGCTAATACTTCTTAGAACAATAGATAATTTTCGTATACCCAAGTCACAAGAAACAGTTGCTTATAACGTTCTCCAGTAACTTTTAATTCGTAGTTGTAAATTTTTGTTGTTTGTAACAGTAATTTGTATGATGTGAAAAGGTTGGTAAGGTGCTAGGAGTAGATTTCATGATAACTGTCATGGATCTTTATGTGTTTTTAGCATTTTCCTTTGTCAAACAAGTTGTTTTTTGTATATAGCTGTTGAAATCATGTTCAGAGATTTACTGATCATTATTAAAGTGTTGACGAGTGAGAAAGCTTCTGACCCTAATCATGTGTCAAATATTGACATTTCTCGGTCAGTACTGTGTGATATCCATGAAATTTGGTGGTGTTTATTCTTCTGTCTTTCATGCTGTTTAACAGGTATATCTAATATTTCTTGTCATTCACTCTTAAGTAATTTCAGCCAGGTTGAAACCACAGCTTCGTAATAAAATTCTGTTGTAAGTTAACCACACACAAATTTCTGAGCGATATCTGAACGTATTTTGTACCAAAAGTTATAAAGGGTTTTATATGATCAGATTATAAACCCCATATTAGAATGTTTTTGTTTGTAACTAGGAAATGATTTTAAATAAACAACATAACTTGGTTTCAGAAAAAAAATCATAAAAGTATATATATCTCGATTTGTCCATAGTAGGTGACAGTAGTTTAATACCACGTCCTCTTACATGTAATTTAAACTACATTTGGTGGAAATTCACATTTAATATTTGTTTCCTTGTGTGGCTTAAAAATGTGTGACTGTTATAAATAAAATTACGCATAAGACTCCATGAAATTAATTTCCAACAATTCTTGTGTACTTGTATGTATCAACTTTAACGTATAAAAAAGTACTTATTACAACGAAACAATCTCTACAAGTATCTTTCTAACTGAACTTATAGATAGTTCTGAAGAATCTATCACAAGTTTACGTAACCCTTGAAATCTTAATTGAGGAACTATGAATCGTAAAGTATGCAAATTGAAACACTGGAACGTATAAAATAGAATATTATCATAAAATCACTAAATATTAAGCACTTCTAACGTTTCCTACCCTTTGTAGTTTCTCCTATAATATTAGTTTTACCATAATGATCATAAGTATAGACGTGTATGTTTTGTTAGTATATTTAGTAACAAGATTTCTGGTTGCACTTGGACAGTGAAGTTGAAATTACTTAATAATTGAATATTTTTCAAACGATTAATTATTTAAAGGTATTAACATAATGCAAAAATTTTACTTTTTATTCTTCTCAATTTTTGGTGAGAAATGATAGTGAACGGATAGTTAACATTAGTAAACAGTGTTCTCGGAAACTGATTTGATATGCTGTTTGTTAAAATTTAACATGTCACATCAGTCTTCACATTTATCCACAAATATATATGTTGGTAAAATAATGAATGAAAGCCATGCTGTTTCATTGTTTACTTGTATTCAAACTCCAAGGAAAGCTTGGTGACCCTGAAACAGATTTTCTTACATTTATATGAACTTTCATTGTCACTGGACATTTCTGGAAATATATTATTTGCTATATATATTGGAAAATGGAGTAAAGTGTTATCAAGCTGAGAAAAAAGGAAACTTTATCTTGAAGATTTAAAATATTGATTGAAAAATAAAAGTTAAAGTTTGAACATCATTGTAAGGCACTATATAAAAAAACAAACTAAAGTTGTGGTAAAGCACGATTTATTTTCGACATTGTGGTCTCATAAAATGTATGTAAACTAACATTGAGTATATTGGTGTACAGAGAAACTACTTGTTTATCTTAATGTAATGTCTACAGTTTGGAAATGTTAACTTAAAACTACTTAGTAAGTGTGTAATTGTAAAAACATAACAGATGGGCCAGCAATGGTTTATAAACATAAAGAAGAGTGTGTTCTTTTCAGAACTGATGGTGGAGCATGCTGCATGTTTTGACAAACAATTGTTTTGTCATCTTCAGGTGTCAGTACTGCAAGAACACAAACTATTGTTCTGTCAAAACATGCAGTATGTTCTGCCACCAACAAAAACTCTTCCTTGTGCTTATAAACTGCTGTTTGCAAGTTTGTTATTAGTGAGTACTTGTGATTTCTTTTGGTTTGTAAATTGTTTTTTGGCTGTGAATATTTAAAGTTTTCACCATGAAGTTGATTAGAAACTGCATGATGTTGTTTGAATTATTGATCTGTTAATTACTGTATCTGAAGTCATTGGTCTTTTCATGTCAGTGTTTTGTGTCTGATTGATACTCCTCTATACAAATCAGATGCAGGCCATTTGTTCTGAAATAAAAGATAAACTAAATGAAAGAAATAAAACTGAGTTTTTAAATTTAATAAAGCTTAAAATAAAGCAGCAAAGTAAATTAGGAGCAAAACAAGTAACAATATAATCTGTGTAGAATCTGAAAAGAATGAAAACATGGAAACATGTACTAAATGGAATTTTGAGAAGATCTGAAATTTTGTTAATGAATTACAGACTCAAAACTTGGTTCATGATTGACTGTAATACAGACTCAAAACTTGGTTCTTGATTGATTGTAATACAGATTCAAAACTTCATTCTCGATTAACTGTAATACAGACCCAAAACTTGGTTCTTGATTGATTGTAATACAGACTCAAAACTTGGTTCTTGATTGATTGTAATACAGGCTCAAAACTTGGTTCTCGATTGACTGTAATACAGACTCAAAAGTTGGTTCGTGATTAACTGTAATACAGACCCAAAACTTGGTTCTTGATTGATTGTAATACAGACTCAAAACTTGGTTCTTGATTGATTGTGATACAGCCTCAAAACTTGGTTTTCGATTGATTGTAATACAGATTCAAAACTTCATTCTCGATTGACTGTAATACAGATTCAAAATTTGGGTCATGAATGGCTGTAGCATACAGTCTTGGCATTGGATTCATGATTGACTGTGGGATACAGATGTAGAACACAGTTCATAATTTACTGTGAGATCCAGATATAGAATGCAGTTCATGACGACTGTGGGATACAGACATGAAAATGTAGTTTATGATTGATTGTGGAATACACACAGAAAATTTAGTTCATAACTGAGTGTGTGATACAGACTTGGAATTCAGTTTGGAATTGACTGCATGATACACACCAAGACCAGACAGGTGGAATGGATTTATGCTTGGTATGTTTTGGTTGATTTTCATAAGTTATTAACCAAAAAGAGTTAAACAGCTGTCAGGAGAATCCATAAACGTCATTGTTTTTACAACTGATATTTGTTCTCTGAATGTAATTGTATGTAATTTTAATTTGATATGATCTGTTTTTATTCATAGTTGATGAATTGTTAAAACACTTTGTTCAGCATTTATCTATTATTATCTTGTATTCTAAATGTTTACCCTTTTCATCTACTGTTTAAAAGAAAGTTTTAAGACAAGAGCATGTTTCATCTGGAGTATTTTTTAACATAATTTGTTTCCAGTTGCTTCTATTACTCTTAATAAAGTACTCTTATCTTTACTGTTGATGGTCAAAACAGCAATAGATCTTTATAACAGATCAAGCACATCCCCAAGCTTGACTTGGAATATTGTGTTGCAAAGACTTTATCACAATTTCTTCCACTTCTTGTGGATTTTCGTGACTGTGTACAAATATTTTTTTGTGTAATACTTGAAAAATTTTCTTAAAGCACATTTGTGTATATATATTAGAAATACCTCAGACTATAAATTTTAAACTAACATAAATATAGAAAGACATTAAAGACTTAATTATAATAAAAACATAATCTAATCCAGTCTAAAATAGAGGTTAATAACAGTGTATGTGCATTAACTAGAGAAATTGGGGGTGGGGACATGTCCCCCTTCTGCCCTCTGTATTAATGATGTTTGATCCTGACAACTTGTGTGTACTTTACTGCTGTTAACAAGTATAGAAACATATGATGTAATTTATTACTACTATAATAAATTGTGTGTATTAGAATTTCTACTATGAAAGGAAAAACAATACAAAAACTTGCCCTAAAAGGAATTGTAAAATCAATGCAATTTTAATGTTTACGTATCGCATATATGTGGTATTTATGTAATGAAAAAGAAAGTGTTTGTTGATAATAGTAATCAACTTTGAATAACCATATTTAATTTCTTAAAATAATGTTACCCGTATTTAATAAAATCAGTGTTTAAGTTCCATAATATCTGCTGAAATCGAGATCCAAAACCTGCTTCTTTTTATCTAAAAGATGTTATTACTTATAAGACTGACTCAGTTGCATTAAAAATTTGTGTATTTTACCTCTTTCCAGACTCATCATTCGTTAATATTTAAATTATCTCCTCGTATTTCAAAATATCTTCTATCTGTATCCATCAACAGGAACGTAGAAGCTTTTTTCTAGAAATTAAGCACTAATAAAACAAGAAATGAATGTTTACATGAGTGAAGAAAACTTATTTCATTCCAGTTAATGATAATACCCACATGAGTCATGTAAAATGTGAAAACTATGGTAAAGAAAGACTTTTAAACTTGTTTCTCAAACTTTAATATCAATGTATATTAATAAATTCTAATAAAGTGAATGGTTTAGGTAAAGAAGATAAAAGCCCTATCTTCTGTAGATACAATGCTTTTCATTTTATCTTCTTTAAATAAATAAATTCTAATAAAGTGAATGGTTTAGGTAAAGAAGATAAAAGCCCTATCTTCTGTAGATACAATGCTTTTCATTTTATCTTCTTTAAATCACGGGTTCAAAGATATAATTTTTTAACTACACTGAATTTTTCACCTGAGTGGAACCACCCAGAGAATGCCTTTTTCAAAGAAGTAACAATTATTACCATAAAGTAAAAGTGTTTTTTGTTTTATCACTTGTGAAAATTTGGGTTTGGGGGTTTGTTTTATTTGTATAATTGACCTTCTCAAATACATTATACTGCACATTAAAAATCTTAAAAAAAACAATGTCAGTACTTGGTTTGTTTGTTTGTCGACCTTTTATCTTATGTTGCTTCTGATTTTGTTTGAAAATCAAGTCCATATTATAACTGATATTTGTATTCAATACAACGTTTTGGGAATCACCCAGTTTTAAGTTAAAAGCTTACCAGAATTGTGATCACCAAAGTCACAGGCTGTTTTTAATATTGGAATTTTTTTTAGTCGAAAATGTTTTTCAATTTCTTGGCATATCTTAAATATTCGTAAAATTCTGCACTGCCTATTTATATGGTTATTGATTCTTTATAGAGATAACATATAATTATATAATTGTTTATGATAACTTAAAATTGGTTTATGTATATATTGTAGTCGACTTCCAAACCAGACGTAAAAAACAAAATATGCCACGGTTCACCTACTACTGTTCTCACCCATAAACGTTCACCATTCCAATTTTTCTTCTGATGTAAATAAGAATTATTATTCCTGGTGATAGATTACAGAATTTATAATTGTTTTAAGGGATGTTATAAGTACAGATGGTGATCAATTTGTCTGCCGTTGTATGAAAACTTTCTTTACTTTTTATTTCTGTGCTTGTATATTAATAAAATCCTATAAAATAGACAAAATCTGACCGAGAGACTTGTTTATTTATTTCGCTATCTTTTTCTCACACCAATAACATATTTGCTATCAAACGCCTGTAGATGATTTAATACATACAAAGTAATAAGCTATAACATTTTTCTTTGAGTACGTCTCATGTTGCTTGTGGTCCAGCGGATAAAACGCTTGGTTCGCAACCTGCGGGTTGAGGGATTCGAATCTTTCTTTATAAACATTTGTCCTTTCAAAAACGAGTTTTGGGGGCGTTAGACTGTAACGTTCGATCCCACTTTTTGTTGGTGAAAATCAACTGGAAAGCTGGTTGCCTTACCTCTAGTCTGTCACTTCTGAATTGGCCAGGTGGTTAAGGCACTCGACTCGTAACCTGAGGATCGCGGGTTCGAATTTCCGTTACACCAAACATGCTCGCCCTTTCATCCGTGGGAGCATTATAATCCCACTATTCGTTGTTAAAAGAATAAGTTGGCGGTGGGTAGTGATAACTACCTGCCTTCCCTCTAGTCTCACAGTGCTAAATTAGGGACGGCGAGCGCGGATAGCCCTCGTGTAGCTTTGCACGAAATTCAAAATAAACAATAAACACTTCTATATATGTAAAAACGGCTCGTTTGGGTTGAGAATTTTTTTTACGTAGAGGAGCGGACAACGTTTCGACCTTCTTCGGTCATCGTCAGGTTCACAAAGAAAGAGGTAAGTGAGCGCGTGCTGTTAATGATGGTGTACGGTGTGCTAGTTCAGACATAATGGTAACACATGAGTACAAATACATAAAGAAAACACAAAAACTCACACTTCTAGTACGATCGCCATGATAAAATAATAATCAATGGTGTCGAGAATGTGGGGGTTTTCTCGACATCACTGAATAAACACTTCTGAATTAGGGGCGGCATAAATTAACGCTGTAAGAAATAAAATAAGACATTAAATCGGACAACAAAAACAAGACATTTAAACACCACCGAAAAACACGTTCAAAACACACTACGAACCAGACATGAACAGATACTTCCATAATGAAGTCAATAACTTCATTGAACAGAACAAAACCAGATACGTGCCAAAATTCCTAGTAAACACATCAATAAAACAATAGACTGGAGCACTTATCAACTGATAAAATATATAACAGTGACGGAAGTATTGATAGCCATTAAAAACACAAAAGATCACCTGAATAAAATGGAATACAAACCATTCACGTAAAAAATGGTACTCAGAAATTATATGTACACATAACAGCTCTATTTAACTTTATCATTTACAGCTGCATATATCCCTGTTTATTGGAAACAAGCCATAATTTTAATGTTCCAGAAAGAAGGAAAGCCATTAAATAAACCAAACAATTACCGCCTGATTTGTCTAACCAGCTGCACAGGAAAAATATTAGAAAAAAAATAATTCATAATCGACTATCTACATACCCAGAAAAAAATATAAAATTACTCGAAATTCAAAACGGATTTAGAAAATACAGACCATCTTATCAGATTAACTAAAACAATTACAGACAGTTTTAACAGAAACGAATGTGCAAAAGCTTGCTTTTCTCAATAGTGAGAAAGCATTCAACAGGGTCTGGCATAACGGAGTACGTCACAGGTTAACGGAAATGGATTTAACCTATGGCTATCTAACTTTCTGGATAACAGAACGTGTAAAGTAGATGTGAATGGGGCCCACTCACGGTCTTTTTCACCTAAGGCAAGAGTTCCACAGGGAGGGGTAATCAACTCTATCTTGTTTACACCCTTGTGCGAATTAATTGAAACAAATGGTCATTTTACAATATTTTCAGCATGGCGGCCGGTGTAGGCTCGCTGGACCCGGTGATTTCCTTTAATGGTCATTTTTTCACACAGGCGGTGTCATTAGCTGTGTTTTGCAGTACAGTCGATCTATTTTTGGGATATGTGACGAAATTTTGATGAATATTACGTCATTCAAAATTGCGTTATAAGGGCAAGGAGACCAGTCAAAAAACAACTTCTTACCAACTCAATGAAGAAAAAAACGGTATCAATGAGGTTTGAAATACAAGAACAATGGAGGAAGGTGTTGTTCAGTGACGAGACTCATTTCTTCGTACAGGGTCAAAGAAGTCTGCACGTTCGCAGATCTCCAGGTGAGAAACTTCGAGAATCTCATGTCAATCAGTTCGTAAAACATCCCTTGAAGAAGATGTTTTGGGGCTTTTTCAGCTACGATGACTGAGACTAGAAGGAAGGCAGTTAGTTATCAACGCCCACCGCCAACTCTTGGGCTACTCTTTTACCAACGAATAGTGGGATTGACCGTGACATTATTAAGCCATCACGGCTGAAAAGGCGAGCATGTTTGGCGCGACGGGGATGCGAACCCGCAACCATCAGATTACGAGTCGCACGCCTTAACGCGCTTGGCCATGCCAGACCTCGGGGAAAAGACTGTAATACGAAAGATTAGCTAATTGAGGTGTGGTGCCGCGATCAAAAATTAGTAAAGATTGCAGACAATCCGTGGACTCGATGCCAAAGCGAATTAATGATCCGAAAAATAAAGGCGGTCATATCATGTATTAATTTGTGAGTAATATTTGGTTTGTCAGAAATAAAATGCAAAAAATTGAAAAAATCGTAATTTTCCGTCTTGTTTTAATTAATTTGCACAAGGGTGTATCATGTATGTCAGTAATATACCACTGTCGGACCTAACCTTAGGTTTTGCATCACAATTTGCTGACGATGTAGCGGTCTGGAAAAGTGTCCACCCTCCTTCAGTAGCAACAACGAATCTCCAACCAGTTCTGAATAGTTTAGAAGAATACTGTCAGAAATATAGAATAAAAATAAATATTCTGAAAAACCAAGTAATACCATTCACCAGATTAAATAAACTGAAAAAAGATCCATCAAAGTTATACATGAACGGATCAATTTTACAGGCTGCTACTTTGGCTTAATTTTTAGGATTCACTTACGATATAAAATTAACGTGGATACAGCCATACAAACAATATCCTGGCTAGAATCTGGCAAATTATGCAAAAAGTCTGTCAGGTAAAAATCAAGGTACATCACCTGACAATATAACAAAAATCTACAAAACGTATATTAGACATATAATAGAACACGCATGTCCAGCCTGGATAGACATAATACAAAATTCAATCTTAACTTCAGCTTATAAAGTATCCCGCAACACTTCATCCACATTTATATAAGCACAAGTATGAAAACACAGACAATATCTATAAGAATCTTGAATAATGCACTAAATTATTTTTTTTTAAATTTGGCATAAAAATGATTTATTATGTGATCTCGACAGATACAAGGTACGTGATGAACAACATAATCCTATCTACCTCTCCTATGAATATATGTTTAAGAAATATTGTTTTAGTTTGTTTTGTTTTGGAATTTCGCACAAAGCTACTCGAGGGCTATCTGTGCTAGCCGTCCCTAATTTAGCAGTGTAAGAGTAGAGGGAAGGCAGCTAGTCATCACAATCCACCGCCAACTCTTGGGGTACTCTTTTACCAACGAATAGTGGGATCGACCGTCACATTATAACGCCCCCACAGCTGAAAGGGCAAGCATGTTTGGCGCGACGGGGATGCGAACCCGCGACCTTCAGATTACGAGTCGCACGCTTGGCCATGCCGGGCCATTTAAGAAATTTTAATCAAGCTGGCCACCATGCACTAGACTCCTAAAACTGGTATAATAAGAGATCTTTTGCACCTGATTCTCCTAGGTATCTAAAATCCAACATACCCGCAAAGAAGAAGTGAATTAGGGACGGTTATTATAGAAACCCGTAGTTGTCTTGCGCAAGATTCTGATATTGTAGGTGTAGGTGTTTGTGGATAATAGTATTTCGCTTTTTCATTTCTGAAGATTGAGATAGTGAAACTTTACACTGAAATAAAATCAGATTAATCTTCGTGAAATAAAGTGAAATTCTGAGAGCTTTTGGAAATTCTCAGTATGTTGAAATTAGAAGTGATGGTTACAGCCATTCTAGGTATGTATATATATATATGTGTGTTCGTTTTTCCGCAGATATAATTAATACTCATATGGTAGACAGAACATGGTTGCATTTTAAAGATTTCAAAAACAAAATTGTACAAATGTGTATCTAAGCTGTATGTTCTGAGCTCTGAACACTAAAATTAGGGGGTTTATCCACACGTTATAGAAAGCACAGGTACTTCGTTATATAAATTTTCGCTTAATGAACAAAGCAATTTATTTTTTCTTTTATGCCCATAGAACTTACTTATTTTATGCTTGTGAAACAGTAGTTCAGAAAAACGTTTTTGTTGCCAGATGTTCTGTGTTTTAAAAAAAAATCGTTCAATGCACAGTGTTACTTGGAGTACGAGGCTCCAAAGGTTTTATGTGTGTGTTCTTCGAACCATAGCGTTATATCAGTATTCCTTCCTGGTGGTTAGGACGATCGCTTCATAACCTACGTGTCGGGGAATCGAAACCTGGTGTCGAAAATGCTCGCTCTTTCATTCGTGGGAACGTTTTAAGATTGTCGGTAAGTCATACTATTTGTTGGTAAACAGCACTCAAGAGTTCATTTGCTTTTGATTGTCAGTTCAAAATTAGGGATAGCGGCAGATAGCCTATGCTAGTTTCGCCACAAAGAGATAATACGAGGGACTTAAGCCCGCCTGAAATGCTGATGAAACAAAAATTGTGTGTGATTTTCTAGATCCTAGGAATATATATTGTCAACGAAAGAGCTTTATCCCGCGTTATCAATTTGTATTCCCGTATCATCAAACCTTGGGTTACTAAAGTGATGAACGTTATTCCGAAAGCTAGAGACTAAATAATCGTTTTACCATCCTTTTATAATAAAGCATTTTATTTAGCTACTTTTTTTTTCTCAACAAAACGTGAATTTTGGTGAAGAAAAGATGACGCAAAGGAGTAATTTAGTTTTCAATTGGCTGTTCCTACTGCAGTGGATTAGTTTCGCTGAATTAACAGCTCATCTGTGCCTACTTGAAAGAACGAAACAAATTAGGCCTCGTACAGTGAGCGCTACTAACCTAAAATGCAACGGGTATTTCGATAACAACTGACGCTAGAATAATTTCTGCAGTGATGGACCTGGAAACCACTGAACAAAATCGAAACCCCTCATATATGGTAGGAGTGTACTGTTGCACCCTGAGACCCCCCTAGTATTCGCGGTGTTATGTAGAAGTAGTGAATCAGTAAATAGATTAGGCATCTATGTCATTTTTTTTTCTTCAATAAAATTCACGTTTTGCTGAATAAGTGAAATTAACAACTAAATACATACACAGTTAAGCTGTCGATTAATAATAGATAATTAACTGCGACATTATTTCACATGTTATTCAAACATCTAAAATATTTTATGGTTGGACAATACATAAAGAGTAAACAACATAAAGCTTTCTAGCAGAAGACAAACCAACAATGCTTATCACATGATGACGTGGAGATCCACGAATACGATATTTGTATTATTGAAGCACAATACTGTATCCATGACAATATTATTTGATCGAGGATTAAATTTAAAATCACGAACAAAAATGATACTGATTAATAGTTCACATTAGCCCGTGAAATATTCTGTCGTTTTTAAATATCTCAAAATTAGTTAAACGGACAAATAATTAGTTATGGACCGATCACCGGATAAATTACTTAACGATCAATCTAGTACGTCAACAAACTTTGCTCAGATAATAATGCCTGAGGCTCAAATTTTGTTACAACATGGTTATAAATTAGGAAGACTTATTGGAGAGGGATCGTATAGTAAAGTGAGGTAAATTTAAAAATGAAAATACGTTGAGTTTGTGGTGGTAAGACAGTGAAGCAAAATTATAATGACTTGCATAACATATGAACTCCAATTTTAGATTTGTATGAATAATACTATAATTATTTCAGGTAAAAATGATTTCGTGTTAAAAATATACATCAATAGGGGAAATCACGTAGCACCAACAGGCGTATTATTTATTAAACCATAGGAGATGTGAACATTTGCAATTTTTTTTTGCCAAATAGTGTGATTTCAATTAATGATATTTTTATCTTTTGTTTTTGTAAAAAATGTTAGAACGATTCGTTTACAAATACTCTCAAATGTTTCTTGGAAGAGTTTTAGCGAATTTATAACATAACAATAATTACCAAAGAGAATTGAGATTTCTAGTAAGATATACATGATCGTAAATTTAAAACCCATAACATATTCTTATAACAGAATTGGTTTATTTATACTTTAAACCGTCGCCAGGCATGTCCAGGTGGTCGTGGGTCTGAATCCCCGTCATCACCAAACATGTTCACCTTTTCAGCCGTGAGGGCCTTATAATGTTACTTCATCCCATTATTCTATGATAAAAAAGTAACTGAAGAATTGGCGGTGGGTAGTGATGACTAGTTGCCTTCCCTCTAGTCTTATATACTAACTTAGGGACGGCTATCGCAGACAACCCTCGTGTAGCTTTGCGCAAAATTCCAAACAAATCAAACCGTTGCCAGAGGTATGGAATGCATAAATAGTCAAAATGCCTCTGTAATTCCCTTTTATCACTTTCTCTCACCGACAAAAAAAATATATGTTCTGATGAAATAATATAAAAAGGAAGGTGGCGTTTTTCACGAGGAAACTTTCACAAGGTTGTAAAGTTTAGTTTTCATAACGTGTAATTTGAATCTGAATTAACAATCATCACGTTTAAAGTTAAATATATCGCAGAAATTATTTTAAAAAAATAGACCGAGATATTTCATTCTT
Organism: Carcinoscorpius rotundicauda; assembly: GCA_011833715.1. Taxonomy (NCBI): domain Eukaryota; kingdom Metazoa; phylum Arthropoda; class Merostomata; order Xiphosura; family Limulidae; genus Carcinoscorpius; species Carcinoscorpius rotundicauda. The sequence goes on from CM022398.1 coordinate 88,012,559, forward strand.
TGTATGAAACGAGATCCATTGTTTAACTTTTGGTAAGAGTATCTTTAAAACTGTTTAGTTAGAGTGACTCGATGGTTAATGTATAAACTTATTACTCATAAATCTAGGGTATGACAACTATGGTGAATAGACCACACATAGGAAATTTTAAAATAGCTGTGCTGTTAACAAGATAAACAGTTTAACTGAGAGAAGACGATGTTGATTGTTTTTATGTAAGGTTTGAAGTGTAAAGAGGAAATTCATCTCACTGTTACAAATTACAAAAAATGTGGAACGCTTCACGATTTTGCGTGTCATCCTTGCGCAGGGGCCATGCTAATCTTCTCTGTATCGTTCCAATTTTAGTATATGTACTGCCGAAGCAAGTACAATATGAAACTCAACCCGAGTTCTTTTTATATAAGTAAACTTGTTAATATCGAAATGACTGGTGTCTTCAAGAATTATTTCATTTAACAAAATAGATTTATATACTATCGTGGGAGATTTGTACTTATTTTGCTATTCAGTTTTATTTATATATTTGTTTTATTTATTTACTTTTTACATTCTGAAGAATGGCGTGTGTTTATGCAAAATTAGGTTATTTGTTGTCAAGTTTAAACAGAAATTAGTGTTTCCGTCTGCTAGTGAGGGCGCTACAGCATCACGTTTAAAGTTAAATATATCGCAGAAATTATTTTAAAAAATAGACCGAGATATTTCATCCTTTGTATGAAATGAGTTCCATTGTTTAACTTTTGGTAAGAGTATATTTAAAGCTGTTTAGTTACAGTGACTCGATGGTTTATGTATAAACTTATTACTCATAAAATCTAGGGTATGACAACTATGGTGAATAGACCACACATAGGAAATTTGATGTTGATTGTTTTTATGTAAGGTTTGAAGTGTAAAGCTGGCGTGGCATGGCCGAGCGCGTTAAGGCGTGCACTCGTAATCCGAGGGTCGCGGGTTCGCGCCCGAGTCGCGCTAAACATGCTCGCCCTCCCAGCCGTGGGGGTGTATAATGTGACGGTCAATCCCACTATTCGTTTGTAAAAAAGTAGTCCAAGAGTTGGCGGTGGGTGGTGATGACTAGCTGCCTTCCCTCTAGTCTTACACTGCTAAATTAGGGACGGCTAGCACAGATAGCCCTCGAGTAGCTTTGTGCGAAATTCCAAAAACAAACGAAGTGTAAAGAGGAAATTTCAATCAGTGATGTCGAGAAACCCACTTGTTGAGAATTTTATATGCAAAAACGGCTCGTTTGGGTTCAGAAAATATTTTAAATAGAAGAGCGAACAACGTTTCGACTTTCTTCGGTTCTATATTGGAGAAACAAGCAGAAAAATGGAAACCAGATTCAAAGAACATAAAAAGTCACCTTCAGACGTTATAGGCCACCTATAACGTAGAACATACATGGAAATATCCTTAAACAAAGAATTCAACATAGAGATTCTCTAATATGGAAATGCGTAAAAGATTTCTTTTTTTAACTTCAATGTGGACCATATGTTTGACCTGAACTTTAACAAAATAAGTAACTTAGAACTATTTCCTCAGAGTTAGCCTGATGGAAACTTGAATTATGCCTTTTAGTAGCCAAGAAAAATCTAAAATAAAAACTACAATGAATGTTTATTAAAAGGAAACCAATTACAAAAATAAACTACATAAAAGCTCAAACGTAAAACAAAATTCATTTGCATAAAATGAAAATAGAAAATAAAATGGATGCCAAATGCTTTTCTGGAGTGAACTTGTGAGTATGGGTGGGAATGTGTTATTTCAAATTTCTAAAATTTACACTACCATGATTTAAACATAGGATAAAAAATATACAGCAGAAAATTTTCCAAGTCCCTGTTACTTCATACACTCCTATGCATGGAAGAATGAGGCATTATTATTACTGATACACACACACACACACACTACACATGAAATTAAATATTTACAACAAAAGAAAAGAAACAATTATATACATTATGTATATAACATTAAAGAAAATAATTGAAACCTAAAAGAAGTGCATATATATATATATATATATACTATATACAGAATTATACATTCCAATTCTTTCACAAATCTCCTCATGCTTCAAAAAGCCAGAGCATGTCATAATAAAAATAAAACACCCAAGATATGTATAAACATAAAATAATAATAAAACCCTAACAGAAAAAAAACATAGACCTCACTTCTCTGTATGCATTCAGGAGTGTGGAAGTCGACCCCAAATTAAAAATAAAGTAAATAATTATGAATGTATACAAAATATACACTTGCCCCCAAAAAGAAGGCTTCACTTTGCTCACCTTAACCCCACTGGCAAAGCTTTTATTGATTGAGGTCTGCTCAGATCTTTGCCAGATTTCTACTCAACTTTAACTCGCCCTTATTAGACTTGTGCTGGACCTCCTATTCATAGTTCGATTTAGGAGTACCCCGTCATTTCATATGATTTTCCTTCTGATGATAATGGGCTCAAGATGCTGTCCTTTCAGCTACCATATCTTAGTAATAATACTTGTACACTGGAATGTATTTTAATGTAGGTATTTTATGATTACTCTAGGTCCTTTGGAAGAGAGTTCCCTGCTCATCTCCTACTGAGATGGTTATTTTGGTCTTGATGATGGTGCTTAGGAGATTACAACAGCACAGGAACCTTGTGATTATTCAGAAGGTTCAGCCATTGAGGTTAAAGCTCTGTTTTGGTGGCAAAAACACCTCTGTTGTCTCCTCTTTTTAGTTGTTTCATATGTTACCATGAATGAAATCACTGGGTCTTTGCTGTTCAGTTTTCACCTCAGTGAGAAGTTTCAGTAGTGTGTATTTTCTTGCTGAACTTCTTGGAACTTGGTTCCTCCAGATTATGTGGTGAGGATTCTTATGATACACTGTTAGAGACTTCCTTGTTTTTCAGAAACACCTGTTAGGTGGGCTCTACCAAATTGCACATGTCAGCAAGCAACTTGTCTTCTTCCATGAACATTCTAGAGATTATTGTGACATACTCCATCTGCTGGACAGATTCGTGCCACTCAATGTAGATGAAATTTTAGGCATTTTTGAAAATCTGTGAAGCTTCAAAAGTGGAACTGGAATGCATCTTAAAATATTCAGGCAAAGAAAACAAGACTTGAAGACTAACACAGCGAGTTTGATTAGGATGTATGGCTGATACCAAAAGCTTAGATTCAAATAAATGTAAAGGTTGACAGTTTTAGTTGATGAAAGGTTCAGTGAAATGTACAAGTTAAAGGAGTCTGTGATGCTTGATTACGACTATGAATTAGACATTGTCAAATGACACATCTGGAGAATTAATGTATTCTTGTGCCTATCATTATCTGTAGAATGTGGGCACCATTGTCTTGAGGACTTAATGATACTTTAGTTTTTCAAGGTTTTTTTTTCAATAATTTAGTTACCTGTGGTCATGCTGACCCATGTGTCCTCTGCCAGACAGTAGGAACTCCCACGTGCCAAACGTTTGCTCTCGTTCTTAGCTTACCATCTAGTTGTGTCAAGAGAGCTCAGTTCTAGAAGGGAAGAATAGAGGTAAGGGCTTCTTGGGTCCTACACAGATGGATTGGGTTAGGTACCACAAATCTCATTTTTGGTTGTTACCCTTTCCTAGTGCTTTCATTGTTTGTTTTTTCTAGCCAGTTTATTCCATTTACAAATTATGTGACAGTTATTACTTGGGTGGTACTTAGATTATTTTCCTATTATACAGTATTTTTATGTTTAATTTTCATGCTATTACATTACAATTCACAGCTTTAATTGTAAGTACGGTTAATTTATAGGAGATGGACAACGTTTCGATCACTGGTATGATCGTTATGAAGTACACAAGGTTTTAACAGTAAAGAACGTTTTGGAATTTAAATAAACATTCGAAATTCAACATTAAATTCTAAAATTGATTGTGATTACTTACTTATGTAAATATCAATCTACATGAAATTTAAAGTTTATTTATGTATGGCTAAAGAAAAATCAATAGAAAAATGAATAAATGTAACAAACCATGGAATATTTTATGCAAAATATCTGCATACGCTTAAGTATGTGTGGAGAAATAACGATCTAATATCATATGTATGTGTGCGTGGGTATTTTTTAATTTGGCCCGGCATGGCCAAGCGTGTTAAGGCGTACAACTCGTAATCTGAGGGTCGCGAATTCGTATTCCCTTTGCGTCAAACATGCTCGCTCTTTCAGCGTTATAATGTTTTCGTCAATCCCATTATTCGTTGGTAAAAGAGTAGCCCAAGAGTTGGCGGTGGGTGGTGATGACTAGCTGCCTTCCCTCTAGTATTACACTGCTAAATTAGGGACGGCTAGCACAGATAGCTTTGTGCGAAATTGAAAAAAACAAACAAACAATTTGTTTATTGTGGGATTGTTTGATTTTATTAATAAAACTTGTGATTTTTCTTCTGTTACTATCGAATTCATGATTTACTACTGTGACGTTCTGTTCAGAAAAATAAAGTGTGTTTACTCATGTGCTCATGGACTTGGGAAGGAATTTTTTGGTGTTATTTTAAACCTGGTCTTCAAGTTACGTCCTTTTTTTACGTATGTAAGAGGCTGGGCAACTTTAAACTGTATTTTGTAAATGTTTCCTGGTGGGGTAGGTTCGTTATATAATTTTCTTAACGTATGTTTAAATTTTATTTTAGGACTGAAAACAAATCTCGACGTTGTGTAAAGGTTGTATTAGGTTGTCCAGAAATAAACGTTTTTGAACTGCGAAGTTTTGAAAAGTATAAACTAGTGTTATAAAACATGTTTTAATCAAAGTAAGCACTATTTTCTACAACACTCTTTTGCCAACGTGTAACAATGCTGTTTACGCCCCTTCTGTAGAAATCAGAGTTTCTGTGGTCAATGAACTCCCTTAAAGCTTCTGCAGCTGCCTGGTTTTTAAAACGTTTATTGTTCAGAAAGTTTTAAAAGTACTTGAAAAAACGAAAAGCTGTAGAGCAAAGGTCTGGGGAATAAGGTGTGTGGGGCAGAAACTCTATTCCTAATTCGTTCAATTTTTGAAGCATCATCCTTGACAGGTCTCATAACGCTAATTTTGTTGATTTTCAGTCAGCTCGTGCGGAACTCGCTTATTCAACTTTTTCATCATTCCGATCGCACTCAAGTGGTTGGCAATACTTGATTTGTTTGTGCTTAGCTTTTCTGCAAACTCACGTACTGTTATGCGAGTGTCTGTCTCCCTTAATGAATTTTCATCTAAGAATGGCTTCATTCCATGACCTAAGTGGTCTTCAAGACTTTCATCTCTATATGGAAACCTTTGGAACCAACGCTGAACTGCACGTTCAGTAATAACAGATCCATGGCTGAATGCCTGGATGATATTCCGTGTAGTTTTGGTAGCTTTTCGTCCACGTTTGAAGTCGTAGAAGGAAATAAGACGAAAGTCCTTCTTGTCCATGCTGCCATGGAGACTGCCAAACTTACTCTGGGTAAATTTGAAACAGCAGACAATTAAGACACCTTGTAAGCGACAAACGTTGGATTAAACCAACCAACCAATGATAAGTTACTTAATATTCAGCTGCTAAATGTCATCGTGAGAATTTCGAGATTTATTTCTGGACAACCTAATATTTATGTCTAGTCTTTTCGAAAATTCTGATAGAAGTACGCTAATATTTTCTGTTTGTTGTATGTTACAAGTAATTATGGTTCCTTTGTTTTGTGAACTGTTTGAATTTATTTGTTTGTCAAACGCCGATTATTTTTATACCTCGTGAGAATTGATATTTTAAAAACGTTTAACATATTTGTGAAGTCCATTCAACAATGAGTAGACTATTAAAACGAAGTGATATCACGCTACGTATAAAGCTTGTATTTTATAAGGTCGCAAGGTCAGTCCTCCCATCGATTAAAATCCTATAACGTTAAATTTCTAGAGTTGATCCATATACTGGGCACATCATGTATATTCCTTCAGGAAGTTTTTGCTTAACAACAAATGAACTTGTTAATAGAGCATATTGTTCGAAGTACAACATTCAGCGGATGTCATAAGTTTAACCGTCAATCAACCCCAATGTCCTTTCCAGTTCCCAATGTCACCGACTACGATTCCATTCATCAGATTCGGTAATTCCATCTCCTCTTCTCCAATCCATTTTATAATGTCATCAAGCCGCACGATCTCTAACTTTCGATCTTACAATCTCTGACAGCATTTTTTAGATCTAATTAGAAATGGTCTCACAAAAAAGTCAACCGAAATAAAAATAATATACACTCACAAAAAAGTTTTGTTTTTTCCCATTTAAATTATTGAATAAAATAAAATTCTCGAAGTAATATTGTTTGAACCTTACTTACGTATATAACAGTTTTATACAAACTAACATGATATACGTTTCAAAATTATTTTCATCACTCTTGATACACACTTCCAGACACTCGCGGCTTTGGATCCCCGTCAAACATGCTCGCACTTTCAGCCGCATAGGTGTTATAATGTGACGCTCAATCCCACTATTCGTTGGTAAAAGAGTATCCCAAGAATTGGCGGTGGGTGGTGATAACTAGCTGCCTTCCTTCTAGAATTACACTTCTAAATTAGGGACGGCTAGCGAAGATAGCCATCGTGTAGCTTTGCGCGAAATTAAAAGCTGTTGTCTTGTTGTTGTTGTCTTGAATTAAGCACAAAGCTACACAATGGGCAATCTGTGCTCTGCCCACCACGGGTATCGAAACCTGGATTTTAGCGTATAAGTCCGCAGACATACCGCTGAGCCACTGGGGGGGCAAAATTAAAAGCATACCAAACCAAACTTCCAGACACTCGAGTCTAATATTCGCTACATTCATTATTTCTGGCAAATTCTTAACTCGTGAAATATTATTCAAGTCGAAGAATCCTTACTTCACAATAAACTGTAGCATTTTAGGGTATAATTTCTTTAAAAAACAAACATTAAATTTCCATTTGAATTAGTAAGTACAATTGACGATCTTTAGTTACTATAACAAAACATGATGGCATCATGTTGCTTATCTTCGTCACTTGTTTAAAACACCACATTTTACATGTTTTAACTGTGGTTTCGTTTCAGTAGACAAAGTGTGTCTTTGCTGTGCTACAATATATTTCTGTGGTCCAGCGATAACCTTGATGCCTTACAGTACTGAAATACGGGATTCAGCCCTTGTCATGGATACAGTACAGATTGTGTAATTTTGTGACTGATAGTAATATAATATACTTGTAAGATTTTTTTAAATACATTAAAAGTACGGACATAAAATTTTAATATAAACTTTCCTACACACCAATATGCACTACATAAATTAAACAAGACGCTGTTCTGTCAAGACTGGACTTGTGTTTAATTTACCTTTTCATAAAACCACAAGGTAAAACATAAAGGAAGCACAACTTTTAACAATGCTACCTGTTCGATTTGGTCACCTAATAAAATAAACTTTAATGACAGCATTTCACTTTCCTTGTTTATGCAAGTTGTTCCGTTCCGATGTGTCGGTATTTGAGTATAGTTGTTAAATACTCAGGAGGGTCAGGTACATTAGACCTCTTCCTCCTTCCCGAACAATCATAACATCAATACGATTTCTAATTTTTTTTTTGTTCTTATTCTTTTTTTATTATTTGTTTATTTATTTATTTTTTTTTTATTTTTTTTTTTTGTTTATAGCTTTGGGCCAGAGTAAAAGTATACTTGATGCTCCGGCCCATTTCAGGGCTCAGACCATGCATGGACGAAACAAGTTTTTTTTTTTTTTTTAATTATTATTATTAAGAAAGAATGCTACTACTACTACGTGTAGTAGTACACACACTCACACAAATAAGAGTAAGTGTATTAATATGTTAATACAATACATATATGATAAAAGTTAAACAAGGACTAAAAGTCTAGTGCATAGTGGCCAGCTTGGGTTACATTATTTAAATATATATTAAAAGGGGAGAGGTACTTAGGACTATTTTCATCATGTGCGTGATATCTGTCAAGATCACACATTAATTCATTTTTATGCCAATTCTTATTGAAGTATTTTAGAGTATTATGCAAGAGTCTTTCAGATATTGTATCCATGTTTGCATACTTGTGCAAGAATATGGTTGAGGTGCTACGTGGTACTTTATAAGCAGAAGTTAGTATTGAATTTTGTATACATTGCAGCTTCTGTATGTGTGTAGGTGCTATGTTAATCCATGCAGGTGATGCGTATTCTATTGTTGGTCTGATGTACGTTTTGTAGATTTTAAGTATGTTTGCTGGTGATGTTCCTTGGTTTTTACCTGAAAGACTTCTTACATAATTTGCTCTTTTCCAGATTCTTCTCAGTACATTTTTTATGTGTGGTAACCACGTTAATTTTGAGTCATAGGTTAGACCTAGGAATTTAGCAGATGTAGCAGTCAGTAAAAGTGATCCATTCATATATAGTTTCGGTGGATCTTTTTTTAGCTTGTTCCGTCTGCTGAATAATATAACTTGGGTTTTTGGGATATTAATTTGGATTCGGTATTTCTGGCAGTATTCTTCAATGCTATTTAGGACTGGCTGTAGGTTCGTTGCTGCTATCGATGGAGTGGAAGCACTTTTCCAGACTGCTACATCGTCAGCGAACTGTGATGCATAACCTAAATTTAGGTCCGACAGAGGCATATTGCTCACGTACATGATAAATAGTATAGGGCTAACCACCCCTCCGTCCGGAACTCCTGCTTCGGGTGAAAAGGGCCCAGAGTGGGCCCCATTTACATTAACTTTACACGTTCTGTTTTCCAGGAAGTTGGAGAGCCAGCGAATAGTTTCCTGGGGTAATTTCATTTCCAGTAATCTATGTCGTAGACCGTTATGCCACACTGTGTCAAATGCTTTCTCAATGTCGAGAAAGCAAGCTACAGTGCATTCATTTTTATTAAAGCTGTCGGTAATTGATTCTGTTAGTCGAATCAGGTGGTCTATTGTTTGACGGAATTTACGAAATCCGTTTTGTATTTCTGGTAATTTTGAATTTTCTTCTAAGTAAACTGACAGACGAGTACTAATTATTTTCTCTAATAATTTGCCAATGCAACTGGTTAAACTAATTGGGCGGTAATTGTTTGGTTTATTCGCTGGTTTTCCTTCTTTCTGAAACATTAATATTGTTGCTTCCTTCCAAGAAACGGGGATATATCCAGCTGATAGTCACAGATTAAATAACGCTGTTAGGTGTTCATATAATCTCTGAGTGCCTTGTTTTAGGAGGATAGCTTGAATACCATCTTCTCCAGGGGCTTTGTTTTTTGTGTTCTTAATAGCTGTTACTACTTCTGTTACAGTGATATTGCAAGTTGTTAAAAATAAAAGTAACATGTTTTTAGATTTGCCGCAATATCTTTAGACCTCTGGCAACGACCCCTGAGGCACTGTATGTGAACTAATTTCTTTTTGCACGTTAAATAAGCAATCTTCTACTTTTTTTTTTTTGTAAGAGTTAAATTACTAGTAACAACCACTATCAGTGGGTAATTATTTTAAACCGTATTAACGCTTTTAAGATAGTAACTTATAAAATAAGAATCTAAATTTGTTTGTTTGTTTATTTTGAATTTCGCACAAAGCTACTCGAAAGCTATTTCTGCTAGCCGTCCCTAATTTAGCAGTGTAAGACCAGAGGGAAGGCAGCTAGTCATCCCCACCCACCGCCAACTCTTGGGCTACTCTTTTATCAACGAACAGTGGGATTGATCGTCACGTTATAACGCCCCCACGACTGAAAGGGCGAGCATGTTTGGTACAACGGGGATGCGAACCCATAACCCTCAGATTACGAGTCGCACGCCTTAATCACCTGGTTATGCCGGCCCTGGATCTAATTTTAAAAATATAGAACCATTACCTGTTTCTCATATTGCCTGAAAGCGTTATCTTAAAATTAAAAAAACAGAAAATACAGATTTGAAATGAAATATTACGAATTTCTGTCTTGTTTATATTTTAATTGCTAACGAGCAAAATATGAAGCATTTATTACGACATATCCAACAGAATTGTGAATTCCACTGATGGGAGACACAAAATGGCGGTGAAAATAATCAACAAAAAGTTAACTTCTGAGGATTTCGTGACTCGATTTCTTCCCCGCGAGAGGGACATCCTCCCACAGCTTCATCATCCTCACATCATTCAGTTTTATAAGATGTTCGATCACCATGATAATGTGTTTGTCATCATGGAACTCGCAGAAAGAGGAGATCTCCTGGATTATATACGAGTTAGAAATTTCGTGTTTTTTTTTAACGTTTCTAAAATCAAGATGAACATTTTTATTAGTTGTTATGTGTCAGTTCATTCGGTATAACTTCGTATAGATAAAAAGTTAAATAAGTAATTTATATTTATATGCATATATAAGAAAATAGCAGTTGTGTATATATTGAGTACCTTATGGTAAAACGTTTTTGGAGCCTCACCAAGTCGATACAACCCATGTCGTGACCTCCGGTTATGGTCTACCTGACATGTATGCATCTTGTTAATAGTGTAAAAGCAAAAGGTTCTACCATAAGGCTGTTATCTCAGGAAATAGAAACGATATGACGTTCTTATTTTATACTCTATCTTGTAAGTAGCGGAAATTTGAGTTCCTAAGTCGTATGAAACTACGGGACTTAGCATTTTGACATAACAAACGTTTAATTTAGGCACCTATTTTGGTACATGCGCAGCGCACGCAGATTCATATTCATCATCAAATGTAAGTGTCAAATCTCTGATTACCATTATTACTTAGAAAAGCTAATGAATACAACATTACGACTTCAAAACAACATGTTGGGACAACATTGGACATGTTCTTCCATACCGTCTATTCCATACTCTACAAATAAATAAATTTTCAAAAACTCGAGAGCAGCTCTTATCATTTATATACTTAAAAAGCTTTTTCTTAAACTCAACATGGCCAGCTGTTTAAGGCGCTAGAATCGTAATCTGAGGATCGCGGGTTCAAATCCCCTTCACCCCAAACATGCTTGCCCTTTCAGCCGTGAGGGCCGTTATAATGTGACGGTTAATTCCTCTATTAGTTGGTAAAAGAGTAGCCCAAGAGTTGACAGTGGGTGGTGATGACTATAACGTTACATATGCATTCAGTTTGATTGAATTACATTAGTAACAGCCCTCTACTTTCTTCCATCCAACCAATCTTTTATCCAGTTTGCTAACTTATTCCACAACCTGTATACAGAGATAATGTGTGTTATGTAAATGTCGTGTAAATGTTTTGTAAGTGACAACATGTCGTGTTGTGTTTAAATTTTCATTTCTATTATTTATATTTCCATATTTATATTATTGTTTCAAGGTTTCAACTAATAAAATATGTTGTCATTCATTTAAAATAACATTTAGAATTTTCTAGAATTAGGTAGACCAATCATATGTATTTAAATGAAATGCTGGCGGCCTAGTGTCTAGACGAGAAGTCTCGTGCAAGAGCGGATATGCGCGGATTTCTCTGGAATGTTGGGAAGTAACGCGAATGTTCGAGAAGTAGGCCTACTGGTATAAAAGACGGTGACGCGAAAAGAAAAAAGAAAAGAGTCATCAGTTTTTATTCGAAGAAAAGAATAAGAAAAGTCATCAGTTTTTATTAGGAGAAAAGAGTCAGACATTAGTTTTATTCAAAAGAAGAGAGTCAGTCAATCATTTGAGTGTTTGCTGTGATTTGTGTCTGAAGTTAGATCTACGGAAGCTGTGATTTTACTTCGTCAATCTCTACGATTCATTCGAATTAGTGGTTATACTGAAAGGCAACACGTGTAGAACTATTTACGGGAAACCGGGAAAATTGGAAGGCGATAAGTTTTGAGACGTTCATCGGAGGCATCGTAAAAAGAATTTCGTCATTCTCCATTCAAACTTCGAAATTTCTTCGTGGGACCAAATTCACACCCTGGACTGGAATTTTGGATTTCTAATCTGGACTTTTGGACTTTGATTCTAGATCATATTATTAATACAGGCCAGTACCATTTTGTGTTGTAATTAATTTTGAAGGTTTAAACTTAATATCTCTCATTGTTATTATATAATTGATGTTATATCTGTTATATATATAATAGCTTATTGTAATAAATTATACAAGCTGTTATCTGTGTCTTTCTGTTGCGTTTAGTCAACGAAAAACAAAACATAAAAAAAAACGTAACAGTAAATTGGGGGCTCGTTCGGGATATCGAACAAACAAGTTAATTCTATTCTAAAATAAGATTTATATTCTGTACAGATAGACAGCTTGTATATTCAAAATGCCATTCCAACTTGAAGATTTTATTTACAAATTTAATCAGAATCCCTCTTTCGAATTGATCAGTGAATTAAAAAAATCTGAATTGCTTGATGTTGGAAAACATTTCAATTTAGAAGTGAAGCAAGCAATGAAGAAAGCAGATATTAAACGAATTATTGTTGAACATTTGGTCAGCCAAAATGTTTTACCTCAAAAAGTTGCACAACAATTACCCGCCGCTCATTTTGACCCAGATTTTGAATTAAAAAGAATGGAAATGGAAATAAAATTTCGTTTAGAAATTGAAAGCAAACGTATTGAGGCAGAACAAGAAAACAAACGCCTTGATGCCGAAATACAAATAGAACGCATTAAAGCTGATAAGGAAATCAGTATGAGAAAGGCACAGACAGATGAAAAGGTTGTCCAAATGCGGTTGGATAATTTTGATGCTTCCAAACAAATTCGTTTAGTGCCTCCATTCAATGAAAAGGCTGTAGATAAATATTTTCAACAATTTGAAAAATTGGCCCTTAGGCTAAAATGGCCTACCAAATATTGGACAGTATTACTTCAGAGTGTTTTCAAAGGTAAAGCTCAGGAAGTGTTTTCCAAACTCACGGCCGAGCAAAGTTATGAATACGAGCACGTCAAAAAATGCATTTTGAATGCTTATGAATTGGTACCTGAGGCATACAGACAAAAATTTTGGGGTTACAAAAAGTTTGACAGCCAAACTTATGTCGAATTTGCTCGTGAAAAAGAAACTCTTTTCGACAGGTGGTGTGATTCCAAAGAAATCAAAGATGATTATACAAAACTCAGAGAACTCATGTTAGTTGAAGAATTTAAAAGATGTATATATTCCTGTAGAGCTCAAAACTTATATTGATGAACAAAAAGCTTCCAAAATTCATGATGCTGCTGTCTTGGCAGACGATTATGCTTTGACTCACAAACAAATCACACAGCAAAGAAACCCAATGACTCATTCAATCATTATGCAAATGTCGACAAAGACAAAAAAGAGCAAACTTCTAATTCTCAAACAAAGACTTCATCTTATTCTCAAAGCTTGTCATCTACCAAAAACGTGTCATTCTCATCCAAAACATGTGCTTATTGTAAGAAACCTGGCCATCTGATTTATGAGTGCTATAAGATCAAAAACAAGCCATCACCCCATAGTTTTATTTCGCCCTCGTTGGATAGATCACTGGTTCCCAATGATTTTGACCCTGTCCAGTCCACTGTGGATTCCAAGTCCAATATTATTGATGCACCTGAAGATCTTGTTGAGGACAAATTTAAGCCTTTCATCACTGAAGGTTTTGTTTCTTTTGTTGGCGATTCACATCTACAACCAATTAAAATCCTGCGGGATACTGGAGCTTTTCAGAGTTTGATTTTGGAAAGTGTACTTCCGTTTTCTGAAAAGTCATCCGTTGGGGCCAATGTGCTCATTTCTGGTGTAGAAGGTGGCGTCGTTTCTATTCCTCTTCATAGATTAGATTTACATTCGGACTTAGTTTCAGGCCCAGTGACTGTGGGTATTAAATCTTCATTGCCTGTTGAAGGTGTGTCTATGCTTTTGGGGAATGATTTGGTTGGTAGTAAGGTGGTTCCAGAGGTTCGTGTTGTTGAAGCACCTGTTGTTACTCCCAGTACAGAGCAACTCGTTGAAGAGTTTCCTGATGTTTTCCCCGCCTGTGCTGTTACTCGTTCTCAAACACTTTTTCAGGAGTCTAAAGAGGATTTCCCTTTATCTGATACGTTCATGTCTCACATTGATGAGATTTCTGACTCAACTTTGAGTTCTACTGATGACTCCAAGTCATTTTTCAACTCTCTTCATCGTAACAAACTTGTTGAGGAACAGGACAATGATCCTGAAACTCGTTCTGTTCTACAACTGGCTGTTGATGAAAATGAAATAGGAACTGTCCCTATTTGTTACTACCAGAAGTCAGGTGTGTTAATGAGAAAATACAGACCTCCTGACGTTGCTGCTGATGAAGAGTAGAATGTTATTCACTAAATCGTCATTCCAAAATGCTATCGGAATGATATTCTTAGTCTTGCTCATGATCATGTGTTGTCAGGACACTTAGGAGTAAGAAAGACCTTAGATCGTATCCGACGACATTTCTATTGGCCAAAGATGCACCAAGATGTTGTTGATTATTGTAAGACATGCCATTCTTGCCAAATGACTGGAAAACCAAATCAGGGGATTCCCAAAGCACCACTGCAGCCTATTCCTGCCTTTGAAGAACCGTTCTCAAGAGTCATTATCGACTGTGTTGGCCCAATGCCATAAAGCAAAGCAGGAAATGAATACCTCTTGACGATCATGTATGCTTCTACACGTTTCCCTGAGGAAATCCCTTTGAGAAAAATCACTGCTCCCAACATTGTCAAGGCTCTTGTCAAATTCTTTACCATGTTCGGGATTCCGAAAGTTGTACAATCACATCAAGACTCAAATTTTACGTCCAAGATATTTCAACAAGCCATGCATGAACTAAACATCCACCAAATTTCATCCAGTGCATACCATCCTGAGTCACAAGGTGTTTTTGATCGTTTCCACCAAATTACTGCCACGAACACTCAAAAAACTGGCATGAGGGTGTTCCCTTGTTATTGTTTGAAGTTCGTGAGGTTATTTCAGAATCTAGTGGATTTAACCCTTTTGAGTTGGTTTAAAAAAACAAAAAAACAAACAAAAATAAAGGTTTTCACAAGTTCAAACTTTTTTTTTTTACTTTTAAGGGGAGAGTGTTATGTAAATGTCGTGTAAATGTTTTGTAAGCGACATGTCGTGTTGTGTTTAAATTTTCATTTCTATTATTTATATTTCCATATTTATATTATTGTTTCAAGATTTAAACTAATAAAATATGTTGTCATTCATTTAAAATTTTCTAGAATTAGGTAGACCAATCATATGTATTTAAATGAAATGCTGGCGGCCTAGTGTCTAGACGAGAAGTCTCGTGCAAGAGCGGACATGCGCGGATTTCTCTGGAATGTTGGGAAGTAACGCGAATGTTCGAGAAGTAGGCCTACTGGTATAAAAGACGGTGACGCGAGAAGAAAAAAGAAAAGAGTCATCAGTTTTTATTCGAAGAAAAGAATAAGAAAAGTCATCAGTTTTTATTAGGAGTAAAGAGTCAGACATTAGTTTTATTCAAAAGAAGAGAGTCAGTCATTCATTTGAGTGTTTGCTGTGATTTGTGTCTGAAGTTAGATCTACGGAAGCTGTGATTTTACTTCGTCAATCTCTACGATTCATTCGAATTAGTGGTTATACTGAAAGGCAACACGTGTAGAACTATTTATGGGAAACCGGAAAAATTGGAAAGCGATAAGTTTTGAGACGTTCATCGGAGGCATCGTAAAAAGAATTTCGTCATTCTCTATTCAAACTTCGAAATTTCTTCGTGGGACCAAATTCACACCCTGGACTGGAATTTTGGATTTCTAATCTGGACTTTTGGACTTTCATTCTAGATCATATTATTAGATACAGGCCAGTACCATTTTGTGTTGTAATTAATTTTGAAGGTTTAAACTTAATATCTCTCATTGTTATTATATAATTTGTTATATCTGTTATATATATAATAGCTTATTGTAATAAATTATACAAGCTGTTATCTGTGTCTTTCTGTTGCGTTTAGTCTACGAAAAACATAAAACATAAAACATAAAAAACGTAACAATGTGGTACTTTGTTAAATGCTTTCTGAAAATTCAGATGCACCAAATCTACATCCTTACTCTCATCTGCATAAACAGTAACCTTTTCAAAATTCTATACTTTGTTAAATGACTTTGCAAAGCATCTTTTAACACACTTTCATAAACTTTTACCACAACTGATGTAAGACTAACGAATCTATAATTAGTGGAATTTTTTTATTTTCAAAGAATATTAAAATACCTGTTAGGAAAAATTTTCCCTTAGTGAAACCATGTTGACTATCCAATAAAATTCTATACTTTGTTAAATGACTTTGCAAAGCATCTTTTCACACACTTTCATAAACTTTTACCACAACTGATGTAAGACTAACGAATCTATAATTAGTGGAAAATTTTTTATTACCTACTCTGAAAAGAGTTACATTAACTAATTTTCAATGGTGTAGTATTTGTCCACTATTCAAGGACTGACGAAAAATAGCAACAAGTGGCTCGCATATCCAATATTTAACCTATTTCAAAACCCTCGAGGAATGTTTTTTCTTATAGCAAAGCCACATCGGGATATCTCGTCAGCCCACCGAGGGAACTCGAACCCCTGATTTTAGCGTTGTAAATCCGGAAACATACCGCTGTGCGAGCGGGGTGCAACCCTTGAGGAAATATCTGGACCATGTGCCTAATATTATCGGTTTGCCACTTCCCAAATGTTTTTTAACCAATTCAGAATCAATGCAGTCATCTTGTGTACATGAAGAAGGCCAAAATTTGTAGAAACTTCACCTTCTAAATCATGTTATTTATTAGATAAAATCTTCACTGCATCAACTAAAGCATAAGAGAAAACATCACTTACTCCCTTCCTTTAATTCTGCTTATTAATTTTCTATTCTACATGTCCCCCGGGGGGTGGGGCAGCTATACGTTTAAGAAATTTACACACTAAAACGGGATTCGAGTCCCCGCAGTGGCTAGACTGCAAATAAGTCATCCTGAAACTTCACACCTCGAAAACAACAAAATGTTTTTCGAATAATTCATATAAGAATAATATTGTTCAAGCAAGAAGCTACCCAGTGTGTGTATGTTTTCTTATAGCAAAGCCACATGGGACTATCTGCTGAGGGGAACGGAACCTGTAATTTTAGCGTTTTAAATCTGTAGACTTACCGATGTACCAGCGGGAGACTACCCAGTGGGCTATTTGCGATGTTTTCATTACCACCAACCAAACTCAGAACTGTAGCTTTATAATCACTCAAGCTTGACCTGTTGGTTTTTTTCTGGTATGTTCGTCATTATATTCCAATGTTCAAGAAAGAGTGATTGATCTGGTCAAGAAGGATTTTTTTCAACCGTTTTTAACGATATTGTGGTCACGATTATGTCTTTCTTGGATAAAGCAGAGCGTAAGCTTCTACTGATATTCTTATCTCAAGGCTTCATGAATAATTAACATACCGGTTTATAAATAACCTCTTTCTATTTTCAAGCGACATCAGAACCTGCCAGAAGATCAAGCCCGTCGTTACTTCTACCAGCTTGTCAGTGCAGTCCAGTACCTCCATGCTTTGCAGATAGCTCACCGAGACTTGAAATGTGATAACATTCTTTTGACACAAGATGACAAGGTGAAGTTATCAGACTTCGGATTCAGTCGCAGATGTGGTATGTGTTTTTTTTTAATTACTGAAATGTGTGAGTTAACATAACCGTTACATTTTCACTGACGTCTGAAGTGACGGACGTCATGCGGCTATTTTTTGGGGTTGGGTAGGGAACGTTCAGGAAACAAAGTACTTTTTTTTTAAATGGTGGGTGAACAATAATAATTATACAAACAATACGTGGAGTGTTTTTAATTTCCATTGCCAAGTTGATTCAACTATTGGTTTTCTCTACAGATAGATATTTTGAGCATATTTAACCAAATATTTCTACACAGATTTACCAAACAGTTGAGGGCCAGTGCCCATGATACCACTGGATGTATTTGCAGAGTTCATATATGTATATTTATATATGCTTCCACCTTAGTTAAAAGGTCCAGCATGGTCAGGTGGTTAGGGCTCTCGACTCGTAATCCGAGGGCTGTGGGTTTGAATCCCCGTCACACCAAGCACGCTCGCCCTTTCAGCCGATTGGGCGTTATAATGTGACGATCAATCCCACTATTCGTTGGTAAAAGAGTAGCCCAAGAGTTGGCAGTGGGTGGTGATGACTAGCTGCCTTCCTTTTAGTCTTAGACTAGATAGTCCTAGTGCAGTTTTCGCGAAATTAAAAAAACAAACAAACACTACCTATATATTAAAACTTGATTCTGTTCGTCTTTGTTGTCAAACTTCCGAGATGGAAGTAATAGAGAAAAAAAAGTATTCAAACTAGGCAAAGCGGAATATTTAACTTTCCACGTAATAGATTGATTAAAGAAAATTTCTAAACACTTGTATGAATATAAATATAGCTTTGTGCGAAATTCAAAACAAGCCAAACCTAAATTAAATTATCTGCACGGTGCAGAATCGCAACACGTGCGCCCCTACATCTACAACGGGTCATTAGTAAATTTACGGACTTGCAACAAGTTTTTAAACACAGGTTTAACACTATCAGATCTGAACAAAGTGTTGACAAAGTAACAGTTAATACAGAGTGGAACATGTAGCAATTCAAACTAAATAATAGTATACAGTAATAATATTCTTCAGAAATCAGTTACGATCTATAATGACGGGAGGAAGAAGTCACTTGAATTTGTTTCTCCAATGTCTTCAAGACCTAAACTTCAATAATATGAACATGACTAGTGGCGCCATCTTCGTGAATTGAAATGCTTAATTTAGGCGTACTTATGATTAATGTCTAATTTAAAAATTGACTGCCCTCATTTTTGAACAACTGAGCGAACGAAGATAGCCAGTGGCATAGACCGCCATAATGGATTTGTATAGAGTTAGAACTAATAAAATAATTTCAACGTCAGTTTCAAAAGTATTTTTTTTTTTTTAGATTTGCAAACATTTTCAAATTAATTTTCTTCAAACAAAGTAACTGATCAAAATACATTGTAATTCACGATTTCACTGTACTAAACCACAGTGATCTCTAATTATAAGACATTGTGAAGCTTGTTTTGAATTTCGCGCAAAGCTACACGAGGGTTATCTGCGCTAGCCATCCCTAATCTAATAGTGAGGGAAGGCAGGTAGTCATCGCCACCCACATCCAACTCTTTTATTAACAAATAGTGGGATTGACTGTCACATAATAATATTCCCACAGCTGAAATGGCAAGTTTGGTGTGACAAAGATTCGAACCCACGACCCTCATATAACGACTCGATGCGCCATAACCACCTGGCCATTGTGAAACTTAATGAAGTTTCATTACTGATTTGTTCTATATTTTAACGTACCACATATTCCAAAAAGAAGTTTTATCAAACGTGTAAAAGTACTCGCACAATGAACATCAAATGAATGACGGACATCTTTTATTTTATTAAAAGTTGATACAGCCGGAAAAAGAATACTAAGTGAGACTTACTGCGGCAGCGCCGCCTATGCCGCTCCCGAAGTTCTCCAAGGCATACCTTACAATCCCAAGATGTACGACGTGTGGAGTCTAGGTTGTATACTCTTCATCATGCTCACTGGAACCATGCCGTTTGACGACTCTAATGTAAAGAAAATGGTGAAGACCCAGCTTCAGAAACGTATTAGACTTCCTGCTGGTATAGCCTTCATACTGACAAAAGAATGCGAAGAACTGCTCCATCGCATATTGCAACCTGACGTTACTAAACGAGCGACTGTAGATCAGGTTTTACGTCATTCTTGGCTACAAGGCATCATTTGATAAATCGTGATTTTGTTTCTAACGTACACTATTATTGCCCAATTTTTCTTAATGTAACTCTTCGGAATTTTTTTTTTTTAAATCTAAGAATCGGGTGAAATTTATGTTCTAATTTAAAACCGAATAATCAGATTGATAGTTCTGAAAGATAAACTTTTTAAGTGCTCACGTATTTCTCAAAACCTATCATTCCATTAAACATATTAGTTCATTTCAGAGGAGACAGCCGATTGTACAGGTAAAAATTAAAACGCCATATTTTTATTAATCAAAATACGTTTCATTTGCTCCAATGATTTTCTCCCAACGGGATACTAATGAAAAATATCTCGTATCTACAAAGCTCCGTTGTTTTGGAGACAAACTATTCAAAGGCTTCGACAACTATCTCCTGATTTCGAAATGTTTTGTTCCGGAAAAACAGCTCCAAGTTTCGGAAATGGTGATAATCAGTTGGAGAGGGTCAGGTGAGTATAGTGGATTCCATAAAATTTCATATTTCAATTCTATCAATTTTTAAATGGTGATTTATGGGGTATCGGGTCTGGCATTATCTTGCAGCAGGATCCATCCATGCCTGTTCACCAATGATAGCTGTTTTATGGTTAATTTTCGATGCATTTTATCAGTTTCTTAGCAGTAAGATTGTGCTTTAATTGTTTCACCTGATTCCAGGAAGGAGTAATGGATACTTCCCTCTGCAGACCACCACACTGTCACCATAACCTATTTTTGGTACAAATGCAGTCTCGGCGCATGTCTTGGAGATTCACCTGCATTTACCTGTTGTCCCGATCTCTTCCGATTGTCGTATACGATCCGAATCACTTCAAAAATGACTCCTTGTTTCTAACCAGTTTCTGCCCTTCCGGCAATTCTTGCGGAACCCATTTGTCCATTTTTTTTTTATCTTTCTGATTGCAGTCATGTGACGAGAGAAAGTTGTATTAGAAATTTCGAAGTTTGTTGCAAGTGCCCGAACTGTTATTTGTGGGTTAGCTTCCACAATAACTCTTGATCTTTCTTCATCATTCACAACAGACTGAGGCTTTCATCGGGGTTCCTATCACTAGAATAAAATTTCTGGAACCAGCGCCGAATAGTCGTCCCGTCGAGTGGTAGTCTCTTGTCCAAATGTTAAACTGATGTTTTTAACGGCCTAGGCTGCATTTTTTCTCAATTAGAATTCGCACACACAAAATCAGTAATTTCAATTCTTTTGAAGACAATCTAGTAAAAGGTTCCAAAGAAACACAACAAGAATTAGAATAAAACTTGGCATAAGAGACAAGTGAAAAGTACAACACTCGTCAATACTGGTTTGGTTTGTTTTAGAATTTCGCACAGAGCTACTCGAAGGCTATCTGTGCTAGCCGTCACTAATTTAGCAGTGTAAGACTAGAGGGAAGGCAGCTAGTCATCACCACCCACCGCCAACTCTTGGGCTGCTCTTTTACCAACGAATAGTGGGATTGACCGTAACATTATACGACCCCACGGCTGGGAGGGCGAGCATGTTTAGCGCGACGCGGGCGCGAACCCGCGACCCTCGGATTACGAGTCACACGCCTTACGCGCTCGGCCATGCCAGGCCTCGTCAATACTGAACATCATACAGTCAAATTACTGTATCCAACGTATCCTAAACACAGTCACTCTTCAACTACTAAGTGAAAGACCGTCATTTCATATGAAAAAGACCTAATGACTCCAGTGTTAGATTAACATACATTTCGATGCCCCCTTATGTATACACAGCATTTAGTTGGACAGTAAATACACTAAAAACAATTGTTACTTAACATTTAAATAATTTCATTTTTCATCTTCAACCAACTAAGCGTATATTTCATCAATGATAACACTTGAAATTATGTACGAGGATCTATGCAAATTTTATTTCATATTTAAATATAATTCACTAACAAATATAAAAAACAAACAAACGAGGACATCAGAAAACGTAGCGTTTTGAACAAGTCAGAAGAAGTTGACTTATCGTAAATGGTTTTAAATTCGTAATAGTAAATACATAAAGGGAAAATAAAATCTATAATTATAAACTCATAGGCCTTACATTGGACTAACAACCTACTCAAATACTTGTTGAATAATCCGCAAGCAATTGCGGCCCCATGTTCCTAGATGGAATCTAATGGTGATAACTAACTAGCCTTACACTAAATATAACTACGCCGGTAACTGAACTGTGTCAAAAGAAGACGAGATATTTAAAAAAAAAAAAAAAACGTTTATTAAACAGTAAAAGGAAAAATGGATTATTTACACTGATAATATCAAAGTCAGATAATCTGTAACCCTAACAGTTTCTGCATACTCAGTTCAGGAAAAAAAATTACTATTTCAATATAAAAAAAAATCAAAATACGGTGATCTTTAAAATAAATTGGGTTCAGGAAAAATCAATTGGTCTCATACTTGGTCATTTAACTGACGAAATTCTACTTATGAACCTTTACGAGCAAGAGAATTGAAAATGTTCAAATACCAACAGTTTATTTTGAATTTCACGCAAAGCTACACGAGGGCTATCTGCGCTAGTCGTCCCTAAATTAGTAGTGTAAGACTAGAAGTAAGGCATTTTGTCAACACTACCCACCGCCAACTCTTGGACTACTCTTTTACCAACGAACAGTGGGATTAACCGTAAAATTATAACGTCCCCACGGCTGAAAGGGCAAGCATATTTGGTGTAATGGGGATTCGAACGCACGACCCTTGTATTACAAGTCAAGCATCTTAACCACCTGGCCATGCGAGGCCCAACAGTTTTGTATATAGTATGTTTTCACTGTAAAATGGTTGGATGGTACTCTTTCCTTGTGTTCTAGAAAGTTAAGGATTTAACTTATGGATATAAAACATGTTGTAAAAAGAATAAGGATTAATAATCCGGTTAGACGTAAAGATTTTCTAAACAAACAACTACATTATAATGAAGTTCGGTTTATTCTCAAGGAGAGAGACAGGAGTCACTGTCGTTTTGGGAATGACTGCATATAATATACATTGATAATTGTTGAAAATAATTATCTTAAAACCCACTGTTTATAACGGATTTACACTATAACTATTATCATGTAAGGGTTTTTTTTGGGGGGGGAATTTCGCACAAATCTACTCGAGGGCTATCTGTGCTAGCTGTCCCTAATTCAGCAGTGTAAGACTAGAGGGAAGGCAGCTAGTCATCACCACCAACCGCCAATTCTTGGGCTACTCTTTTACCAACGAATAGTGGGATTGACCGTAACATTATAGCGTGCCCACGGCTGAAAGGGCGAGCATGTTTGGCGCGACCCTCAAATTACGAGTCGCACGCCTTAATGCACTTGGCCATGCCGGGCCATCACGTGAGGGAGAAATATTCCACTAGCAAAAGATTACACTGTTATCCTTATCAAATGCGAAATAGTATTGTCAGAAGTTTTTTTTTAACTCGATGCTATGCCTTTCCACAGACTTACCTAGGGTACTGACGCTTTCATTTTTTTTTATTGGGTAAACAGAATAACAAACAAAAGTTTAAGGAGATCAAGAGTCAAACGTTTATTATTTAATGCAAAATATGATTAGTCAGTATAAATAGTGACGTAGTTGTAACTGCAGCTTTTCAGTTCAGGAAAAATATATACATTACATTTCTTTGTGGAATTCAACAAGACCCACACATTTGTTCTATCCTTTTCTGATACAGAAGGTTTGTGTCTTGTAATGTAGAAGATATCACAGCTGAAAATGGAAGATTATATACGTTTGCTGAATTTGGGTAAAAACTTCATAAAATGACTTTGAGAAAGATCTAACCAATTACACTCACAGAAAAAATGAGACAACATCTGGAACCAGTTATCCATTTTGGTACTCAAAATTAGAATGCAGTACACCTAACTTAGAGTAAAAGCATAAGAAACTAGAATTTTAATAGTTCAAATAATAAGTTACACATTAAATACTAGTGTGGTGACACTGACAACAGAAATTTAGTTTATGTGTACAATATGTGTGAAAAAAGGCAACTGGTATCGAGAAAAATAGAATATTTCTCTACACGTTTGAAAAAAATATTTAAACTAACATTTTACATTTTAATTGGTGGTAAGTAACAGTAAGTGTTTGTTAATCACCACCGGTATTCTTTAATTGGTGGTAAGTAACAGTAAATGTTTATTAATCACCATCGATATTCTTTATTTGGTGGTAAGTAACAGTAAATATTTATTAATCACCACCGGTATTCTTTAATTGGTGTTAAGTAACAATAAATGTTTATTAATCACCACCGGTATTCTTTAATTGGTGGTAAGTCACAGTAAATGTTTATTAATCACCACCGGTATTCTTTAATTGGTGGTAAGTCACAGTAAATGTTTATTAATCACCACCGGTATTCTTTAATTGGTGGTGAGTAACAGTAAATGTTTATTAATCACCACCGGTATTCTTTAATTGGTGGTAAGTAACAGTAAATGTTTATTAATCACCACCGGTATTCTTTAATTGGTGGTAAGTAACAGTAAATGTTTATTAATCACCACCGGTATTCTTTAATTGGTGGTGAGTAACAGTAAATGTTTATTAATCACCACCGGTATTCTTTAATTGGTGGTAAGTAACAGTAAGTGTTTGTTAATCACCACCGGTATTCTTTAATTGGTGGTAAGTAACAGTAAATATTTATTAATCACCACCGGTATTCTTTAATTGGTGGTAAGTAACAATAAATGTTTATTAATCACCACCGGTATTCTTTAATTGGTGGTAAGTCACAGTAAATGTTTATTAATCACCACCGGTATTCTTTAATTGGTGGTAAGTGACAGTAAATATTTATTAATCACCACCGGTATTCTTTAATTGGTGGTAAGTAACAGTAAATATTTATTAATCACCACCGGTATTCTTTAATTGGTGGTAAGTAACAGTAAATATTTATTAATCACCACCGGTATTCTTTAATTGGTGGTAAGTAACAATAAATGTTTATTAATCACCACCGGTATTCTTTAATTGGTGGTAAGTAACAATAAATGTTTATTAATCACCACCGGTATTCTTTAATTGGTGGTAAGTAACAATAAATGTTTATTAATCACCACCGGTATTCTTTAATTGGTGGTAAGTAACAGTAAATGTTTATTAATCACCACCGGTATTCTTTAATTGGTGGTAAGTAACAGTAAATATTTATTAATCACCACCGGTATTCTTTAATTGGTGGTAAGTAACAATAAATGTTTATTAATCACCACCGGTATTCTTTAATTGGTGGTAAGTCACAGTAAATGTTTATTAATCACCACCGGTATTCTTTAATTGGTGGTAAGTAACAATAAATGTTTATTAATCACCACCGGTATTTTTTAATTGGTGGTAAGTCACAGTAAATGTTTATTAATCACCACCGGTATTCTTTAATTGGTGGTAAGTAACAATAAATGTTTATTAATCACCACCGGTATTCTTTAATTGGTGGTAAGTAACAATAAATGTTTATTAATCACCACCGGTATTCTTTAATTGGTGGTAAGTCACAGTAAATGTTTATTAATCACCACCGGTATTCTTTAATTGGTGGTAAGTAACAGTAAATGTTTATTAATCACCACCGGTATTCTTTAATTGGTGGTAAGTAACAGTAAATGTTTATTAATCACCATCGGTATTCTTTAATTGGTGGTGAGTAACAGTAATGTTTATTAATCACCACCGGTATTCTTTAATTGGTGGTAAGTAACAGTAAATGTTTATTAATCACCACCGGTATTCTTTAATTGGTGGTGAGTAACAGTAAATGTTTATTAATCACCACCGGTATTCTTTAATTGGTGGTAAGTAACAATAAATGTTTATTAATCACCACCGGTATTCTTTAATTGGTGGTAAGTCACAGTAAATGTTTATTAATCACAACCGGTATTCTTTAATTGGTGATAAGTAACAGTAAATGTTTATTAATCACCACCGGTATTCTTTAATTGGTGGTGAGTAACAGTAAATGTTTATTAATCACCACCGGTATTCTTTAATTGGTGGTAAGTAACAGTAAATGTTTATTAATCACCACCGGTATTCTTTAATTGGTGGTGAGTAACAGTAAATGTTTATTAATCACCACCGGTATTCTTTAATTGGTGGTAAGTAACAATAAATGTTTATTAATCACCACCGGTATTCTTTAATTGGTGGTAAGTCACAGTAAATGTTTATTAATCACAACCGGTATTCTTTAATTGGTGGTAAGTAACAGTAAATGTTTATTAATCACCACCGGTATTCTTTAATTGGTGGTGAGTAACAGTAAATGTTTATTAATCACCACCGGTATTCTTTAATTGGTGGTAAGTAACAATAAATGTTTATTAATCACCACCGGTATTCTTTAATTGGTGGTAAGTCACAGTAAATGTTTATTAATCACCACCGGTATTCTTTAATTGGTGGTAAGTAACAGTAAATGTTTATTAATCACCACCGGTATTCTTTAATTGGTGGTAAGTAACAGTAAATGTTTATTAATCACCATCGGTATTCTTTAATTGGTGGTGAGTAACAGTAAATGTTTATTAATCACCACCGGTATTCTTTAATTGGTGGTAAGTAACAATAAATGTTATTAATCACCACCGGTATTCTTTAATTGGTGGTAAGTCACAGTAAATGTTTATTAATCACCACCGGTATTCTTTAATTGGTGGTAAGTAACAGTAAATGTTTATTAATCACCACCGGTATTCTTTAATTGGTGGTGAGTAACAGTAAATGTTTATTAATCACCACCGGTATTCTTTAATTGGTGGTAAGTAACAATAAATGTTTATTAATCACCACCGGTATTCTTTAATTGGTGGTAAGTCACAGTAAATGTTTATTAATCACCACCGGTATTCTTTAATTGGTGGTAAGTCACAGTAAATGTTTATTAATCACCACCGGTATTCTTAAATTGGTGGTAAGTCACAGTAAATGTTTGTTAATCACCACCGGTATTCTTTAATTGGTGGTGAGTAACAGTAAATGTTTGTTAATCACCACCGGTATTCTTTAATTGGTGGTGAGTAACAGTAAATGTTTATTAATCACCACCGGTATTCTTTAATTGGTGGTAAGTAACAGTAAATGTTTATTAATCACCACCGGTATTCTTTAATTGGTGGTAAGTAACAGTAAATGTTTATTAATCACAACCGGTATTCTTTAATTGGTGGTGAGTAACAGTAAATGTTTATTAATCACCACCTGTATTCTTTAATTGGTGGTAAGTCACAGTAAATGTTTATTAATCACCACCGGTATTCTTTAATTGGTGGTAAGTAACAATAAATGTTTATTAATCACCACCGGTATTCTTTAATTGGTGGTAAGTCACAGTAAATGTTTATTAATCACCACCGGTATTCTTTAATTGGTGGTAAGTAACAGTAAATGTTTATTAATCACCACCGGTATTCTTTAATTGGTGGTAAGTCACAGTAAATGTTTGTTAATCACCACCGGTATTCTTTAATTGGTGGTAAGTAACAGTAAATGTTTATTAATCACCACCGGTATTCTTTAATTGGTGGTAAGTAACAGTAAATGTTTATTAATCACCACCGGTATTCTTTAATTGGTGGTAAGTCACAGTAAATGTTTACTAATCACCATCGGTATTCTTTAATTGGTGGTGAGTAACAGTAAATGTTTATTAATCACCACTGGTATTCTTTAATTGGTGGTAAGTAACAGTAAATGTTTATTAATCACCACCGGTATTCTTTAATTGGTGGTGAGTAACAGTAAATGTTTATTAATCACCACCGGTATTCTTTAATTGGTGGTAAGTAACAATAAATGTTTATTAATCACCACCGGTATTCTTTAATTGGTGGTAAGTCACAGTAAATGTTTATTAATCACAACCGGTATTCTTTAATTGGTGGTAAGTAACAGTAAATGTTTATTAATCACCACCGGTATTCTTTAATTGGTGGTGAGTAACAGTAAATGTTTATTAATCACCACCGGTATTCTTTAATTGGTGGTGAGTAACAGTAAATGTTTATTAATCACCACCGGTATTCTTTAATTGGTGGTAAGTCACAGTAAATGTTTATTAATCACCACCGGTATTCTTTAATTGGTGGTAAGTAACAGTAAATGTTTATTAATCACCACCGGTATTCTTTAATTGGTGGTAAGTAACAGTAAATGTTTATTAATCACCACCGGTATTCTTTAATTGGTGGTAAGTAACAGTAAATGTTTATTAATCACCATCGGTATTCTTTAATTGGTGGTGAGTAACAGTAAATGTTTATTAATCACCACCGGTATTCTTTAATTGGTGGTAAGTAACAGTAAATGTTTATTAATCACCACCGGTATTCTTTAATTGGTGGTAAGTAACAGTAAATGTTTATTAATCACCACCGGTATTCTTTAATTGGTGGTGAGTAACAGTAAATGTTTATTAATCACCACCGGTATTCTTTAATTGGTGGTAAGTAACAATAAATGTTTATTAATCACCACCGGTATTCTTTAATTGGTGGTAAGTCACAGTAAATGTTTATTAATCACAACCGGTATTCTTTAATTGGTGGTGAGTAACAGTAAATGTTTATTAATCACCACCGGTATTCTTTAATTGGTGGTGAGTAACAGTAAATGTTTATTAATCACCACCGGTATTCTTTAATTGGTGGTGAGTAACAGTAAATGTTTATTAATCACCACCGGTATTCTTTAATTGGTGGTAAGTCACAGTAAATGTTTATTAATCACCACCGGTATTCTTTAATTGGTGGTAAGTAACAGTAAATGTTTATTAATCACCACCGGTATTCTTTAATTGGTGGTAAGTAACAGTAAATGTTTATTAATCACCACCGGTATTCTTTAATTGGTGGTAAGTAACAGTAAATGTTTATTAATCACCATCGGTATTCTTTAATTGGTGGTGAGTAACAGTAAATGTTTATTAATCACCACCGGTATTCTTTAATTGGTGGTAAGTCACAGTAAATGTTTATTAATCACCACCGGTATTCTTTAATGGTGGTAAGTAACAGTAAATGTTTATTAATCACCACCGGTATTCTTTAATTGGTGGTGAGTAACAGTAAATGTTATTAATCACCACCGTTATTCTTTAATGTGGTAAGATAACATAAATGTTTATTAATCACCACCGTATTCTTAATTGGTGGTAAGTCACAGTAATGTTTATTAATCACCACCGGTATTCTTTAATTGGTGGTAAGTCACAGTAAATGTTTATTAATCACCACCGGTATTCTTTAATTGGTGGTAAGTCACAGTAAATGTTTGTTAATCACCACCGGTATTCTTTAATTGGTGGTGAGTAACAGTAAATGTTTATTAATCACCACCGGTATACTTTAATTGGTGGTAAGTAACAGTAAATGTTTATTTTTCACCACCGGTATTCTTTAATTGGTGGTAAGTAACAGTAAATGTTTATTAATCACAACCGGTATTCTTTAATTGGTGGTAAGTAACAGTAAATGTTTATTAATCACAACCGGTATTCTTTAATTGGTGGTGAGTAACAGTAAATGTTTATTAATCACCACCTGTATTCTTTAATTGGTGGTAAGTAACAATAAATGTTTATTAATCACAACCGGTATTCTTTCGTCAATTTCAACAGTACTAATGACATAATGTGCATGTGGTAAAGTGTTGTCTAAAATTCTGACAGTTCTATCAAGTTGTCATAAACCTATCCTGTTGCACCACTAATTAAAACTAAATCCTAACCAATATGAGTAATATCTGATGTAAATTACTACAGATTTCCTTTTAGTCTTTGGCAAAATGTACCTTATAGAATCGTCAATGTTGTCAAAATATCTATTGTAATCTTAGATGTTTTAACATCAAAATTCTTCACTTGATTCTTCATGATCAAAATCTTTTATTTCAACCTTTTTTACCAAATAACTAAAATTAAGATATTTATTTCATGCCTGTTTCTTTGGATTTGGTGAGTTGTTCATCTAAACCACATCTTAAGCTTCACTCAAATGGAATATCTAAAATCACGATTCCTCATTCTTTTTCCTTGTTCTGATTTTGGCTCTTTTCTAATTGGCTGATCTCATCTTTAAATTTGGAGATGGTTTCTCGAGCAACTTTCAATTTTTCCTTCATGTCGTTAATTTCTACACGAATTTTGTTCTTGGCAGACAAGATGGCACTTAAACTTTTATCTTTCTTCTCTTCAACTAAAAATAAATAAAAAAATAGATTTACAAAGTTAAATTTGTTCACAACAGTTCAGCCACTGAAACTTTAATTCTGGAAGTCAAAAATTAAACTACCTAATTATTTTTTTTTTCAAAACTGTACAATTTGTATTGAAAAAACAAGAAAAGGAAGCCAACTAGACAATTAACAAAAAACAAACAAACACAAAAAGTACTCATAATTACATGCTTAAACAACATAAATTAACCAGAAAAATAACAAAGCTAGTATGATTACCAGACTGTTTGTGACAATACAACGGCATTCAATACTGACTTCAAGTATTGTTTTCAAAGATATTAAAGAAAATGAGATGTGGCTTTGGTTGACAAGAGAAGAAACAATACCAATACAATATATTAATAAAGATTTAAAACTTACTTTTAGTAAGAAAAGTGGGGAAAAGAAATTGGGCATTAACAAGGATTCTCAATTGATTTTCAGTTAGATGAGTAGAAAAAAAATTATATATTAACTATAATTCTAAATTTTATTTCAGTAAGAATAAAACAAAAATCTATAATAATAAAAGGATGTATCTGCATGTGTGACCCCTATAGCTCTAAGAGGAAAGAACCTAAACACCTGAAACTTTGCACATATACTAAGTGGACCCTGAAGGCATGCATCTCGGTATTACTGCTCATCTTATCTGTACCAGTGCACACATTTGCATCATTTTTATGAGACAAGTTAGAAAAAAAAATACAAGAAAGAAGTGGTTTCTTATAATTACAACTTCTATTATACAGAAAACCTGAAGCATTTTGGTAGCAATGTATTCTAAAAATGCCTTTTATGACATTCAGTACTGCTTTGTTATCGTTCTTACGCACAAGATGACAATAGGCTAGTGTTGTACCCACCATGAGTATTAAAACCCAATTTTTTAGTGTTATAAACCCTAAGATTTACAACTGAACCACTGTTAGCCAAAAATTTAAATATATTCTTGCACTGCCTTACTGACCATCTGTATAAAATTTCAGATCAATGCATTCAACAAAACAAAAGATTGCAAAAATATAACATTTTCACAGCTGGACAATGAACAAGTTTACCACGACTACATCATTTGATTCTTCAACAGAGAAGTTACAACAACAAAAAATATAAAAACAAATACGAGAGAGAAGAGAAAATTAAGTCAATCACCCATGTGTCTGATCACAAGTCTCTAACAACCATTATAAAATAAAAAAATATTTAGATTAAACAGAAATATCCTATGAAGACTACCAAGGAACAAGATACAAGACTTTGTTACTGCTACATGTTACACCTCTATTTTTTGCATACACACAGAAATGCACAAAGATGTCTGAAACATGAAAACAACTCAAATTAAGTGAGGAAAATTACACAAGTTGTTTACTCACAATCAGTTTCATGTTTATAAGGTCCCAGTGTTAACTGTCTTGTACTAGTTAGTAACTGTTGCATCATGGCTGAAGGATCTTGAAATATCTTTAAAAATAAAATAAGTTTTTAATAGTACTTTAATTGTAAACCATTAACAAGGTTACTTATCTAATGTACAAGAACAGTATGTATATATATACAAGGAAAACAATTTATTAATGAACATTTTATAAGATTTTATTTAAAATAACCTGGAAGAAAAAATTACCTGGTACATTTATTACAGAAGTAAACTTTACCACTTAAATCCACACAGCAAATCTTAAATCTTGTCATAACTAATGGAACATTTACTCAAATATCGCAGTCACAGTCAGTCACGAAGTACAGGTGCATACTTTGACCAGCAACAAGATATTAGCTTCTGATTTCAATAAGTCTCCAAGCACTGAGTTTTCAGTATAATTGACAATTCTTAAATTAACCAGAAACATGGCATCGAAAATTGTAGTAAAGTTTATCATAAAGACATTTTTAATATAGAAATTCTTAAAACATTTGTTCATACAACATTTAAATAATTATTTTACAGTTTAGGAGCTGTGTATTGTTTGATCTGAAAATCATAACGAAAAAATTTCTCATGGTTTAATATTTTTTTATTTTTTTTAGCTAACATGATGTTTCACATTTAATATTTCCTATAGGATTGGTTACATTACTTTTTGACCAAAGATGGTACTCAATAAAATTGCCTGCAGATTCAATATAAATTGTGTAGTAACTGCTGAAAAAACAACAAACCACATTATTCTGTTTAACAGTAACAGAAATGTTCAGTTAACGTGTTAAAAGGAGTACTCACAAGCTCATCATAAAACTCAGACACCAGGTGTTTCTTTCCCAACATGATGTTAGTTTCACTTTGAAAGAGTTTCAATATATGATACACCGTGACCTAAAAATAATAATTAAATTAAGTTACAAATTCTAATATCAAAAAATAAAGTGAGCTCTATGTAGAAGTCGTGTTATTGTTATCATTATTACTGGAAGACACCCTGACGAACTGCAGGGACCTCAGTACAGACAGCTCTACTGTCATTATAACAAGAAATGTGTTTTATATTGCTTAGTTTCCTAATATATGTGAAGTAAAAACTAAATTTAGGTGCACGTGTCCTTCCTGTACAATACTAATGATTAAGTTTAGTTGCTAACATGCTAGGCCTATTATATAACATCAGAAAATCACCCATACACAAGATACTACAAGCAAAAGCAAAAACAACTAACACCACATTTATTTATGAAAAACAGCCGTTTTTACATATATATTTTTCTCTACCAGTGGGTTTTCTCGACATCACTAACACTGCATTTCTTGTTTTGTATTTGGGTCATCATACACTTTACCAATTTTAGTAATAAAGTTGGACAAACTGGTATTTGCTTCATCAATTAATTAGTGGTGAAACTTACAAATAGGCAGAGCAAGTTCGCTCATTACTTAGCTTTGTAATTACCAATGCACAAAGATGATAGCAACATTTTCATTACTTAGATAGGTAGAACAATTAATAATAATAGTAATCACAAAACCATAATTTGGATTAGATGGTCATTCTCAGGGTAATTAATTTGATTATATTTTTGATTAATCAATTACTTTATATAATTCTAATCAACGTAATCGCTGTACCTATTAGTAATCGGATAAATCACATAGGTGTAATTAGTATTAGTAACTTTGATAGAACAACAAAACATTCTATAATACTTAAAATGAAATAAATACACCATTAAATACATAATAAGTAATGGACTGTCAACTTATTCATATAAAGTGAACCTACCTCACAATCTGTTATCTTGTCATATCAGAACACAAATCAAGAATTTGAAATTACAAACCATTTTTTGCATAATGTTTTGAATATAAAATTATTTTGCTATATTAAAAAAAAAAATACTCACAGGCCTTTCATTTGGATCGTGAAAATATATTTTGATGACAATTTCAAATTCTCCCCACCCAGTTTCAGTAACTTCATAAGGTGGTTTAGTTACCACTGAGAGGGTGAAAAATATTGGATTAGCATCCAAAAAGACATTCCTGTTTTCAAGATATGATATCAAATATTATAATACTGCATTGCAGTCTACAAGTATTCAAGATTTTGTTTATTTCTTAAACAATTTGCTTGTCAGTCAATTCAAAACACCACATAAATTATTTAAAACTTTAACGAGTTGATCTGTCAACACTCTACACTGTAATACCTGTAAAACAGGTGCAGGTGTACAATATTTATTTTCCGTATTTTCAACACTCAGCATTCATTTCATTCATAAATTTTGTTTGGTATAAAGAAAAAGAAATAGCTAGAAATGTTCAGAAGTTAAACTAAAATAAAAACATATTTCAGTTACAAAGTTTTTAATAAAAGTTAAACCTGTTATTCTTTTGCTTTTCTTAAAACTATTAAATTAGATAACTTTTACAAGAAAGTTTCATTGTATATTTCTGCAACATAAATAATAATTTAATTTAGGTTTACTTACAAAGCCACACTTTTTAATATCTCATCTGATATATTTTTAAATCCCCTATATTCCTACATCGATGTATGTGTTACGTGCCTTGGCAGTGATATAATGCATCATAGAGAAATCTCAAAATGTTTTAGTAAATATATTACATATACATATGTAAGTGACTCAGTATAACGTGCTTTCAGAGAAGTTTCTGGATAAGTTCTGGAAATGCTCTGACATTCACCTCTTCATCTCTGTACTTAAATACCCTTTAGCCATGGTAAATTTAAAAACAAACAAAACAGGATTGACCATGTTTTTACTTATATAAGAGGTTTTTCTCTCCTTCATATATCAGAAATAACAAAGCATTAACTGTTTGAAAAGTCTACATTTATATAAAAAATGTTTAAACACTGTTTTGATTTTGCGTTTGGAATTTCATGCAAAGCTACACAAGGGCTATCTGCACTAGCCGTCCCTAATTTAGCAGTGTAAGAATAGTGGGAGGGATGATAGTCATCATTAACCACTACCAGCTTTTGGGCTACTCTTTTACCAACAAATAGTGAGATAGACCATAACATTATAATGCATGGCTGAAAGGGGTGAGTATTTTTGGTGTGACAGGGATTTGAACCCACAACCCTCAGGTTATGAACTGAGTGCTCTAACCACCTGGCAGTGCTGGACAATTTAAATACTGAATGACCGTAAAGCGTGCATCAAGATATAATAAATAATATAACTGTGTGCAATGAGCATATGGAAATACTATAAAAGCAGCTTCCAAGTTCTAATTAAAGATGAGTAAATGTGGCATAACAAAAAAGAAGAAAAAAGATTGCTTCATGAAATCACAAACAAACATGTTATTTCTGTAACATTTATGGAAACTGTGTTCTGCCTACCTCTGTTCTGATTTGCATAGCTTTCATGAAGTTTAAAGTGGACTTTCTTCACATATATAGACATATCCTAAAAGTACAATTAGTCATGGATCAGTCTCTCAGTAAAGATAAAATAGTAAAATGAGAGGTTATTCTGAAATTACAGACAAGGCTTAGAGTTCATCTTCATAGCATTATAATGGAAGATAAAAATTAAGAAACACAACAAATACTAAAGTAAATTATTCACTGTAAACATTTTACTTCCTGTTCACTGTGTAGTCTAATTATAAAAGATAATAAAATGAAGAAATTGGATCCCAATCATGGTAAAAATAAAGAAAAAAGAAACAAATATTAAATGTAAAAATCAGTTGTTTTTTTCTCTACAGAAAATTCATTTCATTTTCTGGACTTTTTGTTTTATACAGTTGGAAGATGAAATTTTCAGTGATTGAAACTTTTTATATTAAAAGTTATTATGGTAGCCTGTAGTAATCTTCTAAATTAAGTTAATACAAATTATCAGTAGTAACACTGAAAAAAGAGAGACAATTAAGACATTACTTAACAACATAAAAAAATATTTAATACATTTTGTAATATAAATATTACAAAGACAAGACAAACATCGTGCTAATTAGATAACAACACAAGAATTTATTACCTATATGTATTTACCTTCTCTCACAAGAGTAGCAACACTCATTAAGTGCTGCCTTCTATATACAAACATTTTCTTTATGCATGAGATAAGCCTTGTGCTTCCCCTTACTGAACCTACAAGATCTCAACGTACGTCATCATGCATCATTCATTCACCAATCGGAGCATATGTTCACATAATGAACATGATTACACTCCTCCACTAAACTATCACTTTGAAGTTTCACAGAAGATGTCAACACATTTTCATTATAGGATAATTATAACTTTTGACCCAGTACTTACTTCCATTCACAAGATTACCTAGAATCTAACACTGAAATGGAGGAAGGACTGGTGGAAGGGAATGAGAAAAGTACTTCCCGAAAATGAGACCCCTTAAAATGAGAGATTCAGATCTGAAGACCAAGAGAGGGAAACCACACCACTTCTGATACAAGTATACTCTTCATCCATGTGTGAGATATAAAGGCAGAAAATGAAAAAAACACATTAGAGTGGAAGAGAATGTAGTAAGAAAGTGATTATAACAAGGGAAAGATATTATAACTTAATTCCAGAATGAGAAAAGTGGCTAAACAAAGATGTGCTCCTGGGTGTAGAGTGACTAGGGCATGGCAGACTGTACTTGCTAAACCAACTGTGACCTATAACACAAGTTATCACATAGGTTTCTGGTTTTCCCTAAATCCAAAACTTGCCTGCTGGGTACTGACATCTATGCAGAAATAGGATTAAGGCTCTCGATCGAAGGGTGAACTGCATCCTGACATCTCACTCTGTTGTATGGATTATTGCAAATTGGAGAATATTATATCATCTGGACTACTCTACTCTGTAACTAAATGATTATTGTGTGGAACTCATTCAGCACAATGCCTCCATGGTGAACTACCACAACAGCTTCGAACTGGAAAGTGGCAAGGACTCCCATATTCCACTTGAGGAAAGGAGGATGGCAATGCATTGAAGATTCTGGAGGAATGTTATCACCAAAAACAGTGCAATGGGTTACCATGAAACCTGAAAAATTTGAAAAGCAAGCCATACAGAGTTATTCACTCTAGGCATGACAGAGATGGGCAGCAACCCCCTTCTGCTTTACCAATGCAATTCATGGATGAAATAATCCAGGATAGGTATGTTTATGAAACAAAATATTGAAATGCAAGGTTATTAACCTTCAACTGATCCTGTGAAACACCTCATTTCCAAAGTAAGCATGCAAAGTCATGAAAGAAACTCAACATGGCCAGACAGTGATGATTTAAAGAACATCATGTCAGGCACCACTCGCCACAGAGTGGAATCCATGTGATAAAAAGAAGATAAAGTTCACTGAAAGAAAGAAATATACATAAAAACTCACCAGTTAGTCACTCTGAAGCCTGAATAATGGCCATTAATGGTAGAGGAAACCATGATAAGAATGTATTAGAAATGGTCAACATGCTGGATTGCAAAATATTCTCCACTGAATAATGATGAGAAGAAGAAAAGGAAAAAATAAGGTGTTGGATCTGATGTGATGACAACTGAACCAAAATCCAGGAAGAAGAAAATGGGGAAAAATATACCAATCTAACTGAAAGGTGAACCTGATTGGTAAGGGTAGAAGGTGAAAATTCAAAAAGGGAGGAGGATTGCCAGGGGATAAAGAGTTGGAAATGTGTACCCTAGAAGGTAGCAGTATGGGCTACAGAAAAATGAAGAGTCTTGACCAGACACAGATGCCTGACCAAATCTGGCCAAGGGGAAAGTAGAAAAGAAAGGTTTTCTTGAGCTGCTGAGGTCTGTGGGGGAAGGAAACAACCTGGATAAAGGAAGGATAATAATGAATATGTGAAACAAACAAATCTGTCCTTTGATGTCCACAGACTAAGAGAAGAAGGAAGTATGTGTTAAGGCAAAGATGAAACATGAAACACAAGTGTTTCAAACAGAAATAAAAGAAAGGGAATAAATGTCAAATGACAATGATGTCCCAATCTGGAAGGACAGAATGCCTGGGAGGGCAATGTATCTGGAAGAAATACATGAGCATGGTAAAAACAAGGGAAGTAGAAACCCTATGGTATCAGAAAGACAAAAGGTAAGGAATAAAGGCTCCCCAGTATCCAGAAAGCAAGAAGAATGAAGATTCATGGTTAAAGAGACAGTGAGAAGTTTGCATAACATAAGTCACAGTAGGATTGCAATCAGGATAACCCCCTGGTAGTAGGCCAGTTGTGGAATACCTTTCACATGCATTGGCACACTTTCGTGAAAGATTGATGGATGGAACTAGCTAACTTAACAAGCAAAACTAAATTGTCTCTTCAAGGATTGGACAAAAGCCACGTGTGAAGACACAAAACATGAAGGTTGAGATGTAGGACAACTAATCAAGATTGAAAGAATTTGGTGGAAGTGGATGTTGAGCAGAAAAAGCAGTTGTTGTAACACTTGATCAATCAGAAGGACTTGATAGTGAATGGAGTAGACAAGAGAAATTGACTAATGAAGTAATCAGATACATGGTTACACAAGTATCTGGCAGTTGATGCCTTCAGCCTGTGGAAGAGGTACAGGTGGTCAAAAGAGAGAACTTCGTGGTGAGGCCATAGCAAGGCATCCATAGGAGTGGATATATTGTTTCTGGATGCAAAGGAAAATCTGTGTGGCTTAAGCATAAGAGATCCTTACTGGCCAACATACAAAAAGAAATTCGAGAACAGTAACATGCAAAACAGTTTTATCAATAGATCATTGGCCTAAAGCTTCTCCATGAGTAACTGATACTTTCCATCCCTAAAAAGATGTAGATCCAAACATAGGGAAGGATGAGGCATACTCACTGATGTATGGGCTTTATCCAGCCACCAACATGGATTATCTTGCACAGAAGGAGGAAGGGAACTGGGGATATAAAAATGATCCTAATTATCAGTATGCAAGAGTGTCAACTACACCTACCTATGAACAATCTTTTACTTCTTTCTTATGTGGATAAATACAAAGTACCCAAACTCACACATGTATTAATTGAAGAATGAAAATAATTTAATTAAAACTTTAACAGAAATTATGTGATATATTGTACATTGTAATAACACTAGTTTTGTCAATTTAATTAATTTAAATACCTGACTGTTTAGGTCAAGTACATAAGCTACATACTTGGCACAAGAAAGAGAAAGATGCTGTTTATTTCAGGCATTATGGGATATATTTTACACTGATCTCTCGTACTTTTAAGTGATTTAACTGGTTACTCTTCATTACATAGGTAAGGATCCACTATTAGAGAATGGGAGATCACTTAACAAGTTCTTAATTATTTAATGGTTTTAACCCTTTCACTACACCACCCATTATACAATACTTTTGCTCTTCCCGACATCATTTTATATCCCAGTTATTTATTTAGCTGTACCCGTGATCCATAAATTTCAACTCCAACACATATGTACAGCAAATAAAAATGTACATTATGTAAATATTAGGCTTTTACACAGTAGTTATTTATATT
This sequence comes from Carcinoscorpius rotundicauda, assembly GCA_011833715.1. NCBI lineage: Eukaryota > Metazoa > Arthropoda > Merostomata > Xiphosura > Limulidae > Carcinoscorpius > Carcinoscorpius rotundicauda. Next base: position 88,051,671 of record CM022398.1, read on the forward strand.
AGTGTAATAAGAGTGATATTTATACAATGTGCCAGTGTATGAGATACGACAGAAGCATGAAACCACTGTTAGCCCCTGACCTAACTGACTCCCATTCTTTCTTTACCTGGCACACCACCATGTCTACCCTGAGGCCAATACACAACTTGTGGTGGTTATTCCTTGGTTTTGCATGCTGTACTATGGTTTTATAAGTTAAAAAGAAACACCAATTTTCTTTGTCCATAATGGGTGGACGGGGGTTTCCATTCCAACTGAGCAATGAAACACAATAAAGCATGACACCAGATAAATTTCTCAGAAAAAAATAAAGTCTGCAACTTATTTTTTCTTTCACTTTTTAACCAAACGACATCTTACTGTAAAACATACAAAGTTGATACATGCTTTGGAAACTAAATCTAAAACAAAACAAGAATCAGCTTCTAAAAGCTCTAGAAATTCACATTTTTATAAGAAGCTAAAGACATAATAAACCAACCTCATTTTTGTAAGGTTTGACATACACAGTCCACTGGTGAGTATGGCCATCTTCTTCTCTTTTCTTTCCAAAATAACGAGCAATATTTCCATAGACTATAGGTTTGATGATGGTCACCCCCTAATTTGTACAACAGCTCTTATACGTGAAAGCAGCAGGCCAGATTTATATTAAATTTTTCTCTTTATAATTTTTTAACATCATGCTCTCTACAAATCATATGAGTATTTGTGTTTTAATTACTTTTCACTGATTCAGCATATCATTCAGGAAAGAAATAAACCCTAGCAAACCGAGATCTCCAATACAGAGTTTATAATATAATTATATGCCATGAATTGATAAGCATAGTCTATTCAGAAAGCATAAAAAATAAAGTTGTTATAAAATATTTATTCCTTGGTGTTTTTATTATATGATATAGTCCAACGAAAAAACAGTTAACTAGATTTGTCACGAAACAGATGTTTATATAATTCTCACTCTTCATTAAACATTTGTACTAAATTACTGGTTAGCTTTTAAAAGAAAGGATATCTTAAGGATTCATCTGAAATTCAATAAATGTATACGACTCACTAACAATATCATTCAAGTGTATATCTTAACTGGGTTTTGAACACTAAGTGATCCAACTGATAAATCGTTAAATGAAATAAATATATGTGTTGAACAACATATAGTTGGAACCATTACATTCACAGCCCTAACTCTTTCATATATCAAATTTAACAAAACTATTCAGATTACTTCTTTTTAAAGTTTTATATCAGCATTTATTAAGCTTGCCAGCAAACCTTAATTTCTGTTTGAGGTTCTTTATCAATAAAATATTTCTATTTCCAGTTTATATTTAATTTTATATTTCCACAAAGGAAAAAAACAAAAAAAAGGGACAATGGTTTTCAGTTTGTGAATGTTGTAAACTTGGCAATGAGATTTAAGTCTTTGTAAAACAAAAATGGATTATCATATATGCATACATATCAAGAGAGCTGCAGAGCAGAAAATCTTTGAATACAGTAGCCCAATCATGGAAGTATTATTAACTTTCAGATTACAAGGAGGAAAAGCCCATACGTAAACAGTATATGGATGGATGGGTGGAGGTATGAATGAAATGTGTACACAGCATTTCAAACCATTTCCCATTGAGTTATATTGAAAAAAATTTCTCATTTTCTGTGAGGAAAATAAAATTATTTGAAATGTCAATAAAACTGCTACATTGAAAATGATGGTACATTTAATTTAGTGTTAACCCTAATCTATGCATCATTGTAACAGTGCCCTAGACTACACTCATTCATGAAAATTATTTAGAATATACTGCTTTTACTAATTGGTATATACTAAGTAATGATCTCAATAAGAAACTGAAACCATACAATGTACATTTTCAACATCATGGCAAGCTGAACACAAGAAATACGCGTTTCTTATGTTGCTTACTAGCATCAATAATATAACTGTATTGATGCCTGGAGCTTATACAGTTCATATGAATCTTTTAATTTGCAACAGATCACATCATAAGTAGTATCAATACAATAATTTTGCTAATTCAACTTCATTTCCAAAATATCAAACTGATAATCTGTACATTTCTGTAAATAATTTAACTTTTAATTTGCTTATTATTAAGTTTAGTAAATTATGAATTAATTCATGTCAAATACACATGTATTAAATTTATTTTTAGAAATGAACATACCTTAACTCGCCCACCTGAGTCTGGTCCAAACTCTGACATATCACAAAGCCAGTTTTTCTTAGAAATTCTTTATGTTCAAAAAGGCTACCTTACACTGAGTCCATGTTTTGCTACTCAGTTAAAACATATATTACTGTTAAATTCTAAAACCACGTGACTAACACTTTGCAAAATTCAAGTGTAACAGAAAGTAAGAGGGTAAATTTGCTGTTTTAAACTATAACAATTATTTAGTACGTATATCTAAATGAAATAAAAGTGCTTATCACGCTATGTGTATATATAAGACTAAAAAAATAAATATAAAGAACGCTCTAGCTCTATTGTGATAACTTAATTAATATAATGAAAGGTTAGGTCTCATATCCACTGTACAAACAGTATACTGCAGATTAGTTGTTACACTTTGGTAAGTTTTCAACAAAGAAAAGGGCATTTATCAATAATATTTTTAATACTTATAACTTCGACAGGATACATATTGTAATATACTATACACGGAAAAATTGACGTTTAATTTTATAATTATCAGTGACTTCAGTAATTTAGAACTATAGGTAACCTGTTTTCAAATACTTCGTGCTTCACTTGAAAACACTTCAATTACATTTTTAATTTTCCAAGTGATATATTAAACTACGACTACAAGTATGAGGTTGACACAATGTGTCAGAATAAATATTACACACAAACTTTAAAAGGGGGAACTGAACTACACCTCCGGCTATGTTGTTTAGATTACGTCTAGTCAGTTTGTTGAAACAAAAGGTAAAAACAAATTAATATCTCGCTACGTGTTTGATCTTAAAAGATAGTAATGCACTGAATCTAAGTTAAGTAAATACTTCAATGCGAAAAATGAAGCCTGAAATTACCGATAGTAATAGTCTACATCAAAATCGAAATAGTAGTGCCCTCTGTCGCTGATATATAAATCGATTGAATTAATTACAATATAATAGAATTTCAAACCTCTCTTGACTTCGATATTCCAGTTATTTCATTTTCACTGTCTTTAAATGCGTAACTGTTCTTTCGGGTTTTTACTGAATGTAAAAATGGAAAGTCATTCGTTAGAATAGCAGGCTTAAGGCATAAAGTGTTGTAAAATGTTCCTTTAATGCTTGTATTGCAAAACAACAGTAAGTTATGGTATTTACAACACCGATACTATTCGGTGGACACAGCAAATAGTCTAATGTGACATTAGTATAAGAGAACAAACACATACGATATAGGAGGTGAACAAATATCACTAATAAAAGTCAAAATATTCTGTTGGTCAATACATATTTTTAAAAATATTTTGCAAATTTTATAGTTGGCATTCTACATATTTTAATCACTTTGTTGGTTTCTAATTTCCTAATTATCCATTAATCTTAAAACTTTGGGTTCAGTTTCTTACATCATTTACTCTCATAACTTGGCCCGATGGCTAGGGCGCTCGACTAATAATCTTTAGGTCCCAGGTTCGAATCGTCATTGAGCCATCTTGCCCTTTCAGCCAATGAAGTAGAGCATTTACTGTTTATCATTGAATTTCTGATTTTTGGGTTTAATTGATAAACTCTGATAAAACACTTTAGATACAAAAATGAACTCAAAGGTTTTCAAATAAACATTATAAATGGTTATTCAGTTGATGTTACACAAAGAGTCTGTTCTCGTGAGATTTAACACTTCCTTTATCAACCATATTGCCTTGGAATATTAATCTGAAAGAATTGAAAGTACACATGTATGTTTTTGTTGTTTTTTTGCATAAGTGATTTAAGTTACACGTATTTAGTGATTTTAGATGTTTAGAAACTTTTAAATGATGAGAGTACATTTAAAGTAATTACATTAAAGATTTTATTTTACTTTTGGCCAGGCACGTGGATGAGATTTGGTTCACAAATTTCAGAAAGGATAAATCTTATCTGTGCTCTTTTAATTAATTTTCACGTTTTTATAATTAGTTTATTATTTCATTTATTACACTATTCTTTAAAAGTAACTGTAGTGTTTTTTGGATAATCTATAAATAAGAAGTTACACATTTTATGTGTTTTACTTTGTGTTAATTAATTAGTATTTAAATGGTAAACTTTGAATAATAGGCTTACAAATATATTTTTATTTGTGATATTGTACTTATAAACCAAAAAAATAAAAAATTATATTAGATTCAGGACATGGATGTACTGGCTGCTTGAAAATACATAAATTGTTTGTGGCAAATTTATTTCTATTTGTGTTATTCATTATTCTAAAGAGATTTAGGATCTGGTTTTCATGGTATAACATTTTGTGCATGTTTCAATATTATATGTAATATATAAGTGAGCTATTGTTTTATGTGTTTTCTTTTTCACTTAACATTTAGTTTTAAAATCAGTTGCTATTGCTTTTTTTTTTAATATGTATCTTGTGGTTTTTATTATTTTCATGTGTTTGGATTTTGTAATTTTCTGTAAATTCTGAAAATCACAAGGCTTTTATAGCATTTAGATATGATTGGTTTTTACTGTAGTGTGCAGAAGACATTTTGACAATAGCATATGGAAGTTAAATATCTTTGATACAAAAGATATATGTGCAAGTGAAAGGTAAATGTTTCTTGTCTTCCATGATTATTATATAAAGTGATCATTTAAAAGTTACAATTAAATAGATCAATGCAATGAAAACAATAAAATTATTTTAGAATACATCAAGGTGTTTGAGCTTAAGCAGTTAATGGTAAGAATCACAAAAATGATAAGCTAGTTAAAATAAGCTGCTCAGTTTTAAACTTTTAATTATTTCAAACTATCCAAGTTTCATGACAATAATCGGTTAGTTGAATAATAAATCCAATGATTATCCAGTTCAAGTAATTATCCATCTCTTCTATCAACAAGTAATGTTAACATTTGTATAAGTTTTTTATCTAATATATTTCTACTGGATGACCTAGTTTTGTATTGCTTCACTTACTAATTATATTTAATGTATAGTATGAAAAATACAAAATTTTGCAATGGCATATTGTTCCTTTTGCATTACAATTATTGTAATTTGTTTTTCATTTCAGAGCAGAAATTGTTCATGGTAATATCCTGATGAAGGGATGAAGGCCAGTATTTAAAATATCTTCACAAATGTTCATTCAAGACTGCCTTTTGTTTCATAATTATTTTTCCATCATTTACAATCTTCAATTGTTGTTCCTACATGGTTTTCATTATAACATCTAAAAATCATTTAGAAGGACATGTACCTTATATTTTTAAAGTCTAACTTCTCATTTTGTTTTTTCTCTAGCTTTCCGGATTTTCTATGCATGCAAGTTATTAGCATTAAAGATGTTGATATGACGTGTAATTCTAATTTTATTAGCCTTCCAGTTAAAACGTAAAACTATTTATAATAAATCACATTATTCATCGTCTCACTACTGTTAACAACGAAACGTTAGTGATAATTTATATATGTTCCAGTTATATGAATATCTAAGTAAACAATAAAATATGTTTGTGGTACTTTATATGATTCAGTATTTTACAATTTTTTGAGAAGTTGCATATAATAAACTTTTACACAATTCTAAGGTTTTGTTTATCTGAAGAATATAATGTCCATTTTATATTAGAAGTTCAAACTACGGTGTTTTTCTATTATGATTTTGTTTAGCTTAATAATTACATTATTAGCTTTCCAATAAGCCTTTTAATTAGTATCTTATCTTTAAAAAGGGTATAGAGTAATTCATTTTTAAGTTGGAAGCTTCAAAGCTTATTTTTTATATTTATAATAGCCCCTATCAAATTTTACATTTCTTATGTGCTTGACCATAATGAAACCATATTCATTCCATTAAAACTATTAAACAGGAAACTTTCTTGGATAAGAATAAGTTCATTGTTACAAGTAGGGTTCGAGTGAGTGTGGTCTGATCGTTACTATGCTGGACTGTATATCTAAGGTTTTATGGTTTGTGCCCCATTGCCTGTGGGAAAAACAACAACAAACAAATTGTGTTCCACACTTTGGAACCAAGTTATAAGAGTGATGGTCAAATCCCATTTTTCATTGTTATGGTATAGCTCATAAGTTGATACTGGGTGGTGTTAACAAGGTTCACTCTAATCTAGTTCTTCCAAAGAAGGTATGGCTACTGTAGATAACCCTAAAGTAGTTTTGTGCAAAATCCAATGGGGTACAATAACCAATAGTTATATAACTAGAATTGGGCAACAAGCTGTTGTGGTTTGTCGTAAAGATAAAAACTGGCATGGAAACTGTTTTGAATGTTGGTAAGAACACTATAAAAACTGTAAGTCAACAAAACCTCAAATAATCTGACCTTTCACCTTCATTTACACATCCAACACTTGTCTGAAAAACTGTTGAATTGACAGCACAAGTTTTTGATTCTAACTAATAAATATTTCTCTAAGGGAAATTTGAAACCAGACTTCTAAAGTTTAGAAAGACTACTTTTAGTAGTATTACTGATGCTAAGGTTTATTGGTATCATGTTTTAGGATTATCAATGAATTCCTTCATTTTTATTTCTAGAGATCATATTTCTCAAACTGATAAAGCCAGATGGTTTGTAGAAACAAAGTTCTGAAATTTGAACTCTGCTGTTTTTAAAGTCTTCCTGATGAGCAGAATAGAATAATAATTTTAAATGGTTTGATTTACTTTCAGAAGTTCTTATCCTTGAAAGACAAGTTAGGCCCTGAAGAAAGGAGGAATCTTCGTCACCAGTCTAAAATAGTTCTATGTATGTTTTATTTATTTTCTAGTTAGAGGAAAATAAATGTCAAGAATTATTATAGTGGGAACACGTTTTTCAAGCCATTGTAGCATCATTACAATTAAATATACCACTCTGATGAATCAAAACACATCATGAACAGTGAATGTTGAGAACATAGTATGGTTAGAATACTGTTTCCATACACTCTCATAATTGTTTAACATTCATAAGAGACTAGATAAAGAATGAATTGTTAAAAAATAAATCCGGCCTAACACTTATATCTTATGATAGATATAATTAAGTTTCAATAATTTCTCTGTGCTATAGATTATTAAATATTATTGGAAGGTTCTTTTTTTACTGGCAACAAATACATGTCATTTATAAGACTTTGATAAAAATATTTTAGGATTTGTATGAACAAACAATATGAACCTCATTATACCTTACAGCAACTTTTTTTATTTTTGGACTCTGTAATTTTCATCTTTAATGGAAGTTAACAAGTTACCTGAAGTAAATACAGACGTGGTCTCAAGGATCTTAAAAAAAACAACAACTAACACCAAAGAAAAAGCTGTGATCCTTGTAGGTATCTTCAGAATTTTGGATGGACTCGTGTGCCAATTAACCATGAAGTTTTACATAATAATGTAATCTGAATGCCATAGAGTTTTTACTTGCTGATATGATGTAGTATTTACTTGATTTCCCTGTAATTATATGCAAGAATAAAACTGATATAATTTCTGTATCATACTTCAAAACTTTACGGTAGTTCGCTTGATAAATTAATAACTTTTAACAGTATTCACCCCATGTGCCTTTAAGTTTGGTGCTTGAAGAATGAAACTTTTTTTCTGTGCCCTTGTGAGTGTTTCTACACCAGAATAGCTGGACAAAGATGTTTACTCTCTCCAGGTAAAGTTAAAACTCATTTGTGATAGTTAATGCACGTCAAAAATTCAAGAAATGTTATTTCGTTTTATTCAGAACTTGTGATTCTGCAGCTGTTGATTTTATAGCCCTGTTTGTCACTTTTAATTTTATTATTATGTGACACTTCATTAACAGTTAAAGACTTTGAAAATCTTTCTGTGATGTTTTAAGATCAGTTGCACTTCCCATAACAGCTTTACTGAACTATTCAAGTGATTCAGATAATGTCATCTATGGTTTCTTTATTCCAAGGTTTACTATCAGGTTGTTAATTTCAGTGATTTACTGAAACCATGGCTCTTCTTGTCTGATGAATTGAGTATGAAAGGAAAAATATAATTTTTTGAGTTTGTATTAAATTTGTAAAATGCACGATCAGCTTATCTCACATTCTCTGTTTATGTTGTTTCTCCTTTCAATAAATCTGTAGTAATTTATCAGTGATTAAAAGCAAATGAAAAGAGAACAGGTGGCACGATTATAGTATCAAGAAATGTGTTGGTGTGCGTCAACTCAGAGTATGAAAGAAGTAAAAAAAAATGTATGTATTGAATTATAACTAAGTTTTAAAACAAAAAAAACATCATAATGGTATGGATCACCGTAACTTTCAGGTTTTTTATTTCAACTTGTTTCAATTTTAGAAAATTCTCTGCAATTGATAACTTTGTTTTGTGTGATGAAAAACAAAGTTATGTCTGTAAAATTTATTACCTAGTAATCATGTATGACACACAAAACTGTTTATTTTCATCTGTCTATTTATTAATGTTCTTTCTGTTATGCTAATCAACTTTTTATTTCAGACAATGCTAAAGTATACATATGTAAAGTACTGTCCAAAGATGTTGGGACAAGAAAATATTTTGTCTTTCTTTCCATGTTGGGGCTAATCCTTCCATACCATTATAGAACATAAATTTCAACACTATGGTTCACTGACCCCTGTTGATAACTTAATAAACCAGGTGAGAATATTCATCGTTTTTTAAAATTTCCATATGCTTGCACCAAGGGCATGTCATAAGGTTTCTACTTGAATGAACATATACTGATCAAATTTAGGGTATGAAATAACTCATGAAATACTTTAAATATACAGAACAAAGCTGGCAAGGAGATAGCATATAGTACAGGTACTTGTTAGAAGAAATCAATTTAATGGTGACTCTACAAATAACCTTGATAAAAGCAGTGTTTACACTATATATTAAGTTTTGTTGTATCTTCATTTATGCAGCCTTTGGGACAGAAAGAAGACTGCCACTGACCATGTATCAAATGATAGAAAGTGTCCACATATTCAGTATCAAGAAGACTTAATGTGATTGCAATATTTGGTTGTGTAGTGGTTAAAAATACCTTTACTTCCATCTCCAGATATTGTCAAGAGACTAAAATTTGCTAAAAAGTACAAAAACTGAACTGTTTATGATTGGAAAAGGGTGTTCTCGACAGACAATTCCAAGTTTGAAATATTTGGTTCAAGGTGTAGGTTATACATATGGCAGAAAAAAGGTGAAACATATTTACCTCAATGCATAGTTCCTGCCATGAATCGTAAGGAAGGCAGTGTGATGGTGTGAGGGTATTTGTCTGCTGAGGCAATAAGAGATATTTGCAAAATAGATGGATTATCGAACCATCATAAGTACCATCAGATACTGATCTGTTATGGTATACCTACTGGTTTGCATATTCTTGGTAAAGGATTCTCCTATCAAGAAGATAATGACCCCAAACATTCATCCATCCCGTGCAGAAATTACTTGGTTAGGAAAGGAGCCACTGAGACATCATTCAGTTAATGCAATGGCCTCCTCACAGAGCCCCAGTCTCAAACTAACTGAAAAGACCTGCAATTTGATAGATCAAACACTTGACAAATCAAAAGTCACTTCCAGAGAAACTTAATGGGAGTGTATTAGAAACATTTGAAGTAAAATCCCAAAGGACACTTTGATTAAATACATTCCAACAATGCCTGAAAGACTGCCTGCAGTTGTTAAAGCAAAAGAGAAACACACAAAGTATTAACTGTGTACTGAACTCAGTCACTTCCACTGAGTTTCTGAGTATGTGCATATAATTTGAAAATGTCATTACCCCTTATATCACTTCTCATGCCTTACCTTTGTTTCATACTATTTTTGTAAAGTTTATCTATAATACTGTATTAGGGAGTATAGGGAAATTAATAAACATTGTGTATGCCATATACCTGTGTCTGTGTGTGGAATAAATATTTTAAAAATCGTAGGTTGAGGTAAGAAATATTATCAAATTGTTTTTAGTTCTTGTGGTGTAATTTGTTTGATTGTATTTGACTTGAATTATGGGGTAAAAGGTTGCTAGTCTTGTCAAAATATTTCTTATTAGTGTCTCATCTAAGTTCTAATTACATTCGAATATTGTTTATTGATACTGATGTCATCCCAAGTACATTTTGAACCATAGAAACTAGAATGAGAGAACAGAATGATTTATGGATGAATTAATGATGTTTTAAACTGTGCCTCAATAAATGTGAAGAAGTGTCAAAACAAATTCCTTATCTGGTTTTAGCATACCTTTTAGGGACTAATTAGGTTTAAAATTATCTCAAGAAAAGCCGTTCTTACCGTAACCTTCCAATAACATCAGAGGTAAAGAGCATTTGAATAGAGTAAGAAAGTTGCTATATTTAATGCAGCGTGATCTATATGTTTATATATTTATTCATATGCATTACATATAAAGATAAAATACATTGTGTAAAGTTTTTAATTCACAGTTCAACTTAGTATGATCTGTGCAACAACAAAAGCATATGAAATGAAAATAATTCATATAAAACCAGTTATAATAAAGTAATGTAATCACCCATTTGAGCTATAAGCCGTTAATGGAAAATTGGGTGCCGATTAAACCCGCTTAAGTTGTGTTTGGAAAAATGTAGAACTGACAAAGAACATAATTTTCATTATTTTGTTGCCCTACAGTAAACACACAGTTTTGTCTAGATAAGATCTCAGTTTGAACTCCTAAACAGAAATGTATTTTTCATCCATAATTCGAGTGGAATCATCTACCAAAGTATTGGCTGTGGGACCCTAACATTAAAATGTTTTACAACTTGAAACCAAGAATTTTTTGTTGTTTTTAAATTTGGGCCATGGTTTTAATGTTCGTTTTCTTCTTAGACTGCTTATTTGGACTTTTTTTTTAATTTGGAAAAGGTGACTTTAACACACAGTAAAATGGTTCTGGGGTAATTTCAGTGACTGACTGTGTCAATGAATAGCTTACACATCATCACAATTTTAGAATCATTCTGTGTTTACTGCTCTTCAATTAAAAAGGCACCCACAGTCATGAGCTTTCTGGCTCGCCTACTTGACACACACTGTATTCCCATTAAATGGTCAAACTGCCATTTTGAGACATAAAAGGATTATAATTAAAAGTCAGTGCCACTTGTTTTTTTCTTGTGAGGCTCAACAAATTTCCAAGCCCTAATTTCTGAGTGTATTTTGTAAAGAAAATATAATTATTAGATTATTTTTAAACAGCTTGCTTTATATCACTGGTAAAAAAATAAAAAGTACAAATAAGGTAATAGAAACTGTTGTTATTCTACAAGCTTGTTTAGAGTCAGAAAAATTAAATACGAAATTCAACAGCAACATGAACATTTATTAAACATTTTAAGTACAAAATATTAACATACATTACTGTTGGTTAAACATGTTAACAAAGCAAGTTCTAGACTCATTTGTGATATTCATTAACTACAACAAAACTAACAGCAATAAACTAGTATGCGAGAGAAATGACTAATTTTGTGTTAAGTCATGGTACGTTATCTTGATCACGTACAAGTTTTACATCATTAACAATATGTTTTAGAGTGGTCTCTAAGATTTATCTATTTAAATAGTAAAGATTTATATATATATTTATTATTCATTCGTTTAGTCAGAAGAAATAAACATCAATAAATAGTTACCTATTTCAGGCGTATCTACTTTCTAAATATCTAATCCAAAGTTTGATCTCCAGGCAGTTCTCGTACTTGTTAGGTTAATGTTTTATAAAGTATTTTTGAAAACTCAAGTTGTGGCCCTGGAGTTTAAATTTTCCATCTTCTTCAAGGCTAATCACAACAAACAAATACAAGCTACTGTGATATCACTGTCCAGGACTGTTATTGTTTGTAATTAAGCACAATGCTACTTGCCCAGAATTGGTAATAATTGTAATCCCTGATTTTATTACTATAATGAGTCAAGGATAACTCAGTCTTGTCATCATTGTAATGGGTCAGGGATTACTTCGTTTTTATTATCATTGTCATGAATTGGGGATTGCTTGATCTTGTTACCCCTGAAATGGACCAAGAAGTACTTCATATTGTAATCATTGTAGTGAATCAAGGGTTACTTGATGTTGTCATTGTAATGTATTAATAATTACTTGATCTTGTCATTGTAATGGATCAAGGATTACTTAATATTGTTACCACTGTAGATTACTTGCTTTTGTAATCATTGTAATGGATCGGGAATCATTAGGAACTAATGTCATCCAAAGAGACCACTGTATATTTAAGTTGCAACAGCCCATGTAGAACTTTTTTTGTTCTTGGATGCAGGATAACCACTATAAAAACATCATATGACTTTTACTTAGCACACTGAAAATATAATAAATAATTCTGTTAATTTTCTGAATGCTTAGTAATGTAAGCACTTTGTTCAGTTTCAGGTTCGTAATTCTCGAATTCTATCACTAAAATATCAACTTTGTTACTATATTTGACTATACATACATGTATATATATATATATAGAGAGAGAGAGACACAAGTTTAATATATATATAAAACAATAAAAAGAAATTGTTTCACTGCAACAGTAATTTTATTAGAAACTACCTGAATACTGACTTATCAGTATGCTCGTGTTTATCACACAAAATAAAGCCAAAACAATCACATTGGTGCTTCAAAAGTTTCCAAGTGCAACAGTTAGTTTTAACAGTACTCCCATAAGAGTTAAAAGACATGATTGTATGTATACATGTACGTGGTTAATATATTGCTTTAGATGAAAAATATATGATAGTTTGTACATGTAATTCATAAAGAAAGGTGTATTTGTGAAAAGTAGAATGAAACATTGAACGTAACTACATGAAATCTGCTCCAAAAAAAAAAAGGTATATACATTAGCACTTAATTCATTCAAATCACCAAACACAAGTCGTATATCAACAAATTGTTCAAAGAACAAATTCATCACTGGGAGAACAACCCGATGTAGAAATTTTCACATAACACCGTTTTAGATTTATTAATGACAACAAATTAAGACAGTTAATGTTCATAGTTTAAGACAATATGTGCAATATGCAAGACACTTCTTTTCCATACCTGTAAGAGAAGCTTGATAGAACTTCAACATGCTTACCCAAATATAGTTTCCTGGTAAATATTCCCTGTCCAATGCTATGATAAAAATTCCATAAGCTCTAGAGGTTTTGAACAGATTTAAATAAACAAACGATAAGGGCTCTTAACTTTTTTCTTCTTCTAATTTTGTGGCTGAAATCATTAGTTCTTAATACCTAAATTAGTAGAAAATGTTAGTATAAACTATGATCTCGTGTATCAAAAAGGAAATTACATGTACGTACAATGTTGTGCGTATAAATTTAATACTGAAACGTTCAAGTAACTTATTCACAACTTGTGGCTTACTCTACCTATAAATCTTAAAAGGTTTTCTAGTTACGTTACACTAACACGTGTTCAGGCAGCAGGAAGTCTGAAGCTTCGTAACGCTGGAGACCGGGGTTCGCACCCCGTGGGGGCACAAGATACATTAGGAAGTTTGTGATTAACAAACAAAGCTGACACACGCTTGCAACCAATGCACATACAAGGGTAACATTAAAGTCCACTTCTGTGTAGTGTTTATTTTCAAATTAGGAGTCGTTGCCCTTTGAATTAAAATTCAGAGTAAAATACAAACAGTAGAACATATTAGCTATTGTTTATAGTTCAACGAATTTTCACACATTAATTTTTATATTATAGTACAATATATTATTACAAGTGTATGAATTTCAGTAATTCACAACCTCGAGGTAAGTACATATCTAGGTAAATATTCAAATTATCTGTAACATAGAGATAGGTACGCACATAGATATGATTTAAAGAAATGCATTAAGCAGAGAATCCACAGGTGTGTAAAATTTCAAGAAATACAAAACCTAGAGATTTGGTTTTGTTTTGAATTTTGCACAAAGCTACTCGAGGCAACCTAGAAATTGGTATATAAACAAGTAGTACACAATATTAAGATTGAAATAATATATTTATCCATTTCACTGACTGAAAAGTAATGCTGTAGTAGAATAATTAACAGTTAAAATGTGAAATTTTTTTTACCTCGCATACAGATATACTACACTTCTAATATAAGCATAGAATATAAGGAATAATGCCCACAAGACATACTTAATAATATTAAGTAACACTGATTCTGCGAGTCGTATTTTTTTTAAGTATTCTTCTCTGAATAAAACTAGATAAATTGTATTATTTTAGGAGAGTTTACTATTTTTATAAGTTATACAAGATTATTTTCTGATTAAGGTTATATAAAAATCAGAGGAGTGTTTGACAAGATTTCTTTTAAAATTGGATTATGCTGTGTTTCGATCGTTGTGAGCTTAACCGTTAGCCACGTTTCAAAATTCACACTGTGTGAGATGTAGGGTTCTTCTAATTATTCATACTTTCTTACCTTGACTAAATTCGCATCTCGTAAATTCCAGAGCTACTAAAGAAAGTAGTGACGTATTCTCTCTATATATAAAATAATTGTTTACAATGCTCAGAGAAATTTTTGGATGCATTTTGTAACTTAATTTTCAGGCTTATTCAAATTACCGTGCTCTACTGGCTTAATTACGTAGACCATAATCTAATATTCTAACAGGACCGGTCATCAAAAGTTGCAATTGGAATTACAGTTGAAAATATCGTTAACAAAGATATGAAATTCACGATTCAGCAAGTTTAATTATTGTAGGTTTCATATTTCTGATGTACTGATGTGATACTAAGTACATCAGGTCTGCTAATTAATTGTACACGACTGATTTAATTACTACTTTTTAGCCCATCTTTGATTTACTTTTATCACAAGTTGTTAAAAACGTGAAATTCAACTAACTTTTTTAATAAAAAGATTGTACATTATTTTTATGATTAGTTTTAAAACTGTAGTTTATCTGTTCTCCAAACAAGTAATATTGTAGTTCTGTAGTAAAGAAAGTACCAATAACGTTCATTCAAATATTGAGCTTAAAAAATCTCAAAATAATTATGAGAAAGTCTTCAAATAAAACGTTATTATCATGTTCCACACAGCAAGTCATATTTTGAAATTAGTGTCTAAAGTTATACGTATTTCTGTTAAGTTGAACAAATTAGTGATATTATGTAATATATTAAAGTTATTAAATAAGTCTGATCAATGGCAAATATTTTAATGTATCTTTTAAACTAACTTAAGGTTATTTTTATCTTTATTTTTTTTCATAAGTTTTCAGATGGCGTTTTCAACAAATGTCACTGTAAAAACAAATAAAAATGCAGCAAATATGATTTTGTCTATTGTTGTACTAATATACCCATCGGAACTGATGTTAAAGTTGTTGCTTATAACATCCAATTAGTATTTGTCTTTTAACCAGTAGCAACTAATGGATGATGAAATATGACTTCACCAGTCAATTAGGTGAAACTTCTTTTTATTGGTGGCCAATCAGCCCCAAAGTCCGCATTTGTTCTCAGGATTCATTGGTGAGCCCAAAGTGCAACTGAAAGCCTCAGCAAAGAATTGGGAATTCTGAAGTGCACCGTTCGTCCTAGAGACAAGAACAGTAAAGTTATAAATATTTTTACCACGAGGACGAGAGAAATATCGCTTATAAATAGATTGCGCTGTAAAAACGTAATTAGGTGTAGAACGTTACACTTGAACACCGTATTTACAGAAAAATGAATTGCGTGTGTGTTTTCTTATAGCAAAACTACATTGGGCTATCTACTGAGTCCAAAGAGGGGGAATCGAACTCCTGATTTTAGCATTGTAAATCCGTAGACTTACCACTGTACTGGCGGGAGGCAGAATATGACTAGGAGAGTTTGGTTTCTCCAGGAGTCTGAATTTTATCCAGACAAAATATTTGAGAAACGTTGATCATTTCTATTGATCGATTGAACAGTCTTTCTTATGCCTTCGCCTTACTTTTTTTATCAATTTATCTGTAGATCTTAAAAATAAAAGGATACAAAATAGAAATAATATGAATTACGCTATTTGTTATTGTTCCATTCACTGGTGTGATTTCAATGTAAAGGATTGTTGACGATTAAACGAGTGCTGATTTGTAGTAATATTACACTTTATATTATAATACTGTGTGTTTGTGTTTTTTCTTATAAGAAAGCCACATAGGGCTATCTGTTCAGCCCACTAAGGGGAATCGAACCCCTGATTTTAGCGTTGTAAATCCGGACACATACCGCTGTACTAGCAGGGGGCTTATAATACTAATCGCCCGGCATGGCCAGGTGGGTTAAGGCGTTAGACTCGTAATCCGAGGATCGCGGGTTTGAATCCCCGCCGCACCAAACATGCTCGCCCTCTCAGCCATGGTGTCGTTACAATGTGACAGTTAATCCCACAATACGTTGGTAAAAGAGTAGCTCAAGAGTTGGCGGTGGGTGGTGATGACTAGCTGTCTTCTCTCTAGTCTTATACTGCTAAATTAGGAGGGCTAACACAGATAGCCCTCTTGCAGCTTTGCGCGAAATTCAAAAACAAACAAAACACTTTAACATTGGCAACTTTCTAAAATCGAAAAGGGGGCGTAAAACAAACCATAATAACTTTTAAGGATCTATTGTAGATGTTTTGAAGGCAATACAAACAATTAAAATATCAATGAACAAATTATTTTATTGTTAATACAATGGGCGCGAGATGGCTCTATGGTAAAAGTATGTCATTCCTAGCTAGCGATACCGGTTCAAATATGTATAGCACCACAAAATATTCGTTGTACTTAAATATGTTAGTGGTTTAAAAGACTGGCATAAATCCCTTTGAGTGGATTGTATGTGGTAGAGTGATGCTGACTGGTTGCTTTTCCTCTGGCAAGTAGTTCAAAATTAGGGATGGCAGCAGATAACCCTCGTAGTTGCCAATATAAATAACAGTGACAGTCAAATTGCTTAACTTGATCATACAATGATAACTTTAAAATGTGGGATGGTCAGCGCAGATGCCCTTGTGTAGTTTGCTTCAAACCATACCGACAAATATTTTTTTATGAATGTTTAATACTTTCTAAGATAAACTATTCTTCATAACGAGTCTAATGGTCGCCAGGAAGTTATTACATATCTTTGTCACTTTGTGTATATCTTTAGTATTCTTGGCATGTTCAGTTAAGCCTTCATTTGTGTTCATGTTAATATATTTGAGTAAATACAGTTTGAATTGGAACCTTTTATATCTAAATAAAGCCTCTTTTAAATTTGTTTTTACACAACCTTTAAAAGTTTCACATTTTGCATGGCATGAGGTTTTTCTTCATAAAATCCGTTAAAATACCTAACCTGTACCTTATGAGTTCATCTGTAGCTTACTAAAGAAAACTTATCATTCCAGTAACTGCACCTGTTCCAATCTGTGCTATCAGATAAAATGCTCTGTAATTATTAACTGCGTAAACACAACAACCATCTAATCGTAAGAGATATGACGATTGGTGGTACAAACAGTAGATATATATAAAAACACTATTTCCCCTTATATATACTGTCCAGGGCTGTGCCAATCTAATGGTGTATTTAATACATTCATGAAGATTGGTGGTTAAAACAATACGTTTACAAAAATTTACAAAAAATGAAGTTCCCTTTATCTATACTGTCCAGGGCTATGGCCATCTGTGGTGTATTTAACACATCCATGAATCCTGATGGTACAAACAGTATATCTATATAAAAAAAACTTATTCTTCTTACCTATACTGCCCCGGGCTATGGCCATCTGTGGTGTATTTAATGTATCCATCTTTGTTCAATACTTCACACCAGACCTAACAAACACAAAATTGAAAACGTTTTGTCACCATCAGATACAACTAGTGATAAAGTTTTGTTAATTTATAATTTTTTTTATTCTCAAAGCAGGCTCTTCGTTATGAAACTTTCTTAGATGAAACATTAAGACATTTTATCTTAGGTGTGTGTGTATTTATCTCTGTGCACTTGAGAAGAAAATATTTTTACTGTTTACGTGCACACACTTGCATATACATATATACATACGTGCACAAGGTGTCTTATTTGAACTTTAGGTTAACAATGGTAGGATGAACAATACTAGCTGGAGTCTGGGAGGCATTTTGCTTTTAATCTTAAATGTGCGAACAACAAACACCTTTATATACAGGGTGGGACGAAAGTGGCATTACAGTTAGTTCATTTAGAAAAGGAATGGTCACCTTTTTGCTAGTAGGCCAGTTTCTCACCTATAAAGCAGTCTGGACGTCGAAACCGGATAAAGTACGTTCAGAATCTAACTTTTAAATTCTGCTTGTTACTATAGAACTTTAGTTAGTTAAATGGTTTTGAATAAATAGATGAGTGAACATTTGAGGAAAGTCCTCATAACCGTCGCAGGACTGAGTTGCTTGGTCACGGTTTCGTTTTCTTTTGTCTTTTTGCTAATTTTGCCAAAATAAATTACCATTAAAATTAAATAATAAAGGGGGGCTGGATCAGGCCACTGGTTAGTCATTTATAATTCAAAAACTATTGCAATTTCTTACTCAGTCTGAAACGGACAACAGCTGAATAACCTTCAAATGTTTGAGATATTTTCTCTAGTACCAAATGTATAGCTAATTGTTGCCCAACACTTTATATACATAGATAAAAATGTCTTCGTGATATTTTCTCCAGTAACAACTGTATAGGTAACTTCTTCTTAAGTTATGAGATATTAAGTGATGATGAGTTCTTTTATGTATTTATTGAACGATTAACAAGGTCTTATAAAATTAAAGTATAACTGATGTTTTCTGTGGCATAACTCCTAATTCAGTACTGACCATGTACAGGTCCAGATTAAAATTTTGTGAGGCCCTCGGCCCAGGTAATATATTTGAATAATAACGTCAGATATGAAAGACTGTTTAGGGTAGATAGTATTATTAGTTTATTTTGTGAGTTGATATTTTATGACTGTTTTGTTATAATAAGGGAGTTAAGAGCAGACGATTGCTGGAAGTTGCGTTTGTAAGTTATTGGTGTTGAGATTAAGGAGATTTCTAGAATTCCCCAGTGAGAGACGTATAAACAGCTGGTAAGTAGACGAGAAAATAGAGGGGAACAGATCCAAAGAGTGAAAGCGAACGGAAGAGAGTTTTGGTCAGAGAAAGGTTAGAAAAAGTAAAGTTAACCGTCGTAAGAGTGAACAGCTTAAAAGTTGATATGTTTCTGATATCTTAGAATAATAAGAAGGAAGAATGTTTTAAAGCAATTCAACCTGCTTGTGAGGAGTCCGACAAAAAGCAGGCGATTATTTCGAAGTACGCCTACATGCGAAAAACAGGCGTTTATTGGAAGTAGGCCTAATTACAAAAAAAAAGACAAGTATCGGAAGTTTGAGTTACAACTATGGTAACTCAACAGCATCGTAAATGAATTATACACCGATATTGCTGTGATAAGAGGAAAGAGAGAGAGAGAGACAAGAAAAATAAGTAAGTGATACCCAGATAGCGTTAAAAAAAATGGAGAAAAACATAACAGCTTGTCAATTAAATTCTACTGTAATTGAACCAGCTTAAATTGACTTTTGACAAGATAAAGAGAATTGTATGTTAGTTAAGATACAACTGTGATGTACATAGTGTAAAGGATTTTTGTACATACGTTTAATTTGTTTTGAATGTATTATTTTAAAACAAAGGGAATGTGTACTGTTCATTTATAGTTGAATTTAGCGCCACTAAGTCGCAAACCTACTGTAAAAGAATCGTTAGCTCAACATACCAATATATTTACTACAGAGATGCCAACTATTTCAAATGACTGGGCGTAATGATTGTAGACAGAGCCCTTTATCATTTACGGCTACTAGGCCTGACCAATGTCTCTAAGCTGTTTATTATTATATTATTATCATAACTATTATTATTTATTACTGCTGTAGATTGTTCATTTATGACTGTGTTTTCTGTATTTAATAAATGAATTTTAAAAAAAATATTTTGAAATTATGTATTTTATCTAGTTCAGAGTTATAAACGTGGTAAAACAACATTAAACATGCACAAACAGTAAGCAGAAAAAGCTTTTGTGTAAGGACTAGTTTATATCATGTTTATGACACTTACTGTAATAGTTTTGCAGTTTTTGCAGCCTTTGCTTTCATGAGAATGTCTTTGGATGGTTGGGAGTTATAACGACATTGTCCACTTGACTGCATTCACATCTTGTGTGTTTCGATACTGGTCAAAACTGAGGTGCTCAAGTTTGGTCTGAACTTGCTTTTGTTTTTAGTCGCTAAACTAAATATCCTTTCACTGTCAGCATTAGAATGGAAGATTGTAAGAATTCCAAGCATAACCCTGCACAGAATGTCATACTTCTGGTTGCCATTTCCATCCTTAACTGTAGACAGCTGAACCCAAAACTTATCAACATTCAACTGAAGGAGAGTTTCTGAGAAAGAATCAGTTTGAGAGTAAAAATATTGCCCTTCCAACTTGTCAATAGTGTCGTGCTCACGTGTATTGACAAGGACAGGATACCTGTCTGTGACGAAGCGTAGAGAAGAGAAATCTTTGCTGACTTTCAGTTTTGGATCAGCAACCTCTGCGTGAATCAGAAGTTCACTTAGAGGGAAATGTTTCATCATGTAATTTGTAGCTGTAATATAGTATTTCTTGATACTGGTGTAGAAGCTGATCAGGTCCTATTTATATTTAACAATGTATTCCTTGGCAGCATTTCCAATATAAACTGCCTCATCTATTAAAGTCTTGCTGCCTGACTGAGCTGCACGTTTAGATCCTTTTGAATCTAGTTTTTCCTTTTCACAGTGAAAATACTTCTTCAATGGCTTCCACATGTCCAATATTCTGTTGAGGCACACCCCAAATGGTAGCCATCTTGTGTTAACAAGTTGTAGAATTTTTCTTGTTTCTTTGTCATACAATCCTTGAAATTCTTTGAAATGTTGTTTTCTGCTAGCACTCTTGTCCAGAAAATAGTAGATATCTATCAATATATCAGAAACTGGGCTGGCAGGGCAGTTCTCTGGAAGTCTTATGGACAGCCCTTGAAATAAATGATAGGCTGTCGTCTTGAGATGTGTCCCATTACACCTTTACCTATACCAGACATAACTGAGGCATTGTCTGAAGAAAAATTAAGACAGTTTTCCCATGGAATTTTCCTTTTTGTCAGTTTGTGGTCCAAAAGCTTGAAAATATTCTCTTCTGTTGAAGCTTCTTTCCATTCCACCATTGTCGAAAGAGAACAAACAATTTTTCCAAGCAAAGAGTCAAGATATCGTACAACTACTGGATACAGTTTTGAGTCATCTATGTCTGTGGATCCATCTGTGACTAAACTGTAAACACTGCTAGTAAATATGATTGAAATCATTTTGTCATCTTCACAGCCCAACATTTGTACAATGGCTGTAGTTTTGGTTCTAGCACAGCCATATTTTTTCGCTATATCAGAGTTTGGGAACATTTTTTTCTGAACAGATGCCCTGTATGATCGGCCATAGCTAGGGGTAAATTATGAGCAATGACGAATTGCGTGAACATCACTTCTGTATTTATGGTTTCATATTCTGAATTCTTACTAATAAATGTTGTTATCTGCATCGTTTTTGTCTTCGTCTCAGCCTTTTATTGGTGAGATGCCGATTTTGTATGTCTGGAACAATCGTTTATTCCACCATACACCAAAGAAAAATTAATGTGACAAACTATACAAAACGCGTGACTGTCACTGACTTTTGATGCACTGACCGGATATTTTGCACTATACTCTTTCCTAAATTCTTGTTTCACAGTTTTAGTCCTTTTAGATTTGCCAGAAATAAGACAACCTGGTGAACGAGGCCTCTTATTTTCCAACTTGTGAACGATCGCATTGGTGTTTCTATGTCGCTTAGAAAACGAGAAATAACCATCTACGAGAGCGCTGATTGGCTGACAAGTACTGATGACGTAACAATGGATTCCTTCACGTACCCAGTATGGAGAAGCACCGCACTCAAGCTATTGATGGACGTCGGAGATACAAATATTTTATTATTATTTCAAGCACAAACATGATTATCGCAAGTAGCCAGCTGGACTATGTGTTTTATTTATTATCAAAATTTATTTGTATCTCATTAGAAATTTTCTTTTCACCCCTTTCAAGCCCTGGGGGAACAATTTATCACTTTATTATAGGCCTATATAATATATAATAATTTGGGAGTTGCAACTAGTCGTAATATTTGTCTGTATGAATGTATAGTCGTAATGTATACACCAAAATCGTAATGATTACGCTCAAATCAAATAGTTGGCATCTCTGTCACGATATATATATACTATTAAAACGGTAAGTACCTGACAAAAATGGTAATAATAACATTAGCTCTCTCTTACGTCCATTTTTCTAGTTTTACGAACGATAATTGTTTTACTTGGATGATTGCCAGGGCCCTAGGCCCGGACTTAGATGGCCTATGTGTTAATCCAGTAATTACCCATGTATAAGAGAAAAGGAGAGAGACGGTTGATTGTTAGGTTAACCTGTTCAGTGCAGTAGACGAGATAACTTGATCGGTAACACAGTACCACGCACGAGTTAATTCGTTCTCAATAATATATAACTTCAACGCTAGATGTCAGCACCATATATGAATTTGACCTACTTACAAATTGTTTCACTTTAGATCTAAAATGGCGTCACGAAAAAGTTACAAAATGAAGAAGCATTCAAGTTGTATTGTAGCAGCTGAAATACTTGGCAGTCAACAGGTTAAAATATATTCAAGTTAATTCGTAGATAATAAACATCTGGTTCTCGCTTGGAATGTTGAAAAACAGTAAATTATTTGTGATTCTCAAGATACGTCTTAGTAGAATAAACACAAGTTAGTCTATGTATTGGAACAAATGTAATATTCATTGGCACATAATGAATAAACTATAGCTAAAATGTTTGTTTTTTTTCAAAAACACCACACAAAACATTTGCTCAAGACAATAAAGCAAATATGTAGGACATACCTGAGCAAACTGAATAAAGAAAATTTGTTGGTTGGTATATTTAACTCCTGGCAAACCAGCTTCTTGTCCGTGTTTCGCCACATAGTTCAGGTAAGCCTAAAAGGTGGATTGAACGTTATGTTTTTAATGGCTAACTTGAAAACATCACCAAGAGAACATGTTTTATTATAAACGGTTTTTCTCTCTAGAAATTTAGATATTTTCAAATGTCATTTTGAAACTAAAATTTTTTTTAGTTAATAATATAAATAAATAAAATATTCAGGTAGTTTGAAGTTTCTTTTTACATAAACCATTCTGGTTTTGAAGATTTGTGATATGGAAACATGGTTATGTAGATTATTGTTAAGGTAGAACTTGGTGCTTTGATAAAAGTAAATATTCCAGCAAAATGAAGTATATTTATTTTTATAATTTATTGTAATTATCAATTCAGTTTAAACACTACCTATTGTTATGAATTTATTTAAGAGGCAAGCCTATCTGCATCAAGTTAATCATGTTTGTTTTTTCAAATGTATGAAATACCTGCGTTTGTATGAACTTTTACAGAAAACCTCTCAGAGCACAACGTACATAGTCCTAAAGTGGTAAGTAATTTCAGATTAATTTAATTTTTGTATTAGTAATGTAAAATAACTCAATAAAAATTTATTATAATTTTTTTAATGTTAATTGCGGTTTACTTTGGGTCTGCTAAGTTTCACTTGATTCACCTTAGCCACCTCCTTACTTTAAAACCTGCTTATTTAGGGTTAGCGACATAACGATTACATCACTTGATTACTGGAACTGGCCTTAGATATTTTCTTATTCCTGTTGACTAAAACAATAACAGCTGGGGAGGTCAAGTAATTAATAATGCATTCTAATAATGTCATTATTATACACCCACCCTATTCTTGAAAATTTCTAAGGGACTAAGATAAAAAATATTTAGGAATATCCTAGGCCTAATACTTATTTTTTATGACAAGTATAATGCATTTTAATCTTTATAAGAACGTAAGAAATGTATATTTAACTGTCTAATTGAAACTCTGATCATTAATCTTAACTTTAAAGCAGATAATGTTTCTCACCGATTAATATTTTTACGTAAATTTAGTTTTGTGTTGCCTTTAAAAATTTGTAGTGCATACTGGAGGGATTTACACATTTTGATAAATGTTGAGAAAAAAAACGCCCTGTACACTCCATATAAATATAAAATAATATATATTTTTTAAACCAATGTTTTGCATTTTCAATTTCTAATTCTACCGGCAAATTATATTTTATTCATAATATTATTTATACTAATTAAACCCTCCATATATCTGTAACTAGTAAGTTGATTATTTGTTTATTTTGTTCTTAATTTCGCGCAAAGGCACTTGAGGGCTATCTGCGCTAACCGTCCCTAATTTAGCAGTGTAAAACTAGAAGGAAGGCAGCTAGTCATCACCACTTACCGCCGACTTTTTAGCTACTCTTTTACCAACGAATAGTGGAATTGACTATCACATTATAACGCCCCCCACAGTTAAAAGAGCGAGCATGTATGGTGTGATAGATAATGAGTCGAGTGCCTTTATCACCTAGCCATGCCGGGCTGCTTAATAAGTTGAAGCAATGATGTTCGGTTTTATGTAATTCTCAATAAAATATAAATTTTCAATACAAGTAGAATAGTAAGCCCCTATTGCAACTCCTATTACATGCGAAAATACCTGGTTATTGAAAAATATACATAATTATCATAAATGCAGAAACTTAACATGTGCTGTATAGGTTTGGAGCTAAGTTGTCTTTCTCCCAGTACTATGAAAGGATAAAATAATTCATAAGAGAAATTAAATATTTTTTATTGGAACTGTGGTGAAATGAAACGTGTGCGCAGTTTCTTAGATATTCTGAAATAGATTGATTAATTTTTATCATCCAAAACGTGTGTTTCTTACTATTACTTATTTACATTTCAACCCTCAAACGACACACGTGAAATGTGTACAACTAATTGTGCGCCCAGGGCGCCATCAGATGAATATTTTTTGTTTTATTATTTTAGTCCACTTTTATTTTTTATGGATGCCCATCCCTAGAACATAACATAATATAATTATTTACAGAAATGTAACTGAAATGATTGTCTACAGAAAGAGCTGTGTTGCTATTGAAGTGGCACGCCGATATCTGAACCTGGAATTCAGTTCCAACACTTCAAATATTGCGCGTCTTTTTAACCATACTTTCAGAGTGTCAGATGACACTCTGGCTGTTTGTTATCTCCCCGTGCCCGTTGGCATAGCTCTCTGATCACCCAGCACACTTACTGCCCATCAAAAGTTGGCATTAAGTGGTTTGTTTGTTGTTTTTTCACATGTTACGTGATTATTATGATACACGAATATGGTATTAAAACATTAAATAAAATACATTTCGTAATTATTCTGTGTATTTAAAACGTTCTTTTATGAGTTATGGGATAGTAGGTGTGAAAATCATTATGAAATTAAATAGTGTTAACACTAACTGCGGACTTATTATTAAAACTTAAGTTGAAGGCGATTAAAACTATTGTATTTAAACTACCAAATTCCTGTTTCCCTTATTGCTTAATTCAATGGAGTTCACTTGCATTTCCTCTCTGAAATATCAGCATATTCAAATTACTTGTAATTTAAGTAGTTTACAAATAGTTACCGAAGTATACATATTATCTCTATTTAAAATGGGCCCGGCATGGCCAAGCGTGTTAAGGCGTGCGACTCGTAATCTGATGGTCACGTGTTCGCATCCCCATCACACCAAACATGCTTGTCCTTTCAGCCGTGGGGCGATATAATGGTCCGGTCAATCCCACTAAGAGATTAGCCCAAGAGTTGACGGTGGGTGGTGATGACTACCTGCCTTCCCTCTAGTCTTACACTGCTAAATTAGGGACGGCTAGCACAGATAGCTCTCAAGTAGCTTTGTGCGAAATTCAAACAAACTATTTAAAATGAGCTCATGAAAACTGAAGGTAGGTTTAGAACACGTGATATATGTGTATGTATTTATTGGTTTACATTTTGTTTGACGACTTATTGAACCTACATGTTTTTCTGACATCATGAATATGTATGTACACACACACACACACACACCAATAGTGACGTCACGCGTCTGAGTAATCTTGGTAGTGCTGTGCTCGATGAAATTTAACACTACCCTACTTTATTACTTATAGGAGTATAATTAAAATGAATCTCTCGTGAAAGTTATGTTTTGGATTACTTACCAAATAAGCCTGTTGTACCGCAGAGTGGTCACAGATATTTTCCTGAAGGGTATGGTTGCCATCCACCTAAACAATAACATATGCACAGAATGAAAAAATAAACAGTAGTATACACGTGCATTGAAAAGTTATGTTTTACATCCACTTACATCATAACTTACATGTACAGTAAGTTTATGCTCTTTTAACTTTAAAATTCGGGGTTCGACTCCGTACATTGGACGTGCCATATAGCCTAATGTGACTTTGGTCTAAAACAAACAACAAACATTCATTTACATAATAACATACACATGTATTGAAAAATGTTTTTTTTTTCAGCCGTGAGAGTAAATATATTTCATGGCAGTAACAGCAAACCATGAGACATGATTCAAACAAATTTTATGTAACGAACAAACAAAGATGAAATGGGTAGCAGATGACGAGTGTAACGTGACACTTGTGAAAGGTTTTGGAGGTTTAATCTACAATATTAGCACAGATATTAAAAATTGACCTTTAGAAAGATTCCCGTATTTTGTTTTAAGGTCAGCTTACACCTCTCTTTTGTGTGTATTTAAATTGTAAGAACCAGAAAATATACAATTTCTTCTTAACCTTCTGGTGACGAGGGAGACACAAAATGACGAATTTGTGAAATGTAGATGTTCGCATAGTTCATACATTAGCCGTTAGGGGAGAAACTTATAAAAGCACAAATAAACCGTCTGGTAAAACCTTCTGATGATCGTATGGAATATTTGCTCTGAGTAAACTCCCTTCTCCGTTAAAAGAAATGATAATTTATTGGTTGTTAACTAAGAAGCTACACAATGGGTTGTCTTTGTTGTGCTCTCCACGGGTATCGAAACTTGCGTTATAACCTTTCAAACTTACCGCTGAACTACCAAGGATTGATATATGTATATACAAAATTAAGTAGGGCTCGATTTTGCAGGGCTTATATGCTGTCCGGAAGAATTGCGATGAAAATGACTTCATTGGTTGAAGGTGTAGTTGGAGAAGCAAATGATAATTTGACCAATGGTGGCCACGGATTTCTGATTGTCAGAACTAGGCCCCTGTTTAGCAATAATTTCATCGTGTTATGGAATGATTAGATTTTTCTTGTTTTCCGGAATTCTATCTGATTCTATGTGTCTGTAATTGACACATTTTTATTTTTTACCCAGTCAACATGTGCGCGTTCAAACATGACAGAATTATGTTTTCATCAGTCTTATTCAGGATTTGTGCTCTTTTGTTCTCGATCCAAAGCTTGTCCAATGTTGGTTTGTTTGCAGAAACATGGTATCTCTGTTACATTTTTTTAGCGTTTGCCGTCAGATGTTCTTTGTTTAATTTTGACAAACACAGATCTGAGTACTCTGTAAGGTTTCCGGCTAACATCAATTGAAAAAGACAGATTTGAGTGCTGTGTAAGGTCTCCGACTGATATCACTGTACAAACACAGATCTGAGTGTTCTGTGAGGTTTCTAGATTACATCAATTGATACACAGAAATCTGGATGTTCTGTAAATTTCCCGACTACGCCATTGTGCAAATTGATTGAAACAAGATGGAAAATTACGATTGTTTCAATTTATTGCATCTTATTTCTGAAAATCCAAAAATTACTCACAAATTAATACATGATATGACCGCCTTTATTTTGGCATCGAGTCCACAAGTTCACTGCAATCTTTATTAATTCTTGAATCGCGGTACCACACCTTAATTATGACCTCAATAAGCTTATCTTTCGTAGTACAGTCTTTTCCCCGAAGTGTTTCTTTACAAATCGCCCAAAAATTTTCAACAGAATTTACGTCCGGAGAGTTTCCAGGCCAGTCCAGCACCTTTATTCACGTTGTAGTTATAAATTTCTTCACAAGTTTCGATGTGTGACACGGAGTCAGATCTTGGTGGAAAATGCCAGATCCATCTGGAAATATCTTTTTCAATTCTGGAACGATTTTTCTCTTTAAAACTTCTATGTATTGTGGTTCTCGCATTATAACTTTTACGATATGTAAGTCTCCGACGCCATAGTAGCTAAGAAAGCCCCAAAACATCTTCTTCAAGGGATGTTTTACGAACTGACTGGCATGAGATTCTCGAAGTTTCTCACCTGGAGATCTGCGAACATCCAGACTTCTTTGACCCTGTACGAAAAAATGAGTTTCGTCACTGAATAACACCTTTCTCCATTGTTCTTGCATCCAGTTTTTGTATTTCAGACCCCATTGATACCGATTTTTCTTCATTGAGTTGGTAAGAAGTTGTTTTTTGACTGGTCTACTTGCCCTTCTAACGCAATTTCCAGTGATGTAATATTCCTTAAAATTTTGTCGTATATTCCTAAAATAGATCAACCGTACTGCAAAACACAGCTAATGACGCTATCTGTGTGAAAAAAAAGGCTATCAAAGGAAATCAGCGGGTCCAGAAAGCCTACACCGGCCGCAATGCTGAAAATATTGTAAAATGATCATTTGTTTCAATTAATTTGCACAATGGTGTAACATCGGCTGACAAGCACAGATCTATGTGTTCTGTAAGGTTTCCAAATGACAATAAACACAGAGATGAGTGTTTTGTAAGGTTTCCAGATGACAACAAACACAGAGATGAGTGTTTTGTAAGGTTTCCAGATGACAACAAACACAGAGATGAGTGTTTTGTAAGGTTTCCAGATGACAACAAACACAGAGATGAGTGTTTTGTAACGTTTCCAGCTAACATCAACATTAAGGGTTTTTTGGGTTTTTTTATACAAATTTAATATTCCCTTTAATTTTGCACATACGGGAAATAAACAGTGTTGAACTTGTTTTTCTTGTCTATTGCATAGTTTTGTGTTTTTATGTTCTTTAAACTATTAGTGACGTAATTAAAGTGATACACCTTTGTGTTTCATTAACATACTGTATGGTGTGTTGACGTTTTCCACGGATAATTTCAGCTCTGTTGTACAAGCATTTAATAGTATTGTGTTTGATAGAAGTAAGACTAGAACTTTAATTATCTATCAGTAGAAGGTTGGTTTCTCCTACACTACTGTAATTAATTTATCTTGTTTTCTAATATAAATGTAAGGGAATAAATAACAGTACGCTGTTAGCGTCCTGTGTTTCCAAAACCAAACGGATTCTATTGTTTGCGGAATTAATTTGTTGTATAAAAGCCAATAAGTTTTCGTGACTATGGAAGCAAATAATAAATGTCAATATGAAAGTTAGCTTTCTTGTTAATAGAGTGGAAAATCTCTCTCCCAAAACAGGAGAGAGTGGTGACACCACGGAAAGGCTGTCTTTACAAATGACTCTACCTAAATTATCTTCAAGAGAAAATCTATATTTTAACGTTAAGTGTCAGCACTATATCTACGAAATGAAAAACAAGCTATCCATTTGAACAACGGTTTTGATGGCTTTATTACTGGATAAAACGTGACAGTAAACAAACAAATAAAAAAGTCTAGTTCTTGCTTTACTGCACACGTGATGTATCAATCGACATATGAAGGATCTAAACGTACAAAACTGTTTCAGTTTACTACACACTACTCTTCTAACAACTCATGAGCAGCCAGTGTTAATTTCAGACATTTCCACTCGAAGGCGGAAGGATATAAAGCTGGGAAATTGATTACAACGTCTGTACACCCTCCGAATTCAATACTGGTCTTAATAAATGTAATTACAGTATATGTATATATATAAGCTCATGAGTTGTCTAGACATGAAGGTTTTGGTTTTGATCCGACAACGTACAGCACACATGAACAATTTAAGCGTACACGCTGTATATATAGTACTTGTCGAATGATTCATGAACATACTGGATGTATGAAAGTTTTGATTTCAGTTCATAAACGTACAGTACAGTACCCATCCAATGGTTCAAGAGCAACTGGAATTTACGAAGATTTCAGTGTTAGTATATAAATTACACACGCGAGCTATATATGCAGATGGAGGCTCGAATTAGGCTATGTAAAATTACGTATCCAAAGATTCATGAACAAACTAAGTGTACGACAGTTTTGGTTTCGGTTTTATTATGCACACTGCAGTGTATGAGGGTTTTTTACGTATGAAGGTTTTTTTCTCATTGTGTTCTGTAAAGGCGAAAAGAAAGATTTTTCTACAAAGAATTGAAAAGAGGATTTGAATTTTGCCACAAAAACATTCACTGGCAGAGTTAGGGGATTCATTTTTAACAGACCCGCCTCCGGGTTTTGAAAATGGTGATGGGTGACTTTTTCTACACAGAGACCCTGGATATTATCGAACGCAAAAAAAACTGAAAGTTCTATTTAAAAAACACGAATACAGTATATACATGTGAAAATTATTAGAATACAAAACAAATGTTGGATGTTTTAACCAGTTTCTTTATCATTGGATAAAAACTATAAAAACCTGAAGAATATTTCGGTTGTAATGATGGGTTTCATGTCACTGAACACGTGTCTAATTTTTATACAAAATATTAATAATGTAGTATTTTTAACACACTTAACGTCTTGGCGGCTTAGTAACTAGCAATGGTTAAAAATTTTTGTGACGAAACTTCAAAGCATATATAATATAAGGGGATTTAAATAGAAAGACTATTAGCTTACTAATGTAAGTTCGTGTAATGTGTTATGTAAATGTTGTGTAAATATTTTGTAAACGACAACATGTTGTGTTGTGTTTGGATTTTCATTTCTATTATTTATATTTCCATATTTATATTATTGTTTCAAAGTTTAAACTAATAAAATATATTGTTATTCATTTAGGGTAACATTTAGAATTTTCTAGAATTAAGTAGACCAATCATATGTATGTAAATGAAATGTTGGCGCCCCAGTGTCTAGACGTTGAGTCTCGTGCAAGAACGGACATGCGCAGATTGCTCTGGAGATCTGTAGAAGTTTCGCGGTGGTTCGAGAAGTCTAGGCTTACAATATATAAACAGACGAAGATGCGAGTAAGACAGGAGAAAAGAGTCAGACACTAGTTTTATTCAAAAGAAGAGAGTCAGTCATTCGTTTGAGAAGGTTTAAGTGTTTGCTGTGATTTGTGACTGAAGTTAGATCTACAGAAGCTGTGAATTTATTTCGTCAATCTCTACGATTCTTTCGAATTAGTGGTTATACTAAAAGTCAACACGTGTGGAACTATTTACGGGAAATTAGAAAAATTGAAGGCGACAAGTTTGTGACGTTCATCGGAGGAATCGTGAAAAGAACTTCATCGAATTTATTGAACTGTGAATTTGTTTCTGAACTTCTTCATTTAAACTTCGGAATTTCTTCGCGGGACCAAATTCACACCCTAGACTAGAATTTGAGACTTTCATTTTAGAGCATTATATTGGACACAGGCCAGTACTATTTTGTATCGTAATTAACTTTGAAGGTTAAAACTAGTACCGTTTTGTATTGTAATTAACTTTGAAGGTTTAAACTTAATATCTGTCATTGTTATTATATAATTTATGTTATATCTGTTACATATATAATAGTTTGTTGTAATAAATTATACAAGCTGTTATCTGTGTTTTTCTGTTGCGTTTAGTCTACGAAAAACATAAAACATAAAAAAAAAACGTAACAAATGGTAACGGATCAGTTTGTTTTTTAAAATAACTTTTAGTGCCTGGCATGGCCGAGCGCGTTAAGGCGTGCACTCGTAATCCGAGGGTCGCGGGTTCGCGCCCGTGTCGCGCTAAACATGCTCGCCCTCCCAGCCGTGGGGGTGTATAATGTGACGGTCAATCCCACTATTCGTTGGTAAAAGAGTAGCCCAATAGTTGGCGGTGGGTGGTGATGACTAGCTGCCTTCCCTCTAGTCTTACACTGCTAAATTAGGGACGGCTAGCACAGATAGCCCTCGAGTAGCTTTGTGCGAAATTCCAAAACAAATAACTTTTATTACAAGCTGTGCTCACTTTCAGTGCTATAGGCCTAGGTTCACAAACAATCTTTTCAACACAAGCTTTGGAACTACTGTAGGCCTAACAATCTAATATTAATAATATTGAGCAGAATGTTTTTCGATATAAGAAACCTGATTGATTTATTGATTAGTTTAACAGAAGAACTAACTGTTACTGAACAATCGTACACAACCATTCTTTTCTCGAATATCGACCACTCGATAATTCACAAAGTGAATATTTAATTAACTTTTTTGTTACCACTCATTGGACTTGAATTCGATTAAGCGTGTGTGAAACTTGTTAAGGAGAGCAGGTAGAGACAGACAACCTGCTTCTATGGCTGGCTTGGGTTTTTTTTAGTTTGCGCTATTCACGTAGGTCATCCCTAATTTAGCAGTGTAAGAGGGAAGGTAACTTGTCGTCATCACCCACTGCCAACTACTCTTTTACCAACGAATAGCGGATTTAACCATAACATTATAATGTTCCCACTGTTGAAAGGGGCGAGCATGTTTGGGGTGACGGGGATTCGAACCCACGATCCTCGGATTACGAGTCAAGTGCCTTAACAACCTGGCCATGCCGGG
This sequence comes from Carcinoscorpius rotundicauda, assembly GCA_011833715.1. Taxonomy (NCBI): domain Eukaryota; kingdom Metazoa; phylum Arthropoda; class Merostomata; order Xiphosura; family Limulidae; genus Carcinoscorpius; species Carcinoscorpius rotundicauda. The sequence goes on from CM022398.1 coordinate 88,084,699, forward strand.
CCTTCTCCTGTGATTGTCCAGGAGTAGAAAGTTGGATTAAGTGTTATCAGCAGTATGTAGAACATGCGCAGAAGTTATAAACAACAGTGGAAGAACTACCAATTATAAAAGACTGCTTTTGTGCATCTATTCATGTTATTACGTTATTTTGTTTATGATATTCGAGTAGCCAAATATGGGAACGGAATTTTAGTACCGATTTTTATTTCAGTTAAATATATATTTAGAAATGCATGTAACTTATACTTTTTAATTGCGAAATCCACGTCTATTCACTAAATTTACAGAAGATTCTTAAGCGTAAGAATCAGTAATGTACCTATGTGTGTAAATACCATTGTTGCCTTAGGTGAAAATCATAGAAAATGTCCTCAGTGTATAAAGAGTAACCAACGCAACGCGAAGAGACGATATATATTGTTGGCTTGCTATTCTTGGCATACTATAAATCTCGGAAGCTACAACTGGGACTAACGGTTATGAATCGGGAAACTACAGATATTTGACCAAGAACGTTTATAGATTCGAACATTACAAGTCGTTTAACTTCAGCAGATTATCATCGGACGCTACTATTTTTAAGAAAACATTATATAACTTCACCGGTAAAAAAACTTGCGTGTGAACAACCAAAAACTAGTTAGCTGCCCGTTAAGCGAAGTGTTCGTTTATCAATTTAGAATGAATTCGCTCATCGTGAGACATCGATAAAATATTGTTTCAGACCAGATAGAAGACACAATATTGTTTGTAAGTTTGCAAAACTTTTGTACATAAATCATTATTTGTAATAACCAGTATTATAAATTGTATTATTGTTTGAATATTAAGATATATTTATATTAAGAAAGAAACTAAGAAAACTGTGTGTATCAATCTTATTGGCAAATATCGTAATTTCAATACATATAGAAATTTAATTAATTTCTATTTCCATTAACTGATTAAATTTATATATGTATTAAATTATATAATTATATAAATATATTTTAATATTCAAACAATAATACACTTTATAATGCTAGTTATTATAAATAATGATTTATATGTAAAAGTTTTGCAAACTTTAACTTCTTTATCCAAATTACAATTTAGCTCACTTTCAGGCTGTTTCAAAATATAATACAAAACATAATAAATTATAGTTTTTCGCAAGGTAAATTAAAATACGTAACAATATTGAAAATTTTCATTAATATTTGACTTTCTTTTTATTGTTTACATGTAACACAAACAAATTCCATCAATACCAAACGATTTTGTTTCTTTTTCAAACTTCGAAAACCATATTAAACATAGCAAAGTTAAATAAATTTTGTTGTTTTTGTAAGTATTTCATTTTTATAGACTATTTATTGCTTTTTCAGTTATAAAGATAATTATCTGAATAAAATTAATAACTCACATTTTGGTCCACTTCTTTGAGCGGAAATTTGGAATATTGCTCAACAAAACAAGCGACCTTTTCCTGTAGGATTTCTTTTACATCTTCAGACCACCATTGAGTCGAGTTCCCTGACAAGTCCAACTTCCTACCTGCCAAGAAAAATGCCATGGATAATATAAAGCTGTGGACTTTTCTTGTTTAACATTGCTCCATGGTGAATCTCAAATTGCTGCTCAGTTTGTGTGTCATGTATGTAAGATCCAAGTTTGTTTTCTTTCTTTTCCGATAGATGTCTCTTACTTGTATAAGGTCAGAAGAGTATTTGTAGAAGACTTGAGCAGAAAAAATGGTTTGATTTAAATTTTACATAAAGCTTCACAAAGGCTATTTCTGCTAGTCGACCCTAGTTTAGAGGTGAAAGTTCAAAGGAAGGGCTGCTAGTCAAGGCCGCAAAACACCAACTTTTGAGTTTCGCTTATACCGTCGAATAAGGAGATTGATTCTCACTTTACAACGCATCCACGGCTGAAAGGGCGAGCAAGTTCGGTGACGGGGATTCACACCCGCGACTTTCAGATTGAGAATCGAACACCATAATCACTAAGACATGTCAAGCCCAGAAAAAACAGGCTGAACAGCCAAAACATAGCTTTATAAATACAAAAAAAATATTGTATAGTAATGAACATATTCTATCCATTCACATACAAAAGCTAGGTGTGGTTCAGTGGTCAGCATGTCACGTATTTTAACGTACAATTATGTAGTGATTATACAACTATGAAACTGACTACATCACTTATAAAATTGTAACACAATACAAAGTTTAAGACAGAACACGTAAATTATTTCGTATTAATTATTATTAAAAAAATCAGGAAAATCATTCATGTTACTGGTGAAGTACAATGTTTGGTAAGCTGAAATTGCTTAAAAATATCGCTAAACTTTGCCCAAAAAGAAATACATTTTCTCACCCAATTTCCATCTTTTATTTCACCGACTAGGGTATCAGGTTTTATGTGCGGTGATAAAGTTTCTTTACAGTGGTGGTATATCAAAGGGTCCGTGGTTTGAGACATTGAACATGCTCCATAATATCATCTGTGAGTGCATTATAACGCTATAGAAATGACGGATAGTCTTGTTATTTGTTTTAAAGAACCGGGCAAAGCGCTTATGTTGGCGGATGGTGTTACCTGATTAACTTAATTCTGGCCAGTAATTGAATATGAGGGATAGCGACATCTGAATTCTAGAGGTTTCTGAGTTAGTCATTTATTTTAAATACATACAAGGTCCCTATAAGAATATTGTTGCACGTTAGCATCACTTCTGGCTTGAGAACAATAAAAATTTGAAAATCTTTATTGTAATAAAGGTCAAAGGAATCGAATGTAAAGTTACCCTTTGATCTACTTTCGCTAAAATTATGTCGATGTTTCATGACTAACTTTTACTATTCCCTGTAATATTTGTGATACGTGTACAATAAAGTTTTGATTTGAATTTTGCACAAAGCTACACGAGGGATATCCCTGATTTAGCAGTGAAAGACTAAAGCAAAGGCAGCTAGTCATTACCACCTACTGTCAACTATTGGGCTACTCTTTTACTAACGTGGACTTTTGGGATTGGTTGTAACATTATAACGTCCCTCAAGCCTGAAAGGACGGGTGTGTTTGGTGGAACGTGGATTCGATCCCGCGACCCTCAGATTGTGAGTCAAGCTCCATATCTATATAATAAAAAGCTCTCATTAAACGTTATATTTCTGCAACTTTCGTAAAGTCCTACTTGAATGCTTTCCAGTGCCATAGCAATATGTCTGCAGACTCACGCCACTAGAAACCTGGTTTTGAAACCTCAGGTGGGCAGAATACAGATAGCGTATTGTGTATCTTTGTGCTTAATTTTAAACAAACAAACGAATCTCACTTGAATAGCCCGTTATCGTACCATGAACAGAATTTTGGTTTCGTTGATAGGCTATGTCATTTGGGAAATCTATCAAATTTGAGGTCAGTATCATTAATCATTCACTCACTTGAAGGGAAACATAACGTATTATTTGACATCCAACATAGGAAAACATAACGTATTATTTGACATCCAACATAGGAAAACATAACGTATTATTTGACATCCAACATAGGAAAACATAACGTATTATTTCCTGTTTGGCATCCAATATTTCATCGACATTTAATCAAAATTTGAATGAATTGCTTTTTTGAAATACGATTCGAAAAGCGTACTAAATTCAGAGAGGGAGACATCAAGTAAAGCTATATTTTAAAATGCCTATTCACAAAAAAACACTCCAAATTAACAATTAAATCTTAGCGAAAAATTTTAATTGTGAACTTAAATTTATCACATAAATCAGTCTTGTTTTACAAAAAGCATTGTAACAAAATATAAGGTCCGAATGAATGAATACGTGTTGTTTATAGATAAATACGATATCTAAAATGTTACCATAGCTAATGCTCAACAACCTTCCTTCTATTAAATCAAATCATGACAAATTAGAAAACAAACAGTTGTTTTGGTGCCTAACGAAGTAAAAACATCAAATTCTGATGTTTTATTCTAAATTCATTGTCACATTGTATGTAATGGATGCTTCGTTACATAATGTATTTATAAATCACTTCATCTATTATATTAATAATTCACTTTTAGAATTACCATATAAACTATTTAAAGAAACTGACAACATACCACTTGTGTCAAAGCTGTGAGCTAGCTCGTGCCCAATAACGATACCCAGAGATCCGTAATTCAGGTATCTATAGAGGAAGTAAGCTTTAGTCATCACACCTCTCGTTTGTCCGAGGACTGTTACAAAATATACTTAACTTTAACTCAACAAACAAACACAATAAACCTATAGAACTTTTGTTTTACAATATCAACATTATTAACAACTGTTGATCATAAGTAAGCTACCTGCATCGGTTAGGACAGACATAATTTGAAAATATCATAAATTAATGATGTCATTAGTCCAAATTACCATTCTTATTCATCTTAATGACATCGATACAGCTGTGAAGTGGACAAAAACTTTCAAAATGGCGGATATCGAAATTGATTGGCTCTTCACATTGTTCATCAAATAATTTAGCGTCATCTCTCATACAAACTTAAAATTAAAATAAACCTAAAGCAAAAAAGTAATGATGTCTGTTTGGTCTTTGAAGCGATACATTAATCAGTTTCTTCCATGTTCATGCATTTATCACAAAGTGTCAGAATGTGTGGAGTCTTTGGAAAACTGTGTTTACATTATCGTTTTTTGTTTCGTTTTTTCATTATACTACACAAAGTTTAGGAATAAAAATGGGCCTATTGATCCAACTAGGCTGTCTCATCTTCTGAACTAAATTATTGATTTAAAAATATCAAAGTTAGCCCTTATTATTTACAGAGTTACTAAGTTTTATATTAACCTCATTTAAAGCTCTTTCCTCCACAATATTCAAAGGCAACCAAATCCAGAGATCAACTGTCTGGTAGAAAAATAAACCTTTTCTAGCTGAAGATGACTCCTAACCCATTAAAATTTATATTTGTTTTCAATAATCTTATAATTTTCACCATTAAGTACGAAAAAATAGTGAGGTATCAACACTCTCAGTTCCAAAAATTCAATGTTCTTCTTAAGATGAGAAGCCAAACACTAAACACAACATTCCAAACGTTTGGTTTGAATTTCGTGTAAAGCTACTCGAGAGCTATCTGCGCTATCCGTCCGTAATTTAGCAGTGTAAGACTAGAGGGAAGGCAGCTAGTCATCACCGCCAACTCTTGGGCTACTCTTTTACCAACGAATAGCGGAATTGACCCTCACATTATAACGTGCCTATGGCTGAAAGGGCGAGCATGTTTGGTGCGACGGGTATTCGAACCCGCGACCCTCAGAGTACCTTAACCATCTAGCCGTGCCGGGCCTATTCCAAGTGTACTTTATGGATTGTATAATCAAAGTTTAAATGTTAAAATTCCAGATTCTTTTGGCTCTAATATTTATCTATTTTTACTTCGGTTTTGGTTGTGTAAATTTCAAATAACTCACAGACAACTTTGAATATGTTATACAAATAAACTGTTGATTTCTTCAGATTTAATATACCCATAATATCTTTTAAAGTCTGAATAATGTAACACTTTTTCATGAGTTATCAGAAATTATGAACTCAGATTTCTATATTCACCTGCTTATGTTATATGTGCGAGCGAAATAATAGTACAATAGCCCTAACCCTTGAAAAATACAGAGATTCGAAAGTTGAAACGATTAAGCTCAAATTTTGAATATTATGTTCTTGGTTTTATTTACTGCCTTTTGTGTTGTTTTTGTTTGTAGCATAACGTGTTCATTCAGTGGAAAGGTTGTGTCAAAAAGTGATTTGTTCGTTGTTTGAAAACCCATATCAAGTTGTGTCTGTAATTTCATGGAAAGGGGTTCGAAAGACGCCTGGAGGGATCACCTGCTTTAATGGCTCGATGTTTAGTAGACTAAAATGAGTTACGTAAGGGACGCTTAACTTTGTAATTTGTTCTGTTGTGACTTCACTGAAACATGCACATGCCATGAATCACGAGAAGAATTATACACTCTAGGGCGTATAACACAGTATAACATATGGACTTCTAATGAAAGAAATAAAAATATTTGCTAATTTTATTTTTTATTTTATTTGCTCTTGAAATAGAACATTTTCGAGAACTTCACAGAAGTTCTAATCTGGCACGAAGTCTGTTCACTTCCGTAATGGATTTCAATTGTTGTTTTGTTTTGTTTCTGAATATACGTGTGAGTGTGAGAGAAGAGTTCAATGTTCCCAAAAACACTTTACACTGGACTTTGCTTCATTATTCTTTCTGTTATTTGACTTTTCATTCTATTTTTATGTAATTATCACCATAATTTTGGCATAAGTTTTCCAAAGATCAGAAGCCTTTCATTACGGATAACAATTACATAGGTCTCTGGAATAATTACAAATATGTCTCAAAATGTTATCGGTTTAATTCTCTGATGTAACATCACATTACTGTTTTTGTAATATAACAACCTGAATGAACATTAGGCGTACACGAATAGTTGTTTTTATGTTTAACTTTCGGAATCTTGGGTCACAGGAACTAAGGCCCTTCGGAATATCTGGTTGTAACTTACCTGAGTGACACTACATCAACAAACGTGGGCCCCGGCATGACCAGGTGGGTTAAGGCGTTTGACTTGTAATCTGAGAGTCGCGGGTTCGAATCCCCATCGCACCAAACATGCTCGATCTTTCAGCCGTGGGGGTGTTATAAAGTAACGGTCAATCCCACTATTCGTTGATAAAAGAGTAGCCCAAGAGTTGGCGGTGGGTGGAGATGACAAGCTGCCTTCCCTCTAATTTTACACTGTTAAATTAGGGACGGCTAGCTCAGATAGCCCTCGTGTAGCTTTGCGCGAAATTCAAAAACAAACAAATAATCAACAGACGTGTTGGCACAATGAGCGATTTGACCACGCAATTCAAGGAACAACAAGTATATTCGCGGTTGTTACAGGTTAAATCTTTAGAATACGCGTGAATACAGAATACTAGCTGTGGAGTAGTGGGTAAGACAATGTATAAACTATCGTTGTTCGAGAGTGAGACGTATATTTTATTTTGAGGATGTGCTTCGAACTAAATCATGGTCTATTACATGACGTTGGCTTCACTTTTTTCTTTGTGCAATAATTGAGTTTTAGTCTGAGAGATGGTTTTTCCCCTCCTACACTCTCCTTCAGATTTACATCCAGTATATAAATATATTTAAATCAAAAAGCAAAACTTGCTTACTGTGGACGACCAGGCACAAATAATGGAGGACGTAGAATTCCCACGGGGAAAACTATAAAATACAACAAAATTTATATTTGATATTTATACATTTCGTAAATACAGCTTAAGTTTTATGTAGTTTATTTTTTATTCCTCTTATACGTTTGATTTATTCGTTTTTCTCACTCGTTTCTTGACAATGAAGAGTTAATATACCATATAATAGATATTACAGCGTGGTTTATTTTTAATTTTGAGAGTTACCAAACGTTTAGCCCCAAAGTTGACAAAAAAACGGTATATATTAAAAATATTTTAATTTTGCTCATTCGTAGTTTCAAGTTACAATGTGGATATCAAGATACTCTGAAAACTTAAAGTAAAAAAACAAAACAACAAATAATTAATTTTAAAGAAATTAAATCTAGCTTCTATCTCACTTACTGACGTCATTTCCGGAGGATTGGTAGAAGGCATTGACCATCAACGGCTGCACGTACCAATCCCTAGGTAGAACGAAGACAAATTATTCACTAATAATCTTTGAATTCTAGGGAATAATAACTACAGAAGATAACGGAACTTAAAATTTTCGGTTCATTTCTCAGAATTATCGAGCAAAACTGCACTGGGACTATCTGAGTATAACAGTCTCTAATTAAATTTGTAAACATTGTTAAAAATTATAACACACAAATGGCCAAACTAATGACATGAACTGAAGTGAAGTATTTCTATAAACGTCCCGGCGAGGCCAGGTGGTTAGGGCGTTTGACTCATAATGTGAGGGCCGCGGGTTCGAATCCACCCCACACCAAACATGCTCGCCCTTTCAGCCGTGGAGACGTTATAACGGTACGGCCAATCCCACTATTCATTGATAAAAGAGTACCCCAAGAGTTAGCGGTACGTGGTGATGACTACCTGCCTTCCACCTAGCCTTACACTGCTACATTACAGATGACTAGCGCAGGTGGCCCTCGTGTAGCTTTGCGCGAAATTCAAAAACAAGCAAACAGTTTCTATAAACGACTTAACCAAAATTCCCTTAAATATAAAAAAAGATGTGGCCTCGATGTAGAGATACAAGTGTAGAGGATGACGTTTCGAAAGGCGGAAGGCGATTCTATAAAGTTTCATGATTACTTTGCCTACACAGTCTATCAATGAAGATGTGACCTAAAGGGGTTTCTTCAACTCGAGGCATGATGATAGATAAAAAAATACGCGACCCTTTTTACTAATGAACGAGTTTTTTGCCATAAAGTTCTTATCAATGCTATAAGTGTAGTTATCAGTTTGGCCACCAGGTTTGATTTCATTTTTCCAAGTCGCATACTCGATCATTTTTAGCTGCACCTTTTTTTCTCCACATCTAATGTGTTTTTAATTGGATATCGTGATTTTCTTTTTTTAATACATACCAGATAAGACAGTGACACTCCAAGGAAAAAAAGGAAGAAAAATTTATTAAAATTGGAGGTTTTATATCTCATGTATTTCTTGATTGATTGCTTCCAAATTTGATATGTAACGTAAGGTTCCAGTAGTGCATGTCCTCTGTAAATACACTGCTGGCAAAAACCTTAAGGCCAATTAACATAAAGAAACAATATGCATTTTGTGTTGTTAGTTAGACTTAACTACTTATTTGAGTAGAGCTTCGAAAGATAAAAATAAGTAAAGGGAAAATAAAATTTGTATTATAGAATGTGCTTAATCCCATAGTGGGAACAAAAACATTGACAAACAATGGCTGCCGGAACACAATTTCTGTGTTATTTGAGAAGATTCGACGACACCTAACGGGTGTTTTATATGACTTTAATACTTCACAATAAAATGTAGGATCATTCATCATGTATTGTGTCACAATACATTTTAGCATTTAATAGGGAAAATGTAAACACTATAAAATTAGCCTAAATACCCGTGGTTAAAAGTTTAAGATCATACCAACAAAAAGTCCTAAACAGGGAAGGAAATGCCCAACAAGAGGTCTCAGTAGTGAGTTGCACGGCCGTCAATGCAAATAACTGCAAACATTCGCTTTGGCATGGTCGATATAAGCGTTTGCAGAAAGCTGGCTGGAATGTTATTTCAAGTGGTGAAGATGGCTTCACAAAGATCATGCACTGTTTGGAATTGATGTCCATTCCCATAGACTTTCCTTGCCATCCACCCCCAAATATTTTCAATGGGGTTCAGTTCGGGCGAACACGCTAAATGCTCCAAAAGAATCACGTTATTCGCCATGAAAAACTTCTTTGTCTTGCAAGCATTGTGGATTGCAGCGTTGGTCTGCTGGAAGATCCAGTCATTTCCACTCAACGAGGGCCTTCAGTCAATAAAGATGCTCTCTCCAACATGCCAAGGTAGCCAGCTGCTGTTTGATGTCCCTGTATAACCTGAAGCTCCATTGTTCCATGGAAGGAGAAAGCACCCCAGATCATGATGGAACCTCCTCTACTGTATCTTGTAGAAAATATCTCTGGTGGGATATTGTTTATGTACCAATGAATTTAGAAGCTATCTGGACATTCCAGGTTAAATTTTTTATCGTCAGAGAACAAAACCTTCGTCTACTTTTCTGTCCCATATTTGGTGCTTCTCAGCAAAGTTTAACCGAGTTGTTTCTTGGTGTGGAAGGAGGCGTGACCTCGTAATCTGAGGGTCGCGGGTTCGAATCCCCGTCAAACCAAAGATGCTTGCTCTTTCAGCTGTAGGGGGCATTATAATGTGACTCTCAATCCCACTATTCGTTGGTAAAAGATGGCGGTGGGTGTTGATGACTAGCTGCCTTCCCTCTAGTCTTACACTGCAAAAGTAGGGATGGCTAGCGCATATAGCCCTTGTGTATAGCTTTGTGCGAAATTCAAAAAAACAAAACAATAAAGCAAACTATTTAGGGAAACCATATAACAGGGGCCTGGCATGGCCGAGCGCGTAAGGCTTGCGACTCGTAATCCGAGGGTCGCGGGTTCGCGCCCGCGTCGCGCTAAACATGCTCGCCCTCCCAGCCGTGGGGGTGTATAATGTAACGGTCAATCCCACTATTCGTTGGTAAAAGATTAGCCCAAGAGTTGGCGGTGGGTGGTGATGACTAGCTGCCTTCCCTCTAGTCTTGCTCCCCGCTAGTACAGTGGTAAGTCTACGGATTTACAACGCTAAAATCAGAGGTTCGATTCCCCTCGGTGGGCTCAGCAGATAGTCCGATGTGGCTTTGCTATAAAAAAACACAAACACAAACCCTCCAGTCTTACACTGCATAATTAGGGACGGCTAGCACAGATAGCCCTCTAGTAACTTTGTGCGAAATTCCAAAACAAATAAACCATATGACAGATGGCTCTCGAAATCCCTGTGTATCTTTAACAACCTTTGGTAACAACCCTACTCATCTTTCACAACAGTAATCAAGTACATACTTTTCTTTGTCTACAGTCCTGGTCATTTTTTCTAATTCTTTTTTCATCTCATAACGGTTCATCCTTAAGACGTTATCCAGAAAATCTCCAGGTTTAATCTCCAGCTACGAATCATATTAGAAGAACATTAATAGAGTTAAAACTATTAATATCTGAAACTTTCCATGATTTCAGTGCATTATAAAGTTAATAATGCTAAATTTAGAGCTAGAAAGAAAATCACATTCTTTTTTTAATTCTCGAAATGAAACGTTTATAATGACAGCAAAATATCGCTTTATGATTACACAGTATTCATAAGTAATAACAGTTCAGTTTATCGGAATTATACATTAATACGAAAAGCCGTATTGCCAAACTGGTATCAATAACACGCCCTTAACAACAACCAGAGTTAGTTTGGAACAGTTAATTAGATCAAGGTTCGTTAAAGTACCACGCAGACAAAAAAAACATCTGCTTTGAAAATTAACAGACGTGTAAAAAACGTTTTTTTTGTTTTGTTTTTTAGGTTTAATGATGGGAGAGCGGTTCGTAGTGAATAATAACCTAACTGCTTATCTTAAAACGAGAACATTATGCTGGTTCTACGTTTGAACGGAAACTCTTTCCTTGTTGTTCTTGAAAAATTATTTACTCTAGGAAAGGAGAACAACGTAGCTGGCTTTTATTTTTATACGAAGTGTAAACAAAAGAAAGCGTATATTTCAATTTATATTTCAAATTATTTTCGTATTTTAAACCCTTGAAATTTCTTTGAGCGATAGATATCGTAAATGTAATCTAAGCTTTTTTCTTCAGTTTATAAAAAACTATTAAATAGAAATTGATCAAACCGTCATACATCTATTACTCAGATAGGAAACTAAAAGGGTAAGTACCCCCTTATAATCATGGCTGAGTTGGTCAGGGTCCAGGATATAGCTAGGATAGGCAATTTTCTCCCTCATTCCTTTAAGCTGTAACAACATGTAGTAGAAATACTTCATTAGTTTGATTTTAAATGTTTCGATAAGAGTTTTCTAATTTTTTTACAATTATACATACTTACAAATGTGTATCGGTAACAAACATTTCGAGCTATAGAATGTTGTGTTAGAGTTTGAATAAACTTTCATTTGAAAAATAATGTCTATCTACTTCTTTATCTTTCCTTATTTCATAATAAAACGTCTAAATATTACAGACAAATTTTGAAAGAACACCTGGTCTGAACGTATAGCAATTTTAATAAAATTATTATAACATCAAATAAACATTTTATTCACTTCAGTTTGAAACAGAAAAACAATAACACTGGTTTACAAAAAAATATTTTTTGTCCGAGGCAAGAATGTGAATAGGTGTTTTTTACTAATTTGGGTGCGCTGAATTCAAATTTATAAACAGTTTTGCTCTATCACCTCTAGTTTTCTGGCTTTTAAATAGTCTTTTTAGTATATACGGAGTATATACGTGCTTATTTCAACAGTTGCAGCAGCTTATTACAGATAAAACAGGATAGATAAAGAACATTGACGGAATAAATATACTTGGATGACACAATGTACACAATTTATAGTACCGCAGACAGTTAGAAGTGTGTTTTCTTAGATGATCTGGTGTATTTTGCCTCCGGGATGTCACGCAAGAGCATCCAGCAGAAGTCTCCCATCATGCTGGGGTTCCACTTGCCTTGATAGTTGCTCTCCATCTTCGTAATGTCTTGGTGGAATCTTTCTCCGTGCTCATCACTCACTGCTCCAAGGTTTGGAGGGAAAAAGTTGAGGTGGGAATGGAGAAAATGAATTTTGAGTGACATTCGGCATCCCATATCCTCATAAGTCTTTAGCAACTTCTCAATACAGGCTTGGTAATTTGGTACGCGTGTGTTACCAAGGAAGCCACTACAGACTGACTTAAATGCTTCCCATGCTCTCAGTTCCTTTAAGGTAAGAAGCTCCTCAAAATCAGTATCCTTCAGCACTTCTCGGATTTGAGGTCCGACAAAGATGCCCTCTTTGAGCTTAGCAGCACTGAGACCTGGGAACACAGTTGACAAGTGTTGGAAGGCAGCACCATTTTTGTCCATGGCCTTCACGAAATTCTTCATCAAACCAAGCTTGATGTGAAGAGGAGGAAGAAGCACCTTCTTCATGTCAACCAGAGGATTCTCCTTGACGCTGTGTTTGCCAGGAACGAAAGTGTTTCTAGACCCCCAGTCTTTCTGCTTGTAATGCTGGGATACAGCTCGACTATCCCAGAGACAGAGAAAGCAACAGTACTTTGTGAAGCCCGCTTGCATACCCATAAGAAGACCAATGACCTTGAGGTCCCCACACAGACTCCACTGGTACTGGTTGTAGTTAACAGCTTCTAAAAGAAGCTCCATATTGTCATAGGACTCCTTTAGATGGACAGAGTGTGCAGTGGGATTGCTGGGATATTTATTCCCGTTGTGCAGAAGCACAGCCTTGAGACTTCGCTTGAAAGAGTCTATGAAAAGACGCCAGTCTGAAGGATTATGTGGCAAACCAAGGAAAGTGAACAAGCCAGGTACATTTGTGCAGTAGCACAACTTGTTTTCCATGTCGAAAAATGAAGCAAGGTCTTTGTTCCGATTCCTGAAACTGGTGATACGTCTTGATATATAGCTATATATATAATGTAATGCTATCACTTACATTTATTGCATAATAACTAAAAAAGAAGACATAAGTCACACAATATTAGAAATTAACCCTGAATGCATATACGCCTTTATGTACAGTATGCATATCTAAAAAACTAGAGGTGATGAGTAAAAACGGATTTCAAATCTGGTTAAAACAGCTATTTTTGTGCTTGTCTCAATTTCTTTGTAAACCATTGTAATTTTTGAAATAATTAACAAATAAAAGAGTAAATAAAGCGGATTTAGGGCAACATTTTCTCTGTGTAAAATAACACCGTACAGTGACTAATTTAAATGGGTAAAATAGATACTTCTTCCAACACAAAAAAGAAAGAAAAAAACGTGTTTTATTATACCTGTTTTTTACACCTTTCAGTCGTTTCGTTGTCGAGCCAACTCTGAGATTTTATGAGTTGGCTGAAGGCTAACTTTACAGCAATGATTAGCTCTTTAATCTGTAATCAATAAATCACTTGTAAGTTTCGATTTATTTAGATTTACATTTCGTGTTAAAGTTCAGTAGGCTTTAAAATAATTCAATAAATACGGCTTTTATGTACGACTGGGTTGTTTTAGGCGATCAGTATGTTAGGACATAGAAGTCGGAATTTTCCTCAGTTTCATCATTTTGTAGCCACCTAGCGGTTTTAAAAGTAAATCAATAAATCGAAATTACGGTTCTGCTCATTTGGTTCTAATATTAACCTGTAGATTACTAAATATCTTTTCAGAAATAGTATTTCCACTTTGTGATTCTATAACTGAATGTTTCATTAATTATTTTTTAGGAAAAAACAGTTTTCGATCGTTAGATTTCTTTTTGCAAATGCTAAAGTTTTTGTGTAACTCGTTAACCAGTTTTGTGGGTCTTAATAAGATTAAGTTAACCACTGATTTTCGATTAATTAATTGAAAATTTTTGTTATTCTTTTGTTGAAATATAACTCGAATTACTAGAGAGAGTTAAGTAAATAGTGATCAAAATGGAAACCCACTTCTCTGTCGATTTTCTCAGTGTATTCATGTCGAACGAAGAGAGCCGTCAGTGCCATGCCAAAACCATTATTTTGAACCAGAGAAACGCATTCTTTCCATCGTGAGAAGAACGTCCGTTCGTCGGAAGAGTGGGGTATTTCTCGTTTGAAATCGTAATAGAGTCGACGAAAGTGAATGTCCAAATAACGCATGTACTTTATGACAAACCTCCACGACAGATAGTTCACCACGGTTCTTATAGACAAAGAAAGAAAAAAACAAGGACATTACTTATAATTTTGAACGACGTTTGCAATTGTAAAATCGTACCAAACTGAGATATACCATGTTTAAAATTTTCGGCAAAAAAAACCCCCAAAAAAACTCTCAGATTTCGCGTGTTAAATATCTTACAGGCAAAATACTTTGTAACCCTAAGTTTGAACAGCAGTTGTCTTCGGGCTGTTGCGTAGTTTCAGCGTATCAATAGCTGTCTTCAGGTTGTTGTGTAGTTTGAAGAGTATTGGCGTATCAATAGCTGTCTTCAGGTTGTTGTGTAGTTTGAAAAGTATTGGCGTATCAATAGCTGTCTTCAGGTTGTTGTGTAGTTTGAAGAGCATTGGCGTATCAATAGCTGTCTTCAGGTTGTTGTGTAGTTTGAAAGGTATTAGGGTATCAAAATAAGAATGGTTAAAAAATCTGAGCTCGATTTTTATATTGCTTTTCCTGTGAAATTCAATAAGTCACGGAACAGTCGAAAATAACTTATTTAACTAAACGTAAATTAATTGTAAAAGTTATGTTTACCTATAGCTTTTTATTATTTTAAGTAACGACTAAGTCATACCTTTGTTTTCCAAACCACTGACATTTCAATGTATTTATTTTCAATTGGGAAATACAATGTAACAAATCTCTAAACTAGAAATAATCGCACAAAATAATGATGTGACATTTACTTAGCGAGGTGTCACAAACTACACCAAATATTTAGTCCGACTTAAGTTACTCAAACTCGATTTCGGGCTTTAAAAATCGCACAAAAATTTTCAAAGAATATTGGGTCTTACTGCTAACAGAAAGTAAAATAATAACAACAAAACTGTATTCATTAACGTACTTTTAATCTCACGACATTTGAAGTTTTTGCGCTGATCTGAACACGATACCAGCTGTTGTAACAGAAGGGGAGGATGTCGTATTATGCGTACACGAACTGATAAGAATTAAAGCACGTATATTTACCTGGGAGACGTGCTGTTTATTAGAGCAAATGTTTTCCTAAGAAAGTCTTCACAGTGTAATACTAGGTGCAAACCAACTTCATCAACTGTGATGTTAGCCTGACTCAACAGGTTGTGCATTAACTCCGACCAACGAATCTGTCGAAATAAATAGTTGATGAAATACACACCAGGTGATAATTAATCTTGGAAAGTAACTACGTTGTTTTTATTCTTGCTTCACTTATTCTCACGTAAGAATAACGATAAATATATTATATTATCAAAACAGTGTTACCAAACGTTTGGTAAGGCATATTGGATTAATCCTGACGTAGCATTTATATCAAAGTTAAATTACTACAAAATTCTGAAGTGTAATGCAGTTAAAAACATCAGTGGAAATGACTATATATTGTTGTACGTGAAGGTAATATGCAAATTAGTTGAGGCACTTCGAACTAAAAGTCAATTTTGATCACACAGTTAGGACTTTCGAACCTCTAATCCTTCATTGTTGAAATGGCGAACAGCAAAAGATCATAAAATCTGGGTCAAGATATTATTGTTGTCAAATCGAATAACCTAGAAATCCTGAAGGCCCGACATGGTCAGGTGGGTTAAGACGTTCGACACGTAATCTGAGGGTCGCAGGTTCGAATCCCCGTCGTACCAAACATGCTCGCCCTTTCAGCTGTGGAGACGTTATAATGTTATTACCAATCCCACTATTCACTGGTAAAAGAGTAGCCCTTTACCCTTACACTGCTAAATTATGGACGGCTAACGTAGATAGCCCTCGTGTAGCTTTGCGCAAAATTCAAAAACAAACAAATAAGAACTCCTGTATATTCTGCGTGACCCAGCAGCTAAACATTATTATTCTTGATGACGAGAAACCCGAGACACCCATTGGAATAAAAATGAACGTGAAGATGACCCAGGAAGGTCGAAACGTTGTTCTCTCCTGATCAGTAAAAGTGTTAATACCCATACCAGCTGTTCTGAGATACAAAACGCCATTATGTTAACGAATAAAATATTTTCTACGAATGGCCCAACATAACATGTTTCAGACGAATGTTAAAATAATCTGAAGGCTGTCTGAAAAGACTTTATAATAACGCTAATCTGGAGTGTTTACACCTGTGTTATTGGCCTGGTCTGACAGCACTTTCAGCATGATCTGTGATTAACTCTGTAAGTCTAGGGAAACCCATCTACATTGCCTTGAAGAAAACTTACATCTGGTAGAATCTCTTCAAGGTCACTCAAGGTTTTTCGGTCAAAGTTTAAGTAATCATCCAGAGATTCATTCATAAAAGCCATTTGTGAATAGCTCAGCTTCGCAAGCTAGAGGAGAAAAAGAGAAAGATTAGTTTGATGAATAATTCAATTACCGATAGGGTTTATTACACTTGTTGTTGTTATTTTTAAACTGAATTTATTTTAGCAATACAGAGAACTAACTGCCTCTGGTCTGACTTGTGTTGTTTTAGTAACACAGAGAACTGCCTCTGGTCTGACTTGTGTTGTTTTAGTAATACAGACAACTGCCTCTGGTCTGACTTGTGTTGTTTTAGTAATACAGAGAACTGCCTTGGTCTGATTTGTGTTGTTTTAGTAATACAGAGAACTGCCTCTGGTCTGACTTGTGTTGTTTTAGTAATACAGACAACTGCCTCTGGTCTGACTTGTGTTGTTTTAGTAATACAGACAACTGCCTCTGGTCTGACTTGTGTTGTTTTAGTAATACAGACAACTGCCTCTGGTCTGACTTGTGTTGTTTTAGTAATACAGAGAACTGCCTCTGGTCTGATTTGTGTTGTTTTAGTAATACGGAGAACTGCCTCTGGTCTGACTTGTGTTGTTTTAGTAATACAGAGAACTGCCTCTGGTCTGACTTGTGTTGTTTAAGTAATACAGAGAACAGCCTCTGGTCTGACTTGTATTGTTTAAGTAATAAAGAGAACTGCCTCTGGTCTGACTTGTGTTGTTTAAGTGATACAGAGAACTAACTGCCTCTGGTCTGACTTGTGTTGTTTTAGTAATACAGAGAACTAACTGCCTCTGGTCTGCCTTGTGATAACGTAAAACACAAACTTGATAATCAGTTACCCTTTGAGAAACGACGGGTCCTGCGTGGCTAAATGGTTGACGCGCCCCGACTTCGAATTCGAGAGTTACTGGTTCGGGTCCCGTTCAGGGTTACGTGATTCTTATTAGTATCTGAGTCTTGCGTAGTCTAAAGACTAATACGCTCAGCCTTTGAATCCAGGAGTTGGCAAAACAACAACAACAATCAAACAAAAAACAACTTCTGTACTTTGAGACTACGTAATGATAGTGATTATCAAATTCTACTATTCCATAACAAAAGAGCTGCTCGTGAGTTGACGACGTCTTGAGTTGGATAACTGTCTTATAAAGTATTTCGATAATTAGAGTCGGATATGTGAAGATAGCCCTATGTCTTTACAAGAAGTTCCTAAAACAAACACATGAGCCTTTCACTTTCACTATAACACATAAAATGACCTTTTCTCAATGACAAGGTCTACAGAAACTATGCTGTCAGTGAAAAGATTGGGACTAAATAGTGCTTATATTTTAATCAACAAATGAATATCAGATAACATCATTGGTGAAAATGGGGGGAAAAAATCACTTCTGAAACATAGTTCATTTAGTTGATGGTTTCTCTGGGGGTTCGCCCCCCCAAAAAAAATTGACACAAAGTTTGATACAGATATGTATTTCATGAAACTATCATTTATTATGTAAACTTCAACAAATGTGAACGTGTCTATTTTGTTATAGCAAAGCAAATGTGAACGTGTCTATTTTGTTATAGCAAAGCCGCATCGGGCTATCTCTCCATCGAGAGAAACTGAACCCTTGATTTCAGCATTGTAAATCCGAATATTTACCGCTGTCATACCGGGGAGCTAAAATCAACTAATTATATTTTTTTTCTTCTGATACATATTTACGAAAGATGATCTGTCAGTTAAATTACTGTATAAAGTGTATTGGCTGAATTAAACATTTATAGAAATAGTGCGCGGGATGAGATCTTCGAAGTTCGATGATACTGACAAAACTTTAAAATTTTGTTCATTTTGTTAATTTCTTTTTTTGCAATTACTTTTGTGTTAAAGCAAATACACCGCGTACTTACATGCCTACAACTAATAAAATTTTGCTTATTGTCCAATTTAAGATCATGGGGAGAATCCCTTTGAAAAACAAATGTAGGAACTTAACTGCGTAATAAAGTTCACTACAATACTTTAAATCTTTCTAGCCCCCCCCCAGTGGCTCAGCGGTATGTCTGCGGACTTACACGCTAAAATCCGGGTTTCGATACCCGTGGTGAGCAGAGTACAGATAACCCATCGTGTGGTTTTGTGCTTAATTGCAAACAAACAAATGGACAGTAGTGGCACCAATAATATTTCTGTTTCGTAATTGAAGAAAAAAGTATCCCTTCCCACAAGGCATAAAACCCTCATCTTTATAAGTCTTATGAGTGATTGATCCTTAGACCTTCACGTTTTATCTTTAACTTTGGCTATCGTAAGTTGTCTTCTGTGGAATTCGCAATAGATGGGAGAATTTTATGGACACAGTGGTTATGCTAGACATCACCACATGGCTGTCCCTGATGTGAAACTATAGACTAGAGGAAAGTAAGCCAAATATTCAATGGTAACCACCGCTCTTATCTGACCGAATAGTGGTATTTGACTGTCACTCTTTTAGCGTGCACACACACGTGCGCTTGCGGTTTCAAATTGCGAAACGCGTTTTTACAGCAGTGGGCCACGAACCACAAATATTCAAATTGATAGTCGGAACACGCTAACCACTCGTTAACTTGTTTAACAAAAATAAATTTCGCTTTAAAATGCAGATCGGAGAAGGATTGTTAATTGACTCGTGCTAGACTACTGATAAAGAGAGTTTTCTTCGAACGCTGCGAGGTTATTTAACAATCGATTGTTAGAAAATAAGGATCTTCATAATTGAGAAAACATATATTTAGTAAATTATGACACAATTTGAAAATAGCTGAAGACGGAGTGACGTCTGAAGTAAAACATTATTACCCATCATAACCCCCGTTTACGTAATGATCTATTCTCGTCAGCTGTAAACAAAACTCATGAAGTGTCCTCGTATAATACCTTTACCCCAGCTATCAAACCTGAAAGACGTGGCTCATTTTAAGTTACGTTTAATACGGTGCTTCTGTCTGAACAGAAAGTTACAGTTTTAATGATAGTTTGAGATAAAACCTGACTGAATATCTTTCGCACGTTGAAAGATACAACATCTGTTGAAAGGGTGTAGGGTGTTTCAGAAACAAAGGCAGGTTTAAATTCTACACCATATAGAAAAATTGAGCGGTGTATTTTTGGTAAACGTAGAGTGATCATGAGTTTTCGTAGACTTGTTTACAAATGTTGGTTAATATTTCTGTTTTGTTTTAGCGCGAAGCTATGCAATGTACCATCCGTGTTCGATCCGCCGGAAAGACCTAAAGCTAACCTTATGGATAAACCACCGAAATCTCCTGTGATAAATTATTATATTTCAGTGCACTAAAGTTAATAATACAAAATTTAGAGCTAGAAAGAAAAGCGCATTCTTTTTTATTCTCGAAATAAAACGTTCATAACGACTACAAAATATCACTTCATGATGACACAGTATTTATAAGTAATAACAGTTCAGTTTATCGGAATTATACATTAAAGCGAAAAGCCATC
Source organism: Carcinoscorpius rotundicauda (assembly GCA_011833715.1). NCBI lineage: Eukaryota > Metazoa > Arthropoda > Merostomata > Xiphosura > Limulidae > Carcinoscorpius > Carcinoscorpius rotundicauda. The sequence continues at coordinate 88,104,974 of CM022398.1, forward strand.
AAACGTATTTCAGTATCATGCCACACTTTGAGAGAGGTCTATGACACAATATTTTACGGAATGTTAAACTTCAAGTTGGGACCCTAATCACGTATTTTTCTAGCTAGAAATACAGCCTGTCACATTGATAGCACAGCTTGCGACTTCTGCTGATTGTTCATCACGAAGATAACCTTGCTACAGATAGTTCACGTGACTTCCTTTTCCTGATTTACTGGCTATAATTCTCTCCGTTTGTTTTAGATAAGAGTGAAAATAAAGCCTACCAAACGTGACCATTCAAGTTTTACACACACACATATATACACGTCACTCTATCGATTTTCTATGTTATGAAAGTTTATTTGGTCTTGTTACAACCATTCTTTCACGATAGTGAAATTTTTCCTCCCTGTTTACCAGATAAAGATGAAAAGTAATGTTGGATTTTGTTTTTAGCATTTGGTTCTTTAGATAAGCAGTTATAAGAAATATGTGATACATAAATCACGACAGGGTTAACGTTTTGTTGATAAATAGAATCCCTGATGGAAAATCGTAGAAGTTTCGCGTGTTGTAGTATCTAATCATGTAGTAGTTAAAAAGTAAAAGTTCTTTATAACAAGTTCAAATTCTAGAAGATTAAAAGTTTGGCTCGGTAGGTGGACCACTCACGTGTTGTGCAGGTGATTTGTTAGGACCACTCACGTGTTGTGCAGGTGATTTTTTAGGACCGCTCACGTGTTGTGCAGGTGATTTGTTAGGACCACTCACGTGTTGTGCAGGTGATTTGCTAGGACCGCTCACGTGTTGTGCAGGTGATTTGTTAGGACCATTCACCTTGCGTGCGGGATGCCTCGGGTTTGATTCCATCCAAGCAAATTAAGAAAAGACTTGATTACCTTAAAGATACTGATGCGCCACGGAGGACCGTTTAAGACTGAGGACGGGACTTGTTTGAGAGAGGGTATAAGAATGCAGTAATTTAAATTAAGAACAATTGTCTGATCAACATCGTTGGCGACTGAAACTCTTGGACATGTTAGTAGAACGTTTGTTTATAGTGCGAGACGAAATAAAAAAACACGAAACTATCATACTTTTATAGAAGAATAACTACAAGTTTACGTTACTGGTCAGATATTTAAAGAAACGTTCACACGGTAGATTGATACAGAATGGTACAAGTAAATGATTCTTGTAAGTAAAAACACATACACATACACTTTGGTTTTACGTTGAAAATATAACAACCTGCAGGATGAAAGTAGGTGATTAAGAAATGAAGAAGTAATTAGAATGTTAAAAATAATATATCTCGATAAGCCTTAGCTGAGCCACCTTTCCAGATAATTTTCTGATCTGATGTTAGACATTATTCCCAATTATACGTAATAAAAATTCATTTACAGTTGAAATAATCAAGATTCTCAAATGAGGGCTGTACGTTTTCATCTTAGTTGAGTTGGGTTTCGTTATTCTTACGAATACACGACTCTCGTGTCTCAGCGGGCTTAATATTCTAAAATTTAGGTTTAGATACTTGCGCCGAACAATGTAAGATAGCCTAGTGTGGAGTTTGCACTTAGATAACAAGCATTGTTTAAATATCAGTTGGTAATTAAATCTCACTGTTTTCGCCTTTCATACTATCCAGCATAAACAGGTTTTAATGGTGATACGCGTTTAATTAATATAGGTAAACCTTATTAAGTCGATAGTCAGAGCTTTTGTTAAGAGTGGAAAATAAGAATAAACACCAGCGCCACATTCCCATAAAGCTTGGCGTATCTTTGTCCAAAACAGTACAAAAGTACACAAAGTATTTTGTTATTGCGTTTGTTCTATGAAATTTTAAGTGTTTCATAAACCTTATCTATATATTGAAAATGTCTTACTTTTAGATTCGAATAAATTGAGCTTACCTCTGCAAACGCGGTTTCAAAAGCAATCATATCTTCAACGTCCTCGGCGGCTTGTTTAGAATCAGCGTTTAGAAGTCTCAAGGTCTCAGTTATCAGTTCTCTATACAACTGAATATAAGCCTGGTTCTCCTCCGTGGCGTTTAGATAGTAGTCAGGGCTGAGTACGCTGGTGTCGCTGTGCAGCTGTGAAATTAATTAACATTTATACGTGAGATGTTGTTAACGAAAGGAATAAACATCGTAAAAAATATCTCGCAAATTGTGCGTGCTAATAACATGTTATCATAACGGAAGAAATCTAGGGGTTTATTTGTTTGTTGAATTGTATGCAAAGCTCTCTGATTTAGCTCGTCATCACCACCCACCGCCAACTCTTGGGCTACTCTTTCACCGAAGAATAGTAAGATTGACCGTCACATTATAACGACCGTACAGTTGAAAGGAAGAGCATTTTGGTATCTCAGGGATTCGATCCCGCGACACTCGTATTGCGAAACGAGCCCCCTAACTACCTGGTCGTGCCGGACTTATGTGTTTACACTTGGACAGGTTTGTGTTTGTACAAGGTATTCTAGTAATCTTGGAACACAAACAAGAATGTTATGTCACACGTGCAGAATATCTTCTAGTAGTCTAATTAACCATACCTGAATAAATTCATGTTTATAGGAGGGGAATGTCGCGTGCGTTCCAGTAATACTGGTTTACTTATAAAAAAATGAGTTCGATGCATTTATACATGTAGGCGGATGAAAATCGGTTCCCGTCAGTTTGGTGTAGTGATACCAAAACCACTTCAAATTTTAAACGGTAGAGGAATTTATAGCCAAACGAGCGTTTGAGCGCAAACTTGATATTGATAACTTGATAACAGTTAGAACTACACGCTAGATTTTCTGATTCAACAAAAGTCTTAAGGTTAAGCCTACAAGCAATAGTTTATGAAAAACAAAGAACTAGCAGACCATCGACGCAGAACTAACAACTTTCTTATCAATGATCCATTCTTAGCTCCTTGATAAACGTGTCCAATTTAAAATTGTTTGTTTTGAAATTCGCGCAAAGCTACTCGAGGGCTATCTGTGCTAGCCGTCCCTAATTTAGCAGTGTAAGATTAAAGGGAAGGAAAATTGTCATCACCACCCACCGCCAACTCTTGGACTACTCTTTTACCAACAAATAATGGGTTTAGTCGTCACATTATAACGCCCCCACGGCTGAAAGGGCGAGCATGTTCGGTGCGACCGGTATTCGAACCCGCGATCCTCAAATTACGAGTCGAACGCCTTAACCCACCTGGTCATGCCGGGCCCCTTAAATTTGTAAAAAAAATAATGTATATTTATTACAAGTCTAGTCGAAACTACGCTATGTTTAGCGGCAGTAATAAACGAAGTTGATTTTGGTAAATCACACACACTAGTGTGAATAATGACATGCAGCGCCGGTCTTGGACTTCGCAAGGGTTAGATATATATACATATAATCTTGTTTTTAAATCAAATGCTTGAATTAGTTGATAACCATAAATACGCAGTCTCACCTTTGTTCTTGAATCTTAAAAGATGAAAACCACATAAACATATATTACTTTATCTGTATAGAAGACGACCTTACATTACTAATCTAAAAACAAAAAACAACAACAACCAAACATCTGAATACTTAATGTTTTGAAACGGTTTGTGTAATCACATTCAGCAATGGAAACTGTATAATAGAAAGTTAGGTACATTTGTTAATTAATCTTATGGGTTTTGGAGTTTTGTAGCTTTATCTATAAGGAACCACTTACAGAAGTTTGTTTGTTTTTGAATTTCGCACAAAGCTACTCGAGGGCTATCTGTGCTCGCCGTCTCTAATTTAGCAGTGTAAGACTAGAGGGAAGGCAGCTAGTCATCACCACCCACCGCCAACTCTTGGGCTACTCTTTTACCAACGAATAGTGGGATTGACCGTCATATTATAACGTCCCCACGGCTGAAAGGGGGAGCATGTTTAGCGCGACGGGGATGCGAACCCGCGACCCTCAGATTACGAGTCGCACGCCTAAACACGCTTGGCCATGCAGGGCCACTTAAAGAAGTAGCTATGTAGGTTCCCCCAAGTCGATATTTCTACTCTATTAAGTTACCTGCAGTTTGGAGGATTTACCAGAGCCCAGAAAGTAATCTTAGGTATATTGAACTGCGTTCAGGAGAGTAAAAAAAAATAAATATGATTGAAAATGAATAAAAAAAGGAGAAAAAACCGCCAAAGTTTAGGGAAAACAAAACGTTACAGAGCAATTTAAAGAAAAGCGTAATCATATACAAACACTGAACACAAAATCGAACAAAACAGGAATGTGCTTTTACAAATTTAAAACGAAGAAAGTTGAAGAAAGCAAAAGATGTTTCTGAAAAATAAATTTGTATCCTTCAGATATTCAACATGTCACTCACTCGCTGTGAGTTTTCAATCTAATGTTCCGATATCAGCTTCAGAACTTGTTATCCCCTCGCCATGGCAAAGATAGATCAATATTAGCATTAGAAAATTCGTTACAGAACATTATATTGGTTAGGTGGTTAGGTTTGATTTGTTTTGAATTTCGCGCAAAGCTACACGAGGGCTATCTGCGCTAGCCGTCCCTAATTTAGCAGTGTAAGACTAGAGGGAAAGCTAGTCACCACCACCCACCGTCAACTCTTGGACCACTATTTTACCAACAAATAATGGGATTTATTGTAACATTATAACGCCCCTCACGGCTGAAAGGATGAGCATGTTTGGTGTGACGGGAATTCGATCCCACGATCCTCGGATTACGAGTCGAGTGCCTTAAACACCAGGCCTTGGTGGTTAGGACATTGGACTCGCTATCTGAAGATTATGGATTCGAATCTCCATCCCACTAAAGATGTTCACCATTTCAACCCTGGGGACGTTATAATGTAACGATTAATCTCATTATTCGTTGGTAAAAGAGTGGTCCAAGAGTTGGCAGTGGGTGGTGATTACTAGGTGCTTTTCCTCTTGTCTTACACTGCTAAATTAGGGACGGCTAGCGCAGATAGTTCTCGTGTACTTTGTGCAAAATTCAAAACAGACTGACAACAAAAATTATGCTTGTATTTTTAGTTGTTGTTGTTTACGCCTAAAGCTATAGAATATCTTCCCAAGCACAGTCGTCCCCAAATTTTAAATGATAGGGTAAAGTGAAGTAAACTGGTTATAACTATGTATCGCTAATTCTTGGGTTACTCTTTCCTGATGAAATAGTTTAATTTGACCGTCCATTTACTGTCACTCACGACCTCAATATGCGGGGCTCAAGTTTACTTTTTTCGGTTCTGATGAGCACACCAGGAACCTTCTTATTTACACTCTGTGCACGCTAAAACAAAGCGAGCCTCACTCGACCCACGTGTACGAAGTACCCCTGATGATCTTGCTTCTAACTTGCAACGTATTGTAATTAGATGTATCGGCCTCTTGTTAGAAATAACAACAACGTTTGCTTTATCAATTTAGTTTGTCTCACTTTTCCATACAATGTCATGCATCTCGAAATCCTTGGAGTTATCACGTGCAAGACCCACGTGGTCTGATTTACCACACTCAATAGAGCCAGCAAATGACAGGTTCTTCTGTCCAAGCTGCAAGATTTTAAATACGTTTGAATTAGACGGACAAGATCGTCCAGGTTAAGAAAGGTGAAGATGATGACCTAGAAGGTCAAAACGTTGTCTTTTTCTTATCCGTTCTGAGATACATTTTTATTTCAAGTGGGTTTCTCGTCATTAAGGCAATCCTACGTACTCAGGAGAAGTCTGATATGGCTTTGCTGTATGAAAACACACATACACACTTGTGTGTAAGAAAACCTCATTTTAATATTAACTAAAACATCAAAACATATTAGAGCTAAAAACATTGTGACTTCATAAATAACATTGTACTCGGGTAAAATATACAATAACATAAGATGTGTAAGCAAACTACCCAGTAACCCATATTAACTCATGTGTGTTCATGAATTTGGGAGTGAACGCCTATAGTTTTGGGGCTATATGAACTGGACTTGGCAGCGGACACGGAGTTGTCCCGGCGAGTGTCCTTATCTGTACGGAGTAATCCAGTACCAAGATGGAAGGAGGTATACTTCACAAGAAAAGTCACCCAGGAATGATGGGTATCTGCAAGGAGGTTTTCAGATGTTACATATTTGGAGAATGCCCATGCTATGTATTTACCAAGATTGTAATTAAACGCGACCCTAACCCATCTATAGACATTCCCAGTAACCAATTAGCAACCCTCATAGAATTCAACACGATGAAGACAAACTTCATGTTCAACAACCCCAGCTGTATACAAACAAGTGGCATAAGCATGGGCAACCCAGTATCACCAGTTCTAGCCAATATTTTTATGACACAAATTGAAACACAAGCAATTAATACAGCATTACATCCACCACTATACTGGTACGGATATGTAGATGACACGGTTGCGGGATTCAAATCTACAGAACACATACTTAATTTTTTCACTCACATTAACTCTATACATCCCAACATTAACTTCACATGTAAACAGGAAGAAAGCAATCAAATATCATTTCTTAACCTCAAAATTGTAAGAACCGACACACAATTCAAAACAGAAATCCACCGAAAAATCACCCATACTGGACTATACATTCCTTGGGACTCAGCACATGAAACAAAACAAAAACTCAACATACTAAGAAACCAGATAAAGACAGCCATAAAACTATGCTCACCAGATAAAATTAACGATGAATTAGACAAAATAAAACAATACTTCATCAACATCAATAAGTTTCCTCCACAAACCATAGAAAACATTATACTCACACACCAAGACAGAAAGCAAAATCAACCAACAAAAGTAACTACATCTCACGAATCAAAAAATCACGAAACCATATACTGCTGTATACCACATATTCCTGACATCAGCAAACAAATAAACAACATTCGGCAAAAACTAGTAACAAAATATAACATTCCAGTTAATACTAAATTTATTCAAAAACCAGGCACAAAACTGAGGTCTATACTATGTAAAAACTACACTGACAAACACCACACCAACATTATTTATAAAATACAATGTGATAACTGCCACGACTTCTATATTGGAGAAACAAGTAGAAAAATGGAAACCAGATTTAAAGAACATAAAAAGTCACCTTCACACGTTTCCGAACACTGTAAGTCAAATAAACACAACATAACGATAGAAAACACTGAAATACTAAATAAAGAAACAAACAAAACAAACGTAAAATTAAGGAAGCCTTATTTATACAACAACCTAAGCCCAAAATAAACTAATACAAAGGAACCCATTTATATCTATATCAAAATATAATATAATAATTAATAATAATAAAATAAATAAATAAATTGTATATTCAACATCTAACACCGCCCTCTACATTCCGACACTCATTACACAACCCCTTCCAAACATGTGGTCAGCTTCCGGTCAGTTACCTTTCTCTTTCTTTGTGAACCTGACGATGACCGAAGAAGGTCGAAACGTTGTTTGCCCTTCTATATAAAATATTTTCTCAACCCAAACGAGCCGTTTTTACAAATATATTAGTTACAGCTTGAGTTGCATTATCTTGGGGACCTTGAATGATGGAGGCGCTTTTGAACTCTATAGGGAAGGTGCAGGTATCTTATGCTAGACATAAAGGGTATTCATATTTTAAACCTGAACAGTTTCTTGTGTGAATATGGGTTAAATGAAAGGATTAGAGATCCCCAAAGTTCAAGTGTATACGTCTCTAATTCAGAACTACTGAACAATTAAAGCTTGGTTAGGTATTTTGAATCGAATAACAGGACCGACCACTATTTTTATAACGTTTTCAAAGCTAAAATTGCGAGGCGTTCAGTGGAGTCGTTGCTCTAACCTTAGCCTTTTTGTTTCTCAGCCTATTTCTCGAGTGATAATGGTTGATATTTTTACGTCTTTATCTTGTTAGGTATTTATACTAAATGAGACTAATCGTGTGATGTGTAATTTATGGGTTTTTTTTTATGAATTCCTAAAGATTAATTTTTCAGTTGTGTGCACACCCTAGTTGCTTAGCAGTAAATCTAAAAATCCGGTTTCGATCCCCGGGTAGGAAGAGCACGGATAGACCATTGGTGATGTCGAGAAAACCCTCTTGTAGAGAAATATATATATGCAAAAACGGCTCGTTTGGGTTGAGAAAATATTTCACATAGAAGAGCGAACGTTTCGACCTTCTTCAGTCATCGTCACGTTCACAAAGAAAGAGGTAACTAGTTGTTACCTCTTCTATGTAAAATATTTTCTCAACCCAAACGAGCCGTTTTTACATACATAGATAGACCATTGCGTAGTCTTGAGTTTAACAACAACCAATCAAAATCTTCTGTATCTTTAGGAAAAGAAACGAATTAATTGCTGTTTTAGCTTAGAATAACTACTCGTAAATTATGAAACAATCTTTAAAAAAATTAAAAAGGAAATACTTCTAAAAATTTAGGGTTCGAAACAAATTGAAAACCGTATATATTGACTTGCATTTTCTTCGAGTACGTAAAGCGTACTTAAAGTGATCGTTTTATGCATCTAAGTTTGTAGACAGGGAACTGTGACCGGTATTTGGCTTGAAATACCATGAGCTTATTGTGCGATGTGGACTTCGAAACAGGTAGATGGAGGAAAACCGTTAAATCATTTGTTCAGTTCGTAAAATACGTGCGTTTAGTAAACGGTAGATTAAACCCTAGAACATGCTTCCTTTGTGTAAACGCTTCACGACGTTTTCTTTAAGAAGCAATCAATATCTCTTTCTTTACTTTTAATTAGCATTGTCCCCGCAAACTACCACTGACAACACTTCTCAGGAATATCTCGGTTAAGAGATACTTGTAACAGGAAAGAAAAATGTAAATTTAGAACTCACGTCACCAAGTTTATTACTAAAGATAATAATAACAAAAGACTTCTTCACGACCTCCCTTTCTTATATAAACACAGAACTTGTCGTTTGATTGAATGTGATTGGTTTGTAAGGGAACAATAGAATGACTTTGGCTTCTGACATATAGAGTAACAACCCGGGATTAAAACAAAGGGGAAGACAAAGATCACAAGGTATAAGATTGATCACATTTCTTATTAAGTAATGAAAAAGAAGATGTCCTGTGACCTCTAATTGACCTTAGCTGTGATATACAATCGAAGCCTACATATTATAATTACCAATTTGTTTAGATAACTGTTGTAAAGATGCCCCTGCGGATGTATGTATATGTATATTGAATTTTATTATCTCGGAATTGTGTTCTCAAAGTACCAAGGTTAGAGCTTTAGTGGCGTGGAATACGCTCCGTATTTTTAGTTGTGGGCTCTTTGTGGACATACGTATGGACAAATTCATCTACATACACGCATATGTACATTTTCCCTGATATTCATCACCGAGTTAAGGCGTCTTGAATGCTTGGTAAAATGTGGTATAAAATTGCAAAGAAATAATATGTGATTATATCAGTTAGTGGCATTCCAAATAAAAAAAAGGTTTTAAAATTACTGAAAATTCGCTTTCTTTATTCGTGTCTTACGTTATCACTATTGAGGTTGGTAAAGTTATACAAAGTAAACCATATTGAAGGTTTTGTGACGTGGTTGTACTCACGTGTAATAGGAAATTGGACGAGTTCTTATCATCCCGGGAAATATATGAATGAAAGAATGGTTCAACTTGGTGGAAGTTAAGCCTTGCCAATCGCCACTCTAACCCAAGGTCTGTCTTGTTCCAACCTGGTGTTAGAGATGGCCACTCGCCCACACCTGCCTCCGACAGAAGTTCCTGAAGCTGTAGGATAGATTCGTCTTCTACGCTGCCTGCAGAGGGTAAGAAATAGGGTTAGAAGGAACAATAAGGGAATATACCCTTCCAGGATGTCGTCTTTATTTTTTGAAGGAAATTTTAGATTAATTAGAATCAGTGGTACAAATAAAAATTACATTAATTTATCATAAATAACTCATTAAACATACAAGTAGTTCGTCGCAATAAATATTAACTGAAAAAATAGTTGATTAATGAAGAAAATAAGAGTTATTTTGTATGTTTGTTTTTTTATTTTAGAATTTGACTTCCTTTATATCTGCAATGCTGATGATCGCAATTGTTATAGCTTATGGAATTAACAAGAATACGTGTGTTAGTACGTTAAATCTAAAAACAGTCCTTTAAAATCCTACAATAAAATTGCTACAAACATGAAAGTTTTCTAATCAGCTTTAGAGTTATTGTTTTTAAGTGTCATATTTATAACCGTTTTGTTTCTTTGCTTTGGACATATGTGTAAAGCTACACAAGGTTTGGTTTGTTTTGAGTTTCGCGCAAAGGTACACGAGGGCTATCTGCGCTAACAGTCCCTAATTTTGCAGTGTAACACTAAAGGAAAAGCAGCTAGTCATGACCACCCACCGTCAACTATTGGGCTTCTCTTTCACCAACGAATAGTGGGATTGACTGTCACATTATAACGCCCCAGCTGAAAGCTTTGTTGTGAATTTTGCGCAAAGCTACACGAGGGCTATCTGCAGTGTAAAACTAGAGGAAAAGCACCAACACCACCCACTGTCAACTTTTGGGCTACTATTTTACCAACGAATAGTTGGATTGATCATCACATTATAACGTTTTCACGGCTGAAAGGGCGAGCATGTTTGGTGCAGCGGGAATTCAAACCCACGATCCTCAAATTACGTGTCGAGCGCCTTAACCAACTGGCCATGTCGGGCAGCCACTCAAGGAGTTTCTGTGCTAACCCTCTCTCATTTCGATCTAATAAATAACATAGAAGGTAACCGGTCAACAGTACACGTCAATATTTGGGCCAATTTCATCTAATTGACCATCACTTTCATGGAGGGCGAACCGCAAAGTTTCGCTAATCGTTTCTTGACCACTTTATATTTCTTTTCTTTTTTTTTAATCGAAATTTACATCTTTGTGGGTGAGACAACAAGGTTTGTACCGTGGGGTAACGTTGTCATTGACAGGTTGTACATTACTAGTAATATCCAATATTACAAGCAGATCTTCGGATTCGTAATCAATGTTGGAATGTTTTCAAACTGAAACATGATTGGTCACTTTTCTTCGCTTGTTATATAGTTAACATATATAACAACCGTTAACATGTACCCTGGTCCTGCAGGCTGCAACTGTTCTTCTATTATCCTGCTAGAATAATATATATTAATCACGTTTCGTAGCCCGTGAGCTTACCCACAATGTGACGTATTGAATATGAGTGAAACTTTCGTGTCACAAATATTGTTTTGTTCCAACATTTCGCGCATAGCTACTTATGGCTGTTTGCGCATAACCGTCCCTAATTTTGAGCTGATAGAATAGAGGGAGGGCAGCTATCAACATAGACATTACCAACTATTGGGCCAACCTATTCTTACAGTGGCAGCTATCAACATAAACATCACCAACTATTGGACCAACCTATTCTTACAGTGGCAGCTATCAACATAGACATTACCAACTATTGGACCAACCTATTCTTACAGTGGCAGCTATCAACATAGACATTACCAACTATTGGACCAACCTATTCTTACAGTGGCAGCTATCAACATAAACATCACCAACTATTGGACCAACCTATTCTTACAGTGGCAGCTATCAACATAGACATTACCAACTATTGGACCAACCTATTCTTACAGTGGCAGCTATCAACATAGACATTACCAACTATTGGACCAACCTATTCTTACAGTGGCAGCTATAAACATAGACATTACCAACTATTGGACCAACCTATTCTTACAGTGGCAGCTATCAACATAGACATTACCAACTATTGGACCAACCTATTCTTACAGTGGCAGCTATCAACATAGACATTACCAACTATTGGACCAACCTATTCTTACAATGGCAGCTATCAACATAAACATCACCAACTATTGGACCAACCTATTCTTACAGTGGCAGCTATCAACATAGACATTACCAACTATTGGACCAACCTATTCTTACAGTGGCAGCTATCAACATAAACATCACCAACTATTGGACCAACCTATTCTTACAGTGGCAGCTATCAACATAGACATTACCAACTATTGGACCAACCTATTCTTACAGTGGCAGCTATCAACATAAACATCACCAACTATTGGACCAACCTATTCTTACAGTGGCAGCTATCAACATAAACATCACCAACTATTGGGCCAACCTATTCTTACAGTGGCAGCTATCAACGTAAACATTACCAACTATTGGACCAACCTATTCTTACAGTGGCAGCTGTCAACATAGACATTACCAACTATTGGACCAACCTATTCTTACTGTGGCATTTATTACCACTCTTATAGCTCACGAACGGCCTCAAACCGCAAGGTACATTTTTGTAGCAATGGATCGCGAACCATGAATTATTGGATTTACGGTCCGATCACAACAGTCAGTAGGCCTAGTTTGGAGACTAACTTGCTATATATGTACAAATTTTACAGTAATTAATTTGTTACGTATAACGTTCTAGCTCTGGTTTAATAGTGAAGAGTCTGATCCACAATAATGAATTTATTGTGTTCTAGGTTTTGTTGGAGAATTAATAAACATGTACTAGTTGTGTATAATCTCATTCCTTCCTATTGCAAGAGTCCACCCCTGGTACAGCGGTTAGTCTATGGATTTATAACTCTAAAATCAGAGGGTTCGATTGCAGTCGTTGCACTAAAGCAGATAGCTCGATGTGGCTTTGCTATGAGACAACATACACACTCTATGGCAAGAACTCGTCCATCACTGGTACAGCGAGAATTCTACGGATTTACAAAGCTAAAATAATGGGTTCGATACCCCGCGGTGGACTCAGCAGATAGCCCGATGTGGTTTTGCTATAAAAACACACACACCTGCAATAACTCACAATATCTTTTGCCAAAGTGAAATTAATTTCAGACGCGAAACAAAAGCTGCACAGAAATGATAAACAAGTACAAGTGGGCATTTCAAACAAAATAAAAACCATAAACTCGTCATTTCTGACGGGAAATCGAACTATCGATTATTTCTGGTTTATAAATAAATGTTAGTTCCCTTTTTTTCGCGAGGCCCGGCCCGGCCTGGTGGTTAAGACACTCGACTAGTCGTCCGAGGGTCACGGGTTCGAATCCCCATCGCCCCAAACATTCTCGCCTTTTCATTCGTGGGGCGTTACAATGTGACGGTCAATCCCACTATTTGATGGTAAAAGAGTAGCCCAAGATGGCTGTGGGTGGTAATAACTAGCTTCCTTCCATCTAGTCTTACACTGCTAAAATAGTGTAGGCTCGCACAGATAGCCCTCGAGTAGCTTTGCGGGAAATTGAAAACAAACCAAACCCTTTTTTCATAATCATGGTTTTTGCCACCTCTAGTGAAATTGAACCAAACTTTTCGCACATCTAGATAGGTCTATTTTAACCCCAGCAATGTCATTTTAACAAATAAATTAGAAAGTATATTGGATTCTGAACAGGTAAAGCGGATTAATGAGTTACTTGGAAAGTGCTGACTGAAGGAGGAACTCAGTAACAAATAACAAGGATTGCCAGCGTACAGAATAAACAAAGTACAATATATGAACACAGATAGAACCTAAAAATCTTACAAGCCATCATAACTTTTCGATTTAGTGGAAAACGTTTTCAATGTCAAGCAGGGAATCAAAGTACAAAAACAATTATTTTTGTAAAAGTGATTTTTGAAAATAGTAATTCCTTCAAAACTGTTTGTTTGTTATTGAATTTTGCGCAAAATTACACGAGGGTTCTTCGCACTGTAAGACTAGTGGAAAAGCAGCTAGTCATCACCAGACACCGTGGAGAACTTTATCCCTTAGCAACCCCATCTAAGGTATCAGGTTCCTTTAAGATTTAAAATTTCCTAACATTGACTTCTACTGATATGAAAGTGTTTTTTATCTACTGATGAGGTAGTCATACTGTGTAACCTGAACAGAAAAAAGTCCCTCCATTAAGATGAAACCAAAGGGTAGATTTAATTTGGAACAAAATCTTACAGTTGCGAAGCTGTGGAAAGAGATCCTGAGGTGAATTTCATACATATTAAAAAATTATAAATAGGATTTTTTTCAGAAAACCCACACACTTTTGTATCCAGTAACACCTGACCCTCCATTTTCATAAATCTCTTCTGTCCCCAACTAGCTTTTATCCCCTCTTCCCTCCTAATAAAAAAATCCTAGAAACGTTAATGCCCCAATATGATCCACATTTCATTGTATTCCAGTGTCACAAGGGGCGCTCTTGTTTTTGATATTCTAAGTTTCCCATCTGAACTCAGCTTTACAATCTTAGTGCATGAATATTTTGCATTTGAAGTTGCTGTTACATTACATTCTAAAAATCGATCGTTCTACGGTGACATCACACTACGTAGGAAAAGGAAAACAACGTCAACTTGTAGTTCTGATACATGCTGTTCCGTCGCGATTTTATACCGCCTGTGTTTTATGTGAGAAAGCTTGTTTATTTGAATATTCAAAACGGTTTTTATACGACATATTCCCTCTGTATTAGAAAGATACCCGAGGAAAACAACTTACTGGTGTTCATACAGGACGAATACAACATCTTCGCCTTGCTAATACCTTCACCATCCTCAAATTCGATAGGCACCTCTAGAAGTTCTGAAGAAGAAAACAAAATTAAAAGATTTAAGAAAGCTTTCTCATTTGCTAGACAGCTTAAGACGGGGCTTTCTACCTCTTAGGGTGGCTGGCTACTCGTTTGAATGTAGACAAATCGTCAGTGTCCACTAAAATGTGGCCCTTGCGGACACCATTAGAAGCTACGTTTTTATAACACTTTATTCAGTTTCTGTTCAATATTTAAAAAAACAAAAAACAGGATATCGAGACAACCTAGCAATGGCTCCTCAAAATGCGTAAACACACGAGTTTATATAATGACGGAATACTGGAAGAATTACGAAAATAACGTAAGAATTTGGAGTACATTAAAATAACTGTGTTTGAGAACGCAGATGAAAATTGAAAGGGTTAACTTTTTAAAGGTAATCGCAGAGAGTATTATGATAAATTAAAATGCACATTTTAGTGATGATACGGTAAAAACAGAATGATTCAACTAAATACTGTCGTTGGCTATTAAAGTATGATGAATTAAGCCTATTTCTAAATAATATTCTGTGACTCAGTTACCGACTTCAATTTGCACTGTAGAAACAAAATATTTTGTTGTTACACACTTAATGTGGCCCAAACGAAAATGAGGTAACCGATGATTTTATCTTCATCACATTGATTAAGTGATTGATTGATTAAGTTTTTACTCAAATTAATTGAAACATGGCACATTTTATTTCAAATAAACTGAAATGGAGAATTAAAACCATCGAAGTTTCTTCCTTCGTTGTTATTCGTTGGATTTAAAAGCTGGGAAAGATAGTGCAGTTCCGATTTCTTTGATCTTTAAAATTCTGCAGGCCACCATAATTGTTTCATACATACTACATTTTGGGGTGTTATTAAAAGTTTACAAATAATTCAGTAACAGTCTGTATTATTTGGGTCATGCTACTGCTGCTTGCTAATTTATTTTATAATTAACTTTATCTGTATTGGATCAAAAACACGATGTAACATAAATTTTGTTCCTGGTTACTATGTGTTATTTCTTAATTGCTTATGTTGTAAAAGTGCAGAAAATGACCATTGTTCCCTTCAAACTTTGCTTTTGTGACTTGGATAATGAAATATAAAAATTAACCTATTTTATATGTAAACACGTTTTTTTTATTTTCATTTACATAAGGTCTGAATAAAACAACATATGAATCAAGATTTACATGTATTTATACTAAAGTTATATTAAAAAGGTTAATAAGTGAGTAGTTTTTTGATATTTGTGACTGTAATGTAAATCACTTTCACGTATTAGACCCCAAATTTAGTCTTTCAAGTTATACGCTTCTTTGTAGCGGCTTTCAAAGTCTAGTATATCTTGGTGGAAACGCTCGTCTTGCTCTTCTGAGTATTCTCCAATGTTCTCCTTGAATTTATCAAAATGAGCGTCAAGGATATGGAATTTCAGGGACATCATGCAGCCCGTTTTGCCGTTGTTCTTCACCAGAATCTCAACCAGTTCCACATAATTTTCGGTCTTGTGATTGCCTAAGAAGCCCCAAACCACTGCGACAAAGCTGCCCCAATCTTTTCCTTCCCACTGAGCTTCTTTGGAAATTCTGTGCACTCCAGGATCTTCTTTATTTGTGATCCAAAGAAGACACCAGCTTTAACCTTTGTCTCAGACAGCTTAGGGAAGAAATTTTGAAGGTACTTGAAGCCTACAGACTCCTTATCAAGAGCTGTGACAAATTGTTTCATAAGACCCAATTTTATATGCAGTTGTGTGAACAACACCTTCTGGAGGTCCACTAGTGGTTCACATTCGCTACTGTGCTTCCCCACAGAGAACTTGGTCCGTTGAGGCCAGTGGTTTCTGTTGCAGTGCGCTGCGGTGTCTCTGCTATTCCAAAGGCAAAAATAACAGGAAAACGTGGTTAAGCCTCCTTGGAAACCCAGGGTTTGTCTTGATCCCCGACAGGCATGCCGAAATATGCCTTGTAATCTTTACACATTTTTGCAGATGCTGTCTTAGAATAATTTTTGCTCTTGTATTGATAAATTGGTTACATATATAACAGAATGCGTCTGGAGAATGCTTGCAGCTTCTAGATGTCATCTCTGACAAAACCAGATAGGTCTATGTGTTCACTTAGGTAGGAAGAACTCAACTGAAGTGATGAGTGGTGAGCCCCTGGATATATATTACAATGGAAAGTTCTAGAAAAGTTTAATTGATTTTTGAAAATTCTCGTAAATTCTACAACATTTTAGAAAGTTCTTGTAAATTCGAGAACGTTCACTATCAGCTAGCTACTCAGTGCTGAATCTACCTGGAATGTTTTGGAAAAATGGGTAAATTTGGAAATTTACAAAATCAAAGTTTGAAGATAAAAATAGGCCATTTCCATTTACTTTAGGCATAAACGATTGGGAAATAACACTTTCTGCCCAGGAACAAGAAAAAGTAAATTTTGTTATATGGTGTTATTCCAACAGCAAAACAATTTACGGACGATCCCCGTTTTAAATACTTATAATTAATGTTTCTTTATCAACTAGACTTCCAACCTTGGAAAGGCGTAAATTTCTAAGTATTTTTTCGTCAACTGAATACAAAACTTAAAAAAAAAATCATAATAATGAAATTATGAGAGTATGCATGCTTTGGACTTGCTGTGTAATTGGTTGAGAATTCTAAACTTGCCCTCGACATGCTGTTGAATCCTTCAGCAAACCACTAAACCCCAATTGTTTCAATAAGCTAAAGTATATGATAGGTTCTAGTTGACATTTGTGGGATTAACCTGTTATAGACTGGTATCTCATGCACCATCGTATTCCACTTAAATTACTGAAGCCGTGTTCCAGCGACGTTTCTTAATGTGCCGTATCAGCATATAAAAAAATTTGACATTTTAATGGTTAACTTACAGAGCCGTATGTGAGTGATCGAAACTTGGAAACTTTAAAAGGGGATAAACGCTTCACGTGTGGATGGCATAATTTTAAAATCATATAGAAGTAAAATAAACACCTTATCCATTTATTGTTTGTAGCCATTAGTCGCATTCGTTCTTTAATAGGAGTGAATGGTTTCAGTAAAAATGTCATGGATATCCAATAATTGGAACACACTTATAATACGAAAATCAAATATTTAGTGTATTTTCTAAAACTAATTGAAAGTCAAAAATAATAGCTATAGCTCGGATTACGCTTAGAGTTTTATTAGAAACTGCAAAAAGTCAAATAGTTCTTTCGAACGGCTACTTACTCTTGACCTTGACCATAAGGTCATCCTGCATGGTCTGCATTAATGACCGGATGAAGTAGTCATCGGGAACCGTGTGCTTTTCTACATAGCTACCACACGCAAACTGGTAGAAGTCTTTACAGGGGTCAGCTGTGAGGTCGATTCTCTCCAGAATTCTCGAAGCTGAGAAACATACATTGAAAAGAAAACGAAAGCAAATGGAAGTGATGTCGAAACTTTTTTCTGAGGTATTTGTATGTCAGTATCTCAAACATGTTATAACTAACGACAAAGAACTAAATAAAGGGCCCCGCATGGCCAGGTGGTTAAGGCTTTCGACACGTAATCTAAGGGTCGCGAGTTCGAATCCCCATCGCACCAAACATGCTCGCCTTTTCAGCCATTGGGACGTTATAATGTTACGGTCAATCCTACTATTCGTGGGTAAAAGAATAGTTGGCAGTGGGTTGTGATGACTAGCTGCCTTCCCTCTAGTCTTACACTGCTGAATTGGGACAGCTAGGGCAGATAGCCCTTGTGTAGCTTTGCGCGAAATTCAAAACAAACCAAACTAAATAAAGTTCACAAATAAGTATAAATTCACATACACAAAAGTATTAACGAAAAAAATTAGTTGTCTAAAACTGATACCAAAGAAAAAACAATTTAACGAAACATTTCATAAAATTAATCAGTTTATGTGCATCTGATTTATTTATATTTCTCCTGTTTTAACTTAATAGTCTCCTTTTTCACATATTTCATCCGTTTAAAGTAACTTTTCCTTCATATATTTATCGTTTCTTTATGGGTTTTTTTAATTTCGCGCAAAGCTACACGAGGGCTATCTGCGCTAGTCGTCCCTAATTTAGCTGTGTAAGACTAGAGAGAAAGCAGCAAGTCATCACTACCCACCACCAATTCCTCGGCTATTCTTTTACTAACGAATAGTGGGATTGACCATTACATTATAACGCCCCTACAGCTTAAAAGGCGAGCATGCTTGGTGTGATGAGGATTCGAACACGTGACCCTAACCACTTGGCCATATCTGACTGTTTATTTTTGTAAAATTTATTTTTCATCTGTTGTACGTTATTTGTTGTGACCTGAATATTATTTCATGGTCATATTTAAGTACTAAAAGAAGATGAATGTATTATTATTATAAAGTCCCAGGCATCATGACGTCAAGCAAAAATATTTTTCACAGTCTTTCTCTTTCGTAAAAAATTAAAAATAAATATTTTATCAATCTGAGAAAAAAGTTATAGAATTGAGTCAATTAATGTGTGTCTGTCAATAAAATAAACACGGCTTGCTCTTAAATGTTTGTACTGAGTTATCAAAATAGCATATTAATTAATCATTAGCAAACACTGTTTAAATTAAACTGTTTACATTGAATTAATATAAACAGTGTGTTAATTTACCATTAACCATTAACTTTTTGTGAAAGTTTGATCATAAGTTCCTTAACGGCTTCAAGCCAATTATTTAATGATAAAATACAAAATTTCATACACCCTTGTGCAAAATAATTGAAACAAATGATCATTTTACAATATTTTCAACATGGCGGCCAGTGTAGGCTCGCTGGACCCGCTGATTTCCTTTAATAGTCATTCTTTTTCACACAGACGGCGTCATTAGCTGTGCTTTGCAGTACAGTCGATCTATTTTTGGGATATATAACGACATTTTGAGGAATATTACATCATTGAAATTGCGTTAGAAGTGCAAGAAGACCAGTCAAAAAACAACTTCTTACCAACTCAATGAAGAAAAAACGGTATCAATGAGGTTTGAAATACAAGAACTGGACGCAAGAACAATGGAGGAAGGTGTTATTCAGTGACGAGAATCATTTCTTTGTACAGGGTCAAAGAAGTCTGCATGTTCGCAGATCTCCAAGTGAGAAACTTCGAGAATCTCACATCAATCATTTCGTAAAACATCCCTTGAAGAAGATGTTTTGGGGCTTTCTCAGCTACTATGGCGTCGGAGACTTGAGTATCGTAGAAGGCGTGACGCGAGGACTACAGTACATCGAAGTTTTGCAGAAAAGAGTCGTTCCAGAATTCAAAAAGAGATTTACAGATGGATCTGGCATTTTCCAGCAAGATCTGGCTGCGTGTCACACATCGAAACTTGTGAATAAATTTATATCTACAACGTGAATAAAGGTGCTGGACTGGCCTGGAAACTCTCCAGACTTAAATCCTGTTGAAAATCTTTGGGCGATTTGTAAAGAAAGACTTCGGGGAAAGGATTGTACTGCGAAAGATAAGCTAATTGAGGTCATAATTGAGGTGTGGTACCGCGATCCAAAAATTAGTAAAGATTGCAGACAATCCGTGGACTTGATTCCAAAGCGGATTAATGATCTGAAAAATAAAGGGGGTCATATCATGTATTAATTTGTGAATAATTTTTTGATTATCAGAAATAAAACGCAATAAGTTGAAAAAATCGTAATTTTCCGCCTCGTTTTAATTAATTTGCACAAGTGTGTATACTGACACCAAACCCCCAGAATAACCCTTAAAACACTCAGATGCATCCTTGTAATCTTCGGAACATTAAAGTGGATATTTTCTGCTAAGGTGGAAGCAAACCTAGAAATAAATTAATAATTATATTCCTTCTTAACACAATTGTCGTATTTCGTGAGTAAATAATTTAAAAGTACCCCCTAAAAAAACAAAACAAAATTTTAAATGTATCTGTAAAGAAAGCATATGTGCAATATACTCTGTATTTCGGTAACACAACAGTTCACTCGACCGAATTCTGTCCTGGTTTGAACGAAGGTATTGTAACAATGTTGAAAATGCACTCGGGTATTAATGATAATATATGACTTACCTGCATGAATACATTCCTCCGTGTTGCAAATTTTGGGTGCTGTTTTCGCTTGGTTTCTTATTTTCACTGTGAAAATGAAAGAGTGGGCTAACAATGGCATCTGTATTCTACTTACAACTATTTTATTCATGACAGGGGATAATATAACTTGAAACCACGAGATATCATGACATTGTGAAATAACGTTTTTATTTTCCCTATTTGACATATAATTCTACCTACCATATAGTTCACTCAGTTTCCTTATTTGATAACATTTTAAAGTTATCTTTTACTAACCTAAAACTATTACTTCCGTATAGTGAGTTCACTACGTTTCCTTATCTAAAGGTATTTTGAAACTAACTCTTACTAGCCCATAACTATTACGACCGTATAGTGAGTTCACTAAGTTTCCTTATCTAAAGGTATTTTGAAACTAACTCTTACTAGCCCATAACTATTACTACCGTATAGTGAGTTCACTAAGTTTCCTTATCTAAAGGTATTTTGAAACTAACTCTTACTAACCCATGACTATTACTACCGTATAGTGAGTTCACTAAGTTTCCTTATCTAAAGGTATTTTGAAACTAACTCTTACTAGCCCATAACTATTACTACCGTATAGTGAGTTCACTAAGTTTCCTTATCTAAAGGTATTTTGAAACTAACTCTTACTAGCCCATAACTATTACTACCGTTTAGTGAGTTCACTAAGTTTCCTTATCTAAAGGTATTTTGAAACTAACTCTTACTAACCCATGACTATTACTACCGTATAGTGAGTTCACTAAGTTTCCTTATCTAAAGGTATTTTGAAACTAACTCTTACTAGCCCATAACTATTACTACCGTATAGTGAGTTCACTAAGTTTCCTTATCTAAAGGTATTTTGAAACTAACTCTTACTAGCCCATAACTATTACTACCGTATAGTGAGTTCACTAAGTTTCCTTATCTAAAGGTATTTTGAAACTAACTCTTACTAGCCCATAACTATTACGACCGTATAGTGAGTTCACTAAGTTTCCTTATCTAAAGGTATTTTTTGAAACTAACTCTTACTAACCCATAACTATTACTACCGTATAGTGAGTTCACTAAGTTTCCTTATCTAAAGGTATTTTGAAACTAACTCTTACTAGCCCATAACTATTACTACCGTATAGTGAGTTCACTAAGTTTCCTTATCTAAAGGTATTTTGAAACTAACTCTTACTAGCCCATAACTATTACTACCGTATAGTGAGTTCACTAAGTTTCCTTATCTAAAGGTATTTTGAAACTAACTCTTACTAGCCCATAACTATTACGACCGTATAGTGAGTTCACTCAGTTTCTTTATCTGATGACACTTTTATATGTTCTCGTGTTACCGCTTAATTCAAGCATTTTCCTTATCTGGCGACATTTTCAAAATACGTCATAGATTAGTAGTGGGGTTAGCTTTCATATCTAACAGTTAAAGTTCGTTTTCACAGGACGTGATTCTGATGCATAATGGACGTCAAACGTGACCTTACAAATTAATCTCCATTTTAATAAATCGCACACAGTCGACAAGAATTTTTTGCAAAGTTACACAAGAGTTATATGAGAATAGCCGTCCCTAATTTTGAGGTGGTAGACAAGAGGGAAGGCATTTATAATGTGACAACTACTAAACCAGTGGTTCTCAACGTTTTTGATTCTTTACTCGAGCCTTTCTCCGCCAGTGACACAGCGGATTTACAGCGTAAGAAACCGTGTTTTAATGCCACTGGTGGGTAGAGCGCAGATAGCCCTTCAAACAAACAAATTCTTGGTCTGGACATCTTCGTAAATATTACTGGCTAGCCGTGAGTTAGTAAATAGTGGCCTGGCATGTCCAACTGGTTAGGGTGCTCGACACGCAATCTGAGGGTCGCGAGCTCGAATTCCCGTTCCACCAACCATGTTAGCCCTTTCAACTGCGTATGTGTTATGTTAGGGTCAATCCCACTATTCGTTGGTAAAAGAGTAGCCCAAGAGTTAGCGGTGGGTGGTTATGACTAGCTGTTTTCCCTATAGTCTTACACTGCTAAATTAGGGTCGGCTAATGCAGATAGCCCTCGTGTAGTCTTGCGCGAAATTCAAACCAAATCAAAACTAAGAATAACGTAATGTAATCCATTCTTACAGATATTCTGCCTTAATTTCCGAAATTACCTTTCTAGAAGTTCGCAGTTCTGGAGCTCTCTCTTAATTTTTCGTTTGTTTTGAGCTTCGCACAAAGCTACTCAAGGGTTATCTGCGCTACTCTTCCCTAATTTAGCAGTGTAAGACTAGAAATAAAGGCAGCTAGTTATCACAACCCACCGCCATCTCTTGAGCTACTCTTTTACCAACGAATAGTGGGATTGACCGTAACTTATAACGCCCGCACGGCTGAAAGGGTGAACATGTTTGGTGCGATGGGGATTGAAACCCGTGTCCTGGGATTACGAGTCGAGCGCCTTAACCCACCTTGCCATGGAGGGCCTAATTTTTATGTAATAATTAGGATCGATAGAAGTTTATTTTAGCTGGTCCCTCCTTCGTTAACTATAAGTACCGGAAGAGGCGTAGCTTGGCCTGGTGGTTAGGAGATACTCCCTCTAGGACTTGAATCCATTTACCGAACATACTCCTTGTTTCAGCCAGGTGGCCGATATTATTACCTTATATCCGTCAAAAAAAAAGGAAAAAAGTGTGAACCTTCGAGTAACTTAACGCGAAATTCAATAAACAAACAGAGCATAAGTAAAATTTATTTGAAAATAAACGCCGCTGCTTACAAGATGTCTGAGATATTTTTGTCTGCCTTATAAACTGTGAAAGGGAAAAATAATTATGAAAGACGTAAAGCCGAAACTTCGGGGAAATAAAATGAATCTCGAGGTAAGTGTCTTTGTTCATGTCACCAGTGACATAGCGGTACGTCTTCCGGGTTTCGAGTACAGGTAGCCACCCCAGTGTGTAGCTTTGTGCTTAATAACAAAAACAAATCATATTAATTCAAATATCTAAGAAACGTCGTTGAGACCTTGAGGGTTGTACTGTTTGAGAACACATGAAAATCAGACACTAGATTTAAATTTTTTTAAGATATTGACTTTAAAGTTTTAATGCTGTGGTGTCTTTCAACTGTAAAATGGTTCTAAAGGGGTTAAACTGCTTTATAGTTCTTAGATGAGAGTGTAATAATATTCAAACTGAAGTCCATCTGTGGGCTTCCCCCGCTGGTAAATCTAAGGATTTACAACGCTAAAATTAGGAGTTCGATTCCCCTCGGTGGACTCAGTAGATAGCCCGATGTGGTTTTTATGAAAGAAAACACACACACGCACTCTGTGGATTTGTTTGTTTGAAGTCAAGCACAAAGCAACACCACGAGCGATCTGTGCTCTGCCCACCACGGGTATTGAAGTTTGAATTTTAGCGTTGTATGAACAGAACCGTAAGCTTGTTATTAAAATAGGTACAACCTTTACTAGAATTTCAATAAAGTCTGAAGGGAGAATTTATTATTTAAAAAATAATAATTTTATGAGCAGTATTTTGCCGTTTTAACTTGTTTTTTTAAACGTTATTAAATAAAGGTTTTTGCTTTATAACTATCTTGATGGGAAAAAACGCTGTTAAAGTTTTATAACACTGAGCTCAAATGTTGGCATTTTCATTTTATGATTTTAGAAGCCAGCCGTCTCACGAGCTTATCACGATTCTTTATCACACATTCTGTTTATTTCACTCATCGTTTTTACGTGCACAACGAATCAAAATTGTTTCAAAACGTTGTTACTACAATATTAAATTTCATGTTACTCATAATAGTTGTTTGAAAATCTTACACTCTGATGATAGCCTAAACATTACCCGACATTATTTTTCCAAGTGTATCGAATATACTGTTTGCTTTTTGTTTTTGCTGTATTTATGAAATTTCTCGTTCATAACACAGATGTTTTTGTTGTTGTTTTTGAACTAAGCACGGAGCTACACAATGGGCTCTCTGTGCTCTGCCCACCACGAGTATCGAAACCCGGATTTTAGCGCTGTAAATCCGCAGACGTACCGCTGAGCCACTGGAGGACACAGATGTTTTAATGTGAATTATTTCAGAATGTAATCTTATAATCTGGATATTTAGTTAGTAAAAATATTACATTGCTGTGGACAAAAGAAACATAAATAAAAATAGTTTATTTCTGTGTTATCTATTTTCACTTTCACTCGCAGTTTTAACATAACGAAAGAAACCTCCGAACCCGTACACAGCGGACCGAAAAGACGAATTCCTCTCCCCTTCGTCTAGCATCTCAACATCGGAATTTGGTTTCCAAATTCGGGGATTCTGCCAGTTACTGACCGATAACTTTGTGGATTTAGAACACTAAAATCCAGGGTGGACAGAGCTCAGATAGTCCGTTGTGCAGTTTTGTGCTAAAACAAATAAACAGCAACAAACAAACACGAAAATTTAGATATTAATAAAACATGGCGCGATTTTGTGCCTTTCTCTCACACGTTTGTTTTTCTACGTCGTCGCGATTTCTCGAAACATTTATTTTATTTTCAAATTCGCGATAAGGAAGTGTAAATGCAGGCTTTCTTACATAGCTCTCTCTTAAAAGTGTTAGTACTGAATGCGTTAAATTGGTGGTGAATGAGTTTAGAAAAACATACACATAAATAAATTCTTAATGAAATGTATATTGTCATAAAATAATTTCGGTAAATTTTCGTTAAACAATTGACGTTACGTTTTAATTTGTTGTTTGTTCACAGAGAGGCCAGAAAACCGTGATTGGTTTCACCTGTTTTCCTAATGTGTATAAATATTTTATTTTCCGACTTTTTCAATCTCGCCTGCATCTTTGACGTTCTGACATACATTGTTGAACAATACAAGTTTGTTGACTCATTACATAAGTTTAGTTCTTGGTACGTTTAGGTTTCGTGTTATTGTTTACTCGTGGGCACCGGAGTCACGTGTCTCAAGATGGTGACAAAAGACCGCGTATTATTCAAGCAACAATTGATTGCTATTTGTCAGAACTCTATATGTAATCTTTTTGTTTCTCGCAAATATGTTATTAAAAAGCTTTGTAAACACTGATCGCGGTTACGAACACGAGAAGCAATTGAATTAAACACGAATCTTTCTGGTATGTTGTCGTAGCGAGTTTCACGAGATCTTGTTGGATTTGTTCATGTCAATGTTTCCTTTTTTTATGGTAGTTGTAATTGAAAATCTAATCTAGGCCTTCATGGGACTGACTTCAAGATCTGCTTCACTTCTTAATACTTTACGAATCGATGTAAACAAATTACTTTGACTTTTTTTTTTCTCAGTTACGTTGTACTAGGACGTTTTACTGGATTGGTTTGGTGTGAATTTCTCGCAAAGCTACATGAAGGCTATCTGCGCTAACCGTCCCTAATTTAGCAGTGTAAGACTAGAGGAAAGGCAGCTAGTCATCACCAATTCTTGGGCTACTGTTTTACCAATGAATAGTGGTATTGGTCGTACATTATAACGTCCTCACAGCTGAAAGGGCAAGTATGTTTGATGTGACGGGGATTCGAACCTGCGACCCTCAGATTACAAGTCGAGTGCCTTAACCACCTGGCCATGTCAGGCCGTTTTACTGGGAATCACAAGTTATTTTTACAAGCCTGAAGGTACTTTGTTTATTTTTACATGAACACCGCTGTTTGACGTGAACAACATGAAAATCACATTTAAGTAACATTTATACTCGTTATGAAACATTATTGGAAACCATCATCCATCATTCAAGCCTAGTGTGTAGTAATGTTATTTACGTAGTGACAACATAACACCACATTAATACTTCTAAAGCGAATATTATTGATAATAAAATTCGTGTGCTTGAAGCGCCACTTTCTAAAAAAATATAATAATATTTATTATTTACACGTGGAAAGTTAGAAGAAAATTCAGTAAGAAATTTAATAGGCCCCGGCATGGCCAGGTGGTTAAGGTGCTCGACTCATGATCTGATTATCGAGTGTTCGTATCCCCGTCGCATTAAAAATACTCGCTCTTTCAGCCGTTGGGGAGTTATAATTTTACGGTCAATCCCACTATTAGTTGGTAAAAGAGTAGCCCAAGAGTTGGCGGTGGGTGGTGATGACTAGCTGTCTTCCCTCTAGTCTTACACTGCTAAATTAGGAATGGCTAGCGCAGACAGCCCTCGTGTAACCTTGCGCGAAATTTAAAAACAAACGAACAAACAAACGTAATTGACACAATTTGTAGACAAATAATTTTTAAAATAGCGATTTGTTTGAACTTCGCGTGAATCTGCTCGACGACTCTCTGTGTTAGGCGTCCTTGTATCTGCATTGATAGAAGTGAATACTATCTACTGCTAACGATCGTACGATCGACCATAACATCATAGCGCCCCCATGAATGAAAGGACAAGAATGTTCGGTGACGGGATTCGAATCCGAGACCTACTTAATACCAATACATCGAGTACCCTCACCACCAGGCCATGCCAAGTACTTACCATAACAACGTAAAAGACGGGGCTTACCAGACAAAATGTATTGACACAAATTTTTCAAACAAAAATTTAACATCATGTGATTTCAGTGTTAATTGTGGATGATAATAAATGATGTCACTAGAAATAAAGTTATCGTGTAATTTCTTTTATTCAAGCCTCTGCCCCGTCGTCTTTGTTAGTTTTTTATATTTATATTTATTTATAAAAATACCGCACTATTATAGTAAAAAAAATATTTAGCCTTTACAACGGTAACTGAGACGAGTAACCCAGTAATTTCTAGAGATAGATATATACTTACCTTCGATCAGTATGTTAACCAATACTAAAACCATACATGCGACGAAGAGAAAAATTGATATGACCACCAGAGTGCGCTCGAAGCCGGTCCGTCTTCCCCACCAAAGACACTTATTACTGAAACAAAATGAAAGAAAACAAACTATGATCATTTTTGACATAGAATGTTTTATTATATTTGTTACTTAGATAAATTAATATGTAAATATACTAAACGCATATATATATATACAATTTACAATTATAACTTTGATCAATCATCTACAAATCACTTAAATCCTGAACTGAAATAAAATTAAAGTGTATATGCGTAAAAAGAAAAAGAAAATAAATTGTATTATAATTTATTAGAGTTTGGTTTGTTTTGAATTTCTCCGTCCCTAAATTGGCAGTGTTAGACTAGAAGGTTTGGTTTGGCTTGTTTTGAATTTCGCGCAAAACTACTCGAAGGCTATCTGCGCTAGCTTTCCATAATTTAACAGTGACTAAAGGGAAGGTAGCTAGTCTGAACTACCCACCGTCAACTCTTGGGCTACTATTTTATTAACGAATAACGGGATTGACCATCACTTTATCCCGTCCCTACATATAAAAGAGCGAACATGTTTGGTGGGACGGAGATTCGAACCTGCGATCCTCGTGTTGCGAGTCAAGCGTCCTAATTACCTTGCTATACCAGGGCTAAGTTTTGTTTGATATAAAGCAAAGCGACATATGGCTGTATATTGCGTCAGCTGCGGTAAATCGGACTCCTTATTTTAGTGTAAGTCCGTGAACTTGTCGCTGTTTCCCAAGGGTACGCGTTAAGGCGTGCACTCGTAATCTGTGGGTCGCGGGTTCGTGCCCGCGTCGCGCTAAACATGCTCGCCCTCCCAGCCGTGGGGGTGCATAATGTGACGGTCAATCCCACTATTCGTTGGTAAAAGAGTAGCCCAAGAGTTGGCGGTTGGTGGTGATGACTAGCTGCCTTCCCTCTAGTCTCACACTGCAAAATTAGGGACGGCTAGCACAGATAGCCCTCGAGTAGCTTTGTGCGAAATTCCAAACAAAAAACAAGGATTGTTATATTCAGTTTGGACGGGGCAACTGTATAGTGGCCTAGGCCATTATATCATTTATTTTTCTGAACCATGACTGTTGGATTGTGAATTGGATTACAGAGATAGTTATTATTAGATCAGTGTTATAGGTAAGGGTTAATTTCATAAAATTATTCGTTTTTTAACACTGCTTATACATTTTATTTTTCGTCGTGCTTAATTATTTATTTACCATATTTTATATTGGTTGTATTTGAATTAACATCACTATCATTTACATAAACTGGAGAACCAGCAAGCTAGTTTTATAAAACCACAGCGTCAAAGGGAGAAAACTGCATTGGTACTTTTAAAGAGTCCATGAGTGATAGTAAAGAATAAACTCTCATTGATGTTTGTTTCATGTTATTAACGCTTTAACACAAAACAGATAACTGAATGCGTCTTATTTATAAAAAGTGTTATAATCTACACAACGATTTTCAGTTCCAACATTATACCAATTATGCAATAACGTTAATATTAGCTTCTATTTAGCAGCGTTCTAGAGTTGCTTATGGCTCAAATTAGTTTATCTTCGAGATAATTCAAAGGGTTAATTGTTTAGCTTTCGTCTTTAATTTTTGACACTTTTCTATGAGACAATGTTTTGTTATGGAGATCTGCCCACAGCAGTCTTTAACGCTCGACTGACAGACGATACAAAAGAGATAGTTCCACATCGCAATCCCTAAGTTGGAATTGGAGGGTTATATACAGAAGATGTCTGCACACCCTAAACCAGAACTGGTATAACGTATATACGAACTCAAAGTGTGGACCTTTTTTCTTTTCCCCAATGCAACACTTGAGTGTGAAGTGCGAACCATCAACTCTCTTATTCCTAGTCCTGGTATATTAAACAACAAGCTACAATCGGTCTCCTTTTCAACAGAGATTTTCGGTATATTTGAAAAAAACATAAAAATATCACGCTTAAAAAAAATTGACCTGAAATCAGACTCTTTGTCTTAAAAATCTTACGAATCGATCGTTCGATTCTTTTGTAATTAAGTTCGTAATTTTTTTTTCCTATTTAACGTAGCGAAGGCTTTAGATAGAACTGAGTGTGAAAACAAAACGAAAGTTGATATGGAGTAACAAACGTGGAACGTGAAATCAACGTAGGGGTGGAAACTGTTTTTCAAAGTGATGAATTTATTTTTAATTATGATGTCGTGATAAAAATAGAAGAATCAGGTACTTACTGGCTAACTTTGCGGAAAGAGGAAACACTGATTTCCCCATAATTCATATGAGTTGGGTTTGGCTGAATACTAATTAGAAGTGTTTTTTATGGTTTATCAGCTTAATGTTTATTGAGATAATAATTAATATGTGTTTATAATGATTTATTGTTCACTTATTTTGTTTACAGAAAAACACAGTCATACACGTATATATATATGAAGAACATTAAAATATTTGCAAAAGATTATATGCTAGAAATTCGTAAAACACCTACAAACGTAAAATGTGTTTCAAACTCTTGTAGAATATTTAATTAACACAAATATCAGACACTTAGAGTAACAAGTTTCGTGTGTTTTGCATTTCGCGCAAAGCTACACGAGAGCTATCTCTGTCCCTATCGTAGCAGTGTAAAATTGAAGGGAAGGCAGCTAGCTAGTCATCACCGCTAACTTTTAGGCTACTCTTTTACCAGCGAATAGTGGGATTGACTGAAACATTATAACGCCCTCACGGCTAAAAGGGCGAGCATATTTGGTTGACGATTATTCCAACCCACGAAATTCAAAACAAACAAACCAAATCTATACGTCAAAACGCAACAATGTAAGATTTTTCGAAAACACTTTCTAAAACTGCTCGTTTAAATTTTCTGTCGCTTTTTCTTCATTATCTTTACTTATTCTGTTTTATCCTGAGTACAACATTCATTAGTTAAACATCGCAAACTTTCTGAAAATAATAGTAATAGTTTTTATTTATGTCTTAATTTTCTACGTTTTGATCGTTGTTTGACAGTAATATTTAGGGCTCGCTTTTAACTACGAATCTCCTGATTAGCATGTTTTATTTTAACTTGTTAATTCAGATTTGTCATGAATGCGCTATTATCCTCTCTCTTTATCGAATCCCCGTCACACCAAACATGCTTGTCCTTTCAGCCGTGGGGGCGTCATAATGTTACGGTCAATCCCACTATTTGTTGGTAAAAGGGTAGCTCAAGAGTTGGCGGTGGGTGGTGATGACTAGTTGCCTTCCCTCTAGTCTTACACTGCTAAATTAGGGACGGCTAGCACAGATAGCCCTCGAGTAGCTTTGTGCGAAATTCAAAACAAACAAACAATTGAGCAGATCTAGGTTTTCCCTTGATAATCATTTACTGCAAAGCACTAATTAGAACAAGTGGATGAGAACGCTCATATAATTGTAAAAACATAGAGGTTTCTGTCTGTATTTAGTGAGAGTAACGACAAGAATCTATAATCACATGTTGTTAGTAGTAACTACAATACTGCTGGTATTTGTGTCTATAATCACATGTCGTTAGTAGTAACTACAATACTGCTGGTATTTGTGTCTGTAATCACATGTCGTTAGTTGTAACTACAATACTGCTGGTATTTGTGTCTGTAATCACATGTTGTTAGTAGTAACTACAATACTGCTGGTATTTGTGTCTATAATCACATGTCGTTAGTAGTAACTACAATACTGCTGGTATTTGTGTCTGTAATCACATGTTGTTAGTAGTAACTACAATACTGCTTGTATTTGTGTCTATAATCACATGTCGTTAGTAGTAACTACAATACTGCTGGTATTTGTGTCTGTAATCACATGTTATTAGTTGTAACTACAATACTGCTGGTATTTGTGTCTATAATCACATGTTGTTAGTAGTAACTACAATACTGCTTGTATTTGTGTCTGTAATCACATGTTGTTAGTAGTAACTACAATACTGCTGGTATTTGTGTCTGTAATCACATGTTGTTAGTAGTAACTACAATACTGCTTGTATTTGTGTCTGTAATCACATGTTGTTAGTAGTAACTACAATACTGCTGGTATTTGTGTCTGTAATCACATGTTGTTAGTAGTAACTACAATACTGCTGGTATTTGTGTCTGTAATCACATGTTGTTAGTAGTAACTACAATACTGCTGGTATTTGTGTCTGTAATCACATGTTGTTAGTAGTAACTACAATACTGCTTGTATTTGTGTCTGTAATCACATGTTGTTAGTAGTAACTACAATACTGCTGGTATTTGTGTCTGTAATCATATGTTATTAGTGTCCCTGTAACCAACAAACTCGTGGAAACAAAGGGAACTTGGTGCATGAATAGTTTAGAAAAACTATGTTTAAGAAACACGATGGAGTATTTATAGACTCTACTGGCCATTTTAGACTTATAAAAAACACGTGTAAGAAAATTCAATCAAAATTTTCACTCTGAAGATCTTTATAACTGATTACCGACAGTGAGTTCTCTTTCAGCAACCGAAGGTGAACCGTGTGTGTAAATATTAAACGACAACTCACCTGTATCGTCGGGACAATTCCTCGGTTGTAAACTTAATTTCTTCCATCTTATGTCCGAGGCCAGCGTGGGTGTCGGACCCGCCGGGAGATATCGATACTACAGCTGATTGGTCACGAACCATCCTCGACACTGAAGCGTAGGTGGCAGGGATCGCCTTAAGAACGTGACTTATGTGACAAAGTTAGTCCCACTCCGCGACTTTCGAAAAGAATCGACTCGTCAACTGGCTTCTTCCAGAACGTTCACTCAGGGGCGACGGTTACAGGTACTTTTCAAATTTAACTTTTGAAACAAAAGTGGAACTGACACCAAACCTTTTTGTTTAACTGTTCCACTTTTACTATAGCAGGTGTCTAATAAACCCTTTAACCTGCTTATCAGGAGTTACATTAGATTACGATGTTTAGAATTGTTAAAAGGGTTTTGGTGTTTCGCTTTCGGCAACCTAATTATAGATGAAACCAATAATTTACTTCTTATGAAAGATCGATACTCACACGAGTACACCGTGCTGCTTCGATCAGAGCCACAATAAGTGGGAAAACAAGATGTTATTTCAAAATTATAACCCGTTCCAAATGTTTTGTTGTTTATTTAAGTGTCATAACATTATTATTATTATTTGCGTTTGTAGAAAAAGAGCACTGAAGGTCCAAAGAGGTGTATTAAAAGTGAAGTCGAGTCAGACTTCAAAGGCAAGAAGAGATCTAAGTATGTAAAGAGCCTCGCGAGCACGTGGCGGAAATTAGCCTGTTCCTATATTGATACAATTTTGTATTGGAAATAAACAACAACAATGATTTTTTTTCAGGACCTGCTGATTCGCGCGCTTCTTTCTGTAGACTTTCGTCTATCTAACGTAGGGTGAAGAATGCACTCTCTAAAAGGAGTGCGTCTGGTCACGAGGATGTTAGCATGTGCTGGATTTTGTATTCCAGCAAATGATTGGTTGCAAGACTAGCTTGGACAAAAACAAATTTCTTCTGTACTTTCACTAGGTGCGCAGACGCGACCAGAAGAGTCGTTGCTTTTATTAGTTATACTGGTTTGTGCTCCACGGGCCTGGGACAACTGGAGAGCACGTGGAGCATGGAGCTTCCGACCTAGTGATCGGCAGTCCGAGCTCCTATCGAATTGATCGTTACTATGGCGACGTGGAAAAGCGTTGTATGACGTCGAGAGATGCCATGCTGTTCAACAAATGAGGCGATATGTACGGGCTCAGATTGACTCTGCTTTATCTCTAGCTAGCAGCCTGCGTCCTATAGAGATACCGACACGCTCGTCGCTTCTTTAAACACATTTCATCACAACAGCTTTCCCGGGCAGAATTCCACTATCAAAATCGGTTATAGCAAAAATGTAGATTCACAGAAAATTCAATAAGAGAATAATGCATTGTGGGAAATAATGATCAAGCTCGGAGACCTTGCGAGTAACTTCACGTGTGCTCGAGCGAACGAGTGTATGAACGTGTGCACATAGCTGGTAGTTAGCGATACGTTTATTTTTTCTGTCATCAGTCTCGTGCACAGCCTAGTATTCGTCCTGGAACACGTTGTCCAGATAAGCTATCTGCTGTTAACTGTCTCATTACAGTTATCTCGAGCTTATCTTGTCTGTATAATAATAAGGAGAGCGCGAGGAGCGAGCTATCACTACCCTCCCCGCCTTTCTATCAGTTTTATTATTAGAAAATGATGACTGCGCATGGTTACACTTAACTTTTCAGAGGTTCTGTTTCTTTTACTTTAATGCATGTGATAAAAAATGGATCAACTTCAGTTCAAATGTGCTGTTGACGTCATTTTCATTGTTCGAATTTTTCCGTTCGCATCACGGTGTATTTTGTACTTACAGTAACGTTCTTAACAAACGTCACGAATAAAAAGTGTGTTTGTTTCTTTCGCTTCTCGTTTCCTCATATCGAGTCGAATGCATTCTTCTAGTTCGCACGTTGAACTATGCATATGAAAGTCCCAGGTTCGAGCCGCGATATGCTATTTAGTACTTGCCATAAAAGTGACGATAAATATCGCTTAGGAAAAGCGTGCAGACGGGGGATTTTGTTGTCTGGTCTCCCTGTGATAATCATCTCTAAGGTAAAGACACCTCTCTACACTCTTAGATCTGGACTTTTTTGCCTATTCTACGCTTAAGGCGCTTCTCAGGTTAAAAATACCAGATACCTTCCTTTTGTTGTTTCCAGTTAAGTCTCACAAACGTTAAAAACTAAACCGTTTTAACATTTATACAGTATGTATACACAGAACAGAAAATCAGTAAGTATGTACGTTCACCTACGTTTGTTTGTTTTGAATTTCGCGCAAAGCTACACGAGGGCTATCTGCGCTAGTCGTCCCTAAATTTAGCAGTATAAGACCAGAGGGAAGGCAGCTAGTCATCACCACCTACCGCCAACTCTTGGGCTACTCTTTTACCAACGAATAGTGGGATAGACCATCGCATTATAACGCCCCCACAGCTGAAAAGGCGAGCATGTTTGGTGCGACGAGGATTTGTTCGAACCTGCGACCCTAAGATTACGAGTCGAACGCCTTAACCCACCTGGCCATGTCGGGCCTGTTTAATTATTAATAAGCGTCGTTTTTATGATTTAATTTACGAAAAACACGATGCCTTTTCTAATAATTTTAGGATTTATGTTAGAAAATTAATTTTAATGAATGTAAACTTGGATATTTAAAATGATATTTAGTTTTGGCTGTTTTTTAAAGCAATAACTGCCTCACAAAATCGTTACAGGCCATGCGCCATGTTCAGTCATGATCTATTGGACGACTATGCATTCTGATAATAGTCCTGCTAAGTAGCTTACAATACGAAAGGTTCAGTCCCAAGACTGTCATCTGTAAAATATATAATCCCTCCTTGCGTGGGTTACATATTTCATTCGAAGAGGGCGGTTACCCACCACTCGCTTCAACTGTCCAATTCTTAATCAATCCCTAGGACCTACATCTGGTGACTTGACTCACATATCTTTGTGTCGAATAGATTGGATACCCATTTTATTCTATAGCTACTTGAGGTATGAATTGTAAGCATTATCTGGATTAGCCTAATCGAGTGCAAGGAGAATCGACATTCTTAACTCGCTTTTCTGAAAACATCTTTATTATCTGAACATATGAATAGGTTCGGAATGATTGAGACATAATCTTTCCAAAAGCAATCAGGTTTTGGTGGCATTTTATTACCTACATAAAGCCAAGCAATCATAAAATATAGTACTTGTACATTCCGTTCCGGCGCAACTTTATAACGGCTGTAATTGTCACGTGGCTCTTTGATTTGAGTATTCAAAATCGTTTTGATATAACATGTTGTAGAATGTAAAACATTCTTTGTTATTCGTTGGCACAAGAGTAGCTGTGACTAATTTCTTTTTGACACGTTACGAATATTTCAAAATAACCCATTTTGTTTTCCAGAATATCTTGAAGATTAACGTCAGTCCAGTTGAATATCACAACACAAGCACGTAAATCAAAATTCCTTTAAGCTAGGCAGAAATGTCGATTATTACTTATTTTAATAACTATTACTATTACAATACAATAGTCTTCGGTATAAATGCTGTGGAATATACTATAATAGAAATTAAATCGAAACCAACACAGACCTTTTAACTAATACCACGCTAATAACATTATGTATTAAATTTTAC
The DNA here is from genome assembly GCA_011833715.1 of Carcinoscorpius rotundicauda. Lineage (NCBI taxonomy): Eukaryota > Metazoa > Arthropoda > Merostomata > Xiphosura > Limulidae > Carcinoscorpius > Carcinoscorpius rotundicauda. The sequence continues at coordinate 88,140,817 of CM022398.1, forward strand.
TTAATTAAATTCTGAGAATCGTAAGTTCGAATCCCGACCTCGAACGTGCTCGCTCTTTCAACTGTATGGCTATTATAATGTAACGGTCCATCCTACTATTTTTTGGTAAAGGTTTGTTTAGTTTGTTTGTTTTTAATTTCGCGCAAAGCTACAAGAGGGCTATCCGCGCTAGTCATCCCTAATTTTGCAGCGTAAGACAAGAGAAAAGGCAGCTAGTCATCACCACCCACCGCCAACTCTTGGGCTACTCTTTTACCAATGAATAGTGGGATTGATCGTCACATTATAACGTCCCCACGGCTGAAAGGGCAAGCATGTTTGGTGTGATGGGGATTTGAACCCGCGATCCTCGAAATACGAGTCCAGTGTCTTAACCACCTGAGCATGCCGGTACTTTTGGTAAAGGGTAACTCAAAAGTTGAAGGTGGGCTGTGCTGACTAAGTGCCTTCTTTATAGTCTTTTGCTTTAAAATTAGAGAGGGCAGCACAGGTAATTTGCATTAAATTTAAAACAGATAAACAAATTCAACTTAAAACAGTAATTCATTCTAGTACCTTAAATAACTCTTCCATGTCTGAATAGTTAAAAAAAACATTGTTTTACTACGATCTTAAATTTAGTTATTTGAATTTTTGTCCTTAGGGATAAATTATTAATATTTTTTGTTGATTATTACTAAAAATGCCTATCCATAATGGCCTTTTTAAGTATTGAAGTGGCCCGGCACTTAGGTAGTTAGGGCTTTCGACTCGTAATGTGAGGTTTGCGGGTTTGAATGCCCTTCGCACCAAATATACTCGATCTTTCAGCTCTAGGGGTGTTATAAATTACGGTCAATCCCACTATTCATTGGTAAAAGAGTAGCCCAAGAGTTGGCGGTGGGTAGTGACGATAAGCTGCCTTCCCTCTATCTTTACACTGATAAATTAGGGACGGCTAGCGCAGATAGGCCTCGTGTAGTTTTGCGCGAAATTCAAACCAAACCAAACCATATCTCTGCCAGGCTTAATACATTTATTTTACTTTACAACTACTTTCTTAATTTTAAAATTCTGTTTTCCAGTTTCATGGTTTAACTTTTTTATTTCACTAAATCGTAATACGATATTTATAAGCTCACAAATCGTATGTGATTCACGTTCAACTGCCTTTTTTGTCAGGTCACCTCTCGCACATTAATTTTTGATTTTTTTACCATTCAGCCTGTATGCAGATCACTGTTAGATAATACTCCTTTGGAGTTTACCCTTCCCCGTAGCACAACGGCATGTTTGTGGACTTACAGGGCTAGAGAACTGAGTTTCGATACCCGTGGTGGGCAGAGCATGGATGGCCCATTGTGTAACCTTGTGCTCAGTTACAAATACACATAAACAAACACAACTAACTTTCCTCTAATCTTGTTTTACCGCCATGATTTGTTTTAGGTCGATCAAACTTACGTGGTCAGGTGGTTTGGGCTGTCGGCTCGTAATCCGGGGTCGGGTGCTCACATTCCAGTCACACCAAACATGCTCCCCCTTTCAGTCGTGAAGGCGTTATAATGTTACTGTCAATCCCACTACTCGTTGATTAAAGAGTTAGCGATGAGTGGTATTAACTAGGTGCCTTCCCTCTAATCTTACACTACTAAATTAGGGACGGCTAGCGCAGATAACCCTCGTTTAGCTTTGCGCGAAATTAAAAAAAGAATCTAACAAACCATTATATTTAGCTGTATTTGTTTTCTTTCTTTCTTTTATTGAATTACAAAACTGATATTTTCACGAAATCCAGCACAGTAAAACTGTGCATATATATCATTGACATTTATTCTTGGAACACAAAATACAGTCTGTTAATTGAAGAGTCTCTTCATTACACAAGTATTGGCCCCTTTTTTTTTCAGGAATATTTTTAGTTTCGACTAGTAACGTACAAAAATCTAGCAGTTACCAAGTTACCTCTGTGACATTAAGGGGAAGGGGCTAGAAAGCTAATAGATAAATACTTGGTGAGATAAGAAGATTAAATAAAGCAGCTAGTCATCATCACCCACCGCCAACCTCTTGGGCTACTCTTTTACCAACGATTAGTGTGATTGACCGTCACATTATAACGCCTCAACGGTTAAAATCTGTATGTTCTTTAAGAAAACTGTGAACAAGTTTGAACTTGTGTATTGATTCTGCTTCTCGACTTGAAATTTTTTGTTTTTTTCCTGAAACAAATTTCATACTGAAACACACATACACACTAAATTCTTTTCTCAGTGGGAAACAGATAAACACAGCTTCTGACAGGTGTATCGTGAGGCTTGGTATTATCTTATCAGTGAACAAACACTTATTTATCATTTTTTGTTCTTTGGAGACGGCGTTGCTAATGACGTCATAATCGCAACCTGCTAGCTTCTTTTATACCATGACGTCAATCGAAACGTCAAAAAAGTGATCAATTTCTTCTTGAGGACGTCAACACTTGTGTGATTCATTAGGCTCCAGTGGCTTAAAATTGAATTAATTTAGGTGTGTTTTTTTGCGCGTGACCCTTCTTTTACTTTTTCTTAAACACCTTAAGTAAAGGCGAATATTAATTTCTTTATAACCTTGAAACTTAAATAACAGCGAATATTTAACTGCGTATTGAAAAAATTAAGTGATTTCCGTATCGATTCCCTTTGCGACTCAGCAGATAGCTCCCCTCGGCGATTCGGCACGTAGCTCGATGCTGTATATAAACACACACACACCCAACACGTAAAAGCGATAAAAAAAACTTGGCATTTTTTTTATTAAAACTAATCCCCCTTTCCCGTGGGACAGTGGTTTGTCTGCGGACTTACAGCGCTAAAAAAAACAAGTCTCCGTAGTGGACAAAACACGGTTAACTCTTTGTGTGGCTTTGCGCTTAATTCCAAGCAAACAAACAACTATCTATCATTAAAACTCAAAAAATATTTATTTTAGTCTGGGAAACGGGCAGAAAGTATTGTAGAGGTTAGCATATTCAGATTTTAAACAAAAAGGTTCGAGATCCGCATATCGTGGCTGTTACGTTTTTTTTATGTTTTATGTTTTTCGTAGACTAAACGCAACAGAAAAACACAGATAACAGCTTGTATAATTTATTACACTAAACTATTGTATATATGTAACAGATATAACATAAATTATATAATAACAATGACAGATATTCAGTTTTAACATTCAAAATTAATTACAATACAAAATGTTATGGCCTGTGTCCAATATAATGATCTAGAATGAAAGTCCAAAAGTCCAGATCAGAAATCCAAAACTCTAATCTAGGGTGTGAATTTGGTCCCACGAAGAAATTCCGAAATTTAAATGGAGAAGTTCAGAAACAATTCACAGTTCAATAAATTCGACGAAGTTCTTTTCTCGATGTTTTCGACGAATGTCTCAACTTGTTGTTTTCCAAATTTTCCCGTTCTCCCTTAAACAGTCCTACACGTGTTGACCTTCAGTATAACTAGTAATTCGAATGAATCGTAAAGATTGACGAGACAAAATCACAGCTTCTGTAGATCTAACCCTGGTCACAAATCCAAGTTGAATAAAATCACAGCAAACACTTAAACTTTCTCACACGAATGACTGACTCTTCTTCTTTTCTTCGAATAAAAACTAATGACTCTCTCATTCTTTTCTTCGAATAAAAACTGATGACTCTTTTTCTTGTCGCATCTTCGTCTGTTTATATATTTGTAGGCCTAGACTTCTCGAACCATCGCGTAATTTCCCAACATTCCAGAGAAATCCGCGCATGTCCGTTCTTGCACGAGACTTGTCGTCTAGACAATAGGCCGCCACATTCCATTTATAGTCAATTGATTGATCTACCTAATTCCAGAAATTTCTAAATGTTATTTTAAATGAATAACAACATATTTTATTGGTTTAAGCTTTGAAACAATAATATAAATATGGAAATATAAATAATAGAAATGAAAATTTAAACACAACACATGTTGTCGTTTACAAAACATTTATATGACATTTACATAACACATTTTAAATGAATAATAATCGTATTTTATTGTTTAAACTTTGAAACAATAATATAAATATGGAAATATAAATAATAGAAATGAAAATTTAAACACAACACATGTTGTCGTTTACAAAACATTTACATAACAGTGGCCCACAACTCATGATCCTTTGTAGGTGCACAAAGTGACAATTAAATTACACTATGGAAAACAAATGGAATATTTTATAACAGTAAAAAAAAAGAAGTTGAAAAAGAAAAGATAACCCCTTAGTAAGAAAATCAGATATTTTTATCTCGCAGCTTAACCATTATCGTTTCAGGGAACACCGATCAAGCTCCCCACGTTATGTTGCAAGCGTGTAATGAGAGTGACAGTCGATACCGGTATTCGGTTCGAGGAACTTGAAAAGCTCCTTGTTTTCGACGGCTACTGCTGGCTGTCTGCCATCTCTCTGGTCAGTAGTTTAAAACTAAGAAGGACAATATCCGAACCCTAGTAATTTCAGACTTCGCCACTTAGGCTACGTAAAGCGTTGTTAAGATTGGACAGACGAAATATATATAACCATCCAGTTAGCGACATATTCTGTTTTAAATTACTAATTGAGCGTAATTTATGTTTTTGTTGAAAGTCGTGTTAGCGTTTCTCAATTTTACACCAACTTTAATCAAACGTTCTGAAACACGAAACCAATTATTTTACCCGAAACGTTAGACTACGCTTCTCACGTGACAAAATAAAATAAAGCACAATTTATCTGTAAACTGCGAAACTTTTTTTTTTAATTAGTTCTGAAGAGTTACGAAGAGAAAGTGGATTTTTCTTTCTTTAATAACTTATGGTTCACTTTGGTGCAGTTGGCGCGATATTCCGTGTGTATTTCGATGTATAAAATTGTATGTGTATTACTTATTTGCTTTTTTTGTTAAGTGTAAAGCCGTGTAATGATCTATACGTGTTTTGCTCATCACGGGTGTTGACACCTGCTTCGTTTGTTTGTTTTTGTTGTTGTTTTTTTAATTTCGCACAAAGCTACTCGAGTGTCATCTGAGCTAGCCGTCTCTAATTTAGTAGTGTAAGACCAGAGTGAAGACAGCTAGTCATCACCACCCACAGCCAACTGTTGTGTTACTCTTTTACCAACGAATAGAGGGTTTGACCGTCACATTATAACGCCTTCACGGCTGAAATGGCAAGCATGTTTGGCGCGACAGGGACACCTACTTCGCACGCGTTATAAGCCTTCAGATGTACTGCTTATTGTATTCATTGAAACAGTAAATTCTTTGAGGGTGTAAGCTAAGATTATTAATTAGAGTTAGTGTACCAGCTGTCTAGGTTAGCCTTCAAGATGTCGGCTTGTTTTATACCCCCCTCCCAGTGGCACAGTGGTATGTCTGCGGACTTACAAACTAAAAACCGGGTTTCAAAACCGTGGTGGGCAGAGCACAGATAGTCCATTGTGTAGCTTTGTGCTTAATTCTAAAGAAACGAAACTTGTTTTTATACCGTTTAGTACTGTGGTGAGTCCATTTAATACGGACCTGGCATGACATGGTGGTTAGTGCGCCCGACTCACAAATTGCGGGTTTGAATCCCCGTTACCGAATATTTTCTTCCTTTCCGCCGTGAAGGTGTTAAAATGTGACGGCCTGTCCCACTATTCGTTGGTAAAAGAATAGCCCAAAAGTTGGCGGTGGGTACTGATAACTTTCTGCCTTCCCCATAGTCTATCAGTTTTAAATTAGGGACGGATAGTGTAGACACCTTTTGCGTAACTTTATGCAAAATTCAAAATTATCCAAAAGAAAATTAAAAAAACATATGATTGATAACACTATTTAACACAAATTTTCTTTCTGAATAGTATGTGTTATTTCTTAATTGCTTATGTTGTAAAAGTACAGAAAATGGTCATTATTTCCTTCAAAATTTGCTTTTGTGACCTGGATAATGAAATTTAGAAATCAACCTATTTTCTTTGTAAAAACGGGAAAATTTGCACAGTTACATTTACACAAGGTCTGAATAAAACAACATATGAATCAAGATTTACATGTATTTGTATTAAAGTTATACAAATATACAAAGTGAGTAGTTTTTCGAGATTTGCCACTGTAATGTGTATCACATTCACGTATCAGCTCCCCAAATATAGTCAGTCTCCCATCATGTTTTTGTAACACGCTCCCAGGTCACAAAAGCAAAGTTTGAAGAGAAAAATAGGTATTTTCGATTTACTTTAGGAACAAGCAACAGGGAAATAACACTTTATATTCAGCAACAAGAAAAATTAAAACTTTCGTTTCATATGGCGAATTCGGTTAAAAAAGTAACCACGAATATTGGGTTAAGCTCTAAGTAAAATAAATAGGGAATCCCAACATTAATTAGTGGGAATGATTAGTGGTATTTTGTTTCAATGTTTTATGTGACTCATGGGACCCTGTAACTGGTAAAGCCAAATAAATTGTCTGAATACCTTTTCTGTTTAATTTTGTTTGTTTGTTTTTTTATTTTCCCGCTAAGCTACACGAGGGCTATCTGCGCTAACCCTCCCTAATTTTGCAGCGTAAGACAAGAGAGAAGGCAGCTAGTCATCACCACCCACAGCCAATTCTTGGGTCACTGTTTTACCAACGAATGGTGTGATTGACTGCCACATTATAACGCACCCACGGCTGAAAGGGCGTTTTGTGGACCTCTTCAGCGAATATTTTGTCTCTAAACAGAACAGTTGGACGGGTTAGAATGCAAGATGTACGTTTCGGTATGATTTTTTGTTTAACATTATGATAAAATATTTTTTTTCTCAACCTAATCTGGAACGATTTGTGACGAGTGAAAAGTGTCATTTTGTTCACCAATCAAGTTATATTTTTAAATTTTCATGTCTCTTACTTGTCGAAGTATTTTGTAACTGAAAAATTAGCTTTACAATAAGTACTATCTTTCCTTTACAAATATGCAATAGTTATTGTTTTTTCCTCTACAGGTTTACGATAGGTATTACTCTTTTGTTTTAAGGTTTACGATAGGTATTATTTTAATATTAAATGTAGACCAACTGCACGTTGAAAAATGTAAGTAGGTGTTCACCCTTTAAGTAACCCAAGTTTACCCTGTTACTCTCGGACCATGTTACGTTGGTTTATTTGTTTGTTTGTTCTGGAATTTCGCACAAAGCTACACAATGGCTATCTGCGCCAACCGTCCCTAAATTAGTACTGTAAGACTAGAAGCGAGGCAACTAGTCATCAAGACTCACCGCCAACTCTTGGGACACTCTTTTACTTACGTTAGGACTACTAATGCTATATAAAAACAAGTTTACTTTAATCTTAAAACAATCTGTCTTGCTTGTTTCTAATTCTATCCTTTCTCGCCAACTACCCAAATCGTTAGCGCAGTATCTAACACTGCAATTTTAACACCCACTCACACATAATTTATATCATATGCTGTGTTATAGGTTTATGAACCCCTCTTAAGGACCTACAAAGCTGAACGTAGAACAATAGCAACGAATATTCCTTGAGGTAATAGGGACTTTATTATTATTTCTTCCTATTATGTCTTCTATGCTCTAGTCATCAATAGAGAACTTTATCGCCAATTATCTAATTATCTGTTGTCTGCCTTTAAAATTTTCCTGGTTTTTCGTAATGTAATTATCAGTTGTATATATTCCATCTGGCATGCGCTTACTTACAAGTTTGTGGCATTTTATTGGACAGCAAAGCTAAGTTTTTATCAAACTATAAAATTTTTGTTTCAAATTAATTACGTCTACCTTTTAGATATCTTATAAAATCAGAAAATCTCTTTCAGGTGCTCAAATTGTAGCTTTTGGTGCTGTTCACTGAAAATTTAGACCGAGTTTAGCTTTGTATCATTGCCCTGAAAGGCCAGGTGATTAGGGCGCTAGACTCGTAATTCGAGAGTCGCAGGTTCGAGTCCCCGTCACACCAAACATGCTCTCAGTCGTGAGGGCGTTATAATGTTACGATCATTCCCACTACTTGTTGGCAAGAGTGTAGCCCAAGAGCTAGTAGTGGGTGGTGATGACTAGCTGTCTTTACTCTAATCTTACACTGCTAAATTGAGGACGGCTAGCGTAAATAGTCCTCGTGTAGCGTTGCTCAAAATGCAAAACAAACAAACAAGCTTTGTATCAATGAAGGACATACTATTTTTAAAAAAAAATTGATATTTTATAGAGACCCTTCTCAAGAACGATGTAATATTTACAATACAATTTCCTCTTCAGAATATACTGAATCTTCTGGGAGAACAAGATAAACTGGTATTTCTTCCTCCGTCGGCTATTTTACTGTATCCACAAATGTATATTGTAAAACCACAAGAAATAGAGACATTGAAACGCGTAATAGATTCAACACGTAATTTTTTTATGTCTATGTAATATTAGTCTCAAGATGCTATTTTAGTTTTGTTCATGTAATCTCTTAAGATGTAATACATTTTGTTATCCATCCAATAATCTCAAAATCTAGATTTTTTTGTGGTTTTCGCATAATAGCCTAAATTTGCAATATTTTTGTTGTTGTCCATTTTCATTTTATATAAAAAAAATGTATACCTTCTCTCTTTCTTTCTTCGGTTTACAAATGTTATTGTTCATTTTTGTGTTTCATGTAGCAGTCTGTAAGATAACATATATTATGTATACGTACAGGGGTAGTTTAATACGGTCCCCCACTGGTACAGCAATAAGTCTACGGATTTGTAACGCTAAAATTGAGGATTTAGTTCCTCAAAGTAGACCAAGCAGATAGCCAGGTGTGACTCTACTACAAGAAAACATACAATTATATATACCCTATAAAATTAGTCGAATAGATGATCCTACCTCGATTTAACTATAATTCTGTTAAAAACATTTCAAATTAACGTACGGATAAATTATATTATGTGTTGATCCCCAAAGTTTGTTTTAACTTATTTATGTATATTTATAGCAACGAAACGGCGTGTGTAAATTCGCCAAAATTCCCATTTCACAGTTAACTAAGCGAATTTGAAGTATTTTCAAACTCAACCCTCACACAGATTCGGTTAAAAATCGATCAAGACCCTCGTAATGGCGTACCAGAATTAATTTCCTCTTGCTTATGGATCGTCGTGAAATTTGAGCGATGGTTTCGGAGTCCAGAGCTCGTTGTGGTTGAGAGAATCCACTGGACGATTAATTATACGCTTTTGAAACTGTTATACGTGATTCTTTTCCCTTGAATTGTTCGTACCAATAATGTTGGTTTGAAAAGCGATGGACAACATTGTTGTATGTATTCGAGAATGTTATCGGTTTGCGGAAGTTAATTGGATCTCATATAACGAGGAAAATCGATACGGAACAGAATCTGCACGTGATGTCCTGGAAAGCTCTTTTGTAAAGTGTCTATATAAAATAATGCGCTCGCGTTTGTCTGTCCGGAACTTTTTTCAAAAATGTCTCGATTAGACTCTACCATTCTCATATTGTTAGAAAGGCCTTTGTTCGAGAAGTCCGTATCGAATATAGACTTTTTAATTGAGAATCAACTTACCTGTTTTTTTCTTAGTTAAACTTTTCAATACAACGAGTATATTAGTCATTGTCAACATGCGACGACTGGCTTCGATTTCAACTTTAGTTTTTGTTTGTTTGTTTTTGCAAAGTATTTCACATAAACAACGCTTAACTCTCATGTAATTTCGTTAATATAAAATAAACATTCCATCTCTAGGCTTTCTGTATTTATTTAAGTTTAAAATACGCATACGTAGTTTGTTCAAAACCGTATACTTATCACTTCGTGAACACACATTCAGGCGTTTCTGTATATTCAGCTAAATTTGACTTCATTGCAACTTTATATTTACTTTACTTTGCGATAATTTAGCTTCGATTCATTTCATAAGCCATTTATAAGCCCTCTTAACTACTTTATCTTAACTTCAGGTTTTATTCTTAGTTTTTGCGAGTTTGTTTCAAAACATAAAGTACACTGAACGTTCCTAACTTTTTCGTACTCTGAACACCATTGTAAGTACTATTACTTTATTGTTTACTTCACACATAGTTTTATTAAATAAAGTGACGTATACGAGAGTTTATTTATTTGACCGCGTAAAGTATTTTAAATAAACCAGGATTTATCTTTCTAACACATAACGTTTTTAAGAAAGCGTAGTTTAAATTGCGTGCGTGAAAGTAATAGCATAAGGAAAATTCAAGCGAAATGCATGAAAATTACCTCAAAAGTTTTGATACATATTACTTGGGTCTTTAAAAACATGGAAAGTATAGTTAAGATAAATGTATTTATGTATATATATATATATCTTTTTTTCTGTATGTTTGTTTATGTTGTCAATTTCACGCATAGCTACTCAAGGACTATCTGCGCTAGCCGTCCCTAATTTAGTAGTGTAAGACTAGAAGGAAGGCAACTAGTCATCACCACCCACCGCCAACTCTTGGGCTACTCTTTTACCAACGAATAGTGCGATTGACCGCATATTATAACGCCCCCCATGGCTGAAAGAGCGATCATGTTTGTTGCGATGGGGATGCGAACCCGCGACCCTCAGATTAGGTGCCTTAACCCACCTGGCCATGCCATGCCTTTTTCTGTGTGTAAACACGAATTCGGTAATTTCTAAACACTTGTGTTAATTATGTGTATATACAGCATGAGTATTATCTATATAGTAGCGTTAACTTAATCTAAATACGAGTTATACTTATGTCTAAGTACAATAATAATACTCCTAGATATGGGAATTAATCATGCATTGGAGTTATTTTCCAATAACGCACCAGACGTGTTTCGTTTTAATATACAGATGTAGGCAGGTAGACATACACCGAAAAAGAATGTAAAGACCCATCGGACGAGTTTTCTTAACAGAATGCAAACATGGTAAACATGTTCGTGGGATCGTATTCACCTCGACGGAACTGAGACTTGAAAACTGTTTTTCAATTCGACTGGATTACGCGTGTTTCATAAAGGACTCTGTGAGTCACGGCGTACGTGGGTACTCATGAATGTTAATTCACCAAACAGAGATCTTTGTTACCTCATAAGGTTGGAATACTCCCCATCTGCCTGGCTGATAAAAGTCTGTTCCTGGTAATTTCCGTGCGGCTCGACAAGAGGTCACATTCATGATATGAGTTATATTGGAATATGTGTGACTCTTCAACTGCAGTCGAGTCACTCGAGTGTGACCTATACAAACATACTTCTTTCATTTAAGCAGGCTAATAACAACGACGAAGGAAAAACGTGTGGAGTTACCCATGGATCCACTCACGTGACTGACTCTGTGTGTGTAAACAATTCGGCTAATTATTCAGTTGACTTATTTACAGGGCCATCCAGCTTCCTGGTTCTTCTGTGCCATGACAAAATGTGTCTGTGTAAAATGTAACTGAACTAGACGAGTAGTAAACTCGCTGAATGCGTGTGGTATTACGTTGTTTATAAATAATTCTTCCATTATTTTAAGTTTAAAGGAGAGTAGGAAGGACTTAGCTCACAATAAGATCATGTTCCAGGGTCTATCATTCACTTCATCCGTCACAGTCCATAATACGTGATGTAGAAACATCAGGGGTCCAACTCGACTAGGATAACAGTTGATTTTCTATATTTATGGGAAACAACACATTTAGCTTTGATTCCACCTATCGATTTAACGCTTAGTTTCACAGGCTTTGGACTCGATATTTCAGGGACACTTCTTGGTATTTGTGAAGGGAGTACATAAGCAACACCAGTTCTGTCCATGTGGTCATCTGCTGCAGTGACAAACACAGTAGTTTCAGTGATGTCGAGAAACCCACTTGTTGAGAATTTTATATGCAAAAAACGGCTCTTTTGGGCTCAGAAAACACTTCAAATAGAAGAGCGAACAACGTTTCGACCTTCTTCGGTCATCGTCACACAGTAGTTTGTTTAAAGCGGGGATATAGATGGCGCCATATAATGCGAGTTGCACTGTCTTCAGCTGCAGGTTTTTTCACCCAGAAGAAAATTTATCAGTTTTTCATTAGTAAGTCCAAAAACAAAGCTTCTTCATTCCCTGTGGTATTTATTCAAAGACGAGAAAAAACACTTCTATATTCTTCAGGCATTGTGAAGTAGGTAGCTGGATAATGATTGGAAGAAGAACTGAATGTTTATTTTAAGGTGTACAAATAAAAATTTGACAGCTTCCTATTGTTTGGTTACGTAAGCATTTGGAATGAATCACTTGGACAAACCCCGCCAAACTGTATGATTAATTATACGTTAATAATTTGGGTTCTTTGCTATTCGATATGTAGCATCTGCTAAGATAGGCCCCGGCATGGCCAGGTGGTGGGTTAAAGCGTTCGACTCGTAATCTGAGGGTCGCGGGTTCGAATCCACGTTACACCAAACATGTTTTCCCAGTCAGCCATGGACGCGTTATAATGTTACGATCAATCCCACTATTCGTTGGTAAAAGAGTAGCCCAAGAGTTAGCAATAGGTAATGATGACTAGCTGCTTTCCATCTAGTCTTACACTGCTAAATTACGGACGGCTAGCGCAGATAGCCCTCGAGTTGCTTTGTGCGAAACTCAAAACAAACCAAACTTCAATTATGGTTGCATTAATTTGCATACTGACTCTACCAGACATCAGAAATAACTACATTTTTAAACGTAACCAAAGACAATTTCAACACGTTATTTAAGAAAGTTATATTTTAGTTCCCTGCTTAATTCAAACCTTGAAAAAGCGTATTTTACTTTAAAGACAGACGTTAAAATGGTATTCCTCGCTAACATGCACTCTCCTCCTTGTTTTTACCATGTTCATGTTAATTGTGTTCAAGTGGTTAGCGAATCTGGCTGCGAACTCGCGAATTTTCAAAGTCTTCACAGACTGTCCACCAGGTCCAGTATGGTCAAGCGTGTTAAGGCATGTGACTCGTAATCTGAGGGTCGCGGGTTTGGATCCCCGTCGCGCCAAACATGCTCGCCCTTTCAGCCGTGGAGGCGTTATAATATGACGGTCAATCCCACTATTCGTTGGTAAAAGAGTAGCCCAAGAGTTAGCGGTGGGTGGTGATGACTAGCTGCCTTCCCTCTAGTCTTACACTGCTAAATTACGGACGGCTAGCACAGATAGCCAAAATTAAAAAACAAACAAACTGCCCACCATTGCAGCAAAATCACATTTCGCACTTGAGATCCGTGGGTGCGTTATAAGAGTGGAGTTCGAACACAATTATTCGATTAGAATACTCCCGGACTTGTCACTGGGTGTTTCTGAGTAACCAACATATCTCCAATGGAGGGAAATGTTACATGAACTGTGGGAAATTGAATATAAAATTGTCTGATGCGTATTTGAGAATCTGTTTCATTATTTCAGTTTCTTAATATGGATTTATATAAGGCAGAAGTAGGCTTAGAGATGTGATCGTTCGTAAATTTGGTAGCAATATCTGTGAAATTGACTGGAAATTGGCGTTTTGTATTGAGCGAATACCTACGATGCGTTTGAATACTAAATTATACATCTTCCTCTCGAATACATCAGGGCTACGGGTGGTGAAGATATTGGCGTTGTATTCCGCAAGAAGGTGCTTTGTTGTTGTTTTCTTTAACGGAGAGAGAAATGTTGTTATTTTAGGTAATACTCATTTCTTTGTATTGTTTCTGGAAATACATTTCTTTGTTTGCTTCTCTAAAAACAATGTTGGATGGGATTTTTGTTGAACAAGGGTAGTACAAAATCTTTCCCAGTGAGGCTCTTTGTTGCTTCTTTATGATAAGGCTGTAAAATTAAGGGTTACGTTTCTATGAATAACAACTGTTTCAGTTTAATCGTTTCACGGGGCACTGCATTGCGTGGGGAATAGCTTGAAGAAATACAATAGGATTATGGTCGCCTCTAACACATAAGAAGACATTTGTGGCTAAATAGACTTTTAAGGGTGTTAAAATTGCACAAAACTAAAGTGTTCTATGTCTTGGTTAAAATTTCGCGCAAAACTACACTAGAGTTAGCAGTCCCTAATTGAAACACCAGAAGGAAGACAGCTAGTCATCACCACCCACCGCCAGCTCATTTACCAACAAATTGTGAGATTTACCGTAACATTATAATATCTCCACGTCTGAGAGGGCAAACATGTTTTTGGTGCGACAGAGATTCGAACCTTCGACTCTCGGATTGCTAGTTGAACGCCCTAACCATCTGGCCATGCTGGGCAATTATTTGGTATTTTTTATGTGAAACGAAAGTTAATGTAAAAAATAAAACAATGTTCAAAGTATGATTTATCTGTCTTTAGAAGTCTGGCATGGCCTGGTGATTAGGGTTCTCGGCTCACAATCTGTAGGTTCTCTGCACGAGTCTGATTTCAGAACATGCTCTCTTTCTCAGCCGTTATGATGTTATAATGGTTCTCACTAGCTGACTTACTTTCCTCTAGTCTATCACATCAAAATTATGGATAGTTAATGCAAGTATTTCTCGAGTAGCTTTGCGTTAAATACAGCAAATACGCTGTTTACGTCTAATCAAGTTTTCTAAACAAACAAACATTAACAAGTCTTTATCCAACTGGAACATTTTAACATTTATCAATTGATTTTTTTGAAATTGCCCAAGCGATACCTCAATGATAACGTACTGTTTATCCCATGCTTTATCAAATTCTTATCGAAGACGCATTGTCCTATGTTTTACTCACAAAGTTTTCATTCGCTATGGTACAAACATTTCTACATATGTGTAGAGAAAATTCCTTTTCTCTTCAGAGTTTTATAGACTTATATTTCTATACTGTTTTCGCTGGCTATTGTTCCATAAATAATCTATGCCTTATCTCTATGGGCATTTTGTACGTTCTTTGTATCAACATATGAGTTGTTTTTTTATGGCAAAGCGGAAATTTCGTTATCTCCAGTTAAACATAAAACGTCGAGTTATTGATTCTCGAGATAGGAGCTCATGTTGACTAAGCGAAGACATTGAAAACATGGTTTTTCTGCATTAGCCATTTTTTCTTTCTTGGCTGGTGCTAATAATTTTACGAAATAAATTTCATCAATTGAAATTTCTACATTTAAATATCTTTAAATAGAACTTCGTTCGCCCATTTTTGAACATCATATTTGGTTGATTAAGGTCCTTGGATATGAATAATAAAACATTAATTAAACTGGTTCTGTTGTTTGGATTGAGGATGGGCTGGCGCAGGTATTTGTTTGTTTGTTTTGTTTTAGAATTTCGAGCAAAGCTACTCGAGGGCTATCTGTGCTAGCTGCCCCTAATTTGGCAGTGTAAGACTAGAGGGAAGACAGCTAGTCATCACCACCCACCGCCAACTCTTTGGCTACTCTTCTACTAACAAGTAGTGGAATTGACTGTAACATTATAACGCCACTACGGCTGAAAGGGCGAGCATGTCTGGTGCAAAGGGGATGCGAACCCGCGACCCTCAGATTACGAGTCGCACGCCTTAATACGCTTGGTCATGCCGGGCCGATGGGGCGGGTGATTTCTTCGCATTATGTAATGTAAACTGACTTTCCTATCCACACACCACACCTCTCGCGTCAGCTATTGTACGAACAACGTTATTTGTCGAATTAGTTCCCATTATCAAGTTTAGATAGAAACAATTTGCAGAAGCAGAAGTGAAACAGAACTAAGATTGTTGCTTAACTTCTTTCGAGCTCATGTTTACCTCGCCCTTTCAACCGTGGGAACTTTATAATGTTACGATCAATCCCACTATTTGTTGTAAAAGAGTAGCCAAAGAGTTGGCGGTTGAGGGTGAAGAAAAGAAAAAGAAACAAAGAAACCTTTCGGCCGTGGGGACGTTGTAATGTACGATCAATCCCACTATTCGTTGGTAAAAGAGTAGCAAAGAGTTGGTGGTGGGTGATGATGGCTAGCTGCCTTCTCTCTAGCATTACACTGGAAAATTAGGGATGGCTAGTGCAGATAGCTCTCGTGTAACTTTGCGCGAAATTCAAAATAAAAATAAACATAAAAGGTAGTATTGTGATGCAAAGAACTGAAATAATACTGTAAACAACTTCAGGTGTAAACTGATGCGAAACGAAGTTGTTTAACCAGGAATAGCAGAACGTCTCTTGCGGCAAAGGGACGAGGACCATAAACCCACAAGTGCACAGTCCTGCTCTCTGTTAAAATGAGATGATCTCGGGAAAAACGTTAACCCCTGTAATATGCTTCTTTGCAAAGCAAGTTTGTTTCAACTTTATCGTATCAGCTGTTGGTGTGCATATTTAACGTTAATTTGTATTCTTGATACATTGGTTTGATTGTTTGTTTTTTTAAACTTGGTTACGGTATTCTGGTTTCTCTCGATGTAAGCAAGTGTTGACTTGCTTTCGTATACTATAAATCGATCTGGAATTTTCTGATCGTAATTTCGTTCTTTGAACTTCGGTTCGAATAATACTTTCTGTTTTTTTTCATTTAATCCCTATAACTCCCCGTTTCGATTAGTGCAGCAATCTATGTGCACGTGGTTCCAGATATGCAAGGCTTTGAGAGCAAAAGGTACAGGTAATCTCCATCTAATCATGATTAACATTTTGAAGACCACAACGAACGAACCGTTGTTTCTATCAGTCCAGCATGATCTTTTGTACACACATATACACATATAACCCACTGTCTTGAGAAATCGAAAATATCTAATTGTTGAATATTAGCGAAATGTTGCTAAAAACAGCACTACCAAACTTTATGGTTATTATAAAGTTTCTCGTCGTCTTGAGAAGTCAGTGAAATAAACACTGTTGGTCGTAGGACAATAAGTCTGACTGGATATATCCAAACGACCATCATGAACAAGATTCTGTGACACAAAATGTGGCCAGTTAGAGATCTGTTTGCTTAGTGTGCACACTATTCATATCCACGATGAATTACGTCATGACCCAAGCTGTGCAATATTCTGCTTGGCTACTTGCTACTGAATGGTCCCATCGACCCTCGGCTATGAGACACGAGTGTGTCTAAATTCATTTATTTATAACAATCCTTTACATCATTTCATAGACTATAAACTTTATAACAGCTCTTTACAACAAGTCTCTCGTAATAAGAGGGTGACAAGTTCGAATCCCTGTCACACTAGACATGCTCGCACTTTCAGCCAATGAGCCTTGTAATGTTACAATCAATCTTAATATTCGTTCGTAAAAGAGTAGTCCAAGAGTTGGCGGTGAGTGGTGAAGACTAGCTGCCTTCACTCTAGTGTTACACTGCTAAATTAAGACGGGTAACACAGATAGACCTCGTGTAGCTTTACAAGAAATTCCAAAAACAAACAAACTTTATATCATTTGGTAAAACCATAAACTTTATGGCACCTTTTAGACAGAAGCTCTGGGATTTTTCTCTAAATACAGTTTTTTTCTACTGGTATAAGAATCTAGATTGTTTTGTAAAAAACGTGTCAAATTTTATAATTATGAAGTATTTAAAGCAACAATTTTTAAATTATCTTTTTTTTTGTTCTAAACATAAAACAAAGCACAACAGTGCATGTTATCCATTTCAAAAAGCATACCAAACCAATAATTATGCCCAAAGTTCTAAACACATTATCACAAAAGCAGAATCATAAAACGTTAACGCCGAAATACCGGAGAGTTACTGCAAGGGTCTGTGACGAAACATCAGCAATTTGGACCTTGAGAATAAGATGTAACAGGGGTAATGAAAATCACTGTGTAAGAAAAATATGCTGAGTAACCAATTTGATCTCGAGCAAATATTTGACTGTGTTTATTTGCTCAACGATTCATCCTCCTAATCTGTTTATTTACGCAAAGTCAATATACAACAGCAGCCCTGTAATCCGCACGTGCTGCTACTTACCGAAATCTTACCACTGAGATGTGTGTGTGTGTGCGTGTTTTCTTACAGCAAAGCCACACGGACTGCCAGCTGAGTTCCGATGAGATATATCTGCATGACCAGTACAATGAACAACCAGCATCATACTTTCGGAACAACTATTGGTCAGCTTGTTATAAGTTAACCTTTAACCCTTAAACTCGAGTGCTTTAGAATAGTTAACTGTTGTTTATTTTATCAATAATTAGTGTATACACACACACACATATATATATAATTAATTATAATAATTAGTGTATATATATATATCTTCTCTTGTTTTTCATTCCACTTGTAAAATCTTATATATGTATCTTGATAACGTGTGAAGATAATAGGTAGAGATGCAGTTAAATATACAGACAACTGAAAGAAATTGAGCGAGTGTTAGAGATACAGATATTCATGGATAGAATGATGGAGAACGAACATTGGTTGACACATGTTTGAAACGGAAAAGCGATTAATATGATGAATCAGGGGTTAATGTACTGAGCCGTTGAAAGTTCGCTTTAATACGCTTACCGCAGCTTCATTAAGTTACTGAAGACTAAATTGTAAACCAATCTTGATACTGACGCACTGTAAAGCTACCGTTGAAGACAGCCTTGAACCAGTTCCAGACGGGCGAAAAGAAACGCACGTGATTAATAACGAACACGCATGTTATTAGTGTTGTCAGTGTTTGGGTAATTGATGTAAGTTAACCTGTTTAAACCC
This sequence comes from Carcinoscorpius rotundicauda, assembly GCA_011833715.1. NCBI lineage: Eukaryota > Metazoa > Arthropoda > Merostomata > Xiphosura > Limulidae > Carcinoscorpius > Carcinoscorpius rotundicauda. Next base: position 88,159,474 of record CM022398.1, read on the forward strand.
GCAAATTCCATGATAACTTTGGCGAATTAAATGTTTGAATATGTTATACCATCTCAACTGTATTGTATAATTTGTTTTCAAAACTTTGAAATATTAATTTAGGGAAATTTGACTTTCTTTTTCGAGGTGTTCTCAGCGACACGCTTAGATTAAAATGACGTTTTATCAACTGTGTGTGGGGACAATTTTCTCAAAATTGTTTAAACACTTTAACCCTATTTTCAGGACAAATTGTTGTTGTTAATACAAGTTCGAAATATACTCGGTATTTACGAAACGTAAAACTGAGGGTAAAATGCTATCAAAGTACTTTCAGTATCTCCGAAACACAAAACGAAGCCATGATACTATCAAGTTATAAAAGAAAGTTTATGGTGATAAAACTTGTTTGTTTAAGAATGTCAATTCTTTTTATTTCTTTTTCACAGTTTTATAGCACAATCACTTGTTAAGGTAAAACGTCACATAAAGATTGGTCTACTGTTAAGAGTACAGCCAGTTGTTAACGGAATTTGCGCTTGAAAGACAACTTTTAACTTTATAAACAGCAGGGCATTTGCCCAACTTTGATACGTGATTTCCTTTAGCAGAATCTCATCGTTTCTTAGGATAAACATCAATGAGGACACCAATCTTTTCTTAGCCATACCATTAAAAATGTGAAGGAACTGACTGATGAGGATACTGATTTTGTCTTAGTTACGTCATGAGATGGAACTGACTGATGAGAACACTGATTTTGTCTTAGTTACGTCATGAGATGGAACTGACTGATGAGGATACTGATTTTGTCTTAGTTACGTCATCAGATGGAACTGACTGATGAGAACACTGATTTTGTCTTAGTTACATCATCAGATGGAACTGACTGATGAGGATACTGATCTTTTACTAGCTATAACACCATTCAATGGAGATGCTGAAAGATCTCCAACAATAGTTGAAACTAGTATCTAAGAATGTAAAGAATAAATCTTTATCTTATCTTCCACTTATTTCAAACTATGTTCTAGCATCTGCTCTTCACTTGAAATGGCGGTTTCACATTATTAATGTCGTTAGCAATGATCACTACATTTTTCTTGTCCCTCCAATCCACAATGATGACCACATTTTTCATTTCCCTCCAATCCACAATGATCACCACATTTTCTTGTCCCTCCAATCTACAATGTTCACATTTTTCTTGTCCCTCCAATCCACAATGTTCACATTTTTCTTGTCCCTCCAATCCACAAAAACCACCACATTTTTCTTGTTCACGATGATCGGTTGGTTCTGGAGCATTATGCTATGACCCTAGGCCTACTGCTGCCATCTTCATAATGGTAACAATAATGAAAGAACGTCGATGTAGGAACCTTTCACGTGCTCTGTATAAGAATATAAATTCTTCCAACTGTTTCGCAGGATATGTTATCTAAATATTTTTTTATAATCCTATATCACTCAATACACGTTTGTCAAATATGCAGTTGGATAGTTTTACCTTACATAGTGTGACAAGGAACTTGTGTTGTATGTTGTTCTAATAAATAATCTCATGTATAAAAAACGAACTTGCTCCCAACACCTCTACCCCCTTACAAGCAGTACTGACTGCTTGTTATATAGAGACTGGTCTATTGTTAGAGTACAATCATGCTTGATATCAGTGCTGCTTTTCGAATAGACTGGTTTACTATTAGAGTACAATCTGTTAATAGCAGTAATGCTTGTCGTATAGACAGGTGTTCTGTTATAGTACAAGTGGTACTTGTCGTATAGACTGGTCTACTCTGAATCGTTTATAGTAATGTTTCTTATTGTATAGATATTGGCCTTTTGTTAAAGTGCCTGATATAAACACTAATCATTATATCATGACGACTATAATGATATCTGCACTGATTCACTGTACCGCTATCTAATGACGTCACACACGTGGCAAGATACCGCTGTTCTTTGCTTGTTTACAATAATAGTATGACGTCACAGTTCCACAAACAGTTGTGCTTGCCTATTAGCAGTGACTTTCTTTAAAAAATAAAAAGAACATTTTCGTTGCAGTGACAAATTATTTTGACTTTTTACAGTTAAGTCCACGTACACAGTTTGCGGAGGGAGGAACAGAGAACCGGTTCCTGGTATCTAAAGGGTTGAGAGATGACAGTATGAGTATTTCTGAGGTGTGTGTCCAACTGAAAAACACTCAAGCTCAAAATAAATCAAGGGTGAATGGAAGGACTTTCATCTCGAGGATAAACAACAAAAACCAATAAAAAAGATGTCAGACGGAACGTAAAGAGCAAATTACGTTCGTATGTTACCAGTCAGATATTGGATAATTCAACATCCAATGTTTAACACAGGAATACCTATGTCATTAACAGTAGTTATTTATGTCATTGCGCTAAACTTTATCATTTTCAAGAGTTTCGTAATTATATGTGTTCGCGTGTTTTTTTTAAATTCGCGCATAGATAGTTGCGCCAGCTGTTGTTAATTTAGCAGTGCAAGGCTAGAGGGAAGACAACTGGTCATCAACACCCACATTAGCTTCGGGCTACTATTAGGCTTCTGTCGTTATACCAGAAATAGACTTCATATCTTTATTCTATGGAATGTACCACCACTCGCTCTCCTCCCAACAAAAACAAATCTGGAAAGACTGACTTTTGTGGGGGGTTTTTTCTACAGGATGCTCCCCAGAGGCACAGCAAAATGTCTGTGGACTCACGCCGCTAGAAACTGGGTTTCGATACCCGTGGTGGGCAGAGCACAGACAGCCCATTTCGTAGCTTTTTGTTTAATTCCAAATAATCAGTCATTTCAACAGGATGGTGCATTGTCAAATTTTGGGAATGAATTAACAAAAAATGACATCTTTAGACAACTATGATGCACATATTTTACGAAGTGTCACGTCTCTACAACATTCTCATTAGAAATCGAAATACTACCATCAAATGGAGAAGTTGCATTGTTATGTACACATGGCTTGGCGAGCTTGGTTGTTGGAATTAAACATCGTAGTTTTAATTTTTCAAAAAAAATCCACTTGTCTGTAATCATGGCCAGGTGGTAAGGGCGATCGACTCGCAATCTGAAGATCGCGGGTTCGAATCTCTGTCATACCAAACATACTCGCCCTTTCAGCTCTGGGCGCGTTATAATATGATGGACAATGTTGCTGTTCGCTGGTAAAAAAGTTCCCCAAGAGTCGGCGGTGGGTAGTGATGACTGGCTGCCTCCATTCTACTCTTACATTGATAAATTAGGGAGGATATCCCTAGTGTAGCTTTGCGCAAAATTAAAAACAAAGTGTACTCATTGTATTAACGTTTCTCCTTACAGTTACGAAAGCCACAGCAATATTATCAACAAGAACAACACTTTAGATTTCAGAAATAAACTCAAGGTAAGCCAGCCAGAAGCACCTGTCGTCATGGGGCTTTATCAAGCTGTTTGAATTGAATAAATGGATTGACGTTCATTTTTTTATTTCCAGCACGTCCACGACGGGAAGTGACGTGTCAACCCTTATATTTACAGCTCGACGCAATAACCAATAAGCCACTCCCGTTCTTAACCGTTGAAACAAATTTAATTATTGTTTGAATTAGTAAACCGTCTGATGTAACGAAATGTGTCTTTCAGTATATTATAATTAGAGTCAATCACATTAAATAAGTTTACATAAAACTGCATTAAATCAAATGAATTATATTAATTTCTAATGTTATTTTAAACACAAAATAATAAAAGCAATGCAGGGAAAACATTATTTGATCAATTCAGTCTTTTCGTTTGTTTTGAAATCGCAGTGGGTCAATATGACCCAAACACACCAGGACTACACACTCAATGTTTTCGAATGACAACCTCGCTATATCAAAAACAAATTCTTTATACAGTCCGAGTTCGTCCATTTAGAACCACGTAAACGATCGTAAGGAACATTTCAACATACAAAATATTTTTTCTACAAATAACTATTGTAAAAACACTTGGTTTAATGAGTCTTAATTTTGATTCTAAGCACACAGCTGTGCATCAAGAAGCATTTATTGCTGATCGAAATCTGGAATCATTGAGTTTCTATGTTAAAAGGTGTTCGGTATTACAACAAAGTGTAGACAAACATCTTTATTTTTCAAATCCATCTTTATTCAGATAAACATCAAATTACACAAATATCTATATAATTACCCTGTTGACCGCTTTTGCATTATTTGCATTAAAAAAAAAAGAGAAAACAAAAATCCAGCTTTTAATGTATATATTTCAATACTTCTGTTTCATTCACTCATACGGCAGTGAAACATATTCCATCCAAGATAATTCATATATATATATATGTATAAAGTACAGTTAAATGAAAAAAACAAGGTTTTTCTGCACGTGCTTGTATCCTACTTACAGACGTCACCCACGTGGTATAATACAACCCACGGGATTCGAAAAAGATATCAAAAAGCATCCTTACGTTCTGACTCATTATTTCGCCAACTGACTCCAATAATTTATTGACTGACGATTTATATTCTTTGTTTTTGCATAGTGCAAAATTCATCATCCACGTGCATTTACTCAGTCTTTTCTTGGTCTGTATTTTGTAAAACAACATTTGTGGTGGACTGAATCAGTAAGTTTTACTCCATATTGAAGTAGGCATCGTGTTCAAATAACCTTCATTTACTTCAAAACGGAGTGAGCATCATACTAAAACGAATCACACAATGATTGTTTCTCCAAATTCAAGAAAGCATCAAATTGAACTGACTCAATAAAATTCACTCTGGAATACCAGGAAGCATCATGGTAAATTGACTCAATGATGCAGTTATGGTTCTTTATTCTTTTAAAGCATCATGGTAAATTGACTCAATGATGCAGTTATGGTTCTTTATTCTTTTAAAGCATCATGGTAAATTGACTCAATGATGCAGTTATTGTTCTTTATTCTTTTAAAGCATCATGGTAAATTGACTCAATGATGCAGTTATCGTTCTTTATTCTTTTAAAGCATCATGGTAAATTGACTCAATGATGTAGTTATTGTTCTTTATTCTTTTAAAGCATCATGGTAAATTGACTCAATGATGCAGTTATCGTTCTTTATTCTTTTAAAGCATCATGGTAAATTGACTCAATGATGCAGTTATTGTTCTTTATTCTTTTAAAGCATCATGGTAAATTGACTCAATGATGCAGTTATCGTTCTTTATTCTTTTAAAGCATCATGGTAAATTGACTCAATGATGTAGTTATTGTTCTTTATTCTTTTAAAGCATCATGATAAATTGACTCAATGATGCAGTTATCGTTCTTTATTCTTTTAAAGCATCATGGTAAATTGACTCAATGATGCAGTTATGGTTATTTATTCTTTTAAACCATCATGGTAAATTGAACAAACTATTTTTTTTAACTTTATAGTTAAAGAACTATCGTGTTGAATTGACTGGAATATGTTTTCATTAAAACATCGTTAAAAGTGACCACCGACATGACGAAAATACACACAAATAAATAATAACTACACAAAATTATAGAAATCACTAAAGAGAAGGAAAACAAGTATTTGTTTTTACTCATTGGAAGAAAAGTGAACCGGGTCAATCATTCAACCAATTTACTTTCTCGTATGAAATGAAATTATCCAATCTTAGAATATAATGAATAAAGTCCTAGAACGAACTATTCGTTTGGTTTTAGAAGTAGAATACCCGGTAATAAGCGAATAATTTATTTCTTTTCATAATTCTTGTGTAGGAATTGTAATAATAAGATAGTTTAAAGAGGGAATTGTAACAATCAAAACTCGACTTTTCTATTGTTTGTTTTTAGAATTTCGCACAAAGCTACTCGAGGGCTATCTGCGCTAGCCGTCCCTAATTTAGCAGTGTAAGACTAGAGGGAAGGCAGCTAGTCATCACCATCCACCGCCAACTCTTCGGGTTACTCTTTTACCAACGAATAGTGGGATTGACCATCACATTATAACGCCTCCACGGCTGAAAGGGCGAGCATGTTTGGCGCAACTGGGATGCGAACCTGCGACCCTCAGATTACGAGTCGCACGACTTAACACGCTTGGCCATGCCGGACCCGACTTTTCTGTAACACGAATATTTAAAGTAATTTATTTACTTTAAATATTTACTGGAGAAAATATCTGGGTGGGTGGGGAACCATTTGTCTTGTCACATAATGTCAAGAGAATAATTGATATGGATCTTTATAGCCATCTTAACTCTCCAATACAGTTTAGAGTTCACAAGCCCGCCCCTTCTGCCCACACACAAACAACTAGTGGCACAACGGAATGTCTACGGATTCACACCGCTTGAAGTCAGGTTTCGATACCCGGTGGGCAGGGCATAGATAGCCCAGTGTGTAGCTTTCTTGATGACGAGAAACCCACTTGAAATAAATATATATTACAGTGCGACTGGTATGGGTGTTAACACGTTGTTCTCTGCTTATCATTAAAAGTGTTAATACCCATACCAGTCGTGTTGTGATACAGTGTGTAGCTTTGTGCTTATTTCTAAACAAGCTCGTGCACAACCGAAGAACAATTCGCAGTAAATCCATCCATCTGTTTAATTGTCTGATTTGATTACAGAGACAAATTATTTCATTCATTCTCGTACACAACCGTAGGACGGGTCAGAGTAAATCCACTCATCACTTCTCCGGGTTGATCACTGGGACAAATTATTTCATTTATTCTCACAAATTAGCGAATTACTGAGGAGAATTCACTCACTCGTTTTATGTCTAAGTGTAAAACCGCAGTAAATTCAATGAGGGTGACTTAAGAACAGTTTTCACATCATATTGAAAACAGAAAATAAAATCGTTCACAAAAATTATTATGCAACTATTATTCTGAGATCTAAATCAAACTTAAATATTGTAATGAAATTGCTTGTTCTTGTTTCTTCTAATTAAACACGGGAAAACATTTAGTTTTGTATAAACCAGAACAGATATGTAGCTGGTTTACATTAATGGATGCTACATCTTGCAACATTATATCAAATGTATCCCTCGGTGGGCTAGTGGTAAATATACGGATATACAAAGCTAAAATTCCGGGTTTAATTTCCTCGAAAGACAGCAAGCATTCTGCTCATCTGTAGCTTTGCACCGCTAAAACAACAATCAGTTGCTTACATAACAACAACAACCAGTTATTAAAGCTTACATAAAAACAACATTGAAAACAACAACCAGTTATTAAAGCTTACATAAAAACAACATTTAAAACAACAACAACCAGTTATTAAGGCTTACATAACAACAACAATGAAAAAAACAACAACCAGTTATTAAGGCCTACATAACAACAACAATGAAAGCAACAACCAGTTATTTAGGCTTACATAACAACAACATTGAAAGCAACAACCAGTTATTTAGGCTTACATAACAACAACAATGAAAGCAACAACCAGTTATTTAGGTTTACATAACAACAACAATGAAAGCAACAACCAGTTATTTAGGCTTACATAACAACAACAATGAAAGCAACAACCAGTTATTTAGGTTTACATAACAACAACAATGAAAGCAACAACCAGTTATTTAGGCTTACATAACGACAACAATGAAAGCAACACCCAGTTATTTAGGCTTTCATAACAACAACAATGAAAGCAACAACCAGTTATTAAGGCTTACATAACAACATTGAAAACAACAACCAGTTATTTAGGCTTACATTTTTGTTGACAAAGTTACCAACGCTACTATTTAACCCTATATCAAAATGCTTCTTAATGGTTTTTTTGCATTGAAAAAAAAAAACAAGCATTTCCCTCAAAAACAAATTATGCAAATTCTAAAACCTTTCTTTTTACTTTAGTGCTCCATTAAATTTATATTCCTTGAAATTTTATTAAACCACACACAGTGAAATCAAGTGACCAACAGTAGCGTATTGTAAGCAAATGTGATATAAATGGATGATTACCGAGTCGAATGAGTACAATTATACCTAAGCGTAAAATAAACTAATTATTTTACTTCAGTTTACTAACTACACGCACCCTGATGATTCTCTAGAAATCCAGTAGGGGGGTTTATATTAATGGACCTCATCCAATCGATAATTTTAATATCACGAAATGAACTTAAAATCGTTTTCAAAATAGTAAACGAATGTTTATTTATTTATTACTTGTCCTTGTTTTTTTTTCTAATGTGGAATATCAATATATCACACAATATCCAAATTAGGATACAACTTAGCTTTAAACCAGTTTAAATTTCTTACTTTGGCACCAATAGACCAGCACTTTGTGTCAAACGATATGACCTCCAACACAACACGTGATTAACAATCACCTTTGCAAGAATACTTCAACAGACAGTAACTGCTGTCCAACACACTCTTGCTTCATTTTTTTTTTCCAAGATGTTTACAAAATTATTATTTACATCTGCGTCTGCCTCATCATCCAAACATCGAACTCCTATTTTACTTTGGCTTTCGAATGTATCTTAATATAAGATACCCCATAAGTCTAAACGCAAATAAAAATATTAACAAAATTATGGTATTAGCCCATAGAGGGAGCCACATTCCCTGGTGATCAATGATGTCTTCGAGTAGAATTACTGAGCTGTTTCCATGACGACAAGCTTCAAACTGGGAATAATGAGGAGCACAGCTGAAAAAAAAAAAAGGGGGGAAATCACTATAGTTACAGAGTAGATTTAGCAACAAATACGATCATTAAAGTTCCAGGATCCGCACAGTTCAGGAATAAACTTTCGTTTTTCTGGGACCATCTCCATTTTTGAGTAGTTTATTAAAGTTAATGGCTTTGGCAATCATTATGACCCTTTATTTTACGGAATAATTTATTTTCACAGATTCTTCTAAACTGTTGAACGGTTTATTGAATTACATGACTGGCATAATTTGGTTCATATTTCCTTCAGGAAATTGTTTTTTCGCTTCCTGCAAAAGCTTACTTGGGTTGAGAATTTTATATGCAAAAACGGCTCGTTTGGGTTCAGAAAATATGACATTTCTGTCTCTTATTATAGTATTTTTAAACATAATTTAAGCACAGTGTTCAACCTTCTAATTTATTATTATTATATGTCCAATTAAAAGGCGTACAACGTTAAAAAAAATTGTATAATAAAATTCATTGAAACTAGGGACCAGCGCTACAAATACTCTACACTGATCGGAATTTTTTAACCAGATTTTAACTCTTGGAGATGGCGGCGTAAACCACCGAAACAAGTACAGTTTTTAAAGTGCTGAACCCTAGTCTTAATTAACTTTATTACGCAATTATTTTATCGCGTTCAGCTTTGTTATTATACGTATATTATATATGCATAAGCACTATTTTGATTAATTTATTATCATTACTTGTTGTTTTGCTTTTAGTCGCTATTGTCACTTAGGAAATGCCCCTTTCTTTATACGTTAGAAGGTTAAACCTTATGGAGGCTAATGTACTTATCAACAGGATGGCTTGTTTAATTTCACTGAATGCTACAATTTTCATTATTTCAAAAGGTTTACCACATACCGTATTGGTAAGCCACCTCCAAATTCTACCATCTGCATATTATTAAACGCATAATGAACTATAGAAAGGTATCTCAACCACATCAGCCAAGAAGGTATCGACTTGGTGTAGAAGCCTCCAAACAACATGGTAGATAGGGAATATAATGCTGAGACGGTCACTGACACCTGCAGGTCAACACAGGTAGCTCCCACTAACAGTCCTACACTCTGAAAATAAACAAAAATGAGATAATTTTATACGGTCGTCGACATGGAAGAAATACTCAGACTCGTAAGGATTTCAAACGACAAATTGTTTGTTTTTGTATTATGCACAAAGCTACACAAAGGTCTATCTGTGCTCTGCTCACCATGGGTATCGAAACCCGCTTTCTAAGTCCGATGTTCCACCGGAGGAACACTAGAAAGAGATTCAGGCAATTTATTTGAAAGCATTTTATCAAAATGGAGTTTCAATTGTCAACTGTAGGCATAGCCCAGATAGCCAGCTCACCGTGTAGCTTAACAACAAGGAAACGAAGAAAGTAATTTATAATGGACGAATAAAGTTATTGAGAGACTATGGTAATCTGCCCTCTTTGGACGATTTAACTTTGAAAATACTTCACAAAAAGGAAGGACTACGTTAAAAGCAGCAAATTTAAACCTCGTACTAATTATATTAACTTCTTATAACTTAAAAGCAAGCCTAAAAAATTAAATAAAAATAATAAATACATAACGCTGCTGTAATTGAGATCCCAGCGTACAAGCTATAGTGTGGGGTATAAAACGTACACTACGGATGTAATGTGAGGTGTGAAACGTACACTACGGATGTAATGTGGGGTGTGAAACGTACACTACGGATGTAATGTGGGGTGTGAAACGTACACTACGGATGTAATGTGGGGTATGAAACGTACACTACGGATGTAATGTGGGGTATGAAACGTACACTACGGATGTAATGTGGGGTATGAAACGTCACTACGAATGTAATGTGAGGTGTGAAACGTACACTACGGATGTAATGTGAGGTATGAAACGTACACTACGAATGTAATGTGAGGTATGAAACGTACACTACAAATGTAATGTGGGGTATGAAACGTACACTACGGATGCACAGCTTACCGCATATGAAGGCTTGTTTAGAGTATGACAGTCACAGTAGACTTAATACCTGAGTGGAGCTTGGGTGCTACACAAGTTTATTTATATAACTGGATAGGATGCTTCATACTAATATAATTCGTCTTCTCTGCTGTCAATTTCTACCATATTATGGACTAGAATGCTAACTTCAAGAGGTAAGTTTTTAATTTATCCCAAATGATAGTACTATATTTTTCTTATTCTTATTTTTCAATTAAGTTTTTCTTCTTCTTTACTGCCTCTCCCCCCCCGCTAGTACAGCGATAGGTCTACGGATTTACAACGCTAAAATCAGGGGTTCGATTCCCCTCGGTGGGCTCAGCAAATAGTTCAATGTGGCTTTGCTATAGGAAAACACAAACACTCTTCTTTGCCTTGGGGACCAGTCACCTTCCCATAACTGTCTACAGGCAGTGAAGGGTGGTACAGTTGTGGGCTTCAACACCCCCATCTTGCACTTGTAATTCTATACCTATTGCCACTCCTGGTGAGACTGGCGAATGGAGGTTAAAACCGATAGACAGTGTATCCCCACCGTAATGTGGGTCCTTCAGTCACCTCCAAAACCTAGTGTACATTTTACATTACACATGCTTGTGCGCTGTGATCTTCTCAAATAGTGCAGCGTCTTTAATTATTTTTAAATTATTATATATATATATATGTATAGAGCTATAAAACTCCTGCCATAAAACTGGAAGTATTTAATAGATAAAAAATATCATTCCAACATTAGACCAACCACTGTGTCTACGTGTGGAATGAATCTCTGGATAATAGCACTGTACAATCGGGGTACCTGCTGATAACTGATAACAGCTTTTCGCCGGTTGATTATTGCGCCATCTAGCAACTAATAAGATAATGTTTTAAATAATTTATCAAAAATGCATTCTCATAATGTAAGGACTTGAAAGTTTAACTGTAATGCATCAACACTTATTACATATCTCATCTTTATTACATTAAACACTTATTTTTATCTTCGACGGACTTCTAAAGACACCAAATAAGTTTTAAAATATATTTATTGGTTTATATTATGTCTGTTAAATGTCAGCCATTAGTTATTTTCGTTATATCGAAAATTAAACTCAAACATAAAGACCGAAGCAGAATGAACCCTTACCTACCATAATCCAGTAGCTTGTTTTGTAGAATTTTGGACAAAGTTATTTGAGGGTTTGTTTATTTATAGTTAAACACAAAGCGACACAAAGGGCTTTTTGTGCTTTTCTCACCACGGGTATCAAAACCCGGTTTCTCAACGTTGTAAGTCCACAGACATTCCTCAGTGACAATGGGGGGGGGGTGCTACTTAAAGGCTATCTACACTTGCCGTTCTAATTTTTGAAGTAATAAACTGGAGAATAAATAGTTGGTCAACACCACCCACCTCCAATTCTTGGGATATTCTTTTACCAACGAATACTGGGGATGGTTGTTATATTATAGCGCACTTACGACAGAGAGAGTGAACATGTTGTGACGTGTTCAATCCCGAGGCCTAGAAATTGTGAACTGAGAGTTCTAGCCACTGGGCCAATCCAGTAGCAAAAACAACAAACGTAAGCGATAAAATACAAGGTGTATTTGTATAGAATATCCATCTGATCCCTCATCAGAAAGCTTGGGAGCTCAAAACACTAAAATTTGTGGTTAGATCTTTGTGACGTCATAGAACAGATAGTCCATAGTGCAACTTTGCGCTTGAAAAACAATTTTTGTTAGTGTGTTTGTTTTTGAATTTTCACGCAAAGCTAGCTATCTGCACTAGCCATCCCTAATTTAGCAATGTAAGACAGGTAGTTAAGGCATTCGACTCTGCGGGTCGCGGGTTCAAATCCCCGTCACACCAAACATGCTGGCCCTTTAAGCCGTGGAAGAGTTATAACGTGACAGTCAATCCCACTATTCGTTGGTAAAACAGTAGCCCAAGAGTTTGCGGTGCGTGGTGATGACTAGTTGCCTTCCCTCTAGTGTTACACTGCTAAATTAGGGACGGCTAGCGCAGATAGCCCTCGAGTAGCTTTGCACGAAATTCCAAACAAACGATTATTATTCTCGCAATTATTGAACACGTGCGTTCTAAGGGCGAGATATTAAATGCACGCTGCTCCGTGTTACAGGTAAATTGTACATAAAGCTGTTCGTCCGAGATTTCCCACATTGTAACTAGAACATTTCAACATTTACTGCCATTAGATTTCAACTTCCTTCTTACCTGAGCAACAACAGTATTGAGAATAAGAAAACCCCATAGACTCAAGAAAATCCAACCATCATGTAATCCTAACATCGGGTAAGAGATGAAATGAAATGCCGACGGAAGAGTGACTATAAGTGGAAATTCTCCTATCATTTTAGCCAAGTAATAAGCCGACAACCTGTACGTCCCAGACGATCTCTCTTTGTTGATAACTTCCCTTTCAGGCGGAACTGCAAAAAAAAAAAAAAAAGAAGAAGCAAAGGTAGCTAGTGCCATCTATCGGTCAATTATGTAAAAATAATAACACGTTTACACTCTTTCAAACCTATTGTTTTATGACTGTGGATTTTTGTACTTTTTTCAATTTTTTTACTGTTTTATATAATAAAGTACTTTACCGGTTTCAGAATAAGATTTAGAATTTTCTCAGATATTTTATATTTCATACTGAATCGAATTCAACAAGTCGCCATATTTTAGGGTTACTATTCGTAGAAATTTCCATCTGATTGTGCTATTGATAATTTTAAAATAAAATTATTTCAAGAATCACACAAGCAAAAAGTAATTTACACGAGTAGCGCTTTTAGTGACACGTGGTGGCAATTTAATTGATTTTGATTCGACTGTAGTATTTGAGCTTTAAAGTTAGAAAGTTCTGATGAACAAGTGAATTTAATGCAATAGTTGGACTGTGTAAGAATTTCCACTTATATTATTTCAAGTGTAATATGTAAAAAGTTTATTATTTCTTAACTTCATACTTTAGATATGTACATTTCGGAAATGTTGATCATTAAAAAATATGAACTAATCTTCATTTAATATAACCATTTTTACAGTAATGTAATCCTAAATATTAAAATAATACAGCCATTCGTGATTCTTTTATACTCATAAGAAGTAAGAGCTCTAAACAATGCGAACAGCATCCTGTATTACGACTAGTTATCATACTTACATGAAGTAAGTGCTCCAAACAATGCAAACAGCATCCAATAAGTCATGCTAAAGAACATCTAGACAAAGAAAGAAACATGAAATCAAGCTCTATCTAAAACAAACGTGACAGGCTGTAATAACCTCCAAAGAGCTGAAGTAAAAATTCATTCTTCACTTTTTATTGCATTACAAAATACTACATGTTAACGTGTTTGATATTTGTTTATGACCTCACCTGGCTGTTACAGAGATACCAGAGAACTTCAGAAACCTGTCTAATTTCTAAATAAGTTTACATGGTCAATCTTAGGGCATGTTTTCGTCAAAAACTTGTGGTTCAAAATGTTTATCAGGTACATAAATGGACTACTAGACCAGATCGGTAATTTTACATTCGTATCAGTTAATCAAAGTGCCATATCAGTTGATCAGAGTGCCAGATGTTTTTGTAGCATCAACCTTCTCTCGGCGATAAACGCTGTTTTAAAGATGTCAGAACTTACCCATCCTTGAATGTCAGATAGATTCTTTTCCGTTCTTTCCACTTGAAACCAGAGAAGTCCACTCACAATTCCCAGGCCAACAGTCTGTATCCAATTCAGTCTAGATAGCATTCGGCCGTGTGCTTCTTGGAAATTTCTTTGAGACAGTACTTTAAGTTGCGTCCAAAAGCACGTGGGCCACTTTTCAATAGTCCCTGTAAAACTGTCTTCGCTGCCGAACACAGAGCTGTAGGTATCAGACCAAGATGGCACACCACAGTCTTCATTGCTCTCAGATGCTGTAAGAATATATTAGCTTAATTTATTTATTTTTCTCTTCTAATGTTCCTCTAGAAGTTTTTGTGGAATCATTTAGGTGAATGTATTTAAATATCACAATAAGAGATCACAAGTCCGATGACTTACAAGTACCGAAGGGTAATAAACCCATTCTCTGAAATGAACCTCTCACCTGCTGAATCAGTTGAGGACTGAACTGGTGTGGATACCAAAGAGTTGAGCTCCATTTGGGCTGAGGCTTCATTTATTTCTCTAAAAAAATGGATATTTCATTACCCCAAAGCATTCTTGGCATCTTGACAAAACGCATTGGTGGAAGGAAATTGAAGTAAATAGCAGATGACATTCATAACAAACAATGAGTTCATATTAATAACTAAAGACATCTCAGTTGGTTTTAGTTGTGTTACAAAAAGTAATCTTCTTTTAATCAAAAACTATTTATTGTTAAGCCTCGTGTTTAATGTTTTATAGTCGTTATGTTACATAAAAAACGAGCGTGTGAAACAAAAGTGCTTTCTGAAAAATCGGGGTTTGCGACTTTGGTCTAGAAAATTAGCTTTGGAAGTTTGCTGTAGATTTATTGAATAAAATATTATATTAAATTTGAAAAAAATGTACCAACGACAAAAATAAGTAATTGATTTTAAAAAAAACAAGTTAAAAGGTGAACATTATTGAAACACGTTTCAAAAAAGTAAATAAAGATAATTTACAGCTATTCCTTTACGAATGACAAAACTGTCTGTCTGGTTCTCAAAATAAATTTTAGATCAGGAAGATAAAAAGCTGTAATAATAAAATAATAATAATAAAACAGTGTATAATTAAAGCAAAATTTCGAATGCATCATGTTATTATGCTTTTTGTTTGTTTATAAGCCCAAACCGTTCTCAACGTTATGACGAATCCTGGTTGGTTTCGATTGGCTGATCACAAAATGTATTATTTCGTGAGATAATGGAACTAAAGCAACTTTAGAAATTTTGTACAGAAGTTTAATAAAGTGACATAAAGATTTCTCCATTAACATGTCAGTAAAGCTAGCATTAATTTGTCAGCTTCAAAACAAAACACTTGATAATTTCATGCATAAATTATTAGGCTTAGTAGATATGTACATATATAGATTACCTAAGGATGTTTTTTCTTCTGTTGAAAAAAAAAGAATCACTTACGTATAATGCTTGGCTACTGATATAAATGTTTCCCGCACTTCTGGGTTTTTTTTCACTTGTTCAACTGTAATAATAAAAGTGAAAAAACAAATCTTACGTTATTAGGTGTATAAAATCGTTTGTCTAGAATTTCTCCAAAGCGAAAGATTATTGTTTAATGCCCTTTGTCAATAATTTTTCTGTTTCTGTTTATTACATGTAATAGGTCAAACTAAACCTAACACACTTTTCAAGAAATCGCATGGTAAGGCGATATTGTAAGGAAAGGGCACCTGACAAGGAGTTACGAAATATTTAAAGTTATAGCTGGTCTGTAATTACTACCACGTGGGTCGGTAGGATATTTATTCGCAACAATTTCACCTCAAGTCTTCTTAGTTAACTTTATTCCCTTTAAAAAGGAATTAAAAACAAATGTTTTTGAGGCCATTTAAAGAAGTACATAGAAGAAACTACTTTTAACTCTACAGTCAATCTTTGATTAAGCACTTTTGGAAAACATCCACTTCCATGTTACGAGCACTAATGAAAGGGAACCTGATGAAGAGTGGTGAGGAACTGTTTTAATGAAAGCGAACCTGATGAAGAGTGGTGAGGAACTGTTTTAATGAAAGGGCACCTGATGAAGAGTGGTGAGGAACTGTTTTAATGAAAGGGAACCTGATGAAGAGTGGTGAGGAACTGTTTTAATGAAAGCAAACCTGATGAAAAGTGGTGAGGAACTGTTTTAATGAAAGGAAACCTGATGAAGAGTGGTGAGGAACTGTTTTAATGAAAGCAAACCTGATGAAAAGTGGTGAGGAACTGTTTTAATGAAAGGGAACGTGATGAAGAGTGGTGAGGAACTGTTTTAATGAAAGGGCACCTGATGAAGAGTGGTGAGGAACTGTTTTAATGAAAGGGCACCTGATGAAGAGTTATAAGGTATTGTTTTAATGAAAGAGTACCTGATGAAGAGTGGTGTGAAACTGTTTTCCTGCTCCCTTCTGGTAAGAACGGTAAGAAGTAGTTTTCTTTTCGCTCCAGTAGAAGAACAGTAAATTTATCTGCTTGTTTTAGACGAAGTGTGGTAAGAAAGTATTTTACCTACTTTCTCCTCATGAACTCTTTACCTGCTCGGTTCAGGTAAAAAGGTTGGATCGCACAAGTTAACATGTAAGAGTGATATTTTATTTTTAATCCACTCACAAGCTCTTAATTAAAAGTAAATTAGTCAGCTCACTTTACCATCTAATACAGATAGAAACATCTGAAGCAGATGCTGTAACAAATAGAAACGTCCAAGACAAATGCTATAGCAGAATGAAACTCCTAAGACAGTTAATTTACAGATATAAAAAACCTTAGTTGCTGTAACAAATAGAAACACCTAAACTCTCCCCAGTGACATGTCTCCAGATTTACAATACCAGAAACCGGGTTTGACTCGTAGTATACAGAGTACAAATAGTACATTGTGTTGCTTTGTGGTGAACTTCAAACAAACATATGTTGAGGTAGACAAAACAATCGTAGACACTTATTCCACAAATTTCAAGACCTCAGAGAATTTCTGTACCAAGATACATAGATATAGAGAGTAAAATATGTGCTGTATTTGGTAATTAAGTGATAGAGTCAAGCCTTAAATATGATAATTGAAACAATGATGGTTTGAAATCTTAAAAAAACACCTTAAAATATACTAAAAATGGTGCTAAAAGTCTTCACAACTAACGTTCTGAAGGTTATGTTACCATTTAAAAAATTATATAAATCTTTATTCTAAAGTACAGGTTTAGATTAATTTAAGAAACATCTCTCTTAACATAAAACTGAATCATAATGAAATACAGTGAGAATTTTAATAATTATGTGTCATATTTATATTTTCAGTTTTTTTGTTACTATTTGTTCATTGTCCCCTGCTAGTACAGCAGTAAGCATACGGATTTACAACGCTAAAATCAGGGATTTGATCCCCTCGGTGGACACAGCAGATAGCCCGCTGTGGCTTTGCTAAAAAAACAACACACACACATTTATTCTTTGTATATATATAAAAAAAGCATAACATAATAGACATACTCACTAATAAAGTCAGCTGGGTTGTAATGTGCCGCTATTTGTAAGCCTATGTCACTTAAAAACTCTACAATTTTATGGGTTGCGCCGAAGAATGCGACCTAGAAACGTGGAAAAGTGATTAAAGACATGACATAGTTTTGTACGCTGTAATAGAAAACCTAAAACAAACAAGAAAAGGCCACAGTAATCTCAGTCATTTTTTTTTAAATTCCTTCAGCTCGGAGTCGAACCTGAAACTCTTCCCACACCAAACAGCACTTTACACACAAAGCTAGTAATCATAAACCTACTAGCAGTTTCGAGTGAAGCACTTTTCAGAGAACTTGCTTAGCGTGAGAAAGATTTCAAGCGTGACTCGAAGCCGAATGAATGAAAAACAAAACAACTTACATTACTGTAAATAATTATTTTAAAACTCGTGTTTATTACTTCTATATTTTTGCACAGATGTTTTCGAATAGCTAGTTATTCATGGGGTATCTGTTTTTCCAAGACTCTTAACTCTGAGCGGATACACTAAAGAGAATGCAATTACTCCAGGACACTCACCGTCAACTCTTGGGCAACTCCAATCTTGGATGTTATTATTTGCACAGGGATCATTTCATATATTTTATATTTTTCTTGAAGCATCTTATCAGGACACATTCTGTTTCTACAACCAATGTTTAGACCAAACTAACATTTATGAAAATGCATTTGATATTGTTATGTCTAGTTATATAAGATGTTGTTTATCTCAAAAGACCTTCAACCGTTCACGGTTAAACCACCTAATATCAGTTTGTACCTGCACTTGTTTAGTATATTATTACATTTTTCTACATTATGCTATTAACTTTTTCACAAATCCATCAATACTGTTCATCCAGTACTGAAGTTGGCGTATGTTTCAGCGAAAAGCTGCATAATGAATTGCATGCCCTCAAGCCACCATCAGGGATCGTTTTTTTGAATTTCGCGCAAAGCTACACGAGAGCTACCTGCGCTAACCGTCCCTAGTTTTGCAGTGTTAGACTAGAGGGAAGGCAACTAGTTATTACCATCCTCCACCAATTCTTGGGCAACTCTTTAACCAACGAATAGTGGGACTAACCATCACATTATAACACCCCCACGGCTGAAATGGCGAGCATGTTTGGCGCGACGGAAATTCGAACCCGCGATCCTCAGACTACGAATCGAATGCCTTAACCCACCTGGCCATGTCGGGCCATTTGAGGGATCGAACTTCGGATGTTATCGTCCTAAGTAAGTAAACTCATGGCTAGCTTAACGGAGTACACATTCCGCATCTAAACACTTCTTTCTAATGGTTTGTAAACCAGAAAACTGGTTAAGTGCCGAAACCAGAAACATAGGCTAGTAAAAAATGTAAAGCTAAATACTTTTCTCCAATTGTAATCGGTTTCATAGCTTCTTCAGAAGCGTTATTGCTCTATTAAAATTACTACAATAAAAATATATAAAGATTTTCGAAAGCACTTAAATGTTCAATTTACACGATGACTAACATAACACACTTAATATTTTTTTAATAAATTGTAAAACAAATTGGTCTATAACACAACTTTTATATTTATAGAGAATATTAGGGCATGGCTTGATGGGAGTAGGGCTCGACTATTAGGGCATGGCTTGATGGGTGCAGGACTCGACTATTAGGGCATGGCTTGATGGGAGTAGGGCTCGACTATTAGGCCATGGCTTGATGGGAGTAGGGCTCGACTATTAGGCCATGGCTTGATGGGTGCAGGGCTCGACTCGCGGTTCATATCGGGTTCACAGAACTTCGGTTATTATTCGTTGGTAAAATAGTAGCCTAGAGTTAGTGTGGGTAATGTTGGCTTTTGCTCGCTTTCTTTTACATCACTGAAAACTTAGGAACGGAAAGCGCAAAGATTCTTCGAGTAACTTTGCACGAAGTTCAGAACAAACCATATTATTAAATACAAAAATTATTCAGAAAAATAGACTTTCGTGAAGCAGAATATATCACTGATTATCAAAGCTAGCCGTCTCTAGTGGTCAACTTACATATTACAAGGAAGGCGGTTTGTCAACTGAAACACAACAAATTGTTGGGATATTATTGTCTGACTGAATACTGGAATACCACCACTGTCGTTATAATGATCACACAACCTCCACGTGAGAAGTTTATTTTGTTTATATTTTCTATGTTTTTCGGGACCGTCATGGCCAGGTGGTTATGGCACTCGACTCGTAATCTGAAGGACGCAGGATCGAATCCACAACAACGATGCTCACCATGGAATGTTATAAAGTTACCGACAATCCCACTGTTCATTGCAAAAAGAATAGCTCAAGAGTTGGCAGCGGGTAATGACGACTACCCGACATCCCTCTAGTCTTACGCTGCTAAACTAGGGATGGCTAGCGCCCTCGTGTGGATTTGTGCTGAATTCTTCTTTATCCAGTGAGGGGATCTAAACTGTGGATTATGAGATCCCTAATCAGCAACACTTCGTTTGAACTGCTAAGCTGCATAATAAACTATCTGTGCTGTGATCGTCTAGCCTCGAATTGTGGCGTTATAAACTTTCAAGTTCACTACCGACCCAGTTTAGGGCGTTTTTCTCACACATTATTACTACCTCAAGAGAAATGCAATATATCTTCTCTGACGCAGTTTAAAAAAAATAAAAAATATATTCCAAGTGTAATCATTCAAAAACCTATTTTAAAACTTCAGATAAATATAACGCCTTAAAATTTTATGATTGTTATGATTTATTTAATATTTATGACGCGATAAAGAAAACAAAAAACGGAACCGATAATGACAGTACAGGAACATGGAGATAGTACGTTCAACTTTCACTCTAACTGGTAAACTAAGGAAGCATATTATGCTAACATAATAATTAGCCGGTACTCAACGATGTAATTACGTGATTTATTTTGGGGGGAACATGTTACATCTTTCGACAGAACGTTAAAGAAGACTGACCACTATTCCGTCGAAATATGTTCCCTCCCCCCAAAAAAAAATAATAATTTAATCATTCTAACAAATCGTTGTTTGCCAACTAACTAGGCCCGGCATGACCAGCTGGTTAAAGCACTCGGCTCGAAATCCGAGGGTCGCAGGGTCAAATTCCAGTCACACCAAACATACTCGCCCTTTCAGCCGTGGGGTCGTTATAATGTTCGGTCAATCGCACTATTCAATGGTAAAAGAGTTGCCCAAGAGTTAGCGGTGGGTGGTGATGACTAGTTGCCTTCCCTCTAGCTTTACACTGCTAAATTGGGGACGGCTACCGCAGATAGCCCTCGAGCCACTTTGTGCGAAATTAAAAAACAACTACAACAAACAAAGTGATTATTATAGTTAATTGATGTTCCTGGTACTAGATGGCGCGAGCGATAAATATTTATCTTGATTTCTAAAATTATCCACGAAAGATTGGAAGAAGAAATACCAGTTTGCTCCTGTTTTGGGGAATATTTCATTCTACAAATGGACAAATATTTACAAAATTTAGCTAATGTTTAAAAAAATATTAAAATAAAATCATACCTGACCATCAGCTAGGAGAAGCAAATTATCAAACATGTAGAAAATCTGGCTGGACGGCTGATGAACTGTAACAACGACAGTTTTACATTCTTTTTTTGCATAATATTTCAAGGTAGACATAAGACAGAGGGCGGCACCATAGTCTAAGCCCGAAGTTGGTTCCTATTCGTGGTGGTAATAAGTTAACTTCTGCAGTCTCGACAAAGTTCAGAAACATTTCATACAATTACAAAACTAAAATCAAAATTATTTATACACAAACGAATAATAAAGATCTGAACAAAGTGAATTAAAAACCGGTTTCAGATGGAAAATTTAAAAGTAAAATCATGGTAATTCAGACAAAAGACCAAACAATGTGTTATCGTTTTTTTTTTAACACAAACGTGTTTTGAATAAGATTACACTCAACATGAAGTTAATCAGTATTCAACACGCCGACAGACATCAGATTTTCTCGTAAACTTCTTATTTTATTGTTGTATATCTGCTATATGTCCACCACCATGGTTCAAACCCCCTATTTTAGGATTTGTAGCTTCAGAAACTTCTTGCAAACCAATCAGATATTTTTTTTCAGGGCGACATCACTGAAACAACAACAACAGCAAGTGGTCAACATTCACCTAACCGATTTTTCTCCAGTGGAACGGCAGTAAATTTATCGACTCTCAGCGCCAAAATCTGAGATTCGATTCCTTGCTGTTGACGCAGCAGATAGCCCATGTAACTCGGCTAACAGGCGTTAACCCCACGCTAAAAGACTAAAAATCAACTTTCCATCGTTATCCTAACGTTGTTTTCTCACCAGTGACTTAGCGGTAAGCTTTTGGGCTTGTAACACTAAAATTTAGAGTTCGATCCCGCAGTAAACGCAGCACAGATTGTCTATTTGGTAGTTCTATGCATGATTATAAAAGGAACATATAATCTATTAAAGCTATGAATAAAAAAAATATCGCTTACAAATTATGAAGTTTTGAGCACCATTTTATCCAAATCCAGAAGTTGGTCAGTTCACTTTGACGAAATAAGGCCCACAACTTGAGAAGCCAAGCGTTCAACGTGTACTATATACAAAGGCGTGATGAGAACTAGGGAAAATCCTGTGCCACCGAAAAATAATTTTGGCTTGGATTTGGTACTAATTCTGAGCTTTAGAAAATCATGGCTGTGAAAAACTGGCACACAGTTTAATTAACTAGGCCTAAATAATTATTAATCTATTCGAGTCGCTCTAGCAACCGGTCGGCTTGGCTTTTAAAAATTCACGAGCACATATGACATCACTATAGGCCAATATCGCGACATCTATAAAAATAATATTAATTTGCCGTTGTTTTTCTTTAAAAGTGATACTGAAATATACATAAGAAAAAAAGGGTTTAAAAACTCTACTCTGAAGATCGCCTTGATTTTATTAAATTTTGAAAAACTCGGAAAATAGACTGAAATGGACCATAGTGACATACTTGTAGAACTCCTATTCATAATGTGGTCTTATGTATCGTAGTTAGACCTATTTACTGCCGTAAACAGCACTTTAGGCCTAAAAGAATCTCGAGTGTTGAATCAGGTTATTAATTTTATGCTGAAAACAGTACTGGGAAACGTTTAAAGGTGGCTGGTGCACGTAGAGGGCACTGAAATTGAATGACTGACTTATAGCCAACCTGGAAGGTCATTGCTACATATAATAAGATTTTAATTAAATATTCAAGTTGAAATTATCAATGCGTCTACCCTTGCGCATAACATTACGTCGCCTTGAAACACGATAACAGAAAAATATTTTACTTTTGACAGATTTTATTTTTCTGTTTGTCTGTTTTAATACGTAGAATATTGACGTGATATACTAATATCACATTTCTTTTTACGTGCCGAGTATAGAAGTAATATTTTGAGCCCACAGTGAAATTAAAATTATTTAATTATTTAAAGATAGGTTATATACAAGTACATTTTTTTCCGATTTGCCAACAAGGATAAATATGTTCCTCTCGCCAAGTTTGTTTGTTTGTTTTGAATTTCGCGCATAGCTACTCGAGGGCTATCTGTGCTAGCCGTCCCTAATTTAGCAGTGTAAGACTAGAGGGAAGGCAGCTAGTCATCACCACCAACTGCCAACTCTTGAGCTACTCTTTTACCAACGAAAAGAGGGATTGACCATCACATTGTAACGCCCCCACGGCTGGGAGGGCGAGCATGTTTAGCACGACTCCGATGCGAACCAGCGACCCTCAGATTACGAGTCGCATGCCTTAACGCGCTCGGCCATGCCAGGCCTACCTCTCGCCAAATTAAAGAATTTTTAAAAACAAAAGTGGATTACATCGAGATCATTGAGATCCTCATGCTATGAGGAATGAATTTGGGTTTAAGTGAATCCTTAGAGAGCGTTGTGGGACACGCCATGATGAATGGCTTTGGGTTTACGTGCATTCATAGATACCTTTGTGAGACATGCCATAAGGAGTGACTTTGGGTTTAGATGCATTAACAGATAGCTTTGTGAGACATGCGATAAGGAATGACTTTGGGTTTAAGCGCAAAACTACTCAATGTACTACTTGCTCTATTGCTCAACATGTACATCGAAAATTGACTTTTAGTAATTCTATTGTTCTCATTATGTCAGAGTAACAGTTATAAAAAAAGGTCTCTTTTGACACAATGACAAATAAACGTATTTAATATAACTTGCAGCCAACTCGTTTAATCGCATTAAGTAATATTATGTTATTGTGCCGAAAGAAGGTCTTTGTTTATAATTGTTACTCGTAAATAGATTTTTAGTATTAAAGACCCTCGAGCTTACCGCTGAGACTCTGGAGAGGTAGGGGGATAAAAAACTGTGACTAATCTTCAGTTAGAAGTATGTGAGAAAGGGAAGGCATAGTTAAGCTGCCCCCCCCCCGCACAAGGTCATTTCTCCGTGGGGGTTTTCGAATATATCACTTTTTCATTCCAAATCTGACGACAATAAGAATAACCTGTATTTTCATAACACTACTAATATTTTGTTGGGGTTTTTTCTTGTTATTGTATTTTATCCATACAAATCTACCATAAGATATATAGTTTGTGGCACAAATAAGTTCAAAATCAACGTTATGTTACGTTTGGTTACCGTTATGTTTAATAACGAATTCACCAAATAAGACAAAAATTTATGGGTAAAAGAAAACCAGATTCAAAAAATTAACATAGAAAAATGATAATTTTAACAGAAGCGTTTCAAACAGAAGAAGGAAACGTCGAAACAAAATTGTACAGCACATAACACCTAGTATCAAATGACAACCTACATCGAGTACCATGGTAGTTGGATTTGTGAGTAATTCACATGCAATGTTAGCCCTTTTCTTCTCTCCCCCAGACAGCCCTCGCTTCGTCCCGTCTCCAATTACTGAAATTGAAAACTTGAGGTGTTAAAGAGGCCAGTTTTAAATCAAAAATATCAAGCAACAAAAACTGTACGAATGGCTTAACAGGTAATAAATTAAAATGTCAGCCAACATTATTGTTATCTCAATTAAAGCTTGACCTTCGGTGAAATTTCAAGTAAAACGATACAACTGATATTGATTTATGTACTAGACAGACTCACGAAATGTCTACAGTAATCTGTTGTTTTTAACAGGTGCGTGTCAAAAAATAATCCTTGCATTTCGTTACTAAAAACAAATCAAACTTTAAGTTCTGAATAATTTTGTTGCTACAAAACTACAAAATAGGCGATGAAAAAATGTTAATTTTCTCGGTGTAAAATAAGTATTCGTCACGTTACATGTGTAGTAGACAACTGAGGATCAGCTAACGAGAACTTATGAAGAGTTAAAACAACAATAAAAATAGTCGACCACTGTAATGTTTTATCAACCAAATTTTTGTTTCGTGTAACTGATAAGACAATCGCTTGTTTTAGGTGTGGTATATTAGTACTTGCCAAAACCTGGAGTCCGTGTACTTAACTTACGTCCCACTAATTATGCACCTCACGTAACAACATTATGTTCAGTTGATGGAGAAAAATTATCGAAAAACCTGTTAAGATAAACTAAACTACCACCCAGAAAACTTCACCCTTTGATTTTCATGGAATTTTAGGAGGTTCCTAAAAAAGCAGGTTTTATATGGAATATTTATAACCAGTTTTAACTGTAGATAACAAAATATATTTCCATGATATCAGTGACCACGGTTCTAATAAAAAAAATGTAGAGTGATGAACTAAAATGTGGTCGATATTACGAAATGTAATATATGTAATATAAATGTAGCGCATTTCAGATCATTTCTTAGTTTGACATTAATTTAATATCGGTTTGACTAGTTTAATGTCAGTCACTGCTTCTCTCTAACTTTTAACTGCACAAGTTAATGTATTTGACGAGTTTAATGTCAGTCACTGCTGCCTCTAAAACTTTTAACTACACAAGTTAGTGTATTTGACTAGTTTAATGTCAGTCACTGTTGCCTCTGAAACTTTTAACTACACAAGTTAGTGTATTTGACAAGTTTAATGTCAGTCACTGCTGCCTCTGAAACTTTTAACTACACAAGTTAATGTATTTGGCTAGTTTAATGTCAGTCACTGTCGCCTCTACGACTTTTAACTGCACAAGTTAATGTGTTTGACTAGTTTAATGTCAGTCACTGTTGTCTCTACGACTTTTAACTTCACAAGTTAATGTGCTTGACTAGTTTGATGTCAGTCACTGCTGCCTCTAAAACTTTTAACTACACAATTTAGTGTATTTGACTAGTTTAATGTCAGTCACTGCTGCTCTCCACTGAAAATACACCACATACACATGGCTACCCGACATGTGAACACCCAACCATCACACCCATATGTGCTTGTTGAATATCTCATTCCAAAACCATTGGCATAAACATTGCCTTGGTATTTCCTGCTTTAATAGCCTCCACTCTTCTGGGAAGGCTTGTCACTATATCTTGAAACATGGCTGCGGGGATTCACTCCTATTAAGCCACAAGAGCATAATAGTGAGGTCGAGCACTGATGTCAGGCGAGAAGGCGTGATCCGCAGTCGGTGTTCCAATTCATCCCAAAGGTGTTCGATGTGGATGAGTTCAGGGCTCTATGCAGGCCTGTCAGGTTCTTCCACTCTCTACAAGCTACGTCTTTATGGGCCTCGCTTTGTGAAGGTTTGGCAATGTCACGTTGAAAAAAAGGGGGCTTTTTCGAAACTGTTGTCACAAAGTTGGAAGCACACAATTCTCCAGAATGTCATCGTATGCCGTACCATTAAGATTTCCCTTCACTAGAACTAAAGAGTTAAGACCAAACCACGAAAAATAGCCTAAGATAATTTTTCCACCTCCACAAACCTTTATAGTTGGCACTATGCATCCACCAAACCCAGATTTGTCCACCAGACTTCCAGACAGTGAAGCGTAATTCATCGCGCCAAAGAAAGCGTTTCCACTGCTTTACACCACTCTACTGCGTATGGTGATCTTAGGCTTGTGTAAGGCTGCTCGGCCATGGAAACCGAAACCCATTTCATGAAGCTCCCGATGAACAGTTCTTGTGCTGACGTTGCTTACAGAGGCAGTTTGGAACTCTGTAGTGAGTGTTGCAACTCTGGACAGACGACTTTTGCGCGCTACGCGTTTCAGCATTCGGCAGTGCCGTTCTGTGAGCTTGTGTGGCCTACCGCTTCGTGGCTTAGTTGTTGTTGCTCCTAGATGTTTTCACCTTATAATAACAGCACTTACAGTTGACCGGGGCAGCTCTAGCAGGGCAGAAATTTAACAAACTGATATGTTGAAAAGGTGGCATCCAATGACAGTGCCACGTTGAAAGCCACTGAGCTCTTCAGTACGATCCATTCTATGTCAATGTTTGTTTATGGAGAGTTCATGGTTGTATGCTTGATTTTATGTACCTGTTAGCAACAGGTGCGGCTGAAATAGCCACACCCACTAATTAGAAGGGGTGTCCACAAACCTTTGGCCATGTAGTATATATGTGTATGGTGCGTGATTCCTATGATTAGAAAAAATGTAAAGGTTTACTTTGTATGTCACTCAAGTGAGGAAAAAGTCCTGTTAAGGTGGCGCTCTTCTCGAGAATTGAAAACATGTTTATTTCTTAAGCTCACAAAACAAAAATGGACACATAGAAATACCGACAAACAGTAAAATATTAACAGACAGACAGATATATATATATTGTTGTACCTTATTCTGATCCATGAGATCCATTCGCAGCAACGTTTAGTAAGTGAAACGTAAGCAAGGAAAATACATATATCTATATATATACATATTTCTTTTTCCCTAGAATACCACAATGATGTAGAAACTTATATCGAAAGAAAACATAAAAATAGAAACTTACTGGTATTCAAGCATTTCCTCAAGTCCAGAACGTCGATGATATATTCCACGTGCGCCATCTTTTCTTGATATGGGATGGTGTCAGGTAGTCGCAACAGTGCTGAATGCTGGGAGAGAAATATTTCTAGCCAGTCTAAAGAACCAAGTCTAAAATGCGTTGTTCATGAGTCGATCTTTCTTTTTAACTCAGATATAGTTCTTAACGTAAAAGGAAAAATTACTTCTATCTAGCTAGCTATATTAGAAACACGAATTACAAAACGCCGAAAAAAAACCCAACAATAACAACAAACATTCGTTATTTTTAATTGCAAATTTTTCACTTATGAAAATATTGTCACGAATCATTAAGTTCTCACAAAATATTAGTTTATTTCTCTTATAATTAAAATGTATGATAAGCACTATTTTAAATTTTCAAATGTTTATTTTTCCTGTTTCGGATATTCGTATCTAATTACACATGGGCTATATGCGTTGTTTGTTACTTGTTCGAGCTTACAGGTTAGAGAGAAAGCAGGTATTCAGGGGTGATGGAAGTGAGCCAATCTGAACTCATAATAACAAACATGTATTGTGATACTGGTCAGTTTTTACCTGTCCTGAATATGACCGTGTATCTTACTATTTAATCACGTATGCGCACGCACTTTGTTTAGTCTTTTTAGAAAGGTTTAACGTCAGGTTATAGAATTGTTTGTTTGTTACTCCGCGCAAAGTTACTCCAGGGCTATCTGCACTAGCCGTCCCTAACTTAAGATTGTAAGACTAGAGGGAAGGCAGATAGTCGTCACCACTCACCGCCAACTCTTGGGCTACTCTTTTGCCAACGAATAATGGGATTGATCGTCACATTATAACGCCCCCACGGCCGAAAGGGAAAACATGTATGGTGTGAATGGTATTCGAACCCGCGACAGATTACGAGTCGAGTGCCTTAACCACTTGGCCACGCTGGGCCAGATAGAATAACATTATAAATTTATTTCTGGATAACATTAAATATGTTAAAGTTTAGTCCTAATTAAGCTATAACGAAAAGAAAAAAAAAGCATACAAGTTACAACGTTAATTCATCTCTTTCCCGAATTAATAAAAAATAACTAATATTAGGCCTAAGACAAGTGAACCTTCGATTACTGCGATTAGAATTCTTTAGTATTATTCTAAAAATCCCGTATTTAAAGAAATAATATTGTAACAAAGATAGTAATTTGACCGCATATGTTTTGCAGGTCTTTGGTAGTTCCGAAAAAACAAAATGTACAAAAGACGATCCTATCCTTTGCAAATGTGTCTGTTCTTCTATTTATATGTATAACATATTTGTATGTACTGTTGTATGTACATATCCTTAACATATGTTTCTGGCAATGTTTCTAATGTTTTTACTTAACAACGCAAAAAAAAACAAAAATTTTTTGAAGCTACAAAAGTGTAACATCCTGTTTATTTTCTGAAACTCGTACCCGTTCCGATGTTATGCAAGAGAGCCGGTGCTTATCCAATAAAGAAAGTTCTGTGAAAGACGTGGCTTAGCAGTTCAACAGCTATACAATATTATTACGCAGTTGGAAATTGCTTCTTCAAGGTAAAACCCGTTGCACAACCTACCGTCGAACGTTTTACGTTCGCAGACTGTTCGCGATATTTCGTCGTGCTCAGTGAAGCCGTGCAACAACAAAATTTCGAAGTCTCTACTCACCGCTAGGTGATATTTATTTGTCTGTACTCGAGACGTTATTCGATGTGGTTTTCCATATACGTACGTGTGGCAAAAACGTTGTAATCTTTTTATCGCGCGCATACACACGCACATTTATACAAGAGAGAATAGCAGGACATCCACAAAGAAATCGGTTAGCCAACCTATAAAATGTCACTGAAACGTCACTGTAGTTACTGCAAAATAACAATTAAAAATTAAATATGTAAGGACCACCCGACCATCGAGGACTCAATATCACTTTCTGCTCAGCCTTCGATGCGATGAGTTAAGCCTAAATTTGTAAGAAATACAAGTTGCTTTTGCTTCTCCACTGGCAGTTTCACGAAATATATTTACATACTTTTAGTTTATTAAATTACACGATTTTTCTTCGAGATGTGCCTACGATACGTAGCTTTGTTTTCTTCTTTTTAACTTCTCCACTTTTATTGTTGCGAAATGATTGGTGCACTGAAAATGAGGTTTCTTTTTCAATAGCAGGTAATAACGCAAGAGTCATAAAACGACCATCAAATGCTACACTAACTGGACTTGTTGCTGAAAAAGCGGTAACTGTTTATTATCAATAACGTGAGAAAAAAATTAATTGATTGATTTCAATATAAAATATTCGTAGAATGTCATTCACCTCTTTGCAATCACACATCGCCACCTAGCGACACACAGTAATTATATATTTTCGTAATCTATTTAACTCATATAAAATATATTGGTTATAGAATTTATTCCGATGCATTTTTATTGAAAAACACTACATGTATATATTATTAAAAAGTTATTTTTTTAATTAAGGACTAAAGGTTTACACAAACAGCACAACTTAGCACTAATGCAATAGGGTTAAACCTTACAGATAAGTTTGTTTTTGTTTGTTTTGAATTTCGCACAAAGCTACACGAGGGATATCTGCACTAGCCCTCCATAATTTAGCACTGTAAGACTAGAGGGACGGCAGCTAGTCATCACCACCCACCGCCAACTCTGAAGCTACTCTTTTACTAACGAATAGTGGGACTGAACGTCACAATATAACGCCCCCACAGCTGAAAGGGCGAGCATGTTTGGTGTGACGGTGAATTGAGCCCGCGACCCTCAAATTACGAGTCAAGCGTTTTAACCACCTGGCCATGCCGGGCCCCTTACAAGAAAAGCAAAAATAACGCACTTCCTAAAAGGGTTCAGTGGTAAATATGAGCATGGCCAGGTGGGTTAAGGCATCTGACTCGTAATCTGAGAGTCGCGGGTTCGAAACCCCGTCGCCCCAAACATGCTCGCCCTTTCAGCCGTGGGGGCGTTATAATGTTACGGTCAATCCCGTTATTCGTTGGTAAAAGAGTAGTCCAAGAGTTGGCGGTGGGTGGTGATAACTAGCTGCCTTCCCTCTAGTCTTACACTGTTAAATTAGGGACGGTTAGTGTAGATAGCCCTTGAGTAGCTTTGCGCGAAATTCAAAAACCAGCAAGTTCATCGTAAAAGCTGCGCGTTAAGCAACTAATAATAGAAGTTTGAAAGTAAAAGTATCATGTTAACACCCTTTCCACCTGAAATCAGAGCATACGTTGTTTTTTTTTCTAACGTACCTGCGGACTTATGACGTAACAATTAGAGGTTCGCTTTCCTCGCGGCGGGAAGAGCGTAGATAACTGACTAGTCGCTTTGGGTTGAAAAAATTAATAATTTAACCAAGACGTCATACATGTGCATATAAAATAGTTAATATACGAGGTGAGTGCGTATATATATATATATATACACAATTAGATAGATGGATATTGTGTGTGTGTGTATATATTATATTCTACGGTTTCAAAATTCACTGAAGACCAAACACCTTGAAATGTACAGGTTCTATACCTTGCATCAAATGAATATACCACGTAATGTTATTCATTTCTCTTATGGAGGATAGAGAGAAACCTGTTTACCAGAAAAGCTCGTGACCAGCTTTGCCGCTTCTGGTACCCCCCACTTGCGGTATTCCCGTAGGGTGTATCCGCCGTCACGTACTACTGAAAGTCCAGGCTAACGGCAGGCTTCCAAAACATTGACCTCCTGCGATAATGACCCAAAAAAGAATTTAGACAGCACGTGGAGAGAGCCTGAGGACAAGTTATATAGAATCGTTTGATAAAAATAGACTACTCGTAGTTTTGTCTTACAAAGGGTTATTCAATGGTCACTTTCTCTTACCTCATCTGACCATTCGATATACACACGTCTCTCAAAATAAACCATTTTTTTTTGTAAAAACATGGAAAAACTATTTTCAACACTGTTTTGAAAACAACTGTTGATACGCACCGATTTATAGAAGGCAAAGTAGTGAATACATAAGGATGAAAAAAATATATTGTTTAAAGAAGGGCTGATAATGAAATATTTATAACTGTCTCTGATATTACACCTGAACCCTATATATTACAATCGACGCTCCAAATTTCTGGCGCAGTAAGCGAACCACATCGACTGCTATGATAGATTGTTATTTTATATTCGTAGAACAATTCCAATAACTTCTCTCTTCCCCCCAGAAGCGTTAGAAATTTTTATCTATCTTAATCATAACAAGGCCTGACATGATGGCCAAGCGTGTTAAGGCGTGCGTCTCGTAATCTGAGGGTCGCGCCAAACATGCTTGCCCTCCCAGCGTGGGGGTGTATAATGTTACGGTTAATCCCATTATTCGTTGGTAAAAGAGTAGCCCAAGAGTTGGCGGTGGGTGGTGATGACTAGATGCCTTCCCTCTAGTCTTACACTGCTATATTAGGGACGGCTAGCACAGATAGCCCTCGAGTAGTTTTGTGCGAAATTCAAAAACAAACTTAACCATAGCATCAAAAAGGCAAAGCTTTAAAAAACATCGAGTGAAAGCTGGGAAAGTTGTCAACATATAAACTCTACAGGAAGATGTCAGCATATTAACACTTATCTCAGGAGCTAAGGGGTGTCTTTACACCACAATTTGTTTAATATTAAAAGTAACTTCGTTTCAGAAACAATTAAAAAATGTGGTTTTGAACCTATCTCTTCGAGACACTATTTCATTTATTAATTAATGAATTGTTAGCTAAAATACAACATCCTCAAATCTCCATATTAGCTAGTACTAAGGTCTACCCGCTAGGAGTAAATATATATATATATATCAATAAAACAACATTATCAGCATCATTAACTAAGCAACTTCCGACATTTTTTATCCTTCTTTTGGCTATCACTTTTTTTACGTTTAGCTTGCAATTGAAATACGAACGACTTCACTTGTTGTTGGTTAGGGAATGTGGAAGCATTACGATAGTCAGCAGTGGGATCAGCAGACAGGAACACTTTGAAAGTGGTTACAAGCATAATATTATATTAGGCTTACTGAACAATACCTCTGCGTGTTAGTTAGAGACTTCTATGCTTCTCGAGCTTGGCGTTAAGCCAGTGATGCGCTAATGGAGATCAGTCACCTCACCACTTCAAATCACTCTTTGCAGCCCCAACGCTAAACGAGTGCAGGAAGTGCCTTTTTTCAGTCAATAAAAATGTTTTAAAAAATTCAGTTAAAATTAAGAAAAACTTGATTGACTAGTATTTTTTTCTTCAACAAAAATATCCTCCATTTGCTCGTGAGAGACCGTTTAAAAAAATAAGTCGTACCTAAAGGTATATTAAGCCTAATATTCCAGTTTTATCGCTTTCGTATGCTTTTCTTTGCACACATAAATTCATTTTCAAAATAATTATCTCTAGAGTAACGAACAAAAGTCATTGTTGGTCTTGTCTACTGTTTGAACACCAACCAGGATCGCCAGAAACTAAATTAGATCTGGAATGGTAACAACAGTAGTGACAGATTCCTCATAGACATACTCAGAAGAAAAAAGTGGTTTACGTATCCTGAATTATGCGGCAGAAAATCTTCACCACTAAACAAAATAAGATAATCCACTGCATTATTTAACATATACCTGGCCCGGCATGGCCAAGCGTGTTAAGGCGTGGGTCTCGTAATCTGAGGGTCGCGGGTTCGCATCCCGGTCGCGCCAAACATGCTCGCCCTCCCAGCCGTGGGGGTGTATAATGTGACGGTCAATCCCATTATTCGTTGGTAAAAGAGTAGCCCAAGAATTGGCGGTGGGTGGTGATGACTAGCTGCCTTCCCTCTAGTCTTACACTGCTAAATTAGGGACGGCTAGCACAGATAGCCCTCGAGTAGCTTTGTGCGAAAAAAAACAACAAAACATATACCTTTTATGTTGTTTTTTTGTTGTTGTTGTTCTAAGTGTGAGGATCTCAGGTTAGAAGTAAAAATGCTTCACGCAAGCCTTGGTTATACTTTGAAGTACTTGTGTTGGTCAGATAGTACAGTGGTTCCCAAGGGGTCCTCACACCCCATGATGGGGGGCGAGATAACATTTGTTTTGGCCACCTTCACCTTTATTTTTAAATAAATAATTACCATGAGGGGTGCAAGAAATATTAAAATTATTTAGAGGTGCGGGGCATAAAAAAGGTTGGGAACCACTGAGATAGTAAATAAGTAAGGATATATGTTTTGACACCAACTTATATTGATAACCAAAAATTATGTTCACGCAATCTAACACGTAAAATTAGCATTTAGGTGATAAATATTTATATTAATGTGTTAATTTTCTTATTGCTTCATTGTTTGTTTATTTGTTTCTTGAATTTCGCGCAAAGCTTCACGAGGGCTCTCTGCGCTATCCGTCCCTAATTTAGTATCGTCAGACTAGAGAGAAGGCAGATAGTCATCACCACCCACCGCCAATGTTTGGGCTACTATTTTACCAACGAATAGTTACATTATAACGTTTCCACGGCTGAAAGAGCGAGCCTGTTTGGTGCAACGAGAACTCGAACCCACGACCCTCAGATTACGAGTCGAGTGCCTTAACCACCTGGTCATGCCGAACCAAAACTCAGGATACAGACAGACTGCAAACCTGGATTCCTAGCTATTAAAGGTACATCTTAAACCTTTATCTGTAACCTATAATACCCAATATTATCTTACCATTAAAACTTGGCGAAGTGTCAGATTGGGGAAGAAAGCATCCTCTTGAAGAACGTAGCAAATATTTCTTTTCTGTCGCTTGTTGAGGGACGCGCCGTTCACTGTAATCAAACCCGAGTCGATCTTCACTCGACCACTTAACGCATTCAGTAGTGTTGTTTTACCAGAGCCTAAGAATAACACGGAGTAAATTCAAAATAAAACGTGTCTTCAAACCTTTATATCACGTGAAATGAATCACAAATATAAATATTATTGTTCGTGAATGGAATTAAATAATGAAATAAAACACATTGTTTGTAAAGGGTCGTAATTCAAATACTTGTTTGATTTCGCAGAAAAACGAAATTCTTAGTCAGGAATTCGTAAAGATAAAGCTGCTGTCATTTTTTCTCTAAGTTTTAAATCTAGCTGTCGCGGAATGTTTAACCCTAAACTTCTCGACTAATGACACTGAGATCTAAATGCCCATTACATCTTTTGTTTTACTTTTTGTAGGGCTTTATTTCTGAAAACAGTTCCTCTCGGTCGTTCGGCTGTTTCCGTGACGTTTCACAACCATGACGTAATAGCTGCCAAACACGCTTCGTTGCGCGCCGACCGTATTGTTCCTTTTTGTGTTGGTGCTTAATATAAATCTATCGGTGGTTTTTTCGGATTACATACTCTGTAAAACTGTTTTTGTCTTGATATTGCTACTTTATGATAACATGGTTTACTGCGTTGCTTATGGTTGTAAAAACGATTCAGCATCGGGCAAAAGCTTTTTTTTCCTTTCCGTGCAAGAAGAAGGAACCGGCAAGGTGGCGACAGTGGGTGCGGATGGTCAATGGGAAGAACTGGACATCTTCACACCATGCAAAACTTTGTCAAGATCACTTTGAACGCTCATATTTTTTGTCGGATCCCCCTGTTTTGGATTTCGTGGGTTTCAAGCCAGGCAGGTTGAGACTGAAAAAAAACATCGGCAGTAGACAGGATCGTCCCCACCATCTTTCCTCGTGTAGAGCTGAGAACTGATCTCAGCCTGCAGCGTACAGGTTCCATCCCTCTGAAGCCATCCCCTGCCATCACGAAACGAACAAACTTAAAAGTATGTGTACAGTATAAAGTGTTGTTGTTGTTGTTTTGAATTAAGCACAAAGCTACACAATGGGCTATCTGTGCTCTGCTCACCACGGGTATCGAAACCCGGATTTTAGCGTGTAAGTCCGCAGACATACCGCTGAGCCACTGGGGGGGCCAGTATAAAGTGATAAACAATAACTAGTATAATATAATAATTTAAAAAGTACAAGTTTTTGAAGAATGTAACTAGACATACACATTTCACATTTATGAGCGTGTTTTGCATTTGTGACATCTGAAAATCAGTGAAACCTTGATTTCCTAGTCTAGACAGAAGACAAATCTATCACAAATAGAGTATATTACAAGTTTAAAAGCTGGTGGATCATTCTGTAGATGTTTTTGTATAATTTTTAAATATGGAAAAGTTTGAAGAATTCCATTTTTCGAATTTAACATTTCAAGATAAATTGAAATAAGACTTGAAGTAATCAAGTACATGTTATATATTTTAAAAAAATTGTAGACTTGTAAATCAAATAATAACTCCATAACATATTTCCATCATAACTTATAACTCATCATAATAAAATTCATCATTGTCGTATCAAATGGAAACCTCATAAACGTCATAAAGCATGCTGTTTTAATAGATAATCTTATTTCTTCAGCTTTTAGAGGAAAGTGCTGATGATGACACAGTGCTCACTTCTGTAGAGGAAGTTGTGATTCAGTCCACCCCTGATGATGACTACCAAGACTCTAGAGCTGACTCATTTCAGAGTGTGTCTGTTCAGACTCTTGTTAGTAGATCATGATTGTTAGATTAAACATTCGTAAGTTAAAATAATTACTGTATAATTTTATTTACATTAATTTGAATCTAACCGTGAAAGAATGTTATTATTTCAATACCTAAATAAAAACATGTTGTTTTAGCCTATCCCAAGTATTCCAAGAGAGACACAAAATGGCTGCTATTCTGTTTCCAGATGTATTCCCATCTGGGTTGAAGACTGTAGCTACCCAGGCAGAAAATCTTCCAACAATAGATTTTGCTTATAGTGCTGGAAAGCTAGTTTAAATATGACATTTCCATTCATTATTTAACAATATTCAATAGTCAAATTAGTCTTTTTGATATTATTTTGATTGTTTATTATAAACTATTGTCGGTAAAAAGTACATTGTTCATATACATACGATTCTTTCACTGATTTTTGCAGAATCATTACGTTTCCGGATTTACAATGCTAAAATCAGGGGTTCGAGTCCCCTCGGTGGGCTCAGCAGATAGCCCGATGTGGCTTTGCTCTGAGAAAACACAAAAACACACATAGAGTCATCACCTGCTGCTAAGAAGTCCTCTGTATCACAAGTGACAGATACTGATGGTGTTCATATGTGTAATGATGAAGGTGTTGATCCTGACTAGAACTTGTCAGATCTGTGTCAAAAGTAACTGTTCTAGGTTCGTTCAGAGTAGGTTCGAATTGATATGGCGCTACTCGACACTGTTCAGAATACACAGTCAAAACAGACTCCGCCTCTGTTTCTCCGTATGCACTGGCCACGTTTATTTACATTCAACGCGCTGGCGTTGGCGGTTTGTTTAGCAACTATTACGTCACAGTACTTTTCCTAACGGCATAACGTAACAACTAAAACGTTCGAATTGCCGCTCGGAAAAGGTTCTATGTTTCATTTATTAGCACACGTGTTTTATAACAAATGTGAACCTGCAAAATTAATCAGTATGAGTAGTTCTTTTGACTGCAAAGTTTTCTTTTTTCTGTAAAATTCACCTTTAACACGCTTGGCCATGCCGGGCCGTTACTTGTGTCATTAAGAGATATTTTGTATGACAATGCTAGGGTTAATTATAACAATATATTCCATCTATACCAGTACTTCATCAGACAATTCATAACCAGTACTACACCACTACTAATCTTCCCGGAAGGGGGACGAAGAGAGTTACTTATTTTAACCACTCGCACCACTGTACAGTAGTAGTGTGTTCTATGTCTGTTATTCTCTAGACCAGTGGTTCATAACCTGGTGGTCGTTTGAAGTTTCTCGGGGGTCACGGAAGGTTTGAGAATTACTGGGGGTATCATGGAGCAGTTTGTAGTTTTTGTAGTAAGTGCCTGTAACTGTCCACCAATGAAAAACACGCTGAAGTGTGGCAGTTGAACCGAGTCAAGATGCTGGTCGCTCAACCACCACCTGTCTAATTTTGAGTAAAAATGTTCATATATTACAACGTTTTGAATGAACTGCCTACATATTTTAACTATGTGATATTAATACATCAAACTTAAAATTTAAATATCAAAGTTTCCATCGTATTTAGTATATTTTCTCATTATATATGTATCAACCTTCACACTGAGTGAACAAGTAGGTTTAGTATGATGTTTAGTTTTTCCATGTATTTTACATTTGGTTAGCACTTGTAGCATTTCTCAAGGTCATTTATTTGTAACATTTTCAATAAATTAGGATCTTTATATAATTTTGTTCTATTCTACCTTTACGCAAAGTTCACCATTACAAAGATAGGGGTCACGGTAATACCCTGGAGTTCTCAGGGGGTAAGTCAATGAAAAAGGTTAAAAACCACTGCTATAGACACTAAAATGGCGTCAAAAAAGGGACGCCTAATGTTACAGCATGCACTGTCGTGACGTTAGTAAAACCTGCGTTTTACATAAATCACGAAAAGAATTGCAGTCTGTAAAATACAACACAGAGTGACACGTGACCTTTAAAAGCAATGAGATAAAAATTTGGTTTAATTAACTCTTGAAACAGAACATTTTCTGGGACCCCGGGGAAGTGCTTCTACTAATAATATTTTAAATCATTCCTCATTAGCCCAGAACAGGTTTAGGGTAAGATGAACGTCAGAAAATGTTCAATTATTGTAAGTCTCTAATGTTAGAATTTGATTCTTTTTCTCGCATTTGATGAGGACAAAACGTTTCTCAAAAATCCATTTACTTTGTTTCGATGCTTAATTATTAATTTGTAATTAAATATTTGTTTTGGAATTTCGCACAAAGCTACTCGAGGGCTATCTGTGCTAGCCGTCCCTAATTTAGCAGTGTAAGACTAGAGGGAAGGCAGCTAGTCATCACCACCCACCGCCAACTCTTGGGCTACTTTTTTACCAACGAATAGTGGGATTGACCGTCACATTATACACCCCCACGGCTGGGAGGGTGAGCATGTTTAGCGCGACGCGGGCGCGAACCCGCGACCCTCGGATTACGAGTGCACGCCTTAACGCGCTCGGCCATGCCAGGCCGTAATTAAATATTACCAGAAGACTAGGTCAATTTTTTTTTATACTTTTAAAACCTCTTAGACAAGAGTAAAAAAACAACAACACGTTTTTGCTGTGTAGAATTTATGTCCATTACGAATCGAGTTAAACAGGTATTCGTTAATTTAATCCAAAAGCAATGTCAGTAAAAAAATCTAATATCCACTTACGATCATTATTTAATGGTTTAAGTTAAAGGAGTAAAATGGGTGATTTTAACCTGGTGTTGACAAGATTGTCTGAAAAGCCACTTAAAACCATCATTAAATAGTTTACATAAAAACATGACTTCTGTAAACTAACAGAACTGATACTAAAAGACTCTTATAGAAATATACATTATCAATAGAAGTATACCGTGAGACCTAAGTCTAATATTAGCCACCACTGTGTTCTTACCACTTGGCCCCATCACAGACAACAGTTCGCCAGGGCGTACCTTTCCACTCACATTACAGAGAATTTTCTTTCCATTACGTGACACACAGACATCTCGGAAAATCAGCTCGGCGGGCCTTTTCTGTTTCAGGTTATCCTTACACATTAATTCGTGGTAGTCACTGGATCTAGGCGCAAGAAATACGAGTTATTGTACTTTAATATACGCAAAAATTCAAGCTTAGTTAAACGGTTTATTGTGCAAATATTTGGTGCAAGAAAAAGTAGATACATTGGTAAGGAATATTTAAATATTTCGTACAATTAATTCGGTTTCAAAATACAAATAGTTTTAAGTACTTAAACCGTTGCAATACATTTTTCTTAGAAGAAACCGTTTGTGTAACGGTTCGTCTGTTTGAATTTCGCGCGGGGCTACACGACAGAATAACCGTCACATAACCGGCTCAAAAGGCGAGCAAGTTTGGTATAATAGGGATTAGAACCCTTGACTCCTCAGTTACAAATCGACCGCCCTAACCATCTGGCTACGTCGGGCCAAATTGTCAGAGACTTTGTTTGTTTGTTTTTTAATTTTGCGCAAAGCTACACGAGAGCTATCTGTACTAGCTTTCCCTAAGTTAGCAATGTAAGACTAGAGAGAAGGCAGCTAGTCATCACTACTCATAGCCAACTCTTGGGCTACTCTTTTACCAACGAATAGTGGGACTGACCATCACATTATAACGCTCCCACGGCTGAAAGGGCGAGATTCGAACCTGCGATCCTCAAATTACGAGTCGAGCGCCTAAACCTCCTGGCCATGCCAGGCCACAAAAGTATGGATTAACTTTTCCTTTTCTCGCTAGGAGGTACAGTTTAAGAACCAGCTCGCGGAACCCGGGTTATTTCTTCTACTGTCAGGTGTTACAATTCAGAAACCTGCACGTAGAGCTGAGATTCACTTTTTTTTTTTACATGTTAGACGTTACAATCTAGAACATCTTACACGGAATAACCATTTTCTTCTATACTCTGTAAACCAGCACACAGAACTAAAGTATTTTCTACTGGGTCTGTGCGATTTAGGAACTGGTTAAATACTTTGTTCTTTCCCACTTTTTAAAACTGTTGAACTTGAATTAATTTGTTTCTTCCATTTATAAAACAGGTCATAGGTCACAGTAAATCTGTTTGTACAGATGACCTAATCAGACTCTTAGTACTTCGCAACATAACACGAATTTTCTCAATGTCCTGAAAATTTAATCTTTGATAACTGGCCCCCAGTGGCACAGCGACATGTCTGCGGACTTACAACGCTAAAAACTGGGTTTCGATACTCGTGGTAGACAGAGTACAGATAGCCCAATGTGTAGCTCTGCGCATAACTACAAACAAACAATCCATGATAATTAGATTGGGTTTCACTGACTCTCCAAGCTGTTGGTTTTTTCCCCTATATGGACAATAATGTCTACCTTTAAGCTCACGTAACTGTAATTCAAATTCAGTACATGTAAATGTGAGACACGCATCTACAAATCGGAAAGAAATATTAGCTGCACGTTTCCTCATTTCTTCTTTTACTTTGAAAATAGTAACATATGTTAATACCTAACAGATGTATGTACACCAAGAGGCCATTATGTTGTTGTTGTTTTGAATTAAGCACGAAACTACACAATGAGCTATCTATGCTCTGCCCACCATGGGGATCAAAACCCGGTTTTTAGCGTTGTAAGTCCGCAGACATACCGCTGAGCCACTGGGAGTGGGGGGGGGCAGGCCGTAATGGAAACGGAGGTTTAAAAAAACTCTGCGAAGAGAACAGTTACAATCACTAAAGGAGAAAGGAAACCATTAGAGTACAACTCTACTCCATGATCATTGTTGTTATTTAATCCAGCTTTCTAGGAAACCTATCAACAAGTTGAAAGAGATGATTAATTTGTCATTAAAGTAGAAGATGAATATGTGTTATAACTACCATTCTGAGGGTATAAAATGGTATTCAAGATACAAACAAATGTAAAATAACTAACAGGAATCGCAAACAAACCCTGTTAGGATTTGGATTGGACAGTAAAGATGCAGTTCAAACAAAATAACTTTAACTGTTGACTGCTGAGGCCTTACACATACACGAATGCACAAAAAAGAACGCATATTAGGCTTACAAGGAAAAGTACATACACTCAAAACGGTAATTTTTAATAAGTTGTTTTATTGTTTATCTCTTGCCAGCCTACAAAAATGTTGTTTGGTATATTGCACCCGAAACTATAGTAATATACTAAATAAGGTACTGCGGAGGTCACAAGGGTGTTGAAAAGTCAATTTCTTTTTTCTTCCTTCATTTATGTAAGCTAGAAAAACATCATAATTCTAGTATTAATAATGTTATCATTATTCGTTGAAGTTAGTTTTCTTACAAACATATGTTGTTCCTTTCAAAAGGTGAAGTACAAAATAGAAATGACTACCCAATAACAGATGAGCATCAGATGACTGTAGCATGATTTAAGCCAATAACAGATGAGCATCAGATGACTGTAGCATGATTTGAGCCAATAACAGATGAACATTAGATGACTATAGCATGATTTAAGCCAATAACAGATGAACATTAGATGACTGTAGCATGATTTGTACTCCATACGATAGATGTTTTTAAGAAACCACTCCTTATATCGTGTATAAAATGAAGAAGCAAAGATAAAAATCAATACACATAACATTAAACTATATTACACAAAGTCGTAGAATAATTAATTTAAAAGACACAAAAGGCTTATTTAAAGCGATATTTTAGACTATATGTTTCAAGTGAAAAGGCTGCTTTGCTCTTAGTAAAGATTTATAAGCACTTTATGTGCATTGTCTTAAGTCTACACATATATTTGCTTATTGCTTT
Source organism: Carcinoscorpius rotundicauda (assembly GCA_011833715.1). Lineage (NCBI taxonomy): Eukaryota > Metazoa > Arthropoda > Merostomata > Xiphosura > Limulidae > Carcinoscorpius > Carcinoscorpius rotundicauda. The sequence goes on from CM022398.1 coordinate 88,201,710, forward strand.
GCATATGTGTAGAAAATGTAGTTACGCAGAAACTATAAATGCTCGCTATATTCTCAAACAAATCTCCATGAAAATATACATTTGCAGATCAACATTTTACCCCTCGAATTAATGCGATCAAATAGTCAATAGCTATACTAAATCATCATGAACCATATCAGCTAGCTGTGTTTATTACCATTACAATGTTTAAAGTTAGCTAGCATATCAAGTAATCTTTTACTAATTGTTAAGCATAAGAAAAGCTAGCAAACAAAAGAAATAAAATATTGTGAATCTAAAAACCAGCAAATAGTATATATTATTCTACTTAAACTAAAAACTCCTATTTTTACTCCAGCAAACACAATTTAGGTAACAACATGGAGACAAAACAAGATTTATAATTTGAGTAACTAATACCTAATGTATCTCCAGCTTTGTTTCTTTATTGTTTTAAATAATACCTATTGTATTTCCAGCTTTGTTTCTTTATTGTTTTAAATAATATCTACTGTATCTCCAGCTTTGTTTCCTTATTGTTTTAAATAATATCTAATGTATCTCCAGCTTTGTTTCCTTGTTGTTTTAAATAATATCCACTGTATCTCCAGCTTTGTTTCCTTATTGTTTTAAATAATATCCACTGTATCTCCAGCTTTGTTTCCTTATTGTTTTAAATAATATCCACTGTATCTCCAGCTTTGTTTCCTTATTGTTTTAAATAATATCTACTGTATCTCCAGCTTTGTTTCCTTATTGTTTTAAATAATATCTAATGTATCTCCAGCTTTGTTTCCTTATTGTTTTAAATAATATCCACTGCATCTCCAGCTTTGTTTCCTTATTGTTTTAAATAATATCTAATGTATCTCCAGCTTTGTTTCCTTATTGTTTTAAATAATATCCACTGTATCTCCAGCTTTGTTTCCTTATTGTTTTAAATAATATCTAATGTATCTCCAGCTTTGTTTCCTTATTGTTTTAAATAATATCCACTGCATCTCCAGCTTTGTTTCCTTATTGTTTTAAATAATATCTAATGTATCTCCAGCTTTGTTTCCTTATTGTTTTAAATAATATCCACTGTATCTCCAGCTTTGTTTCCTTATTGTTTTAAATAATATCCACTGTATTTCCAGCTTTGTTTCTTTATTGTTTTAAATAATATCTACTGTATCTCCAGCTTTGTTTCCTTATTGTTTTAAATAATATCTACTGTATCTCCAGCTTTGTTACCTTATTGTTTTAAATAATATATATCTGCAGCTTTGTTTCTTTATTGTTTTAAATAATATATATCTCCAGCTTTGTTTCTTTATTGTTTTAAATAATACCTACTGTATTTCCAGCTTTGTTCTCTTATTGTTTTAAATAATATCCACTGTATCTCCAGCTTTGTTTCCTTATTGTTTTAAATAATATCCACTGTATTTCCAGCTTTGTTTCCTTATTGTTTTAAATAATACCTACTGTATTTCCAGCTTTGTTCTCTTATTGTTTTAAATAATATCCACTGTATCTCCAGCTTTGTTTCCTTATTGTTTTAAATAATATCCACTGTATTTCCAGCTTTGTTTCCTTATTGTTTTAAATAATACCTACTGTATTTCCAGCTTTGTTCTCTTGTTGTTTTAAATAATATCCACTGTATCTCCAGCTTTGTTTCCTTATTGTTTTAAATAATACCTACTGTATCTCCAGCTTTGTTTCCTTATTGTTTTAAATAATATCTACTGTATTTCCAGCTTTGTTTCCTTATTGTTTTAAATAATACCTACTGTATTTCCAGCTTTGTTCTCTTATTGTTTTAAATATCTACTGTATCTCCAGCTTTGTTTTCTTATTGTTTTAAATAATATCTACTCTATCTCCAGCTTTGTTTCCTTATTGTTTTAAATAATACCTACTGTATCTCCAGCTTTGTTTCCTCATTGTTTTAAATAATATCCACTGTATCTCCAGCTTTGTTTCCTTATTGTTTTAAATAATATCCACTGTATCTCCAGCTTTGTTTCCTTATTGTTTTAAATAATATCTACTGTATTTCCAGCTTTGTTTCCTTATTGTTTTAAATAATACCTACTGTATTTCCAGCTTTGTTCTCTTATTGTTTTAAATATCTACTGTATCTCCAGCTTTGTTTCCTTATTGTTTTAAATAATATCCACTGTATCTCCAGCTTTGTTCTCTTATTGTTTCAAATAATATCCACTGTATCTCCAGCTTTGTTTCTTATTGTTTTAAAATTCCTATTTGCTGATTTTTAAATTATCGTTTTTTTATTTACCTACAAATTGTATGCAACGTGAAAGGTATACATATATATACATCTCAATATCCGATGAGTGTGTTCCTCATATAAATATGTTTAAAACATGATAAATCGATGAGATTACTAGAAGTACGCAGATAAACAAACAGAAGAATTGATATCTAGGCTATTAGGACGCTCGACTCGCAATCTGGGGGTTGCGGGTTCAAATCCCCATCACACCAAACATTCTTGCTGCCCATTCAGCCGTTGGGGCGTTATAATGTTACGCTTAATCTATCTGTTCGTTGGTAAAAGAGTAGCCCAAGAGTTGGCGGTGAGTGGTGATGACTAGCTGCCTTCCCTCTAATCTCACACTGCAATGTTAGGGACGGCTAGCGCAGATAGCCCTCGTGTAGCTTTGCGCGACATTCAAAACCAAACCGCATTCGAAATGTTATAAACACACCTTCAGTAAAGTCGAACTGTACGTCATCCGAAAAATAAAAGAATTCCCTCTGTTGTAGTTCTCCGCTGGTACAGCGGGAAGGCTATAGTTTACAACACTAAATCAGCAGTTCGATTCCTCTCAGTGGACTCGGCAGATATCCCGATGTTGCTTTGCTATACGAAAACATACAGAAACACACATACACCTTTTGTTGTATAGAGAAAGTTACACACCCTTTGTTGTATAGAGAAAGTTACACACCCTTTTTGTATAGAGAAAGTTACACACCCTTTGTTGTATAGAGAAAGTTACACACCCTTTTTGTATAGAGAAAGTTACACACCCTTTTTTGTACAGAGAAAGCTACACACCCTTTTTGTATAGAGAAAGTTACACACCCTTTGTTGTATAGAGAAAGTTACACACCCTTTGTTGTATAGAGAAAGTTACAAACCCTTTTTTTGTATAGAGAAAGTTTTGATGTCCTCTCTTTCTCTTCCCCCTCTCTAAAAAAAAATCACCGTTTGATGTCTCCACGTGACCCCATTTTTCTATGTGTCAAATACCCCTCCCACATTTCTTGAAACCTTATATACGAAATATTCCAGACATTTCCAGTAACTTGGCTCACCCAGCTGTCTTTTAAACTACATATTCTAAAAATTATTCACAAATTCCCATAAGAACAAAACGATATCTAAAAACTCAAACACTGTCTGCTCGTCCTAGTAAAAAAAGCGAAACAAAACCAAAAACACACACACGAATACATATCCATGTGTGTGCATACACATATCTATCATTGACGTGTGTATATATATATTGATAATTTAACTTGTCTTAAATAAAAATAACGTAACAAGACACAACTACTCTACTTTCAATTTTTTTAACTTCAAACAATTTGCATCGTACACAAATAAGATGGACAAACTATGACACGAACTACAAGGTAGAAATGACAGAATGAACGTTACGTACGATGCCCTCTGTCAGTAGCCAATTCTCCTATTACACTACACTCTAATTATACCTTTCTTTTCTCGTAGCCTTGTAGTTTCATTTGTTTATCAAATATATATCTTTAATATTTTTTATGTTATTATTTTTTATTTACATATGTGTGTGTTCTATCCACCTCGGCCCATTACGAACGAGGATTTAATGTAAAATATGTGAGTTTTAAGGTTCTCCAGAGCAGATAAAAAAAACACACTAAATTATCTATTTAAATTGCATTGCTATATACCGAAAATAAACGTGAAACCCAATCACCGTTGTCACTAAGTTATGTCAATTTTGGAGAATTCACCTCTGATTAATAGCTCCGGACAGAAGCAAATCGAAAGCTCAACAGTAAACAGCCTGATGACAGATCGAACATCATAATCATTTTGCGGAACAGCTTGTGTGCTAAATAATTAAGGATAATAAATTAATATTATCAATACTAGATATTCCTCAACAAATAATTATGTTTCTTCCTTAAGTTTAAGAATTTATTTCTAAGACACCGTATTTTCACTTGTTAATTACGCGTAGCTCTAGAGGCGTAAAAGTTATACCTCTGTTTGCGTCATCTGGAATCATTGTACTGTTTAGATAAGTACTTAGAAACCCACGTGAAATAAAAATGTATCTTAGAACGGCTGGTATGGGTATTAACACTTTTACTGATAAGCAGAGAGCAAGTTTCGACCTTCCAAGATTGTGTTTGTTAACTCTAAAAATGATCTAGGAAGATGAAAACGTTGTTTTCTGCTTATCAATAAAAGTGTTAATACCCATACCAGCCGCACTGAGGTGCAAGCTACTGTAATGTTTAACACAAGCTCTTCTGGCATTTGTAATCGGTTTCTTTAACTTTCAGCGAAGAGAAGTCTCATTTCGAGTCACGATAGTATTTGGAATAAGCCTCACTGGGATTTAAAATCGGTTTCTTTTTTCTCTCTCTCTCTTTTTTTTTTTCTTTTTTTGGCAGAGAGAAACGTCACTACGAATGACTGTAGTGTTTGGCCCTTAAATTGCTTTGGTAAAGAAAGATACCAACACGAACTGATGTGTTGTTTATAGAAAGCCTGGTTGACACTTTATGTATTTGGTTAAGTGAGGAGTCATCATAAGCTTGTGTAATGGTTAGGGAAAGCCTGATTGACACATATAATTAGTTAAGAGAGGAGTCATCATAAATTTGTGTAATAGTTAGGAAAAGTCTGATTGACACATATAATTGGTTAAGAGAGGAGTCATCGCGGGTTGGTGTAATGGTTAAAGTAAGCCTAATTGACACATATAACTGGTGAAGGGAGGAGTGTCCGTGAGGTAGTGTAATGGCTAGAGAGACTCTGATTAGAACTTCGTGTTTCTTTACGTGAAAAATTCTGTACTTTTCAGAACTTCTCCAATTAGTACAACACGTATTTGGTAAAGAGAAATTTGAGGCACTAATTTCAACCACTAAACGTTTTCTTTTTTTTATATCCACATAAAACGATAGATGGTACATTTGTTTTATTTAACTAATGTCATATCCTAATAATGTTATCAAAGACAAAGTAGGTGGCTCATACACTTGTCAAGAAATAACAATTTAGAAAAATACGCCACATCGCTATGTTTTCTTTACAGTTAGCAGAAAACATAGAAACTAGATGCCAAGTGCACTGCGCACAGAAATAATGTGCTTCACTTCATAAGTTAGAAACTGTGTCCATGTTTTGTATTCTTGTAGGTAAAACCTTATAACGTTAAAGTCATTAGTCAATACAAAAAAAATCGTTTATTCAAAATAATTTTATCAAATACTATGAAAAGGTATGGGTTGATTTATTTTGAATTTCGCGCAAAGACACACGAGAGCTATCTGCGCTAACCGTCCCTGATGTAGCAATGTAAGACTAGAGGGAAGGCAGCTAGTCATCACCACCCACTGCCAACTCTTGGGCTACTCTTTTACCAATAAATAGTTGGATTGTCCCTCACATTATAACGCCTCTACGGTTGTAAGGGCGAGCATTTTCAGTGTGATGGGGATTCGAACCCGCGACCCTCAGATTACAAGTCGAATGCCTTAACCACCTGGCCATGCTAGGCCTACTACGAACAGAAACAGTCCCGTTTCTTTGATTTATCTTTCGTAAGAGACGGAATATGAACTAACTTTTATTCGTGTTATTTGTAAAGGGTTATACGTATCTGTGTGTGTGTTTTCTTATAGCAAAGCTACATCAGGCTATCTGCTGAGTACACTGAGAGGAATCGAACCCCTGATTTTAGCGTTGTAAATCCGTCGACTTACAGCTGTACCAAGGAGAGACCATACATATCATATTTTTATTAATGTTTATAATACGTATTTTATGCACGCACTGATAAGAAAACTTTTCCAATTTCTCGGAAATTCTGCTTCAATTTGGTAACAGATATTTTTCGAAAAAAATGTTGATAGAAGGCCCAGTTTTCAAGTTAATATTTTCAGAAGAAACGAGGTTAACAATGCAAATGAGGTTAATAGTGGTTAAGTGCGAATCTCGTAGGTTTGTCATACTCTTCAATCGAATTGGCCTGGCATGGCCAAGCGCGTAAGGCGTGCGACTCGTAATCCGAGGGTCGCGCCTTTGAGCCGTGGGGGCGTTATAATGTGACGGTCAATCCCACTTTTCGTTGGTAAAAGAGTAGCCCAAGAGTGAGTGGTGATGACTAGCTGCCTTCCCTCTAGTCTTAAACTGCTAAATTAGGGACAGCTAGCACAGATAGCCCTCGAGTAGCTTTGTGCGAAATTCAAAACCAAACAAACATATTAACCGAATAACCAAACATGACACAGTCATTAACGGGTCGGTCATTAGCTATGATGATCCATGGTTCATGTCCCTTTGGGGCATTACAATATACAGGTCAAATCTCATTATTTGATTAGAACAATCCCAGCCTGTATAATTGGTCTTTAGTATATCAACTCAAAATACTGGACGATTAGCGCTAACAACCCTTGCGTAAATTTGCAGGAGTTCCAAGACAAACACGTTTTGCACATTAATTTTGCACAGAAGAGAAAACGTAAAAATATATGTATTCTTTAGATTAAGATAACCTCATATTATCACAATTTTTTTTACGAAATTCAAAATAATCTTGAACTGGTCGGTTTGTACCTAAGTGAATCAAGTTACAACAAATTTTCTAAATATGTTTCTTATTTCTAAGACGCCATTACCGTGTTTCATTAGTTAATCTAAGTCTGATAAGTTGTTGTTTTAAATGTGTTTTGTCCTCAATGTGTCTTAACTATGCTTAATAATTATTTTAAATCTATCAATTTCTAAAAAACTTTCTAAATGTGTTTTATCTAAGATATTCTAACTGTGTTTTTATTTACACTCTAATCTATCAAGTTGTCATAATCCTTCTAAATGTGTTTTATTCCTAAGATATTCTAACTGTGTTTTTATTTACATTCTAATCTATCAAGTTCTCATAATCCTTCTAAATGTATTTTATTCCTAAGATACTCTAACTGTGTTTTTATTTACACTCTAATCTATCAAGTTGTCATAATCCTTCTAAATGTATTTTATTCCTAAGATACTCTAACTGTGTTTTTATTTACATTCTAATCTATCAAGTTGTCCTAATCCTTCTGAATGTGTTTTATTTCTAAGATACTCTAACTGTGTTTTTATTTACATTCTAATCTATCAAGTTGTCCTAATCCTTCTGAATGTGTTTTATTTCTAAGATACTCTAACTGTGTTTTTATTTACATTCTAATCTATCAAGTTGTCATAATCCTTCTTAATGTATTTTATTCCTAAGATACTCTAACTGTGTTTTTATTTACACTCTAATCTATCAAGTTGTCATAATCCTTCTGAATGTATTTTATTCCTAAGATACTCTAACTGTGTTTTTATTTACACTCTAATCTATCAAGTTGTCATAATCCTTCTGAATGTATTTTATTCCTAAGATACTCTAACTGTGTTTTTATTTACACTCTAATCTATCAAGTTGTCATAATCCTTCTGAATGTGTTTTATTCCTAAGATACTCTAACTGTGTTTTTATTTACACTCTAATCTATCAAGTTGTCATAATCCTTCTTAATGTGTTTTATTCCTAAGATACTCTAACTGTGTTTTTATTTACATTCTAATCTATCAAGTTGTCATAATCCTTCTTAATGTATTTTATTCCTAAGATACTCTAACTGTGTTTTTATTTACACTCTAATCTATCAAGTTGTCATAATCCTTCTGAATGTATTTTATTTCTAAGATACTCTAACTGTGTTTTTATTTACACTCTAATCTATCAAGTTGTCATAATCCTTCTGAATGTATTTTATTCCTAAGATACTCTAACTGTGTTTTTATTTACACTCTAATCTATCAAGTTGTCATAATCCTTCTGAATGTATTTTATTCCTAAGATATTCTGATTGTGTTTTTATTTACACTCTAATCTATCAAGTTGTCATAATCCTTCTAAATGTGTTTTATTCCTAAGATATTCTGATTGTGTTTTTATTTACACTCTAATCTATCAAGTTGTCATAATCCTTCTAAATGTGTTTTATTCCTAAGATACTCTAACTGTGTTTTTATTTACACTCTAATCTATCAAGTTGTCATAATCCTTCTAAATGTGTTTTATTCCTAAGATACTCTAACTGTGTTTTTATTTACATTCTAATCTATCAAGTTGTCATAATCCTTCTAAATGTGTTTTATTCCTAAGATACTCTAACTGTGTTTTTACTCTAACTGTGTTTTTACTATCAAACTAACTCTATCAAGTTTTTAGAGCAGTAAGAAAGGTTAGAAGCTGAACAGAAAAAGGTATTATTAAAACAAATATCATCTCTTCACACGCTTCTGGTAGACAGAGATAAACAGTTTAAACTAAACAAACACAAATGCTTACCTGTGGCTATGAGCTTCATTATCTGGGCAACATTCCGTTTCCGTTCTGGATCTTGGAGGAATCTGATCCAAAAATCGGATTACTTCCAGTCCATAACTGAGGGGTAAAAGCATCCTTATTGACTGGCGATACCCTACTTCCTTTCGTGTTTAATTCTCGAGCTAAAACGTTGACATACAGAGCAAGACCAGTTGTTAGATCAAGAAAATGCCACCAGGGGGCAAAAGTGTGATGATTTGATTATAGTACCGAAACTCGCAAATGTTCTCGTAGCATGTGGAATGACTGTTTAGTCTATAGTGAAATATTTTCAATAACAGAGTGCATTTCTCGCTAACATAATATCCTGTAGGTACCGTTTTTATTTTCCCACTACAGAGACGACACGTAGACACCGTAACTTCTTTAATAGCTCATAATTATTACTTCGGTTACGTTTTTCTGCTGTAATAAAAGAAATCAAGTTTATTTAATCACAGTCCCACGTAAGTATTAGCTTAAAAAAACAACTAAAGTCTAGAAAGCAACAGTGTGTTTTTCAATTGGTTTAAACCTAGGCGAAAGTTCGTTCAGTTCAACCAATCACTTGGTCAGAATAATAATTCTCATGTTTAGAAACAACGTATTGCGTCTTAGAATAATGCGACTCCGTTCTTGGATTTTTTTAAAAAAATAAATTAACCGTTGATTCTCTTTTGTTTCTTATGTTAAGTCTGAAGAACGCGTTTGACGTAAACTGTAAACCATTCAGGGGAGTAACTAGTCTGGTTTCTCAGATGTTAAGCCTACTCTGAGCGGCTACTCGGATTTCTCAGTGTTTGCACACACTTTGAGTAACTGTAATTGGTCCTTTTTTCATCGGTTTTATATCTTAAAATATCGAACAAACACCAGGAAACCAGATGTTTAAAATTTTCAGAATATCTGCAAGGTGTCAAAATCATCGGCTTGATTGACAGTTTCAAACAAGTACAGACAGACAGAATTCACTTCATAACGGCGCCATCTGTTAGAAGTTGTGCGATAGCACACGGAAAATCACGACACGCAGCAAAAAGAAACCTAATTATCACCCACTCACACACACTCACATTTATATATAATACGTTTCATAGCTTAATAGCGCTGGACGATTGTGATCTGACGTTGGGTGAGAAAATCGCGACAAACAAAATCTGCCTTTTTGGATCACATAAAGCCAAGTTAGGCTGCATACGTATAACATAATTTATCCTATAAATCCTAATTTATCCAAAGAAACACCTTTGGATATGAAAAACTAATTCAGTAAATGTTCTTGTCGTGTATTAATTTCTGCCGTATATAGTTCGCCCGTCTACCGGCTACAGCCTGTGCACGAATGAAAGCGAGTCCTCACTGTGCAACTTGTACTACGTGTTCTACGAGCTCACGTGTACAATACGTCATCATACTGCGTCCGATGTTTATTTTAAAATCACGCGAGTATCGAGCACTGCCCGTCTTTTTTTTTTTTGATATAACTGATTTGAGACACCCTAGGTTTCGGACCATCCTAACATCAATAAATAACCAATAAACATCAATTTGAACCTATTTTTCCAGCAAACATAACTGATACAAATACAAGCTCCGATAAAGATTATGCAAACACATTACTAACACATGAAATATCCCTTCAGGAACTACTAGAAGCAATAAAAAACACAAAAAACAAACCACCAGGTGAAGACGAAATACAAGCTATCCTACAAAAGGGCACTCCGAAATTGTTTGACCACCTAAATTCACTTTTTAACCTATCTCTATCCTCAGGATACATCCCAGTTTCTTGGAAGCTTGCAAATATATTAATGTTCCATAAAGAAGGAAAGCCAGCGAATAAACCTAATAGCTACCGACCAATCAGTCTGACCAGCTGTGTTGGCAAAATTCTTAAAAGAATAATCAGTAAGAGACTCTTCACATTCTTGGAGATAACATCAAAATTACCAGAAGAACAGAATGGATTCAAGAAATTAAGACAAACGACAGACCACCTAATCAGATTAACCGAAACCATAATAGATAGTTTCAACAAAAAATAATGTACAGTCGCTTGTTTCCTCGATATCGAGAAACCATTCGACACAGTTTGGCACGACGGTCTAAGGTTTCGAATGAATGAAATGGAACTACCGCGAGGAATTATTCGCTGGTTATCTAACTTTTTGGAAAACAGAAAATGTAGAGTAAATTTTCCGAATACTTTACTCCACAAGCTGGTGTCCCACAGGGAGGGGTAGTTAGCCCTATACTCTTCATCATGTATGTAAACAATATGCCACTGAGGGATCCAAATCATGGATTCTCTTCACAGTTCGCAGATGATGTGGCAATCTGGAAAAGTGCTGCAACACCCACGATAGCAGCTACAAACATACAACCACAACTAAATAGAATAAGTGAATACTGTCAAAAATATAGAATCAAAATAAATACAGCAAAACCACAACTCGTAGTCTTTACGAAATCGACCAAACACAAAAAACAACAGCCAGAACTATATATGAACGGCACTCTACTCCAGATTGCCCCATCGGCAAAATTTTTAGGTCTGACCTATGATTCAAAACTAACTTGGATCAATCATGTGAACAAAATTAAAAACAAAATTTGGCGAAGAACCAACTATGCAAGGAGTCCAACTGGTAAACACAGTGGAGTATCTACAGATAACATTTTGAAAATATACAAAACATATATTAGACCTGTAATAGACTATGCAGCTCCAGCATGGATAACTATAAACTTTGTTTGTTTGTTTGTTTTTTGGAAATTCGCACAAAGCTACTCGAGGGCTATCTGTGCTAGCCGTCCCTAATTGAGCAGTGTAAGACTAGAGGGAAGGCAGCTAGTCATCACCACCCACCGCCAACTCTTGGGCTACTCTTTTACCAACGAATAGTGGGATTGACCGTCACATTATACACCCCCACGGCTGGGAGGGCGAGCATGTTTAGCGCGACGCGGGCGCGAACCTGCGACCCTCGGATTACGAGTGCACGCCTTAACGCGCTCGGCCATGCCAGGCCCTAACTATAAGCAATAAAATAATTAAAACTAAACTACAAACAATACAAAACACACTTCTCACAACTGCATACAGAGTTCCAAGATCAATATCATCTAAATTCATTCATAATTACTCGAACATACCAACCATATCAGATAGACTCCTACATATTACAATAATGTACTTTAATAAGAATTGGATGAAAAACGAATTAATGTGCGAACTAGACCGGTACCTCATACATGATGAAGCTAGTCCTAAACATCTCTCCCCAGTTAATTTGTATTTCAAATATAAAAATAAATAATAATAAAATAATTTCTTCTTAGTTTATTTATTTATCTAATTAAAAAAAAAAATGCCACCAGCAAACTTGACGCCCTGCTGATAGAATAAAACTGTGCACGAGCCAAAATACATGGACATTGCCCTGAAAAGGACCAAGTAAAAATTCAGTCCACAGTCGAGATAACAAACAGCCAAATATATCAGTACAGGCAGGAGGAAGAGGTTGTGGAGAACCTGACCATCCAGGGTATGAACTTATATTACCCAAACACCGACGACATTCTTGCCCATCTTTTAATATTCCGTTTTCATCTACAAAATATCAGGAAAAGAAAAAGATAATGTGTGATAGTGTGATAGTATGCAAAGATCGTTTATGCAAATACAAGAAGCAGAAAAGAATTGGGCCCGGCATGGCGAAGCGTGTTAAGGCGTGCGACTCGTAATCTGAGGGTCGCGGGTTCGCATCCCCGTCGCGCCAAACATGCTTGCCCTTTGACCCGTTAGGCGTTAACGTGACGGTCAATCCCACGTAAAAGAGTAGCCCAAGACTTTGGCGGTGGGTGGTGATGACTAACTGCCTTCCCTCTAGTCTTACATTGCTAAATTAGGGACGGCTAGCGCAGGTAGGCCTCGAGTAGCTTTGCGCGAAATTCAAAAAACAAAACAAACAAACAGAAAAGAATTAAAAAGCGAGGTAAAAACATTCCAGTTACCTACTTGTGCGTTAATCTAATAATCTTGAGCCACTCCCTGAATTATAAAACTATTATTACAATTGAGACAAGGGATTAACCCTAATTCTAATTATGTTATTTGCGATTCCCTGAAACAGACGAAACTAGAATTACAAAACTGAAACGGTTTCTTAACGCTGAACAGCTACAAACCTTTCCTGAAAAAGTAAACCACTCCATGGCAACTTTAATTTAGAATACGTTGATTTCCACATTTTGTTAACCCTGAAATGTTCATTTCAAAAATGGCACATCGTCCGGTTGCCGGTTACATATAAATATTTCTGTTTAATATCAGTGTTCGCAAATTCACACACACGTGAAAAAAGAAATAAAAAAAATTGAAACTCGAATTACAGTTGCTGACTTTATTCAGTTACTTGTAAAATATTAAGTGCAAAGCTTAGGTGCCGTAGAATCGAATCCAGAATTATGTCGTTGTAAGGTTCTCCCGCTTGCTACTGAACACTGGGAAACGTTTGTAGCTGTAAAAATGTTATATGAAGTGCAAATTGGTAATTAATTTAGCTAATTTTCTGCGTTTCAATCTCAGACGTCGTAAATTAACAATGTATATATTTTACGTCCGTAACATAAATTTATGTAAGTGATCTTATAATATGTCAAATTTTAGATAAATCTAGTGAAATTTGTACATTTCTTTCCGAAAATATAGTGTTAAACAAATCATTAGCGTCACAGCTGAGACTTAAGCCATCATTTTATATTAAGCCTGTTCTCTCAAGACTTGTCCCCCACTTGTATAGCGATAAGTGTGCGGATTTACAACGCTAAAATCAGGAGTTCGATTGCTCTCGGTGGGCTCAGAAGATAGCCCGATGTGGCTTTGCTATAAGGAAAACACATACACAACTCTCAGTATAATAGAGCTATGTTAAAGTAGTCTAAATGCCATTACTTCAGCACTCGTAGGTTGAAACTAAATAATTTGTTCCAAATAATAAACAATGGGTAGGTCCGTTCATACCTCGTTCCGCATTTAAATATAACAAGTTTTGCTTGAATATTTGCAGCCACTAACAGCCTAAACGTGCTAAAACATTCCTTCAGCATTATTTTGTTGTTAATACAGTAACTGCTTTAACTGGTTATTTTATTCATTATTTTAAATTAAATTATTTCCTTCCAAATAAAATTCGAATTTTCGTGTTGAATGACACCTTACGAACATGTGAGCTAGCCTGGCATGGCCAGGTGGGTTAAAGCGTTCAAGTTGTAAGACGAGGGTCGCGGGTTCGAAGCCCCGTCGCAACAAACATGCTCGCCCTTTCAGCCATGGGTGCGTTATAAAGTGATGGTCAATCCCACTATTTGCTGGTAAAAGAATAGCCCAAGAGTTGGCGGTGGGTGGTGATGACTAACTGCCTTCCCTCTAGTCTTACACTGCTAAATTAGGGACGGCTAGCGCAGATAGCCCTCGTGTAGCCTTGCGCGAAATTAAAAAAGAAACAAACTAGAGTGCTGGACCAGAGACCCTAGAATGTAGCCCCGTCCTCAATGTTGAACCACTCTTGGGCGTATTCATTGGTGCAAGAGTTTCGTAAGGTTTTATAAGCTAAGTGACGGAACTGACTGTCACTTTTAAAACGCACGCGTAACTGACAGTGCGGAACGTCTTTAATAACACACATTATCGACCTTTCGACCTACAGCCCCAAAAGTTGTAGTCACTAGGTCATATTCGGCCCCAAATCTTGTTTGTTTCAGCGCAAAGCTGCATGATACTCTATCAGCGCTTTTATATCTACGGGTATAGAGCCTCTAATCCTAGATATACTTTGGTTTTAATGTCATAGCGTTTTCAAGAAGTTATTTCACGTTCACTCAAAAATATCAGTGCGGTCTGTATCAGTTGTATATGCTACTAAAATTATGTATCTAATGCAATATGAATGACCATTTTCGAAATGACGTTGTATTAAAGTGACCAGTTGTCTTTCATGTCTGATGTCGAGTTTCTGGCGAAGCAGCAAATTCGAAACGTTGGATATTTGATGTGTTTGATAGCAATTAAGGGTTTTGACGTTTTTGTTGTTGTATTTTTTATGCAGCTATGACTTTAATACACCGATTGTATGTTATATAATCCAACACAAAGCAACGCGTTTATTTACACTCAGAAGGCCTACTGGGCCCAGACGATTCTTTCTGCTCAGGAATGATATCACGTCTCGTGCGCATAGCAGTATTTCCGGTCGGTCATTGACCTCCTATGCGTATTAACGGTCAACCAACAATGTTAGAAGAACAGGCTCACTAAACCACAAAGGCCAGCCAACCTATATTGTTTTTCTCCCCTCCTTCCTTATAAAATCATATTGAAAACAAGTTTAGCACCTTTAACTTGCTATCGGATTATTTGTAAAATACGTGCAAATATAACTTTTATGAAGTTTGTCTATTCGTTGAATTTTCGTGCAGAGTTGCAAAAAAAAAAGTTATCTGTGTAGTTGTCCGTCATTTTGAGCTACTCTTTGTCATCTGATTAAACGTTACATTACAAATACTACCTTACCTGAAAATAGCGAATGTGTTTGATACTGGTTTCGATCCCGTGGCTTGGCAGATTGCGAGTTGATCGCCCTAACCACCACTGGAAAAAAGAGAAAACAAACGCTAAGTATTCCTTAAGGAACGAATAGTGGGATTGACCATCACGTTATAAAGTTTCCTCATCTGAAAGAGCAAGAGAGTTCGAGACTGGTTTCGATCCCGTGGCTTGGCTCACCACTTCTATGTGAGAAAGAATAAGACGTTAAATATTGCGTTAAATGTCATTGGCTCGATGTGGCCAGGTGGATTACGGCGTACGACTCGTAATGTGAGGGTCGCGGGTTCGAATCCCCGTCGCGCCAAGCATGCTTGCTCTTTCAACCGTGAGGGGCGGGTTTTAATGTGACGGTCAATCCCACTATTCGTTGGTAAAAGAGTATCCCAAGAACTGACGGTGGGTGGTGATGACTAGCTACCTTCCCTCTAGTCTTACACTGCTAAATTAGGGACTGCTAGTGCAAATAGCCTTCGAGTAGCTTTGCACGAAATTCAAAAATAAACGAACAACAAATCTCACTTTTGCAAGTGTGAGGTTTAGTAAGATTAATTTTTCTGTTCTTTCAGCTTCTGTAAAATTTATAACTGTCTGTACGAAATACGAAATTATAAGAATTTAAAATTCAACATGGAAGTTTCTCGTACTTCCAGTTAATTATTGATGAAAGATTCTGATCAAACTGCTCGATACGTTTACACATTTGATACAACATGTTTTGTGTGTAACTCGTGCTTTTTGGTTAAAAGTTCGAATAATGAGAGGCGTGTTTCACGCCTCGTGAGACGCACCTTTCGTTAAAAATACCTTGAAAAATTCCCGTGCGTCTTCCAAGACAAAAGTGATGAGTTATGGGAAGATGTTAGCTTAGGATCTACTCAAAATCGCCTCTCATACATATCGCAGTATCATTAGTTACCAATTACAAGTAGTTTCAATAGCACAAAACATTCAGTTTAACTGATATTGTCGATATACTGTGAAGAATGTGATGTATTTGACTGTATTTACTCAGTAGGTTGAAAAAAGTCCAGGTTACATCCAGGTGTTGGTTGCTGAGTCAAAATATATTTTTCTTAGAATTGTCTTTTTTTTTCCAAAATTAGGGTGCGTCTTCCACGATGTAGCGTCTTACAAGGCGTAAAATACGATAGCTAGCTAGAACGTGACTTTCCCTCATTGAAAACTCAGTGGCTTATATAAACCTTAAGTTTTTACAATGGTCTTCTTCAGTCAGTTAGTTCTAGCCATAATTTTTAGATCCATATATGGCCTATAATTAGTATGCCCGAAATGTGATTCCCAGGGTTCATGATTCGCGTTTTGTTGACGGAAAAGAAAAACGTGGTCCAGAAATTTTAAAATAAAAGTCGCCCAAACGTTGGCGACTGGTGCTGTTTGCTGTCTGCCTTTCGTCTAGCCCGGTGTTTCTTAACCATTAATCTGCCAACCGTTAGGACTAACTTGACGATTCATATGTAAATCGCATTGAATGTCCGTTCTTTCATTTTAGCGATTCACGATAGTTTTCAGAGGCAGCGAGCCGACCCCTGGTGTTGGGAATGTAGGAGATGCTGCTTCAGTGTTTAAGTTCAAAATTAAGGCTTTTATAGCCTCGTTAAGTAGCTTTATGCGAAAATATTCTGGAATGAATAAGAATACAGGAGATGAGTACATTTTGCAACTCCAGTGATGTTAGAAGTGTTAAAAAAAATAACGCGAACGCAAGAATACGTTTCAATGGCTATTATTTCACGTTAACAAATGTGTTTGAATAAGTAAGATTTCGCAGAATGCACCACAGATATGATTTACTGAAAACTTATAATATTAGATGCCCCCTGCTAGTACAGCAGTATGTCCACGGATTTACAACGCTAAAATAAGGCGTTCGATTCCCCTCGGTGGACTCAGCAGATGGCCCGATGTGGCTTTTCTGTAAGAAAACACGAACAACATTAGGTTAAAAGCCTGCCTCTAGTGAAACTACAGGACACTGCAGGTCTTTTAAATCATTTCCTACACATCATGGAAATGTAGTTTAGCTGTGATTTACTTTTAATTTCATTCATATAGACTTTAATAACGGGATTTAACAGTGATTAATTCATTTTTACAGGCACACTAATAATATCAGTGTTCGATACCTCTGTTGACGTGCACATTTTGCTTACCAGTGTAAAATGCATAAGCAAATACCTTACAATGGCTAGCTGGTAAATCTCTTTATTTTCTTTGCGGACTATTAAAGCTTTCTCGCAAAACAGAGATAGGTGCTGACGTGGCTCTCAGAGGCTTAGCAACACGCTACGCATGCGCTAAAACAAGGTCAAAGATCCCGATGCGTTCTTTGTTAACCACAACGTAATGCAAAAAATAAACAAAAAATTTTTAAAAAGGGTTCGTGACTCCTCTTTGTTAAGCAATTTACATAGGGTCGGTTCATGGTCATGACGCGCAGACGATTTATTATTTCTATTTTAGTACAGATGGCGTTCGGCGAAGTAATGTATTTGGTACTGGACACCCAAAACAATAATAACACTATCAAGTAATGAAAGTGAAATTTAATCTTTGTTGCATTTTATTTTGTTCATTCTTACGCGATCACGCGATAAACTTGTTACATTAAACAATTCCCATATAGAAACTTGAAAAAATTGTTCTCAGAAGATTGCTGAACAGATTATAAAGCATAATTTGCACTGTTCTGAATATTTTTAAAGAATTTGTTGACATGTGGGTCAGCTAGAAGAAACTGTATTTAAAAAGTGCCGACATTTTATTTTGTTTTACGATTAACCTCGCAAATAGTCACAACTACGACTGTATATCAGTCAATCGCATTTATATATACTTATTTATTATGCATATATATAAATAGCCGAATACGGCGAAAGTCAGTTAGAGAAGAACACATTTAGGCTGATTATATAAACTCCCTTTTTACTGCTTAACTATTCGAATGAAGCTATATTTCAACATAGCCTTCTTTGATACGCAGAACACGACTGTAATCTCATTAAATGGGTCATAGCATTCCAGGAATTAACCTCTCTGAGTCAACATTACCTCACTCTGCACATAATAAATTTCTTTATTTAATAATGTTCGAGAAAACAATAAGGTACACAAGGACTATCTGAATTAGTTAAGCTTAATTTTTAAATGATACACCAGAGGGAACTGAACAGCGCTCACTACCAACTGTTGAGCTATGATTCCAGACATGGCCTGGTGGTTAGAGCGCTCGGCTCCTACTCTGTAGGTCGCAGGTTTGAGTCGCTGGACATCTTCTTTCCTTTTTTTTTTTTGCCGTGGGGGCGTTATGATGTTACGATCAATCCCACTAATCTTTGATAAAAGAATTGGCGGTGTGTGGTGTTGACCAGCTGCTTTTCGTATAGTCTATCGCTGATAAATCAGGAACAGCTGTAATTTTGCGTGAAATTCAAAAGAAGCCTGCTAATATTTCCGACTGAACAGTGAGGTTTGACAGTCCCTCTCATAACTCACCAATGGCTCCAAGTGCGGAGCTCATTTTTGCGGTAACGGATGGGTAACTGTAAATATTCAGATCTTTAGTCTTAGCACGTCAACCATTATGCCAGACCCAGCCTATACAAGACTATCTTATACAGTGTTCCCTCGTGTATCGCGGTAGATGCGTTCCAAAACCCCCCGCGAAAGGAGATTTTCCGCGAAGTGGGATCGCCGATTTTTACGCATATATTTATGTGCATTTAGACTTTTAAAACCCTCCCTGTACAATTATTTAACCCTCCCATTACAATACTGTTCATTATTGCTTAAATAATAAGAACAATTATTAAGATATTAAGCCTTAAAATTAAAAATTAAATATCTTCAGCAGGTGGTGTGTTTTCGGGGGACACCACTTCCTCTTCTGTGGAAGGTGAATCGGCAATTTCTTCGTCGGTCGTTACAACTTCAGGAACAGTACTTGCCACCGGTACCCTTTCTTTCTTGCTCGGCTGGATCTCGCGTAGCCTTCGCAGACGCACAATGCGTACATCTATAGCCTTTCCAGTTGGTTCTGTTTCCATTTTTACGCTGTTATAAACTCAAATATATGTTTATATCTCAAAATATACCCGTTTTTTTTCTTTACACTATTAATTATATTTATTTTTAATATTTTAATGGTATTTAATGCTATATTTTAGATTTAATGTTTATTATTTTATATATATGTATATATATATATATATATATATGGGGGGGGGTCGGCCGAGCCCGCGAAGTGGCGAGGGAACACTGTAATAAAGTGACGTTCACAGAGGTTGGGTGGGGGTGGGAAGCTAAAGCCCTAGCTTTCCTACCGTTGTACTCCCATTTTTTTCTCTGTCATAAAAAGTGTTAACAACTACGAAAACGTGTGCCTGATTCCACACCTTGATTGCTGCTAGTTATTGGGTAAAGAGAAACATCTCGGTGTTAAAAGTAATGGCACACAGAGAACTGTAGGTATTTACAATAAAGAAAGACGAAAAAAAACGTTTGTCATGCAATTAAGTGTTAAAAGTATATATTTTATTGTTTGATTTAAAATATTTAAGAAAACGCTTATAAGTTTGTTTATTTTGTGAATTTCGCGCAAAGTTACATGAGGGCTATCTGCGATAGTCGCTTCTAATTTAGCAGTGTAAGAATAGAAGGAAGGCAGCTAGTCATCACCACCCACCGCCAACTCTTTGGTTACTCTTTTTATCAATGAATAGCGGGATTGACTGTCACTTATAAAGCCCCTACAGCTGAAAGGCGAGCATGTTTGGTGCGAAAGGGATTCGAACCGTGACCCTCAGATTACGAGTTAAACGCCTTAACGCACCTAGCCCTGCCGGGCTAGGGTTATCTCCTGAGTCCACCGACAGGAATAGAGCCCCTGATTTTAGCGTTCTAAGTTTGTAGACACAGTGCTGTACCGTTTGTAAACATGTTTATAAGGTCAACTGAATACAAATAAAAGTGGATACTTCTATGGTGTTCAGCCTAAATGAACTGGACACAATGTACACTCCCCTCTAATAAACATAGACGCAAATAATAAAGATGCGCTCTAGGCTACAGACTTAGAATTTCGAAGATTGAGTTACTTCTTTGTACATAATATAATTGAAAAACAAAGGAACACGAATCAACTTGGAGCACCAGAATCGTTCAGAAAGAGACCTACAACAAATCACACCCTAGCCATGCTAGGCAAAGTGCGGCAACTTGTAATATGTAAAAATTCATATTCCAGACAACTGGATGAAACATAATTTAGAGGAATCTTCATCTGGAGACCAAAAGGACAATGGATTCATCTCACGCAGCTGGTATATTATAGATAGTTATGTTATTCCATATGAACACATGTACCATCAGATTGCTGACATGGGCGTTGGAACTGTCGTTCTCTTACACTAGATGCATTGTGAAAGGCATGCAGGGAGGAGTAATGTGCTTTGGATATGACAGCCTTATGACACATTGTTTGGCAGTGGAACCTACACTGCAGAACTATTGTCAAGACGCAGTACATGATCGTCAGATAGAACACGATCGACGTGGTGAAGTTTCACAATAGTTTTAATATGATATACTTGACACTACGCAAAAACGTAACAGTCATATCCAACTGTTGAACAGAAGAGAGTCCAAGAGCTAACGATGGGTACTGTTGACTAGCCGTCTTCCATTTAGTCTATTTGCTATGATTTGATTTTAAAATGATTGAAAATTGACGATCGATCAAACATTTTATCTGTACTAACTTATCGCAATCTCTTGAAAGACGAAGCTACACAAACGGCATATTTCTACAAACATATCAGGGTTTTCCAAATACATGACTGGAACAAAATAAGTTTCAATACAAATTTATAAGCGATAAAAGAACCATATAACATATAGATTTCCAAATAAGTACAGGTGTCTAAAAATATGTCCGAGGTAAACCATAGGAGGTGGCCCGGCATGGCCACGTGGTTAAGGCGCTCGACTGCTGAAAGCTACAGGTTCGCATCCCCGTCGCGCCAAACATGCTCGCCCCTTTTAGCCGTAGGGGCGTTATAATGTGACGATCAATCCCACTATTCGTTGGTAAAAGAGTAGTCCAAAAGTTGGAGGAGGGTGACGATAACTACCTGTCTTACCTCTAGTCTTACACTACTAAATTAGGGACGGCTAGTGCAGGTATCCCACGTGTAGCTTTGCGCGAAAACCAGAAAACAAACAAATAGTCCAATAAGTACCCAATTTCTTCATTGATATTTCTAATACTGGATTTATTACACATCCCTTCTCTCATGTAACGGAATTACTAATTGAAATTTAAAAAAAAATTGTCCGAAACGAAGTTGCCATGTATTATTTTCTTCCAGTAATTTCTGATCAAAGCAAGCTACCTGCATAGAATGAAAACGTTCCTAGAATTTAACATAATCAGTTCAAGATATTGTTCTCTCTTATATTGATTAGACTGTATTCTTTTAAAAATCCAAACTGGTGAGTGACATATATTTTAATATCGTATTTTTTTACTGCTGGTGAACTCTTTCCGCTTCTGTAGGTTTAGGTTTTCTTTGAATTTCTATTAGCTCGATTCGTGAGGCTTAATGAACCATGAAAACAAAGGGAACATTATTCCTGCGATAAAGTAAAAACAAAAGTAAAAGTTTTTCCTCTTACTCCATTGTCTGCAGCAAAAGAATATTAAATTCAATTATGAAATATTACCCATTTTAATACGTTTTATTCAGTACATAGGCTAATTATTCACGTAACACCGTACTCAAATTTGTTATTCCGAAGGTCAAAAGTGCGTACTTCGTTGTTACAGGTGACCGTGAGATTTTGTACGGAACAGAAAAGGTTCCCTTGCCCGCTATTATTTCTTTACCAGTGAGGATAGTGGCGAATAACGCAAAGCTATTAACTCTAAAAAAAGAAATAAACCGAAAATTAATTTTTAAATAGAGCTAAATCAAAACAAGAAATTCGAGAAACAACACAACACTATACAAACCTGACATTGAAGACACAAAGGTGGCAGACACGAGTTACTTACTAAACGTAGGATGCTATACGGCGATTACCCTGAATGTGGTCTGGCATGGCCAGGAATTAATGGATTCGATTCACAATCTGAGGGTCGCAGGTTCGAATCCCCATTCCACCAAACATGCTCGCCCTTTCAGCCATGGGACATTTTAATGGTACGATTAATCCCACTACTCGTTGGTAAAAGAGTAGCCCAAAAGTTAACGGTGGGTGGTGATGACTAGCTGTCTTTCCTCTAGTCTTAAACTGTTAAATTAGGGACGGCTATCGCAGATAGCCTTCGTGTAGCTGTGCGTAACTGGCCTGACATAGCCTTAACAAGTAATCTGAGGATCCCGGGTTCGAATCCCCGTCACACTAAACATGCTTGCCCTTTCAGCCGTGGTGTTACACAGTGACAGTCAATCCCACTATTCTTTGGTAAAAAGAGTAGCTCAAGAGTTGGCGGTGGGTGTTGATAATTATACGCCTTCTCTCTAGTCTTACACAGCTAAATAAAGTATGGCTAGCGCAGATTGTCCTTGTGTAGCTTTGCGCAAAATTTGAAAAACAAACAGACCTAGAACATGACAATTTTTGAAATTACTGTGACGTGTGGAAGTGTAAAGTTGAAAAAATATTATCTTAGAAGAAAATATGAGAGCAAATAATAAAACTAACTTGCTTTTTTTTTTCATCACACAACATTTTCTATACATATTTATCTAACACGAGATGGCAACACTCTGCAATTTTCGGCTGTGACGAGCAAAAATACTTTGTTTTTTTAATTATTATGTACACCTATTCACCATTGTAAAATTAACGGCACTTTGTAATTTTGCCATCTAGCTTTAGCTTTTGAAAACTTATTTAACAAATAATTGAAAAAGGAACGGCCAGATTCATTTTATTTCACGACTAGTTAAATAGCGAAGAATTTGTAAACACTGTAAATTTTCCTCTGTTAAAAATCCATTTATATTAAAAGCAAACTTTTCAGCTGCGCTAAAGATGATGAAAGAGAAGAAGACTAAGCGAGGTAGGCCTATATTGCAAATTGGTGTTTGTACTGTTGTAAGCTTTATTGTAATTTGGTCGTCTGCTAGAGACGGGTGTTGATCATAGTGACGACACTGGAACTGAAAAGTACTTATGGACAATAGCACAACTTTGGCTTTCAAAATGGGAAAAGAGAAACGATTTCTATATCTGGGAACATGCATGAGGATAGTTTATCAGAAAAAAAGTGCGGGGGACATGTTACTCGCTTCCCTTGTAAAAATTATTCTGACGGTCCTAAATTACCTGAAAAATTAATGATGATGGCCTAGAAAGTCGTGGAATTTGGGGACGAGTGTGTTATAAATTCGAGTAATCAGAATATCTCATTGTAAAATGTGTAATCGGTGAGTTTAGGAAATCAGCGTCAAAAAGTTACTTGGTCGTAGAAGTGAGGTTTATCGCGTCTTCTCATTTGTTCGAAAGATTTGAGAAGAAATGTTTGTGGGTAAGTTATTAGTGTATTAGGCCTAGAGTAGATGAAATAGTATATGTTGAATATATTTGTTTTTGGAATTAGCCCTACAGTAGATATAAATAGAATATGTTGAATATATTTGTTTTTTAAATTAGTCATACAGTAAATGAAATAGTATATGTTGAATCTATTTGTTTTTGGAATTAGGCCTACAGGTGAAAGTGGCTGTTGAAAATGTTAAAAAGAAAATAACCCGTCCACCGATAGTACCGATAGTAAATACAATAATGTATTTACGTGTATATTAAGAATCAACCATTATACTAAAAGCTAGTCAGTGTTCTAGGATATAAACCAGAAAAATATCCGTCCCGTGTTATCCACGTTATAAACTGCTATGAAAAGCTCTATATCTGACATTTCGATCATAACTTCTGATAAGAAAGTAAGTGTTTTAGAAACACACTTTACTTTTTTCTTTTGTTATAAAATCAGTTAGTCTAGAGAAATTTTGTACTCCATTTTAAACTTTTTTTTAATAAACCAAACTAAGAGAAAGAGATATAAAAAAATCGCATCGAACACTGTAATGACCGGTTACATGCTGGTGGCGAAATCTAGCGGCCAGTAAGAATATTTTAAATATTGTATATGTTAGTTTGTATTAAGTTTTTTTTGTTTTGTTTTTAATTTCGCGCAAAGCTTCACGAGGGCTATCTGCACTCGTCGTCCCTAGTTTAACTGCCTTCCCTCTAGTCATCACTGCCTACCGGCACTCTTGGGTTACTCTTTAACCAACGAATAGTGGGAATGAGTTTAACATTATAACGCCCCCACGGCAAAAAGGGCAAACATCTTTGGTATGACAAGGATTCGAACCCGCGATTCTCGGATTACGGGTCGATTGCCCTAACCACCTGACCATTTTCAATTAAGCACAAAACTACACAATGAACTATCTGTGCTTTGGCCACCACAGGTATCGAAACCCGGTTTCTAGCATCATAAGTCCACAGATATAACATTATAAATTACAGAAAAACTGGCAATGAATTAATTTACATTATGATTTTCACTGAATGAAATTATCATTATTTCTATTGTAGTGTAATTATGCACTTATCACCATTCTACAAAAAGTGTCTAACTTGAGTGTTCCATACCATAAAATTTAATGTCTTTATAATACAATTAAAAATAATCGCCACCGATGTTTACGTTTTCAGGCTTTTCCAGAATTAATTGAATAAAAGTGTTACTGTAAAATTGGCGCCATGTCTTTCCTATTAAGCTACAATGTAGTTTCTTATTTATGTTTCACTTCAAGTCATTCTACCTGTAAAAATCACTAATTATTTCCATTAACACTAACGATCAAATATTACAAATACTTGCTTTCATTTATGATCTGTAAGACGTCTGAAAACTGTAAGTTATCTTAAAACTTATCGCCAGTAAAATACAACTGAATGTATGTATTTAATTAAACACAAAGCTACCCAGGAGGCTGCCACGGGTATCGAAAGCCGACTTCTAGCATTGTAAGTCCGAAGAGGTCCTACTGAAGGATATAAATAATATTACTCATCTGGAATTAGGTACAAAGCTGCATAATGGGTCATCTGTGTTCCGGTTGCCACGGGTATCGAAACCAGGCTTATAGCTTTGTGAATCCGTAAGTGGCACATTAAATGACATCAGGTGCGTTTGTGAATAATTAAATAATTCCTGCTTTCTCTCGCCATCTAGTGGTAATGATCAGAGGCTATCACAACAAATTTGCAAATTCCGAAAGAAATGCTCCGCGTGTGATCGCTGGTTAATAATTATTTGTGTAAAGCAGACACTGAAGATAAGAATGGTGAATCATATGTTGTTGTTGTTTTTTTAAAAAAAAGTACAACTCGTCTCATAAATCAATAATGTAACCGTTGACGGCACAAAGAATGTTACATAACAGAACATTTGCAATCCAAATTGTGTGCACTCGTCTATCGATCAAAATCTATGGTAAGTCACACCAAAAAACGTAACAGGAAATAATGTTTTCTACTTCATTCAAACTATCTTTATGATACATTATATAATTAGCAACCGGTTTCATGACCTTTCAGGTATATCTTGGTAGAATAAAACTAAAAGCTTTTAAAACATGGCATAGACATAGAATAAGAAAGTGAACAAACTATAGACAAGAATTAAGTTAGAGGTGACAGTAAAGGTAAGTAACGAAGTTAATTCGTACGATAATTTTGTTTCGGTCAAAGATATGCATATATTAAATTAATACTGTACAGTTAAAATATCACAGATAAACTTACCACTCTCACATATTTAGTTTAGCTTATCAAACTTTCTACAGGGTGCGTTAGTGGTGACACAGCACGGCCAGGTGGTTAAGGCACTCGACTCATATGTGAGGGTCTCGGGCTCGATTCCCCGTCACACCAAACATGCTTGCCCTTCCCCCGTAGGGGCGTATAATGTGATGGTCAATCTCAGTATTCGTTGATAAAAGTAAGAATATTTTAAATATTGTATATGCTATTTTGAATTGAGTTTGTTTTTTTAATTTCGCGCAAAGCTTCACGAGAGCTATCTGCACTAGCCGTTCCTAATTTAGCAGTGTAAGACTAGAGTCATCACCGCCTACCACCACTATTGGACAACTCTTTTACCAACGAATAGTGGGGTTGACCGGCACATTATAACGCCCCCACGGCCGAAAGGGCGAGCATGTTTGGTGCAACAAGGATTCGAACCCGTGACCCTCGGATTACGAGTCGAGTGCCCTAACCACCTGGCCATGCCACTTAGTGTTGTAAGTACGTTAACTTATGTCACTGTCATACTGTAAGGACAGCTGGAAATATTGATGGTTTGTTTTCTAATAAAGTTACACATTTGCAGATTGTTAATTGGACGATAAAAGTTTATTATGAACATCTTATAATTATTATTATGGGATAAAAGTTTTACTTTAGTTAAAGTGTCTTTTTTTGATGACGAGAAACACGCTTGAACGACTGGTAGGTGTGTTAACACTTTTACTGATAAGCAGAGAACAACTTTCCGACCTTCCTTGGTCATCTTCATGTTAAGAAAGAGAGTTTGAATGTGACCGTTAAGGGACACATGTCTTAGGGACGAGAGTGGGTACTGGATTGTAGGGGGAGATGCAGGTGGATATTAAGTTACTAATTAGTATAGGTATAAAGTGTCTTTTGTCAAATTTTGCGCTATTTATGCCGATTTTACTGCCACACGTGAGAGTAGTACCAAGTAAGTAGCTAACACTGCCTAGGCCTATCTGTGATGACTAGTGTTAACGGCTCTAGCTTGGAGTTTGCAGTATTTTGAAGATATGGTTTTCGTTGTTTTCGTTGTCATTATCTACACTTCAGTGCATAGAGATCTTATCCTATAGTAAATATAACAACGCCGCTCACAAAATGCCATTCAACCAAATTTCCCTTTTGTACAATGACGTCTCAAGCCTTCTTTTTTATTCACAAAAATTATTGAATGCGTAAAACGTGGCTTGTTTAGCGCTTTTAACGACAGTGTTTGTTATTATTCTCACCACCCATCTTTAATATATACATTTCCGCACGCACATATATGAACTATTAGATGCTATAATCGTCAATACAAGACAGCATGAAACCTTTTACGTCTGGGTGCCCTTGAAGGGTCATTGAAAGAATTTTTCTTTTTAAAAAGTGACTTTGGGATGGAATTCTCCCTCGCACGCTGAAGCTGCGATAATTGTTGGAAACTTGCCAAATGACACTATCGCAGACGCGTTGGGTATAAATAAATATGTCTGCTGAAACGTTTTAAGCTGTCTAAATTTAGTTGTGTTTGGTACTCGCATTTTGTCAAATTGGTAAGTGGCCCTCTGTCAGAGTCTCTTCAAAACAGCCATTCGATATTCAAGAAATTTGTGGAACACTTTTCAACTACGCTAGTATTTATTTATTGTTAACTTTCTTTCCTTCAACATTTGTCTCTACCCCTTCACCCTATTATTCCCTGATGGCTCAGCGGCAAGTTTTAGGGCTCATAATGCTAAAAGATCAGGTTTACTTACTTTCAGTGGGCTAAGCACAGTTAACCCATTTTGTAGCTTTGGGCTAAATAAGAAACAAACGAACGAATATTTATGTAAAAAAAATAATGTACATTTTAATTAAACTATTTACTTGTTAAATTATCATAGTAACTAAAATGCCTTACCTTTAAGTGACTTTCTTTACATTTGAATGGTTGCAATTATATATTTAATACTCATTACGTCACATGAAAATATGGGAGTGGCAAAAACGATTTTACTTTAAATTTCGCGCAAAGCTACAAAAAGGCTGTCTGCGCTGGCCGTCCCTAATTTAGCAGGGTAAGACTAGAGGAAAAGCAGCTAATCATCACTACCCACCGCCAACATTTGGGGTACTCTTTTACCAACGAATAGTGGGAGTGACCGTACATTTTAACGCCCCTACTTCTGAAAGTGCGAGCATGTTTGGCGCGACCCGGATGCGAATCCGCGACCCTCAGATTACGAGTCGCACGCCTTAACACGCTTGGCCATGCCCGGCCTCTTATGTAACGACCAAACAAATGCAGCATAATACTAACCCTGAAAGTGCAGCTCAGTATGGACTAATACAAATACATTTTAATAATTACTATTTAAACAGACCTTAATTTGTTTGTGGGCTTATGATTATGCACAAAGCTACACAATGGACTGTCTGTAGTCTGTTCACAACGGGTTTTGAAACCCGGTTTCTAGCGGGAAAATCTTTTCTACTAACCGTACAAAGAACTTACCATAAAAACACATCTTAGCACTTATCATGTAAGTATATATTTATACAAGTTGTAATCCTTTCTACTGACCATACAAATAACTTACCATAAAAATGCATCTTAGCACTTATCATGTAAGTATATATTGATACAAGTTGTATAAGTATACCTTAATACTACAGAAAATGTTCATTTATTGCCTGTGGTTTCGTTTCTATTTTTGGCCTACCCTGTATTAGAATTTATCATTCAACCAGTACTCAGTTTTTTAGTAAAAATCTAGTTAAATCGAATATCCTACGAAAAATCTCTAAATGACGGAGGAAATTGATATAGTATTTAACATACAGGAATTACTGTAGAACACGTAAATATTTCAAGTCACTTAAACCATTGCAGGCGTGTGTTATCTATTTTCTATGACAGGAAACGTTTCTTTACCTAGTTTACTTTTTGTCCACGTAATTTTTTTTCTTCAATATTAATGTTCTCCGCTGGTACAGCGATAAGTCTACGGATTTACAACGCTAAAATCCGGGGTACGATTCCATTCGGTGGACTCAGCAGAGAGCTCAAAGTGGCTTTGCTGTTCTAATATTTCAGTTTGAAGGAAAAGAATTGTCAACATGTATATATTTGAAGTGTACGTTTCTTAATGGTCATTCTTAAAGATGTGCATATTTTATTATTTACATTTACAGAACATTAAATTATCTTACCCACAAAAGAGAAAATATATTTAAAACCCTTTTTTTTTTAGTATTTATTTCTAACAGGTTTGTAAAACTTAAAAGTGTTACTGGAGAACAGAGGCGCATGTTCTGTTGTGTTATCGAAGCCAAAAGTCTTAAATGTCAAGGAGAAAAAATAATGACTAGAACACTAGATGGCGCTATAAGCGTTAGAATTCTGACCTTCAAGTGCACGGGTGATATATCTCAGCTGCACGCGTGTTGCGAGTTCCCAGTAGAGCACCAGTAATAATCTATTTTTATTTCAAAATGCCGAATGCCAACGCCGAACTTTTTCTCTGAAAGGGTTTTCATACAGTTACACTTCCAAGTCAAAAGTTGAGATATCCACGACTATAATGTGTACTTTTTACACACTGATGCACCATGAAACGTGTGTTAAATAAATAATTTTTTTTCGCAAACTTATAACACGGAAACTAATTTAAATCTCGAAGAATTGCTCCCACGTACTCATACTGTCTTCGGTTAAGTTTATTTTTTTAAACAGATCATATCTTTGAATATGCGGCACCCTAGTGGCACAGCAGTATGTCTGCAGACTTACAACGCTAGAATCCAGGTTTCGATACCCCTGGTGAACAGACCATTGTGTAGCTTTGTGTTTGACTTCAAACAGTGAATACGTGTTTACTTAGACCTACATCGAATTTTACTGCACTCATCCTCTTGGTCAGTAATAAGCCTGTGAACTCGGGGTTCAAATTCTCCTGCTGGTCATAGTGCAGATATAACCCCTAGTGCAGCTTTGCGTTAAAAAAAATTATATTCTAAGGGTCTTCATTTAGGAAACTGGCTTAGAGAGTAACAAGTAAAATGATACATATGTTTATGCGAAACTCATTGTGAAGAAAATATTTTATTTGTTTGTTTTTTTTAATTTTGCGCAAAGATACACGAGGGCTATCTGTCGATAATTTTGCAGTAGAAGGTTAGAAGAAAGGCAGCTAGTCTTCACCACCCACCGCTAACTCTTGGGCTATTCTTTTACCAACGAATAGTGGGATTGAGAATAACGGCTGAAAGGGCAAGCATGTTTGGTGTGACGGGGACTCGAACCCGTGACCCTCAGATTACGAGTCGAACACCTTAACCCACCTGGCCATGTCGGGTCGAGCCGACTTCGTCAAGAAAGAGTTTACATTGTGAGTTTGCTACAGTTAGTACACTACAAAGCTATAGCGTGATAAGTGTTTATGAGTCTAGAAACTACAGACTCCGTTTAACTTCGGACGTTACTATTTCTACGAAAACATTAGATAATTTCAGCTCTGAAAAACTCGCATGTGAAGAGTTAGTTAGGTCCACGTTAAATGAACTGTACCGATATCAACTCTGAATTAATTCGCCCATCGTGAACCCTCGATAGCATGTCAAGGAAGTTCCGTATCGGATAGGAGACTCAACACTGTTTGTAACTTTGTAAAACTTTATAATAACCGTTATTATAAATTGTATTATAGGTTGTGTATTAAAATATATTTGAATTAAGAAAGAAAACTGTTTATATCAGTCTTGTTTGTAAACATCGCATATTTGATACATCTCGACATTTAGTTAACCTTTAAATTTAAAAAAATTGTGTTTTCGTACAGCTAAGGCACATTGGGCTATCTGCTGTGTTCACAGAAGAGAATCGAACCCCTTATTTTAGCAGGGGTAAATCCGAAGACTTACCACTGTCCCAGCGCGTAAACCAAATACAGGATCAAGTAAGTATTATGAATGAAATCCAGTTTCAGAAGTTAGTGGTTATTAACGGTGAGATCCAATTTCAACATCTAGGACTTTTAAATTTAATGTCTAAGTACTTTATGTTTCGGGTATCAAACTGAACTCTCAGATCTAGATTCTGGTTAAGAAGTCAGAATACAGAATCACACACAAAAAGTTGAACTGTTTTTTTTTTATTCTCCTGAAGACGAATAGTGAACTATTCTAATGTCTAGAGATATTTCAAATATGAAACAAGAACCATTACCTGTTGACTGTCTGATGGCTGTTTCACACATAAAATCCAATTTCAAGGTCTGCTGGCTCTCTGTTGGCAGGAGCCGAGGAGTTCATAGACTGCATATTGTTGTTTTCGGAGCTTTGACCCAACTCTAGTGAAGTGAAGAAATAAACATTGACTGGCCACTTTTTCTAGCGGTCCTGCATGGCCAAGTGGTTAGGAAGCGTTCGAATCGTAATCTGTGGGTTACGGGTTCGAATTCCCGTCGCACCATACATGTTCGCCTTTTCAGTCATGGGAGCGTTATAATGTGACGGCTAATAGCAGTATTCGTTGGTAAAAGAGTAGCCCAAAAGTTGGCGGTGGGTGGTGATGACTAGCTGTCTTACTTCTATTCTTACACTGCTAAATTAGGGACGGCTATCGCAGATAACTGTCGTGTAGCTTTACGCGAAATTCAAAACAAACAAACAAACAATTCTTTTTTCGGGTCGACTTGCTTTAAAAACCATTGAGCTAGAAAAATATCTAGCCCATACTTCTTACAAAAATATCTAGCCCATACTTCTTACAAAAATATCTAGCCCATACTTCTTACAATACCGTCATCCTAGTTAAAACTGTCGAAGAACATCCGTCTGAAACATGCTAATTGAATAAGATCTTGGTCAGACAGTTCTCATTATTAATGTTTATGTTTGAGACTTTTTCCGAACACATACATCCATACTGGGGCGTAGATATTTTACACCCGATGGGGGAATGATTTTTGCAACCACTTATGTGGTCCGTTCAATTTGCAAATTGGTAATCTCTGATTACGTTAACCTGAAAGCTGTAAACATGCTGTCACAGAGTAATCTTGTTGCCATGATACTTAGGCCTACTGACTGATACTTACGAACTATCGCTAAGATCGAAAAGCTTAGAAGCACGCTTATATTAAAGATGTACATTCCGGCTACTGGAAAAGCCTACATCTAGGCCTAATTATGTAATTCAATTGATAAGAACACGAGAATCACAAGAACAAACACACAATTTGTAGGCCTGTGATGCAATAAAACAATTCAACAGACCAAACTGTAGGGGGAATGATTGTATGCATCATACCACCTACCTAAAATGAAGGGGTGTATCCCCATCCTCCCAGGATCTACGCCCCTGCATCTATAGGTTGTCTGTAGTAGCTTAATAGAAGTCTATTTTCAGTGTTTTTTGCTATTTTTTAATTTTTCTGTTGTTAAGCGCAAAAGACTATCTATCTGTGCCGTTAGGCCATTGGGAGTGGGATTTATTATTTATTAAGTTAGGCTCACTGTGTTCAAACATAATAAATACGTCGTATGAAAATGTTTTTTTAGTATCGATTAGAGCCTGGCATGGCCTAGCGCGTTAAGGCTTCGTAATCTGAGGGTCGCGGGTTCGCGCCCGAGTTGCACCAAACATGCTCGCCCTCCCAGCCGTGGGGGCGTTATAATGTTCGGTCAGTCCCACTTTTCGTTGGTAAAAGAGTAGCCCAAGAGTTGGCAGTTATGACTAGCTGCCTTCCCTCTGGTCTTATGCTACTAAATTAGGGACGGCTAGCACAGATAGCCCTCGAGTAGCTTTGTGCGAAATTCCAAAACAAATCGAGTTTCGATTTAATGCTTGAGACAATAGTCATGACAGAAACTTATTGCTGAATTCCTGTCAAACGCAATTTAAAACTCGATTTATCGAAGTGTTATTATAATATAATAGATATATTGTTATTACTTACTTGTTTGATTTAAAACATTTTAAAATAATTTTGATAAACTGACTCATTTTTCTTTTAATATATAGAGTCACTACATGGTGAAAGTTTATGAGAGAACTTAGATACATATGTAAAGATATTCTTTTGAAAGATAAAAGTTTTCCTGTTTCCTCTGACGGAATATTATCAGCGAAACAAAAATAACCCGACTGATGACCCGAACGACCCTTTGACCATTCTCGGCCAACACCATGCTTGCCCAAAACATTTTATTCGTACCTGTCACTCAGTTCACACCCCCGCTAAAATCTGCTGTGAAAATTCTCGTTTTTCTTTTTTTTGTTTTTCTAAATATTCTGATTAAATAAGACATAATGGATAATGAAAGCAGCAAACCAAAAAGAACTGTTGATAGAGCCACAGTAGAGATGAAAAAAAGGTCTCATAGCGAAGTATGAGAATGGTGTTCGTGTGTCTGACCTTGTTACAGAGTTTGGTATGGCGAAGTCTACAGTCTGCACCATACTGAAAAATAAAGAGGTCATCAAAGGAGCTGATGTTGCAAAAGAAGTGACAGTGCTTACTGACGATACAAAGATCACAAACAATGGAAGAGGCAGAAAAACTGTTGTTAATTTGGGTAAACGAAAAACAGTTAGCTGGTGATAGTATTTCTGAGACCATCATTTGTGAGAAAGCAAAACAGTTGCATGCTGACCTCCTGAAAAACACCCCTGGAACGAGGGCTGATACAAGTGATGTCTTTAAGGCTAGTAGGGGGTAGTTTAAAAATTTAGGAAGAGAAGTGACATACATAGTGTGGTGAGACATGGGGAGGATGTGAGTTTTAACAAAGATGCTGCTGATAAATTTGTTAGGAATTTAAGGACTATGTAGAAGCTAAGTGTTTTATTCCACACCATGTGTTTAACTGTGATGAGACAGGCATCAGCTTTCTGAAAAGTAAACTAAATATCATGTGGAGGGCTAATAGGAGCAACCAGGCAATGTTTTAGGGAGTGGGTCCATGAAGTGTTTGTACCAAATGTAAAGAATTATCTCACAAATAAACAGTTGCCACTAAAGGCCCTTCTTGTGATGGACACCTGCTCACACACCAGGCTTGGAGGACGGGTTGGTGGAGGAGTACAGTTTCATTACGGTGAAGCTCTTGCCTCATTTAGCCCATGGACCAGTAGGTCATATCGAACTTTAAGAAACTCTACATCAAAACACTATTTCAAAGGTGCTTTGAAGTGACCTCTGACACAGAGTTAACCCTCAGAGAGTTCTGGCAAAATCACTTTAATATTCTCCATTGCTTGAGGATCATAGACAAAGCCTGGAGGGAAGCGTCTTTGAGGGCCATGAACTCAGCCTGGAAGAAATTGTGGCCAGACTCAGCAGCAGATAGAGACTTTGAGGCTGAGCCTGTTGTCGAGGGTATTGTCTCACTAGACAAGTGTATGGGCTTGAATGTGTGTGGTGATGATGTAGAGGAGTTGGTGGAAGACCACAACACTGAGCTCACCATGGAAGAACTCCAAGACTTTCAGAAAGAGAAGCGACAGAAGACAACTGAGGAAGTGTCTTCAGATGAGGAGGAGGGAAGGGAGGATGTTCCTAGTTCACTAATAAAGGAAATGTGTGGAAAATGGAGAAAGTTACAAAGTTTTGTGGAAAACATTTACCCTGACATAGCTGTAGCAAACCGAAACATAAACCTTTTCAATGACAATGTCATGTCTCACTGCAGAAACAAACCTCATTAGACAAGTTTTTAGTAAGAAATAGGTTCAGTGAGTCTCAAGCAGGTTGTAGCGGTACAAAGAGACAGAAAAGAGAAAGAACCCCAGAAGGAGAGTTACCTGAGGTTTTTAGGGAAGGTGACTCCCCTTCCAAACAATAATAACCCTCCTACCCTCCATGTTCCTCAACACCTTTCACTTACGTCATCAGCTCTCCTAAACAAAGGTAAAGTGCAGTTAAATTTCCATTTATTGTGTTTATAGTTTTTGTGGTCAACATGTATTATTATACAGGTATAAATAAGCAATATTTTTTACTTAAAATGCTTTATAATGCGTAATTTTTGGAGGTATGTAACGAATTAAGTTCGAGAACCGAAGTACCATTGTAATTTTATTTTTTATGTACCAGTTTTTAAAATACTATACGGAAAAAAATATTAAAAATGAAAGAGATAAAGTTTGTGTTGAGATTATGTACGATGAAATAACAAGTTGATATATATATCATCACTTACTAGTTTCTGATTCTTGTATATTAAAGTACTTCTACATTAGTACAAATAAAATAAGGCCCAGAAATTTCATCTCTTGCATATCCTTGATAAAAGCGAAAATACTTTAGCTGCAGTGTTATATAAACTAATAAAAACCGTTTTTAAGTTACTATGAAAGTCTGGTTCTGACGTGTTATTTAAATAGCACGTGACCTGGCTGAATTAAAAGTGAACACTTTAGGTAAAACGTTCATAGCCTATATTCAAAGTGTTATTGTACAAAATTTGAAATTAATTAATACAGGGTGGTCGCTAGAAAAGCGGAAAATTTGTCAAACAGCTATTTATTTTTACAAAGAATAACTTTTACAAAGTTTTTTAAAGGCATATGTTATATTACACTCATAGATGCTCAAAATGTCGTCCGTGATATTAAAATCATGCATTTTATTCATGATGTAAAGAAATCAAAATAGAAATGAGTAAGCACGCATTTTATTCATGATCTCATCTGACCCTCAAATTTTCCGCTTTTCTAGCCACCACCCTGTAGTTTATCACGTAAAAAAATATCCATAAATATAAGGGGAGACTGGCACGGTCACATGATTAGAGGCGTTCGATTCACAATTCGTGTGTCGCGGGTTCGAATGTCCATTGTAGATCATGCCCACCCTATCAGTCATAAAAGCGTTATTATTTATGGTCTATTCTACTATTCGTTGGTAAATTAATAACCCAACAGGTGGCGGTGGGCTGTTGACAATACTGCCTTCCCATTAGCCGCTGTAGTTAAATTCAAAGCTACATAGCTATGTTGCCTTTAGACGTACAGTTGTGCCACCTAGAAAGAGGCAGTTTATATACATATGTATGGGTACGAGAATCAACTCACTATCCACTTTACGTAGTTTTAACATTAGTAATAACTTAAATAAAGGCCACGGTCGATGTGCGATCCATGATGGAAGAATGCAGATATTAAAGTGTCCGGGGTACGTGGATATCGGCCAACTTTGGGAACCCTTGGAGTTACGAGACAAAATTGAGCCTTAATTTCAAACATAAACGTATCTTCAATAATAAATTTCAATTGGTCATTAGTTTAGCTTATACTAGAAACTTCATTGTGTTTACATTTGATAAATGCACCCGTTGCAAGATATTTTCTTCACAATCGATAGTAGTATCTCTAAAAGTATTAAATTATTCAAAACCACTACGCTCAATTGTTCACTGATTACAGCAGAACCTTCCAATTTGAAATTCACTTAACCTAAATACAAACAACGCACGCGCACAAAACACGTGCTCTGTAGGCGTGAAATATTAAAACAGTAATACCAATCGGTTTCATGAAAACTTTCAGTTACATTTTCTGTTTTATACAATATACATTTGCTTTATAGATGAAGTCTAGCTTAATTACGTATTTAAGCTTGAGATCACATCTGAAAAATCCAAAAACCGTTAGAGTTCAATCAATAGAAAAAGACGCTGAAATATAAAATTAAAAAAAAGACTTGTCCCGTGGAGATCAGAATTACAAGACCTTTCCCAAGCCAAGTACAAATTCATTTACCAGAGTTAACTGATTGAAGCGAGGTCATTGAAAATGACGTTCTTTTCATCAAGTGCAGACTACTACGATGCCCTTGCGATTTGATGTTGTATTGAGACCGTTATATCACCTCACCCTCATGACACAAGTCAGAAAAAAACTAAGTACGATACTTCACGTGACAAACTAAAAATATCAGTGGAAAAATTTGTAATTTAAGATTTAATTAGCTTCTCTTCCACCTATGAGATTCATTGGGCAGACATCGATCTTTACTAAAATTGCCGTTAGCCTGATAGTTACAAAATACACAAACTTAGTGCAGGTGGATTCAATCCGTTCAACTTTGAGGTACGCGATTTATTTATTCATTTCTATAAAAAAAAAATTGGCTTTTATGGTAATATACTTTTCGTTTCGATTAAGATTTAACGGTAATTCATAAGTAACAAAATACTTACGATAATGTTGTATTGTAATTTAATTTATACCAGATCAGTTGATACCCATAATATCACGATACCATTTTTAAAAATATTTTTCTTCGATTCCGAGTTATCTCTAGTCAGCGGTTTAAATGAAAAGGTAGAACACCCCGACTATGTGATACAGTGGGGAGATAATAGGATATTTTAAAGTTTGGGAAGGAACTACAACGAGGATCACTAAAACTGATGGTTTCGTTTTTAATTTGTCATAAAGCTATACGAGAGCTATTTGCGCTGGCTATCCGTGACTTAGCAGTGTAAGACTAGATGGAAGGCAAAAACTCACTACCACCCACCACCTACTCTTACCAACGAATAGTGGGGATTGACCATCACATTATAACGCCCCTCACGACCAAAAGAGCATCTTTGGTGCGACCGGGATTCGGACCCGCGACCCTCAGATTACAAGTCGAATGCCTTAACCCACTTGGTCACGCTAGGCCTAAGACTGATGGACACCAGGAGCATGACTGAAACTATCTACCCACAATTAGGTAAAAGGTGTTGCAGACTTGTGTCAAGCAAAGCCTAATCCAGTTGAGACATTTAGGTTTCAGTTCTTTCCGGAC
This sequence comes from Carcinoscorpius rotundicauda, assembly GCA_011833715.1. Lineage (NCBI taxonomy): Eukaryota > Metazoa > Arthropoda > Merostomata > Xiphosura > Limulidae > Carcinoscorpius > Carcinoscorpius rotundicauda. The sequence goes on from CM022398.1 coordinate 88,239,599, forward strand.
CTCAAAAGGAATCTTTGGGGCCAAGAGACAACAGAACACAGAAGTCTCTCTTCACCCAACAAGATGTTTATTTATACAAGTCTAAATGAGGATTTTTATTGGAGTTAGCCAAATACTAGATGGTTGATTTTATATTCTAAAGAATACCCTCCAGTGCTACATTTCCTTTTTAATCTCTGACCCTAGTTAGGGTTATTTTTGCCTTTAGAAACATGAAATTTACAAAGCATTATGGCATTCCTCCCAAAAGTATACTAATTTGCTACCCTTTTGAAATATTTCTAGTTCTTATTGTGTTCTGTTGGATACTTCTAAGATATTTTTAAAATCATTGTTAAAACCCTGAAACTATTTTTTGTTGGAATGGACTTTGATAAATGAATAAGAATTGAACACAAGATCATTATTTTAATTATTCAACATTAAAAGGTACATCCATATAGCACAATTTTAACCTTCCAAAGCAATTACAATAAGCAAAATGACAATGACACATGACTGCAATACTTAATCAGAAAATGGAACTTCAACCTGCTGTTTTTATTGTACAACTAAAGTAGATGAAAAACCTGAGGAAAAAAAAGAAAAGGAACAAATTGGACAATTAAGAGTCAGCTTAAAAAAAATCCTAAGAATAACAGTGATTATGAAAAGAATGACACCAGGTTTATATTAATCTAATAAGACAAAAAACAATCACTAAAACAGCAAGAAGTGGAGAGAATGACTTTTCTTCTCTATTAGTCAGGATCTCGTGTTTCCTGATAAGGGACCATCAGGATTTTATGCCTTGCTGTGTATGTATTTAATCAGGTCTGCAACTCTGCAGCTGTAACCATACTCATTGTCGTACCTGAAAATATTTAATTAAATACATTTAAACACAATATAAAATATTCATAATTTAATAAATATACTTTGAAGAGAACATCAAGCAACTTTTTCATTGAATTTAAAATTCAAAATGGAACCTTGGGAAGACTAACTGGAACTTGTGTTAAATTTTAAACATGTATACTGAACTTTCTCAAACAGGAATGAATTTATAGCATGCAAAATGTAGCTACCAGAGCTTATTTGAATTTTTCACAAAGCTACTCAAGGGCTATCTGCACTAGTCAGCTCTAATGCAAATGTAATAGAGGGAAGATAACTACCCAACATTATACACTTCCCTCTCTCAAGCCACTTTGTCAATAAAAAGTGGAATTCGACATCACATTATAGCAAGCCCATGGCTGAATAGTCAAGCACGTCTTTTTGACAGGCTTCAAACTCATAACTCACAGATTTAGAATCTAATGCTCTCACCACCAGACTGGGTTATACCTCCTACAGAAGCACTTGTTTGGTAAAAATTGTGCCATACATTTAGTATTAGAAATGCATTGCAAAAATATGCTTACCCATTTGACTTGTTAACAAAATATATTCCTGAACTAGCAGAAGAGTCGACATATAGTGGTATTAACAAACAATTTTGGTAAAATAAATCAACCTACCATGACACCAGTTTCACAAAGTTCTTGTTTAGAGAAATACCAGCACCTGCATCAAAGATGCTGCTGTGAGAATCTCCAATGAAGTCTGATGAAACCACCTAAGATTTCAGGAAACATACAAAATTGTGTATTTCTCATCCTTTGTAGAATACAAAATCTTTGAAATTATACTTCAGATTATCTGTCAGAATTATTACACTACATGAAGGATTGTTTACAAGGATTAAAATCAGACATTACCAAAAAAATAAGTACGTTTGTCAAACATGGCACTTCATTTGTCTGGCTGTCTTATTGAGTATGTTATTATATGACATCCACCTTAAGAAATGATTGGACTACAAAAGATCTATGAACAAGTTGGCTCTTTCCTTAAATGTACTTTTTTCTGCATCATAACATAGCCCCAAGTTAACTAACACAAGGAATGATATCATTTGTTAAAATTTCTGAATTTGAAGTTTAAAATAAAGGAAAAAATTTTTTACATTTAACTTAGAAGTATGTACAAAATAACACGTATCCTTTTTCTTACAGCATCTTCTGTATATCCCAAGATTCCTTTCCAGTTATCACTTTCAGATGCAGCCTTCACAGCGTTTTTAATGTCATCATATGAAGCCTCTTTCTGCAGTCGACAGGTAAGGTCTACAACAGAAACATCGGCCACAGGAACACGGAAAGCCATACCAGTCAATTTGCTAAACATGATGAACATACTGTATAGTATCCTTCAAACAACTTGTGAATTTCATTATATTTAAAAACTTTCCTGAAACTACAACACACTTTTTAAGAGTAATTGATCTCAAAGTCAAAATGAGATAACATTAAACACTTTCAATCCTAAATCAATACAAGCCCTTCTATGTGGCTTTTATTTGTTGTTCCAAAATGAAAAGTTAAATAAAGCATTAAGTTGTATAACTAACTGTATAGCTGACGAGTTATACAAATATTTTATAACTATCTTCACTAAGAATAATTTCCCAATCTCTCTTTCACACTGTATATCTTGTTTACAAGGCTTAAAATCAGAAAATGTCTTACTAAAAATTGGTTATATGTAGCTAACTTCATCTATACAAATATGAAAAACTGACTATCATTTACTGTAACAGAGAAGGTATTTCAATATATACCCATTCAAATCTGGAATGACCTTGCCAACAGCTTTAGCAGCACCTGTCGAAGCAGGAATGATGTTCTGGCCAGCTCCACGACCATCTCGCCATGCCTGAATAAAGTTAAAGTGTTAACACGGTAAAGCTGGTAAGTAGGCACAAGTCCCCCCCCCCACACACACATACCTGTCAAGATTAGTTTTAACAGACAAACTTACTCCAAGAAACTTAATTAAACTTTAAAGACAGAAACTTTGCTTTAAGCTAGTTTTCTGCAGACTTGATAAAATCAAGTAAAATTATTATATAACTATTTGATCAAGTTTAATGTTCATAAAGTGCACAACACTAACACCAGAGGCTGAACACCATGGTGCATAGAACCATGTACATATGTTTTTACACCATGTTGCATAGAACCATGTAGACATGTTTTTACACTATGACAGTTATGCTTACATTTGATGAACTTGTCCATTTTCAATATCCATGCAATTAATGTAAACTTACACTTCTTGATGCAAACTAAATTATGGCTGTATTGTAACTTCTATCCATTCATCAACCAGTTGCCAGCAAATATAACTTGTATTACAGTTTATATAACAATGTATATAACCAGGAATTTACGTTTATAAAAAGTAACAATAAATTCTACACAGTTTGAACTAATGTCATTTTCTTTTTACCAAAAAGAACTTTCTTTCATTTACTTTATGTTAGAAGAATCATTCAAAAGTATCCTTTGTTTTACACTTAAATGAGGTTTAGTTTCAGAAACCAGACATACAGAAAATTACCTTAGAACTTGGACCATCAACAGTTTTCTGGGTTGCTGTGACAGCATGCACTGTAGTCTGTTGGAATGAAGTTAAAAGTTATGTATATTCATATAATTATGCAACTTAAACAAACAAACATCTTAGGTAGGATTTCAACGAAATGGTCAAAACAACTTCCTTACACTGACCACTATTTGTAAACAAGTAAACTGATCAATATTCTAAACGTATTCCTTGTTAAACAGAATATAGTTTGTATAAAGAACTGTACGGGTACACGTAGCACAGAAAAGCAATTCATTTAAAATACGTTGAAGTTTCCTGCATTACTTGGTCTTTAAGAACAGATTATTAAAATGTTCAACTGGAATGATTTATGAGAATTCTTAATGGTTTAAGTAAATTTTAACAACCACACAAAGCAATCAGGGTTACAGTTACAATAATAGACTGCAAGAAACACCCCCCCCCCATTTCTTTTTACATTTTATATATTCTTTAAATATGTCTAGATATGATAACGCTGTACTGGTCATATAATTCACTATGAAATACATCAACCAGTCTGTTAACAGCTTAACTGTTCTCACACAAACACCATGATTTTGGGAAGAAATCTTTATAGTAACCAATCATGACTTGACTGAAGAGTTTTGGACATTATGAGGCAAACGTCAACGTCTTTTGAAAAAGTAGATTCATACCACGTATTTCATACATGGCATTTCAAATTTAGAGAAAATGTTGTTTAGAATTAAGCACAAAGCTACATAATGAGCTATCTGTGCTCTGCCCACCACGAGTATCGAAACTGTTTTTAGTGTTGCAAGTCCACAGACGTACTACTGAGCCACTGGGAACGGGGGGCTAGAGAAAATGTAACTAAACAATTGTACAGAATCCTTGAATAGTAGTTTTAATAAGAAATAGTTACAACCAGTACAATTTGAAGCAACAGAAAAAAAATTACTTACCATCAGACCTTCAATAATGCCAAAGTTATCGTGAATCACCTTGGCAATGGGTGCTAGACAGTTGGTTGTACAGGAGGCATTGCTAATAATTTCCATTGAGGGTTCATACTTCTCATGGTTCACACCCATAACAAACATAGGGGCATCAGCTGAGGGAGCAGAGATAATAACCTTCTTAGCTCCACCTTCAATATGAGGCTTCGCTTTTTCAATTGTTGTAAAAACACCAGTCGATTCTACCACATAATCAGCACCAGCCTTTCCCCACGGAATTGCATTGGGCTTCATCCTTTAAACAAAAGAAACTATATGAAGTAAATCAATTTTTCTTCTACTTTAAATAAAACTACAAATAAAAATATTTGAGATTAAGACAGCAAGATGTTAAACCTAAATTGCAACATGTTTCAAGCTAGCCACACCAAATTAATTCCCACTTATTTCTCATGTAGATTTAGCTTGGAAGTTATTTTCATAAATACAAAGACGTTTTTTTTTTTTTAATTACTATGAACACTTTCTAGTTCTATGGAATGGTAAAGAGGTTCTAACTCTTCATTTATTAATGTATAGACTTAGTAATGCTTTAGATTGTTCAGATAGTCTTGTGCAGTTTAACTAACAGCAGGAATGTAGGTAGCAGGATCAATTGATGATGGCCATCATTTAAGGGTTAATGAGTTGAAAGCAAATGATTATACACTGTATAATTAAAATTGTGTAGCTTTTTACCAGTGTAAAAATCCAGACTTTACTTACTCTTGGAAGACTTGAATTTTATGTCCATCTACAATTAACACGCCTTCCTCTGCTTTAATCTCTCTTTTATAGCGACCATGGGTGGAGTCGTATTTGAACATGTACACCTGTCAACATAATCACGTCCAATTAACTACAAAATTCAAGTCTTAAGGAAAAAAAAAGGCATTTGAATTTGCAAATAGATGTTAAAATAAATGAGAAATTTATATCAGATCACACTCATTAAGAAAGTGTAATTTGACTACGAATTTCTTGTCTAACAAGTGTGGTAAACTTGGGCTTGAATTTACCCAAGCATAAACACTGCAATACTCTGATTTGGATTACTCAAGCTGAAATACCAAAAATCATGTAAAACAATTTTCCAACCCTTACAAATGGCTAAGTTTTTACCTACACCCTTCTCTAACTGTTCTCAAAGAACAAATTAGCATATTTCAACCTTACCAAGGGCAATTATGTCCTTCTCGATAATATTTATTTTTGAAATATCAAAGATATCTCCTGGTATTTGTGAAAGCTTACCATGTAGTTAAGGTCAATGAAGGGATCGTTGATGGCTACAACTTCAACTCCCTTGTCCAAACAGGAACGAAGTACCAGACGACCGATACGTCCAAATCTATAGTTTTGTGGGGAAAAACATCTCAAATGTTAATAAATTATATAACTGAAGATACAACAAAATGTATCTAAAAATGGCTGGTATTGGTATTAACATTTTTACCCACACCAGTTGTTCCAATGCTTCTTCTTTTTTTTTTGAAGTGGGTTTCTTGTCATCAAGAAGATAGTTTTTAGTTAATAATAAAAATGAAAGCATTTTAAAAATGTCACTAATTTATTGTGTTGCAGTTAAACTTCAGATAAATGATAAGCCTTACCCATTGATTCCAACTTTTGCCATCGTTTTATGTGGTAGGCTGTGAAACTACTGAGAAGGAAGTCCCTGAAAAAAAGAACAGCTTGAAACATGGTACTGTTGAATCTTACAGTAATTAACATAAAGATCTAACAGAAAGTAAGACAAATTAACAGGTACCATAAATTTGTATACTGAATAAAAGTTACTCAAATCAAGTTAAAAGACATCAACTTCATGTTGAAAAGAGGATATTACAAATCACTAGATCTAAGAATGTCCACTTCTACACCCATGAAAATGTTAATTAATTGGAGAAGTTTCAGTAATACTGGGAATAAAAGGGTCATTTTACAGGGAATACATTAAAATATTATTTTGAGAAAAGAACGGGAAGAGACCATTTACATGATCAACAGGTTAAAGACTGATTTATTCGTGCTGTAGTATGAAGACTAGAATAAATGGACAAGTTTAAATTTATATATAAAAATAACCTAATCTCTAGTCAAGGCAGTTATTTTTTTAAAGATTACTGATTTATCAAATGAATTGCAATTGGAAGCAGTATATTTCAAAAATTTATTACTTTATAAAAATAAAGGGTGGATTAAATTTATGTTCTCAAAAGTTGGTGTACAACTACGAAGGGTAAACCGATTTACATTCTCAGAAGTTGATGTACAAGGAAGGGTAAATCCATTCCTCATTGTCACTAATGTTATTCAAAATACATAATAGTATTTATTATTTCTCCCAAATTCAGTCCTGATGTTAAAATTGAAAACTGTCAATATTACAAGTAGGTTAAAAACACAAGGTTACAACATCCTACTAGTAAGTTTAACATCAATACAAAGCTAAAATAATGAAAACATTTCTGATACAATACAGATAAATAATATATACAAGGCTTACATAATTGTGTGCATCTAAGAATAGCACCATTAGTTGAAACCCAGTAGTTCATTTTCAGAGGAAATGTACTTCATTCCTACAAAAGCTTGTATATTCTGCATTACATGGTTTAGATTTTATCAATATATAATAAAAGCCTATTTTATATTGAATTTGTTCAGGAACTCAGCTTGCAAAATTTTACACTAGTAATTTAACGTTTTTGCTTTTATACGAGAAGTCTTTTAAACCAATGTATAGATGTACAAAAAGTAGCTTTAACCCCAATCACATGCATTCAGAAGAAACTTTAAACAATATAATGTATATTATTAGGTTAAATAACTGTTATATCTTATCTTTGTAAAAACAAAAAATTCAATTAAATACGTAATTATCCTTAGTTCTACATGACTACTTTCAATTTCACAAATAATAAAAGGTACTTCAATATTTCTGTAAACAAAATGGGTATTCTTCCTTATAATCATAACTCATTTACTATCCATTCATTATACTTTTTTGCATTAACCCTCAAACAATTCTTACAACACTTTGTACAACATGTTTTAAATCTGTTATACATAAACTAATTTTATTAAGTGTTAATAAATATTCCAACACCATCCTATAACATCATTCCTCGGCTGTGACCTTACCATCTCTCAAGGTCAAAAGCCAAGTTTTTAATAAACTAAGGAGCCAGTCATCAACAGATACGGCGCTTGAAATTCTTTTAGTCAGAATTAGAGTAAATTAATATACAGTTATTTTCTTCATATTTTATTTATTTATTGGCTATAGTTTTGTACGCCATAATACCATGCGAGGGGGTTGCGTATATCCAATTCTATTCTTTACTTATCAGAAGCTCTATCAACTTACTTTCAAACTACAATTATTTTTCTAGAAATATAATAAATTAATCTATGCGGTCAAAAATACCAATGGAAAGGATTTGACTTCCCACGTCCAAAACTATATACGAGCTAAAAGTTTGTACTTGAAAAAGGTACAAACTTGGCCATTCCATGAAAAAGCTACTATGGCGCGGCTAACGGAAAAAAGAGTACCAAATGACAAAGGGAAAAAAAGGGGGGGGGGTAAGCGTCGTTGACAATTTCAGGCAAATATCACTTCACATGTACCGAGACACATAGAAATCTGGGTTCCGATTTTACATAACTAAGCAGTAGCATATTTAGGTAGGAGGTGTTCAGCCCTAGGGACCATAGTATTTATGAGGACCCATTGATAATTTTAATGTGTGTAAAATTACATTGGATGTAGGGCTCACAAATATTATTAGATTCCCAAGGCCTATACAACCTTAAAATCGCTACTGAAATTAAGTACAGTTATGATCTTTACAAACCGTTGACTGGAGACCAAGGAGGGATTAACACAGTAATATTAACAATAGTAAAACACAATTAGCTACAACTTACACATTTTACGTACGTTTTAAAGTTATCTACTTATTGTCTTTGAGCATTACTCTATCTTTTATTTTCTAACTAGTAGTAATAGCAGTGTAATACAACTTTATATTGGATTACAACAACTTAAGGCCACAAAACGTAATTCAATTACAAAATTTTGTGGTGTATTCAAACACAAAGAATCTCATTCAAATTAAATTTTCTCTAACACTCACCTTAAACAAGGTCACACGAGATGACGAAAGCCACGTGCAAGAGGTTTTATATAGAATGGGAATATACACGGAACTCTGGGATATACTCTCCTCTCAGAACACATTGACATCGAATACAAGTAACTAGCCGATAACATACTGAGTCGAGATTTAAGATCAAGGAAAATGTCTGCGTCCAATTCGTCCTCGAAGCAACCGGCGCAAATTCCCAAAAGTATCCGTTTCCTTTTCGGAGGAACGGCAGGGTATGGATATGTTTTGATAATTGTATAGAATAATATCTATATAATTTAGCTGACTGAATATATTAGGTAACTCAAGGGAATTACTTGAAAGTACATAACTACAATGTACAAGTTTCATAGCCTATATAACTAGTATGTACGTAATACACCAACAGTGTAAGTTATGAGGATTTGTGATTCACGCTGACCTGACCATCAGACACACTATATAAAACTAATTCATAATTAAGGAATTGTAGGATATATACATATATGAGAAAAAAGTAAAGGAGAGGGCGTACTGTATCACAACTATAATTGGAACGTTCAACAATCCAGTTTCAACTATAACTGAAATCAGAAAATCATTAGATAAGTAGTGGTAAAATGTTTGTTTCAATGGAAAACTTTTAGAGGTAGACATTAATTCATATGTCATGAGCTAGTGAAACGAACTGTGCAAAGCTTTAAAAACTTGTAAGAAGTGAAAGTGAAAACAACTATATTTCATAAAACATTGACTGACAGTTAAATTTACGTTGATTATAGTGGATATTATTATGCACAATATACTATAAAGTGAACTAAATTAATTGGAGTTCCAGGGTGAGGCCCCATTGTGGACAAATGCTTCGTCAATGAAGAAATGTGAAGTAAAAAGAAGTAATAAGCTAAATATATGTCATGTTGTCAAACTTGAAGTGGGAAGGAAGAAAACATCACTAAAATATTAGTTTATACCACTTATGATTAGTAGCTTTTCATCATAAATAAACATGTCAGCATGTTTAAACAGTATGTAATATATATGTACAATCGTGGTACTTTTTTTAATAAAAAAACTTGTAAACACTTAGATTTACCACATATGAACTGAAGATAGGATCATTACAAAGTAAACTTATGACAAAATGAAGAATACCATAAGTTATATCATCACGGTGGTGTGATAATCCACTGGGCTTATTGTTGTAACTACAAATAGTTTAACTTTGGCTACCATGAATTTCACAGGCACTAGCCTAGAGCTAGAATGGTTCTGATTGTATGTAAATTTAATTATATAATTAATTATGAAAAGTTTATTTACATTGCTACCTGTTGTCACTGTTTTTTCATATTGTTAGATATGTATTGTCATTGTAAATTTGTAACTTTGGTGTCCTGTTCATCTGTGACAGGCTAATCCTGATATGCAAACACATGACTTCGTACTGACTTGTAAATCTCAATGTCTAGTTATTTTTTATGTATTTATAACACTTTATAATCTAGAAGTTTTTTTTAATGGAGAATTTTACTGATGTGAGATAAAACTCACTTGAATTTCTGCAAGTTTTTTTATACATATGACTGACAAAAGATGAAATGTTTTCACTATTGAATTATTGTGTTGTTGTTTAATTTTGTTTGTTTGTAGACTGAATGATTTGTTTAAAGATATTAAGATGTTATGTGCCCATGATACCTTTTGAAAACTATTTGTTACATCATTAGAGGATTTTATTTCAAATTACAAACATAATGATTCTTATGTGTGAGAAGTCTGTATGTAATAATACACCTTTGTATATGTTCTTACATGTAGGATGGGAGCGACTTTATTTGTTCAACCTCTCGACCTTATCAAGAATCGCATGCAACTAAGTGGTACGTACATAGTTTGTGTCATATGAGAACTTACAGGCAAATAAGTCATACAATAGAAACATGAATTCATAATTTTGATCAAAGCAGTTTACTTGTGCAGATCAAAATTAAAAACCAAATTATTAATAAATATTGTTAATATACTATTCTTATGTTCTTGCTTACAATGATTAGAATTCATTGTTTCATTAGTTTGTAATCCTCACTCTTAGTGATATTTTTACCATAATTCCAACAATAGCTTCAAATTTTAAAATACAAATTAATACTGTTAATGATATAAATAGAATATTTTAAATACATAAATACAAGTGTTAACATGTGGAATTTAGTCTATTATTTAGTTTCTGGTCTTTGTTGATTTATTTATATGTATGTATAAGATATGTTTTTAATTACATATGTTGTCTACTGACAGACCTATGTTTTTAATTACATATGTAGTCTACCGACAGACCTATGTTTTTAATTATGTGTTAATTTTTTACTTTCTTCTTACTATTTGTTATTGTTATAATAACAATAATATGAGTGAAATAAAACTTTGAAAACTTTTGATATAACTACAGTCCATCAACTTTGAAGATCTATAATAATATGATGTAGAAAAGCTTGTGCATTTAAAAAAAAATACTTCCTTTTGTTGGACTGTAAACTTATAAGTATTACAAAACTATCTTTCATCGTAATACTGTAATTATTACTGAATACGAGTATTCCTTGCACAAGAATATAAAAATGTTTTTTCTTCACTTTTCAGGGGAAGGTGGTAAAGCCAGAGAACACAAAACTAGTTTCCATGCAGTTAAATCAATAGTTAAAAAGGAAGGATTGTTTGGTCTCTATACTGGGTAAGATTTATTAAGAATTTAAAACTCTGTTTCCCTGGGATTATTTGGTCTCTATGCTGGGTAAGATTTATTAACAGTTCAAAACTCTTTTTCACTGGGATTGTTTGGTCTCTATACTGGGTAAGATTTATTAACAGTTCAAAACTCTTTTTCACTGGGATTGTTTGGTCTCTATACTGGGTAAGATTTATTAAGAATTTAAAACTCTGTTTCCCTGGGATTGTTTGGTCTCTATACTGGGTAAGATTTATTAACAATTCAAAACTCTTTTTCACTGGGATTGTTTGGTCTCTATACTGGGTAAGATTTATTAACACTTCAAATCTGTGTTTCGCTGTTAATCATGAGAAGAATTGTCAGTTCTGATGTAATTCCTAATTGTATTTGTTGACATGTAGAAAGGCTTTAAACTAGACACTAGATATTTTTATGACTTTGTAATGTAGACGTCAACATGGACAAATAATTTGCTTGGTGATTATTATTCTTATAGCTAACCCTATACTTTAGTTTGAAACTGAGAAGCTGTGCACACTTAGCACTAATTCAAAATACCCATTGAATTAATAAGTTATTGAATGCGTTTCTTGGTGAGTTTCTTACTATGTAGCAAAGGCTTTGTATCTTGTGCTGAAAAGATATTGTGAGTTTTAATTGTTTAATTCTGAACAGATATGTAATCTTCTGTGTAAGGACTTCCAGTCTGCATTTGAACATTTGTAAGTTTCTATGAAACAGATGTTTATTTTATATTTAGCTTATCTGCTGGACTTCTTCGTCAAGCATCTTACACCACTGTTCGGATGGGAGTGTACACGTCACTTTTCGAAACAGTTTCGTAAGTTTTTACTGTCTAATATCACTACTCTTTTTGCACAAGTGCTGGAATTGAAACATATGTGAAATAATTAGTATATTCGTAAGTTCAAAGAGTGTCTAATTACAACATAAAACAAGGAAAACAATTAAAAAGACAGTAAAGAGTAGTTTTTAGCAAATTAAATTTTTTTGGAATTGCTTGACAGTTGTACAGTTTTTAATGTGATTGACTCAATAAATGTTTGTGATATCAAACTGATATATGGGATTCTGACTTTGACGATGGGATTGAAAATTTTCCTACTATGCTTTCCCGGATTTTTTTTTTAGCATTAATAATACCTATGCATGGTATTAAGCAGAACTAAATACAAGCTGCTCATTTATGTTGTTTATGTGATGAAAGAATTTTACTTATTAGTTGTGTGTTAAAGACTTGGTAAGAAATGCATTATTAGGCATAAAGTTATTGAGTTGTTATGGGCTTTTGATAGACCATAGATTTTTGGTATTGTTGACAGTAGATGCAAAGTTTATATATAATACAATTAAAATTACATGAATAAATACACAACATACATATAAACATGTATTTTACAGATAAATTGAAAATAACAATATAGTAATAGTAAACCTTTAAAATGTTAACATCACACCATCTCTCAAGGTTGTACCACTAACATCTGTAGGAAAAACAAATATAGTGAACATTTCTTAGTTTGGTTTTCTTATTACATTACTCATAAGAAACTAGGTGCACTAAAAACCTCTTAAATTTAGCACATGCTATGCACCACATAAAATATCACAGAGGAAGATAAAGATTTAATTCAGTGTATTAATAACTTAAAGTAGTTCTCTATTATGGTAGACACACAAACCATTAACAAATGGGTCATTCCAGGTCAACTCACATAGGGCTTCTTAATTCATGTCATAGATTTTCTTGAAAAAATTCAAACAAAAACTTCATTTTGATGTATCCAACCATCTTGTATAGTTTTAGGATTTTACATGGAATATCTTGGAACGACCCAAATTTCAAAATACAGACAAGACATGCTTGACTTCATTTTGATGTATTCAGCCATTTAGCAGAGTTTTAGGATTTTTGCTAAATAAATGAAAACAAAGTTTTTGCTTGAATTTTTTTCAAGACACAAACTGGGAAAAAAAAAATTTTCTGGGTGACATGGGATGGAATGACTCAAATTTAAAAATGCAGACAAGACATGCAAATTCACTCTACAAAATAAAGGAAACCTTGTCACTGGTACAACTTCATATATAGAAAACACAGCATAAACAGACACATGGAAAATATTAACATGTAAATAGAGCTAACATTACATAATTATTAGATTTATTTTCAAACGTGGAATAATTTGTACTTTTAATCATTTTGATGACAATTTTTAATAAAAATGAGATAATGAACCCACTTATTCAGTAAACATTTCCAGAATACAATGTAATATTTACACATCTTCTTACCTATGTCAAAATAGTGGATTTAATTAAACATTGTGTAAAAAAACAAAGGCAGTTTTTCCCACATCCCTAAAATTATGAATTAAACAACCACAATTTTTTTCAAAGAGAGGGTCACCATACTGAAGTTAAACAGAAGAAAAATCAGAGAAACTGTATTAATCAACAACCATTCCCAATCTGGCTTCACTGTTTAACATAACATTTTCTATAAATTTATTTATTTTTTGTTTCACCTGTAGATAAATAAGCTCTCAATTCACTCATATTTATATGTATGTATAAGTAACCACTGTTGAATCTCTAATTTAAATACATTTTTTACTTTATGTTTTGTGATTTTATTAATGGTTGTAAAATTGTACATGTTTATATGAACATTTATCCTTACTGCAAAAGCTGTAATTTCTATTTAAAAAAAAAAAGTTTACATAAATACTGAGTTTTGGCCCATTTCAGCAGTGATGGGTAAAGTATTTACTTCAGTAAAAATAGTGTTACTTCAGAATATAATCACTTAAGTAAAAAGCAAAAGTACCAGTGTTTGGTGACTACTTACTTAAGTAACAATAGCATTATTAAAAATTGTCTACATTCATCTTAAGTTCACGTGTAAAAGGCACAAACAAATATGAGCTCAACAACTTTATTCTGTGTTTATTAAAGAAACGGTTACCGTATATTATACAGCTCTTCATACATTGCAATTATTGCTTAACTTTGGAAGCAGCTGATTTTCGAAGTTCCTACTAGACAGATTAGTTCCTCTCAGTGTAAACATGAGCCATGCAGAACTAAACAAATGTTTGCATACTGCAACTTCATTGAATTTTCCATTGTTGTTTTTAGTGTAAATAGGTCTTTCTTATAAGGCCATTGATGGTTATTTGTGTCTGACACGATGACCACAGTGGGGCAAAGTTATTGTAGCTATCATTAGATGTAAAATGTTTGCATTTTGTTTATTTTCAGCACTACAGGAAATACCACTGATTGTGATTGTCTTATTTGAAAGAGTGGGTGTGCTTTGAGCAATGTAAACAAAAACTATTGCTATGGCAACCAGTATATTTTTTCTCCAATTTTTGAAATGTAATGATAGTCTCATAAAAGAAATGTAGTATAGCAAAAGTAAATAATTTATTCTTGATTTTACTTGAGTTCAAGTGAAATGTGTCTTAGAGTACTTAAGTAATGGTAATTCCCAGAAAACTTACTAGGTAGTGTAAGGAAGTAATTGTTACTCCCCAAACCTGTCTTTAGGTGTGTTGTCCTTATAAAAACACGTGTGGCATCCATGATGAACAAAACAAGAAGGATGTTGTGAGACGGTATATTTTCTAATCCTTTTTTTTTTATATAGTCATTTGGATAAAATAGTTTTGTTTTATGAACTTTTAATTCACAGAATTTTCAAAGCATCACATGTCACTTTATTTGTAATGGATGACAACAAACAGAAACTAGTGTCAGGGAAGTTCTTTACGGTCTGTTTACTGTCACAGTTTACGTAATTTCAAATGAGTAGATAGGACTAAGAGGTTTAAATGTTTTTGTGTTTTCTACTTTCCAGAAGTTCGAAAAGATAGTTGTTATTACTGGCCTATTACTGTTATATTTATAGTACTTGTTTATTTCATCCATCAGAAAAGATGGAAAACCACCAAACTTCTTTATGAAAGCCACAATTGGCATGACCGCAGGAGCAGTCGGGGCTTTTTTTGGAACACCTGCAGAAATTTCTTTGATTCGTATGACAGCAGATGGGCGGTAAGTTGGAACTGATTTCAAAAAAAGAAAAGGTTGACAAAGCAGGTGGTGCTTGTGATATAATTTAAAATTTAATTAAATGCTTTTGTTGATCAAAAATATCCTTAATTGTTCCAGTGTTTCGTTTTTATTAGTAAGAGCATCAAAGTACAAAGATGTCCATGAGAACTGTCTGTGTGAACGGAGTTGTTGTTAGAAATAGATTATAAAGAATTAGTAGTTTAAGGAATTCTAAAGAAACCTTTGTAATGTGAATACTGAATTCAGTTTAGTTGAGGCTGTGATTGCAAATAAGAAGAAAAACATGATGCATATTGCTAAACATGTAATATTTCCATGTGTATAAATGGACTTCTCTTTTCTCATGCTTGACAAGAAAATAGTTCTAGAATATTTCGAAAGAGGAATTTTACCATAAGTAATAATCATTTGTAATTTTTAGCACCTGTATTATTTGATAATATGTAAGATAGGTGTTGTTTTAATTCATATAGTTTACTTTAGTAGTTTGACTTTACCAGTATGGGATTTTCTTGAAATGGATAGTTTTCTTGAAATTTGGGCTGGAGCTACTTGTGACCTAAAAGAATTTCACTCTTTGTGATTAAACGCAGACAAAAAACAAAAAGTATTGGGGTGGAAGTAGCTAGAAATTATTCAAATCATGCTGTTTCATAAAGATAAAACAATTTGTAAAATCTACCAAGGTGGAATGTAAATATTAAAATATAGAGACTTTTAATTCATATTGTTTATCAGGTATGGCAGTAAAGCTGTTGGAACTGTAGATAAAGTTTCTCAGATGAACTTTCAGTGGAAGAGTAAACATATTTTCCATAAGTATAAAAAAGTTATGTTGATGACTTACTGTTTATTAAAATCATTTATCTGTGAAGTGTAGATCAATACTTCTGTGGTTATTTCTTGCTTTAATTAAAACTAGTGCTAAAACTGACAAATGAAATGACTCCTAGTGAGAGTAACTAAAATGACAGATGAAATGACCCCTGATTAGGTATTACCAAAACTGACAGATGAAATGACCACTGATGAGACTTTACTAAAACTGACAAATGAAATGACTCCTAGTGAGAGTAACTAAAATGACAGATGAAATGACCCCTGATTAGGTATTACCAAAACTGACAGATGAAATGACCACTGATGAGACTTTACTAAAACTGACAAATGAAGTAAACTCTAATGAGAGGTTACTAAAGCTAACAGATGAAATGATCCCCTGATGAGAGGTTACTAAACCTGACAAATAAAATGGCCTCTGGTGAGATATTACTGAGAACTGGCAGATGAAATGACCCCTGGTGAGAGGTTATTAAAACTGACAAATGAAATGACACCTGGTGATAAGTAATTAAAATAGACAGATGAAATAACTGCTTGTGAGAGATGATGATGATGAGTTTAATTACCTTTGCATGCAAAACTTAAATTTTCAGTGAGAAGTGTTTAGAAGAAATATGGTACAAATATTATTTCAATTTAGTTTACCTGTGGCAGAACAACGAGGCTATAAGAACGTTTTTGATGCACTGATTAGAATAACCAGAGAAGAAGGTGTACTGACTCTTTGGCGTGTGAGTATCAAGTTTAATTTGCTATTAAAACAATTTCTGTAAATCATTTTGGAGATATTTAAAAAAAAATGTCTTAATAATCCACGATGATGAAAAAACACACTTGTAAAGAAAAATATATATTTAGAAACGGCTGGTATGGATAGAGAAAACTCTGTGTAGAGGAATGAACAATGTTTTGGCCTTCTGTGGTCATCATATAGAGTTTTCTCTATCCATAAATACAAAATGTCTTGCATTGGTTTTCATGTATACTTGTCATGATTTGTAGCTTCATAAGTTATGGGAAGCTTGGTTTTTGTAGCTTTATTTATCATAACGTCCTCATAAAAATTTGAACATGTACGTAATTATTAATTTTTACAAATATTTTAAATTACAGTAAATTGTAAAACAGTTTAACATGCTTAAGGTAAATTAACTTCTTATTTGTAATGCATAAAATATCAAACTGTTACATTTCCAGTTTAGAAAGATTTCATGTTACATAGAACTACTTAGTGAGATAAATATCCACAGATAGATTTCCCGGTTTTAGTTTACAAATATAACAGGCTGAAAGTATTACCTAACTATGTAGATAGACACATATTGATTTACTAAAGTCTGTGTGTGTGTGTACAGAACACTTTTTGGAACTTTTGTTTATACTTATAATTATAAATAAAATTTCAAGAAAATATTAATACCTTAATTAAATTCTCAGAAATTAAAAGAACTTCCCCATAATTCTTATAATTACTGTAAATGGTATAAATCGACTTCTGGTCAGCACAAGCTGTTTACTCAGAGTGAAGCTAAAATTGAGTCATGCAATCAACATAAATAATTTAATATGCAAAATAATATCTGTAATAAATAATAAACAAAAATATTGTAAATTCCAGTATTAAGGCTAAAGGTATTTTAACACAAAACATTGGATGTTCTGTGTTAGCTAACAGCTCAAAACCACATTGGACGTTTTGTGTTATCTAACAGCTCAAAACCATATTGGATGTTTTGTGTTATCTAACAACTCAAAACCAACATAATATATTGAGTGGCCACTCAGTTAATTATTATGCATATCATATTCGTTCTAATTGCACATTTCATATATGAGTTTCAAATTAGTTCTACTTAAATTGTTATGCATATCATATTAGTTCCAGTTGCACGTTTCATACGTAAATTTCAAATTAGTTCTGCTTAAATGTTTTGTGTATTAGTTTCAAATTAGCTGTACTTGCATGCGTAAATTTCAGATCAGTTCTCCTTGAATGTTTAATTTGTTTCTCGTAATTTACTGCTACAGTTTAATTAAATCAAACTTCAGTTTATTTATGTAATTATCGTTTGACATAGATATTGTTTAGTAACAGTTAAAATAAGATAAACTTTTGTAATGTATTGAATATATTTGTAATATGGTATACAAGAACATAGTTTCTTATTCAGTAATAAATGAGAATTTATGTTGCTATTATTCTAATTTTGGATAGTATTTCTTAAAATAATTTATTAAATTTTACTAAATCTTTTTCGTGGTTTATGTTTCCAGGTAATATTTGTATTGAAGTTGACTTACAATTGGTACGATTGATCTCTTCTACAACACAATTCATGTTTCAGAATACCACTATCCCATAACTTTAAGATTGGTCTTAAGTGTGTAATATTTATTAATGTTACTCTGCTCAAATGAATATTTTTTCCCAGTTATGCCCAGCACTGAATGTTAACTTTAATTTGGAGTTAGGATTGGCTTAATGTCGTACTGTAGTCACTTTTATTTTATTGTTTTTATGTCATTGAATTACCTTGAAAATAAGCTATATACCAGTGAATAAATTATTTCCATATGATGGTTAAAGGTCTTAAAAACAACGTTTTTATTTTTATTTGGTAAAAATATCTTGAGTACCGATTCAGTGTGATGTGGTGTTCAACTTAAAGAGTTAAGTGTAAAAACTTGGCAACTATATGAGTTGTTTTGTAAATATAAAGACCAAACTCATGTTCACAAAATGATCATCTTAACAATTAATAGTTTTTCATGGATCTTATGTTTAACTTTTATGAATGCAGTGATGAAAAGATATTTGTTTGAATCCTTCTATGAGAAGTACTTTTTTTAGTAATAATATTGGGGTTTAATTTTTCAGGGTTGTGTTCCTACCATAGGTCGTGCTATGGTTGTCAATGCAGCACAGTTAGCTTCCTATTCACAAGCTAAGCAGTTCCTTCTGTCGACAAGTGAGTGCGAAAAGCTTGTTATGTTTCAGTGTTTCTTTATTAACTAAAATTTGTTTGAGTGCGTAAAATTGAGGAAGCTGTGTAATAGTTGTTTAATACTGAAGAATATTTTAAGTAGTTTAGGTGTATTAAAACAACGTTATGGTACCAAGAGTCTTCCACCACATTTATTTTAGTAGTTACTCCTAAACATGGCCATCAAAGACTTGTATTTTGAAGGACTCTCTGAATTTACTTTTACAAGTTTATTGATGTTTTATGATTTTATAACCAATAAAAAATCAGATGGCAGTTCTGTGCTTATCTCATTAATGTATTGCTCATTTAAAGAAGGCATAGAAAAGACCGTTAAAAAACAACAACAAACCAAAACGGATAGTTTGTTGCACCTGTAGTTTCGAGTTCTTGGTTGAAAGGAAATATTAACTTCATGATAGATGTAAGAGTTTTCTCTTGAAGTGAACTTGTAGTCCCAGAAATCAGTGGGTGATTTTGTATTCTTTTGATCATATTTATGAACTTAACATTATGTTATGGCCTGTCCTGTGTTTGGCTTACCATGTGATTGTGGTTTATATCATGTAGGTTACTTTAGTGACAATATAATGTGCCATTTTGCTGCCAGCATGATTAGTGGTCTCATCACGACGGCTGCATCCATGCCTGTTGATATCGCAAAGACAAGGTAACCAAAAAACAAATGACTTTCTAACATATGCTGTTGTTGAAAATAAAGAGTTGTTCTTTGCAGGATGCTTAAATTATGTACTGTTATCTTATATTTTGTCTGTGTTATATATGAGATCTAATAGTCAATCAGAATTAATAAATTATCATAAATGTTGTACTTTGTTTATAAATTATGGTGATTTTTAATGAGACATAAAAATAAAGTGAGAGATTAATGCAGTTAACTAATCTAAAATGGTTACAGGCTCTTCCCTGAAACACTGTTTTGGCAACTTTGTTTATTTTAAAATGATACCAACTTAAACGTGACATCTATCTCCCTCTGCTGTTTTATTAAATTTGTTAATTTAAGTTGTACAGTTTCTAATATTAGAAATCGGTGTAGTATATGAACTGGATTTAGAGTTTTAAGAAATCTTATGGTATGTACGTCTTCAAGATTTTAGAAATTAGTTTTATTATTATAATATTTTTTGATAGAATCCAGAATATGAAGGTAATAGATGGAAAACCCGAGTATCGTGGTGCATTGGTATGTTATGGTACATTTTTATTTTTCCTGCAGATTTAGAAAAATTCAGTGTTGGAATATTTCAAGGAAAATAACAAGTTGATAAACTAAAGTTTTATAAGAAAGAGTTTTGTATTATAAGAATGCTAGCTTAGAAAGCTATAGCATGAAACATAAAGTGATAATAAATTGACAAAGCTTTGAGAATTTAATACCATTATAGATATATGAAGTACACGGGGTATAATAATTTTATGAAACTTCCATATTTGTATTCACATAAAGAAAGAAAAAAAGATACGTAATTTTAATTATATATATTAAATTAAAAAATTTTGCAGTTAATTATTTATTTTCTTCATTTGCCTAAACATTTATGTTAAATTCTTAAAAACAGGTAGTTATTTTTTGTTTCTCTATTTTATTTTCAGACAGAAGGCTTGCCCTCAATCTTGTATTTTTGTTAGATTAGTATATTATATATTTAGTAGAATATGTACCCCATGGTTACAAAATTATTTTTTTTTAATCTAGGACGTATTGGTAAAGGTTGTTCGGAATGAAGGTTTATTCAGTCTTTGGAAAGGATTCACTCCGTATTATGCTCGGTTGGGTCCCCACACTGTTTTAACATTCATTTTTTTGGAGCAGATGAACCAGTTTTACCGAGCATATGTCCTCCATGACAAATCATCGGGAGGTGGAGGGCTTTAAAGAATTTGTCTATGAAACTACTTACTGGCAACAGTAGAAGAAATGTTACATCATCTAAGTCTTGCTTTGTAGAACGAGTTTTTTGGTGGAATTTGTGTAGGATAATGTTGTTGTTGTTTATTGTAAATGTGTTCTGATAGTGTTCTATAAACTTAATATTGCCCAAAGTATGTTTGGTAGGTCTTCACAGTGAAACTAAGATGCAGCATCAGGTTGTTGTGCAGTGGTAACGTATTTATTAAAAATATTATTTTAATTCAAGTAGAGGTTAAAGAAACTGTTACTATCTCTAAGTAGTCGTGTTCTTATGTGGACTCACAAAAATATTCCTCAGGCTCACTGAATATAAGAAAATGCAAAACAAAACAAGAGAAATATAAATATTGTTACCTTCAGTGCTTTTTATAGCTGTCAATTAAACCAGTTACAAGAAACACATTTGTAAGTTGTTAGATTCTAATAATTTCACGTTAACAGTGGAACCAAGGGTGGCGTTTCTGTAGAAAACTGTTTTAAACTCTTAAAATCATTGGATAAAAGGATTTCTTGGATAAGAAGTATTTAAAGAGTGGACAATTTCTTTTGTGATTAAAACACATTTTATTTGAAACTGACAGACAACTTTGATATCTGTGACACTATTAGAAAGCACTGAATAGTTTCTTTTAACTAACTACTTTTATAGCCCAAGGAAAATTAACTGGTGCGAGTGAAATATTTGCTGACTCATAAATCCCTATCAAGGTAAATGTTAGTTGATGTACAAGCTAAATTTGCTAAAAAAAGATGAAAACAGTTGGTTTAAATTGTGGTTCATTATTGTTCTGTTTTTTTTCAAATGATGCAGAACAAGCTGGTTGATTGTGACTCAAAACAGTCACAGTTTTGATGTGTACAGTGTATCAGTATGTCCGATAGTTTTGGTATAGATTTTCAGAGAATCGTTCACAGAAGCTTGATACGTCATTGTAAGAGATTCTTTCTCCATTATATTATGTTCATGAGTGAAATTCTTTGTTGTGTAATATTCATCATAGACAGTTTGCTTAAGTTCCATGCTGCAACTTTTCATTCTTACATCTAGTTAGATAGGTTGAAATTTCCTATTGGTTCACGAAGCTTATAGATTTAAGATTTATTTATATGAAAAAATATTATATATAGTTTATGTATGCATTAATTTAAATGTCTGAGTTTATAATTATTGTTTGTTGAAAAAAATGTTTGGTTTTAAGTATGCATTTGTTTTGCATGAATTTCTTTTGGAAGACTAAAATGGCTAGTTTTGACCTGTATTTTTCCTTAACAAGAACTGTCCAGTGGTGTCAGCTTCACACTTTTTACTCTGAAACAGTGGGAAAACTACTTAATACTTAAAAATATTATATGTAATTTATATAAAATCTAAGTTATGCCAGTCTTTTCACCAAAATTGAAAAATGTCATCTCTGTTATTACCTACCATCGAATTACTAAAGCAATTCAAATATTGTTACTCAGTTTGAACTTAGTTTTATTAGAATTCCAGTAACTTAGGAATATCAATTATTAATGAATATTTGTAGTAATGCAACTAATAAAAAATCAAATAAAGGCTAACATCCATTTTACCAGTCGCTGTTGTTTGAAAGAAAATATTTTTACTTAATATCCTGACGTGAACACTGTGTTATTGCTTATAAATTTTTGAACGGTCATCTTTAAACTAGAAACCTTAATCTAATTATCTCTCTTACCAGGTATGTATGAGTGGAATTAATTAATTGTCAGAAAACATCCCAATTTAAAACGTTGTGATGCCATCTAGTGGTTGTAATCTTAGTAACCAAATATTTAAGAATAATCAATAAAAATATAATGTTTTTTAATACTTTTTTTTTACTTTATTAATTATGGTGAATTTTATTAATGTAAGGTTCACAAAAAAACCTACTGTTAATCAACTGTATACTGATCTTTCATGACAGCAATTATTATTTTTAATTATAGTTCATAAAAGCAATTGAATTGATATAAGAAGGTCGAAACGTTGTTCGCACTTCTATTTAAAATATTTTCTGAACCCAAACGAGCCGTTTTTGCATATAAAATTGGACCATTGATTAGTCTTTTAAGTTTTTTTGCATTAGAAACTTGTGTAAAGCTCTTAAATAGGTTGCATTCTTTTGCCACTTGTGTTTCTTTTTTTTTAATATGTACTATGGAAAATTAGCAGCACATCTGCCATTTAGGACTGTACTGGAGACTTGGAAGTGTAAGTAACTAAGCAAAGACATTTAAACTTTTGATTACACTGCATAAACTATGGGCTACTTGCTGTAATATTAAATATTAATAATTTTATTAAAATGTAAAATTATGTCAATCTGAAAGCCACAATACAGAATATTCATTTTCTAATGATTCTATTTATTAGTTGGTAATCTACACTTTCTGGTATCTATCAGGTTGACAAATGCAGTCAAGTTCATTTTATGTCTGTTACATATTCTGTGCTTAAAAATTTATAAAAAATTGCAGTTTCTCGAACATCGTGTCTGTGACAGTTGTTTAATCTTCCCCAGTACTGTTTTTGGAAAACTGAACAGAAACTATTTACTTTATGTATTAAATTATATGGAAATGTTTGTGTTGGAGGAACTATATACTCTTAAGTTTTTTTTCAGTGTTCATTTAAAAAAATTATGTTGTGTACCACACACTTCTGCATTGTTTTCAAAGATATAGTTATGAAATATTTTCTGTACCTCATTTATTATTAATAGTATTAAAAATGGTAATTATTGTAACTGCTATTTAAATTTTAAAGTATGTGAAATCTAGGTGAACAGGTGTCAGTTTTGGGCTTGAAGGTCATGTGAGGCATAGATCTTAAAAGGTCACTGCAAGCTTGAGCTAGGATCCACCGGGTCAAGTCCTGGTCAAGGTAAACTAGTGTTTATCTTTATTTGACTGTCATAGTGTGGAAGCTAATTATGTGGCAAGTCAATCTCAGGTTTTTGCATGTGATCTTATAGTTTTACAGTATATATTTACTGGAGGGAAGGAGCTCACCAGTGAATGTAATGTCCAATAACAAAATAAAATGTATATTTAATTAATTTGAATAGCTTTGATGAAAAATATGGCATATACCAAAGATAAATTTCGACTATTTTCAAGCAGTGTTACAAAAAACCATGAAAGTGTGTTTTTTTTTTATTATTATTATTACATTTAAAACTTAGAAGTAACAGTATACCACTTAACAACCTGCAACCCAAGATAAATTTCTATGTGTTGTTAGTTTTCAGCTCTGAGCATTCTTTAGGATGTTTAATTGCTTAGTGACATTGCTAAATTGAATTTTGAGGTTTTTAATTTTGTGAATAGAGCTCTGTAATATGATATACAGCCACAGTTTAGAGTCAATAAACTTGTTGAAAATCTGTTTTGGGGTACAATTCTCTGTATATAAAGTATTTCATACTTTTGAAATTTTGGCCTGATATTATTACTTTGCCAACATTTTTCATAGAAGATGATATGAATGCAAACAGTGTCATAGTTGATCGTTTTCAAAGTTGTTTGTGTTACAGGAAGTCATGTTTTAATCAGACAGACCCAACAGACAAGAATTACACTATGTAACAAAATGTTTACTTTTTCTTGTTCCAGGACAGAAAGTGTTATTTCCCAATTGTTTATGCTTAGCCCCCTAGTGGCAGAGTGGTATGTCTGCGGACTTGCACACTAAAAACCGGGTTTCGATACCTGTGGTGGGCAGAGCACAGATAGCCCATTGAGTAGCTTTATGCTTAATTCTAAATAAATAAACAAAAAGTTTATGCCTAAAATAAATGGAAAACACCTATTTTTCTCTTCAAATTTTTCTTTTGTGACCTGGTAGCGTATAATGAAAACATAATGGGAGACTATATTTGGGGGCTGATACGTGAAAGTGATTTATAGTACAGTCGCAAATCTCAAAAATTTACACTTCTAAACATTTTTATATAACTTTAGTATAAATACATGTAAATCTTGATTTATATGTTGTTTTATTCAGACCTTATGTACATGAAAATGTGCAAATTTTCCGTTTTTACACAGAAAATAGATTAATTTCTAAATTTCATTATCCAGGCCACAAAAGCAAAGTTTGAAGGGAATAATGGCCATTTTCTGTACTTTTATAACATAAGTAATTAAGAAATAACACATACTATCCAGGAACAAAACTTGTGTTACATAGTGTTATCTGTTCTTTGTAGTCAACTAAGCTATACTGATATAAATTTAGTAGAAAATGATAAAAACATGAAACATAATTAATCTTCATAAAATACCAACTATGTTTATTATGAGTGTTTTCTTTGTAACAAGTTTTTCTCTTTCTTGAAATCCTTTTGTGTTGATTCCTGTGTGTGATGAGGGGACATCCCAGGGAAGGTTCTATTCTTTCAGTTTACCTCCTCTGAAATCTAAACATCCACCCACGTGTTTGCCATGCGTGGCAACCCGTGAAGGGGAGGAGAGGAACCTGGTGGTTGAGGGGTCCAACTGTAACACACCACTGTGGCCTTGAATTCCATGTAGACGGGCAGCCTTTGGGTGGCCCTCCTGGGCCAATCGGCTGGTCCACTTGGGCTAGAGTCAACCAAGTACCAGTGTTGGAAGTTCTCAACGGGTGTTGTGGACATTGTGCCTGATGCTGGTGTTTGGGTATAGTGCTCACAAAACCATGGTGTTGCTGCAATGTCCTCGCATGACATTGTAGTGCATCCCCTTGTAGGTGGGTGGGGTGAGTGGGTACCAAAATTTTCCTTTTTTTTCCTGTGGATCCTCCAACAAAAAAATTAAAGAAAATAGTGAAAAAACAGTCAATAGGTAAACGACCACGTCTTGAAGACTCTGAGCACAATTTTCGACATCTGTACACAAGTATCTCATTTTCTTATATTACATTCTCTTTCAGAAAAACCGTTAGGGCAAATGTCCCCCTTTTTTATTCAGAAGGGACTAGAGGGTCTTGCTGGTTCTCCAAAGTCAGTAAAGAAGCTTTGATCTGGAGACATATTGGTTGAAACATCCACATCCCAACACAGTAAACTCCTCTTGAATTCAAAGGCAATTGGGGATGCACCTATTGAGGTTACACTTCATGCTACCTTGAATTCATCACGAGGAGTTATTATTGAGAGGGACTTGAGGAACATCCCTGAGTCAGAGATTCTCGTTGGTCTTTCCACTCAAGGAGTTTCTGCAGTGAGGTGCATCTCCAATCGCAAAGATGGAGTTACACTACCAATAAATATCCTCGTTTTGACATTTACATCACTACGTGCACCTGCCACCATCAAGGCAGGTTATCTAAGTTGCAGGGTACGGCCGTACATTCCAAACCCTCTCTGATGTTTCCAATGTCAGAGGTTCGGCCACTCGAAGATATGTTGTGGTTCCCTGACATGTGCTCGTTGTGGTGGCAAGGACCACGATGCCTGTGAGTGTCACACGGACCCACATTATGTCAACTGCAATTGTTCCTGCCTTTCCTACTTTCGTTCTTGTCCAAAATGGTTGGAGGAAAAAGAGGTACAGCTTTTGAAAACGACTCATAACATTAGTTATCCTGAGGCTCGGAAATTGCTGTCCACCATTTCATCTCAGACATATACTGGTGCACTCCGTTTCACAGCTACAGTGGGAGTGCAAACAAATCTCTCTGTGCCTCCAAGAGAATCGTTTTCAAAACAACTGAAAAGCTTTTTGACCTCCATGGTTAAAAAGGTTGATGAATCAACCTCTAGACCCATCTCTGTTCCTCCCATATACATTTCAACAAACCTCAAGATCCACATCCTTCGGTTTCAAATACAGGCATTTATTCTGATACATCTTTTTCTCCCACCCCAAGAGGCAAAACAATTATTTGTTCATGTCCTCAGTCACTGGAATCCCCTTCCAATAACAAAGACCAGCCCCATCAACCCAGGGCAGGATCCATGGAAGTCGACAAACCTCCTCCAAATAAGTCCAGTAAGGAAAAAAGACGTAGTCATAAACAGAAGGGTTCTCCAGCTACTTCACCTATCCGTTCATTAAAAATGGCCACTTTGATACAATGGAACTGCTGAGGTTTACGTACTAATCTGGATGATATCAAAACGCTGATTGCTTCCTACCATCCTGTTTGTCTTTCCTTACAAGAAACATTTCTCAAACCTGCTGATACAGTCTCCATTTGGCAGTTTTCTCTGTACAGAAATGACAGGCTGTGTGATGGTCGAGTACATGGAGGGGTGGCATTATTGGTTGATCAGCATGTGCCCACTCTGTCTTTGTCACTCAACACACCCTTGGAGGCCATAGCCATCTGTGTTTCCTTGGGTCATACCATCACTGTTTGTTTTCTGTACCTGTCCCCTGGAGAGACATATGATCAATCAGACCTTGATGCTCTTGTTGAACAGTTGACATCTTCATTTCTAATCTTGGGGGATTTTAATGGACATCATCCCCTCTGGGGAAGTGCTGTTATTGATGGGAGGGGTCGATCTGTAGAGTGTATCCTCTCTGATCACAATCTTTCTCTTTTCAATATTGGTTCTTCCACTTACTTTCATGCACGTAGTCAGTCCTTTACCGCTATTTATCTCTCGGTTTGCTCCCCTTTACTATTCTCCCATTTTTCATGGAGGGTTGACAGTAATCCACTAGACAGTGATCATTTTCCTGTACTTTTGAGAGAGACTGGCTGTGGTCGATGCCACCCAACTTGCATGCCCCAGTGGAAACTGGATCACACAAACTGGTCCACTTTCACTGCTCTCGCAGAACTTGATCCTACTATCATCTGTCAGCCATCAATAGACAGCTGTATGGCAGCGATAACTGACTGTATTATACAAGCAGCTGCTTAGTGTGTTCCTAAAACCTCGACACGTTTTCCACTATATCCTCGTCCATGGTGGAATCTTGCCTGCCACTTGGCACGGAAGGCTCAAAAACGGGTCCGGGATACTTTCTGTAGATATCTCACACTTTCGAACTGCATCACTTTCCAACAGCCCCGTGCACATGCTAGGTGGTCAAAGCCAGAAGGAATCTTGGATTAAGTTCACAACTAGTATATCTTCTACCACCAGTTCCAAGGTCATATGGGACAGGATTCGAAAGGTCAGTGGGCACTACTATTTTGTCCCCCTCTCCATCTTACTCTCTGATGGCCAAGAGGTAGCTGATGTCTGGAGCATCGCTGATGCTCCAGGTGAAAGATTTTGCTGGGTATCTACCGCTTCTGCTTTTTCCTCCACCTTCTTGGTCATCAAGACTCGGGCAGAGCATTCATCTCTTTTCTTTCGAACTGACTGTCTCTTTGACTATAATTGTCCCTTTACATTGATGGAACTGACAATGGCCCTTCATCAGTCAGGCAGTACATCTGTTGGACCAAATGATGTACACTATGACATGCTGCACCATCTCTCTCCTGCTTCTCTTGATATTCTTCAAATTGTTTTTAACTAGCTCTGGCAGGAGAATGTTTTTCCTAATGCCTGGTGCCAGGTTATTATCTTACCTTTCTTTAAACCTGAGAAAGATTCCAAGGTTCCTTCAAACTACTGTCAAATTGCTTTGACGACATGTCTCTGTAAGACCTTAGAAAGGATGGTTAATGCTTGTTTTGTTTGGTTCCTCGAATCAAACAACCTCTTCTTGCTCACCCAATGTGGGTTCCGACGACAGCACTTCGCCACGAACCACCTAATTCGAATTGAAACATAAACCAGAGAAGTCTTTCTCGAACGCCAACATCTTGTATCAATATTCTTTGACATTAAGAAGGCTTATGACACAACATGAAGGTATGGCATTTTGCGAGACATCCATATATATGGGTTACGGGGTCATTTACCCATGTTTATTAATAAAAATTTAATGGACAGGAGATTTCAAGTTCGTGTGGGTTTGACACTTTCCTGTTCTTTTGTGCAGGAACTTGGAGTCCCTCAGGGCTGTGTCTTGGGTGTCACACTTTTCAGTATAAAGAATAATGCCATCACTGAACAACTCCCTCTCACTGTTGCAAACAGGCTCTATGTCGACGATTTTCACATCTCGTGCCAGTCGCCGAACATGAGATATATTGAGTGGCAACTACAAACTACTCTCAATCGTGAACTGAAGTAGACTGTGGCGAATGGCTTTAATTTTTCTCTCTCTAAAACCGTTTTCATGCACTTTTGCCACCAACGGGTTATTCATCCTGATCCTGAACTCCGTATTGGTGGAGTTGTGCTGCCAGTGGTTCCTGAGACCAAGTTCTTGGGGCTTATCTTTGACTGTAGCTGACCTTTATACCACACTTAAAGCACCTACGGATCAAATGCACAAGAGCACTGAACATCCTTCGTGCCCTCTCTACTACCAGTTGGGGAGCAGATTGATGTTTAATGTTAAAGGTTTATCGTGCTCTTATTCGATCAAAACTCGACTATGGATCAATGGTCTATGGCTCTGCCAGACCCTCGGCCTTAAAGATGCTGGACCCCATTCATCACCAAGGACTTCGACTCTGCACTGCGGCATTCTGCACCTCCCCAGTTCACAGCTTATACATAGAATCTCATGAACCTTCTCTGCACCTTCGCCGTTTGCAACTTTCTTCATTATATGATTCGAAACTTTGTTCCTTACCAAAGCATCCAACCTGGAGATGTGTTGTCCTTCCTCAGTGAGCCATACTTTTTCAGAATAGACGATCTGCCATTGCTCTGTTTGGCCTTCGCGTCCAGGCTCAATTGGATGACTTGGGTCTGTCCTTGAATAACATTGCAGAATCCTCTGGTTAGCCCATCCCCCCTATGGCTTATTACAGACCCCAAATGTGACCTTTCTTTAAGTCATTTGAAAAAGTCACATACTCCCGATTGGAAGTACCGTCTTTTATTTACTGAACATCATTCGAACAATCATTCCATTCCAATTTATACAGATGGTTCCAAATCAGGTGACTCTGTGGGCTCCGCCATGGTTTGTTGCAGTTTGGTGGTTGCACACAGAATCCCCTCTACAGATTCTGTGTTCACTGCTGAACTGTACACCATTTGCCCTGGATCATATTGAAGCTGAGCAGTACTCCAAGTGCACTATTCATATTGACTTGCTTAGTTCTCTACTGGTCCTGGAATCACTTCACGTTGGCTCTCACCCTGTTCTCATTGATATTCAAAACTGACTGGCCTATTTCTCATTAACATCTACTTTTACCCAGTTTTTCTGGATACGAGGCCACGTTGGTGTTCGCGGGAATGCGCTTGCAGACATGGCAGCTAAATCTATCTGCTCTGGTACTATCACCACTGTGCCTATTCCGTACATGGACTATGGTCCTGTATTCAAAGCTCGGCTGCCCGCTGGCAGTCCATTTGGAGTGAGCAACATGACAACAAGCTTTTTCAAATAAAACCCCATATTGGACTTTGGCCGTCTAGCTTCTGTAAGGTTCGGAAGGAGGAAGATGTTCTAACTGGACTACACATTGGTCACAGTTTTTTAACTCATCGTTTTCTTTTATCTGGAACTGTTGCACCAGTGTGTAGTCTGTGTAACACTCAGATCACTGTAAGTCACATTTTACTGTCTTATCATTATAATTCACAACGACAGCAATATTTTAAACATGTTTTGTCCCAAGGTTTATCCATAACATTAGACAAATTGAAGCAATATTCCTTCGTGATGTCGAGAAGCGATGCTGCCATCTATTAGTCATAAGCAGAACGTCGTAAAGGACAAAGTTCATCTAGTATTAATTATTATTCTTTTGTAACAGTCATTGTTTCGCTATTCGTTATATATATCTATATTTTAAAATTTATCTTATTTTTCAAGAATTGCTAACAATGTTTTAATTTTATAACAATTATAAACTCATGTTTTAAAACGAAGGATGTCATGATATTGATGAAGAAAAATGTTTAGTTATTTCAAAATTCAAAAACTTTGGAAATTCAAAATTACGATTTAAAGGTAGGTGGCGCGATTTGACATGTGAAACTATACAGAGAAAGTTTTATTTCGTATAATATTTTCAGGCCTAATACATTTTTTAATTTTGTTATTACAATTATAATTATTTATAAGTTAAAATAGTGATACCATATACCAACTGTTGAAAACAGTGCTAACAATCGATTTCTTCTAATACGAGATGACATCAAACCGACTTAAATATGATAGCAGGCAGAAAAATTGACACACTGATGGTCGAGAAGCCATTTGTACCAACAACTGCTAGCAACGACTATTTTGTTTCAGTGATGTCGAGAAACCCACTTGTTCAGAATTTTATATGCAAAAACGGCTCGTTGGGTTGAGAAAATATTTTACATAGAAGAGCGAACAACGTTTCGACCTTCTTCGGTCATCGTCAGGTTCACAAAGAAAGAGGTAACTGACCCGAAGCTGACCACATGTTTGGAAGGGATTGTGTAATTGAGTGTCGCAATGTAGAGGGCGGGGTTAAATGTTTGAATATACAATTTTATCCAGAATATTAATATAGGTATAATGGCGTTCCTTTATATTGGTTTATTTTGGGTTTAAGTTGTTGTATAAGTAAGGCTTCTTTAATTTTGCGTTTGTTTATGTTTGTTTCTTTATTTAGTATTTGAGTGTTTTCTATGGTTATGTTGTGTTTATTTGACTTACAATGTTTGAAAACGTGTGAAGGTGACTTTTTATGTTCTTTGAATCTGGTTTCCATTTTTCTACTTGTTTCTCCAATATAGAAGTCGTGGCAGTTGTCACATTGTAGTATATAAATAATGGTGTGGTGTTTGTCAGTGTAGTTCTTACATAGTATAAACTCTTAACCTCAAAACAATAAGAACCGACACACAATTCAAAACAGAAATCCACCGAAAAAATCACCCATACTGGACTATACATTCCTTGGGGACTCATCACATGAAACAAAACAAAAACTCAACATACTAAGAAAACAGATAAAGACAGCCATAAAACTATGCTCACCAGATAAAATTAACGATGAATTAGACAAAATAAAACAATACTTCATCAACATCAATAAGTTTCCTCCACAAATCATAGAAAACATTTTACGCACACATCTAGACAGAAAGCAAAATCAACCACCAAAAGTAA
The DNA here is from genome assembly GCA_011833715.1 of Carcinoscorpius rotundicauda. NCBI lineage: Eukaryota > Metazoa > Arthropoda > Merostomata > Xiphosura > Limulidae > Carcinoscorpius > Carcinoscorpius rotundicauda. The sequence continues at coordinate 88,271,863 of CM022398.1, forward strand.
ATATATCTCACGAATCAAAAAATCACGAAACCATACTGCTGTATACCATATATTCCTGACATCAGCAAACAAATAACCAACATTTGGCAAAAACTAGTAACAAAATATGACATTCCAGTTAATACTAAATTTATTCAAAAACCAGCCACAAAACTGAGGTCTATACTATGTAAGAACTACACTGACAAACACCACACCAACATTATTTATAAAATACAATGTGATAACTGCCACAACTTCTACAGGGTGGTCGCTAGAAAAGCGGAAAATTTGTCAAACAGCTATTTATTTTTACAAAGAATAACTTTTACAAAGTTTTTTAAAGGCATATGTTATATTACACTCATAGATGCTAAAATGCATTTTATTCATGATGTAAAGAAATATCAAAATAGAAATGAGTAAGCACGCATTTTATTCATGATCTCATCTGACCCTCAAATTTTCCGCTTTTCTAGCGACCACCCTGTATATTGGAGAAACAAGTAGAAAAATGGAAACCAGATTCAAAGAACATAAAAAGTCACCGTCACACGTTTTCGAACACTGTAAGTCAAATAAACACAACATAACCATAGAAAACACTCAAATACTAAATAAAGAAACAAACGCAAAATCAAAGAAGCCTTACTTATACAACAACTTAAACCCAAAATAAACCAATATAAAGGAACGCCATTATACCGATATTAATATTCTGGATAAAATTGTATATTCAAACATCTAACCCCGCCCTCTACATTGCGACACTCAGTTACACAATCCCTCCCAAACATGTGGTCAGCTTCGGGTCAGTTACCTCTTTCTTTGTGAACCTGACGATGACCGAAGAAGGTCGAAACGTTGTTCGCTCTTCTATGTAAAATATTTTCTCAACCCAACGAGCCGTTTTTGCATATAAAACTACTTTGTTTGTTTGTTTTTTTAATTTCGCGCAAAGCTACTCGAGGGCTTTCTGTGCTAGCCGTCTCTAATTTAGCAGTGTAAGACTAGAGGGAAAGCAGCTAGTTATCACCACCCTTTTACCAACGAATAGTGGGATTGACCGTGACATTATAACGCCCCACGGCTGAAAGGGCGAGCATGTTTGGCCCGACGGGAATGTGAACCCGCGACCCTCAGATTACGAGTCGCACGCCTTAACACGCTTGGCCATGCCGGGCCTAACTATTTTGTTATGAATTACGAAAATATAATGAACTTCAATTTTATGAATTTTATTTAAACCTTTACAAATCAGAATTATATTTAAGGCGTTAAACATTTTATGACGACAGAATTCTACGTAAGCTAAGCCTGATTCCAAGATTTGCTTGAAATATGCCAAAGTCGATTCAAGACAATCGGTTAAAATGCTCTAGTGTTAATAAAACTTCAAAGCCGTAACGTAGAGTTCGGTTATTTCCAAAATAGCCATTTTGGTTTATTCTCGGCATAATGAGTGACAATTTAAAATTAATTCCATGACTAGAATACATGAGCAAAATTAAACTAAAATGCCGAAGCTTATTTTACGCCCTTTTCAAAACTAATTAGTTTTGTTGGATTTCGTCCATAGCAGTACGAGGGCTGTCTGCGCTGTTATTCGTATTTTGTAACTACAGCAAAGATACTAAGGCTGTGTAACCAGAGGGAAGGCAATCCGTCGGCAGCACACTAACAGTCACGATAAGGGACTGACTGTCACTCTTATAACGCATCCACGGCTGGGGGGGGTGAGTAGATATTATATTGTATCGTCCGTATTCAAACTCGCATTGCCAGCTTCGAAATTCAGAGTTCTAACTGTGATAGCTGCCCCTGAAGTAGAAATGGTACACTGCACTATCCACTCTTTACTATTGTTTGTCTGATTAAGAGAATTTGATCATGTTTTTTTTTTTTTTATAATGCATTTGAGGTTTCTGATGAATAAGTGGAAAAGAAACTTTAATCCATCAATATTGGACCGTACGGTTTGTACGCTTCCAAGAATTGGGAGTTCGTGGTTTTTAAAATGAAAATATATTTTAAGACTTTGAGTACAGTGTGTGAGCACCGGTCAAATCTAACTATTTGCACCAGACAAGTGTAATTTAAACGTTGGCGAATGGTGCTGCACCTTCCCTCTAATACAGCAGTTCAAAATTAAGGACGGTTAGCGCAGATAACCGTTGTGTGCAGGTTTGCGTGAAATTTCTGAAAATAATCTACCAATATTTCCATGTGACTTAGTTTGTAAAAACCAACAAAATCGACATCTTGAAGGAAAGCATATATCACTAGCCCTCTGCTAGTACAGCGGTAAGTCTACGGATTTACAACGCTAAAATCAGAGGCTCGATTCTCCTCGTTTGGCTCAGCAGAGTTTCCGATGTGGCACTGCTATAAGAAAACACACACATGTAACACTAAAACAACTATAGTATAACTACTCGACCATAAGCCTACATGTGTGTAGACTTACGTAAGCCACGGTGTTTAAAACACCGATAGCTCATTGCGTAGCTTTGAGCTGAATAACAAATAAATCACACGTGCACAACAGATTTCAATATTTAAATAAAAATAATTTTTCTTCTTTCAAAATATTTTACGTTTCATATTTTGGCAATTTTTAGTAACATTTATTTGGGTGTTACTCGTACAGAAAAAAAAAAGGAACTTTATTTTCTGAACGGATTAGATCGATTGTTTTACAGAAATTTTCCATTTATTCCAAACACGTAGGTTTATAACTATTAAAAGTTTATCATTCCTCGAGGATAGAATCGTCTGTATCTTGCTTTTTGTGTAAGTTGTAATAAATGACGGATACTATATCATGATTTCATAGTGAGATCCTTAACATTTCTTGAACGCGACTAATTTCAACTGTTAAAATTTTGTGTAATATGTTGGAAGATGATAAATTAATGTTTTTAATATTTAGTTTAAAAAATGTGAATGGAACAAATGATCCACTTACATTTAGTGTATTATAGTGAATGTGGCCCGGCATGGCCAGGTGGTTAAGACGTTCGACCAGTAATCTGACCGTTGCGGGTTTGAATCCCTATCACATTAAACATGCTCGCCCTTTCAGCCGTGGGGGCGTTATAATGTGACGCTCAATCCCACTATTCGTTGGTAACAGAGTAGCCCAAGAGTTGGCGGTGGGTGATGATGACTAGCTGCGTTCCCTCTAGTTTTACACTGCCAAATTAGGGACAGTTAACGCAGATAGTCCTCGCGTAGCTTTGCACGAAATTCAAAAGCAAAGAAACCGTTAATAAAACAAACAAACAACAGTAACGGATTATTTTACCAATTACTTGAAAGATGTGAACTAGCTTCCCAAGCTTTTAACATTCAGTTCGAAAAAATCATATACATTTACCTTCCAAAAACGTAACATTTATTAAAATATTTTTATTTGAGTCTAAATCTTAAATATAGTTTGGTTTTTATTTATATATCGTCTTTGATTCACCAGAGGGAATATTGGTGTGACGTGAACTGTCTCTACAATTAACTCTGTGGTGAGGGATATTCTAATGTAAAAATAGCCATTAAAATTTCAACCTTTCAGTTCTCAAATTTAGGCTTAACTTTCACAAGTTCATCAGTTCGGTCTAACGAATAATGTTTGTTGTTCCTCGTTATATTTTGTTTGTTTTTCGTCAAAGTTGTCAATCCTAGTCGTGGTTTAAAGTGTCAAAACTTTAATAAATAGTTTACACTAATACTGTTACGTTACTTAGCCTGTTAAAATTCGGCGGTGAGTGGTGTTGACTAGTTGCTTACCCTCTGGTCTTACACTGCTAAATTAGGGATGGCTAGTGCAGATAGCTCTCGTGTGGCTTTTTGCGAAATTCAAATAACAAACAAACAAACAAACCAGATACCTCGCTCTTATATTATCAGGATATATTTGTTAGCTTCTGGTTTTTCGTTCAAAGCTACACAAAGGCTGTTTGATTCGTACTGTTAAGACAGAGAAAAGTTAATATTGTTGAATAGGTGTAAATGTAACAGTCTGCAGACTCTGGGCACACATTTATATATGGTCTTACGGCAAAGTAATCTTAAGTACAGAACAAGGCCTGTGTAACTTACGTGATTATTCAGTGTTTAGAATTTATTTCATTTCGCAAGTGTGACGCCAAATTAAAGTATGTGTACATAAGGATACATTCGATTCGCTTGTCAGAAATTTGGGTTTACGATATCCTCGTTTGATATAACACATTAGATAACTTCTCGATGAGTTCTATTTGACTTCATTCTTATATTTAAAGCAATTTATTTAATGCACTTGTACTTAAAAATATATCTTATAATTCATCAAGTGTTCGTTTGATTGATACCAGTAAGTTACAAGTATGCACCAATTAACCGAGACTGTTGTTTTGACAGGTAATTAGTTTGTTTGTTTTCGGGTATTCGTGCAAAACTACACTAGCGGGGTCGCGGGTTCGAATCCCCGTCACACTAAAGATGCTCGCCCTTTCAGTCGTTGGAGCGTTATAATGTGACGGTATGTCCCATTGTTCGTTGGTAAAAGAGTAGCCCTAGAACTGACGGTGGGTTGTGATGACTAACTGCCTTTTCTCTAATCTTACACTGCTAAGTCAGGGACGGCCAGCGCAGATAGCCCTCATATTGCTTTACGACAAATTCAAAACAAACTGTAATTTTTTAAGCTGTTCTTTTCTGACCGTATGGTATAATATGATTTTTACCCTTACATCACAGCCAAGTCCTTAAAATACTATTTCACAGCAAGATTCGCCCACCACGAATTCTCCGATCACTGTCCAAGTACACAAATCACTCAGCCACGTCCGTCTTGCTATCATGTAATAATTTAGTAACTATTAAAATATTTGTCGAAGTCTATATAGATGTTTTTTTTTAAAGGAAGAAAAATCTTTCCTTCTACATACACATATATGGTAGTACATTATTTACAAACATTATGGTGTGTTTCCGGTTGTAGGTCATTGTGCTAAGTAAGTAAATATTTCACGATCAATACAGTTACAGTGCCAGCTAGAAACGGCGATTTCTTATTCTGCATACACGTAGCATGTTTCGTAATTCTAATAAATTTTGAAAAACATTCAGTTAATATTTTATAGTTTCATATCTGAAGTAATTTCTGGGTGAGTACCAACTGAGAAATAATCCACCTGGTTGCCTGGCAAAAACATAGAGGGCTTATGTCGCTAAAATTGAAGGTGGTTTTCCAGTGGTTGATATTGCATAGGGCCCCTCAGTGGCTGAGCGGTATGTCTGCGGACTTACACGCTAAAATCCGGGTTTCGATACCCGTGGTGGCAGAGCACAGATAGCCCATTGTGTAACTTTGTGCTTGATTCAAAACAACAACAATATAGCATAGGTATTATATCGGGTTTCTTTGCCGTTAATAACAAACAAAGAAACCCAAAGGGTAAGTGTTTTTTTATTTTTTGTATTATACAATATTTTAGTTTGGATAGTAAAGAAAGTTGTAGAAATCCGAATCTAATTTATCCTATATGTAAACATAAAATTATTAAAATAGTACGATGACTTATAAACAAAGATTTACCACAAAGTCTGCAATTTGGTGACACATACGCATATTTTGAAGAAACGGTCTCACTTCATTTTAAAAAAAAATATACATATATTCATATAAACCTCAATATATGTCTTAACTTTTGCACACTCGTTTATGCTTTCGTGGATTTAAAGCACCACATAAATGCTGTTACACAGAACACTTGGGTGATTAATAGTCGTGAACGTCCCTGTTTTACCAATATCTTCGCTGATAATATAACTTGGAAAGTATCCCATTAACGATTTTTTTCGTATGATGAAAGATAATGATTTGTGGAAAACCCCTAGTGCCTGGAACGAACACTGGGGCTCTTTTTTTTGTTCGTGTATGGTACGTTCTAAGTTTCTTTAATACGAAATAAATTGTTCCAAGAAAGTAAAGTTCTTAATCGTTTTAAACGATTAAATAATAGTTTATCCGATAGAGGGCGGCACGTTTTAAATAGATGTTATTAAGTACAGTGCTTCACACTCGTATGTACTCTTCTGTCCTACCATGAGTATTGAAACCGGTTTCTAGCAGTACAAAAGTCCGCAGGCAAACAGAAAGAAATTTTGAAGCTGTAAAAATGTTACTTAAGCACTAAATTATGTGCGTAGAATAAAATTTTCCTAGGAGAGGAAGATAAGAAAGCACTTTGTTGCAAGTTTCTGTGATAGTTCGTTTACGTTACTATCGGGTTTTAGAAGTATTGATGTAATTTGTTTAGATATATATAATTCCCCAATGGCACATTAGTAAGTATGTGTACTTATAACATTTAAAATTAGGTTTCGACATCAAAATCCAGCAGAGCACAGATAGCCCATTGTGTAACTTTGTGCCCAATAACAAACAGAGTTTACTTATATGCATAAAATTGTAACTCTAATAAGATATATAATTTACGCCATTTCTTTAAATCGGTCACATTGTTTTTTATCTCTTAATTGTCGGTAAGAAAAAAACAACATTGATATTTAATTAACCTACATATGAATTTCGCTGGAACTTCTTGTTTCTTATAACATAATTGGTGTTTTTATATGTCCAACCTAAACGGTATCTTACAATTCGGCCATGGCCGAGTCATTAACATGCTTTGATTGAATCTGAGGATTTGTGGCTGTCGCTCCAATAGCTTTCTCCTCACGTTAGGGCTGTGTTGAATATGAGAATGACAGCCAAGTTTGTCTATTCGATCAGATCGTATTAGCCGAAAAGTTGGTAGAAGAAGACGTTAATTAGCTGTTTTATCTCTGTCGATTAAAAATTAGTGACGGTTATGCGCAGATAGCTCCTTACTTAGCTTTGTTCGAAAGCTCTGAAAGTTTCGTTTGTTTGCTTAAAGTTGAGCATAAATCTACACAATAAGACATCTGTGCTCTGCCCACCACTGGTATCGAAACACGGTTTCTAGCACTGTAAGTCCACAGAATTACCCTTTTACTACTAGGGGGCGACATTCTGAAAGAAACAAACGAATCTTATGCGACAGATTAGCAACACCTGTCACTTACTTCCTCTCTCTTAAATTAACAGGGCCCGGCATGGCCAAGCGCGTAAGGCGCGCGACTCGTTATCCGAGGGTAGCGAACCCGCGTCGCGCCATACGTGCTCGCCCTCCCAGCCGTGAGGGCGTTATAATATCACGGTCAATCCCACTTTTAGTTGGTAAAAGAGTAGCCCAAGAGTTGGCGGTGGGTGGTGATGACTAGCTGCCTTCCCTCTAGTCTTACACTGCTAAATTAGGGACGGCTACCACAGATAGCCCTCGAGTAGTTTTGTGCGAAATTTCAAAACAAAAAAACTTAAATGAACGAATATTAAGTAAAAGTATTGTTAAATAATAATAAAAATGACAAAGCTATTTAGGGTTAGCTACTGAACTTGAGAAAAAGAACTAAATAAGATATGGGTGGAAGTGGACATAACGTTTGATGATTATGTAACAAACTAAACTCTTTCGGCTTTACATGGTGAACAAAATCCCTACATTACTGGCTTCCCCACTTTGCTTATCGATAGCTTGGTGTTTGAACACAATCTCAGCTTTCATCATTATGCTTTTACCATAACTTCACCACATTACTTTCATGACTATTTAACAATACAACATGTCACGGTAGGAAATTACGGTTCTGTTTATTTTGGAAGACAGTGATGTTGGGGTTTTATTCTTCATGCAGTGTCGAGACAGTTTAGACTGCTAAGGAGTCATTACCTAGTTAAGTAGTAAGTCCACATTCACCCACATCTTGTTCAGTCCACTTTTTTTATCAAGTTCAGTGGCAAACCCTACATAGATAAATTTTTCTTGTACTTGTTTTTTATCTTTTATTTTCAGTAACATGTCATTGGTGGCTTAGTAGGCTATAGGGAGTTCTCTAAACCTTTATAAATTTTGCGTGAAATAATAATAAGTAGTTAAAGATCGTGAAAACTGTTTCTCTGTATCATATGATGATGAAATTGTAGTTAACTGTTAGGACTAGTCGGCGCTAGTCCTGTTGAAGAAAAATGATGAAGAGCAAAGATAAGAAATATCAGTTTTTAGCTGCTTGTTGGTTTTCGAGCTTGGGACGTTCTGGATAGCTGAAAAGCGGCATATACACTGGAGATACAGCGACTGTTCTAGGTATCTCTTTATATCGGTCTTCTAATGACCTGTAGAGGATAAAATACTGATTACTTGTGTACTGTTTTAACACGGGCTTCCGAGCTATCCCTACATAGAAAGTGCTAGCACACTCTCAAATAACAATATTAACCGTCACAGTGATAATGTCTTTACAACTGAGGTTATGTTCAGCGGTATATCGCATCTCACACCTTTGACCTTTGGAACTTACACTTGGCACGCTTGTCAGTCCAAGACAGTATCACATTTTCCTTTAACACTTTTAAAATACCCTCTCTGATAGAGATAAAAGAAAACAAAGGAAATATGGTTTGGTACTTTACAATTTCTTATTTACCCAAAAATGGTACATAGAACTTTGAGCGACAAAGATTATCATAATAATAATAAATCACTTGATTTTCTTATCATTTCATCTCTATAGGGGTATTTACCCTTAATACGTAAGTAAATAATGTGAATGTAAAATACTGAGATGTGTGGGGTATTCATCCTTAATAAGTAAGTAAATAATGTGAATATAAAATACTGAGATGTGTGGGGTATTCACTTTTAATAAGTAAGTAAATAATGTGAACTTAAAATACTGAGATGTGTGGGGTATTCATCCTGAATAAGTAAGTAAATAATGTGAATATAAAATACTTAGATGTGTGGGGTATTCATCCTGAATAAGTAAGTAAATAATGTGAATATAAAATACTTAGATGTGTGGGGTATTCATCCTGAATAAGTAAGTAAATAATGTGAATATAAAATACTGAGATGTGTGGGGTATTCATCCTTAATAAGTAAGTAAATAATGTGAATATAAAATACTGAGATGTGTGGGGTATTCACCCTTAATACGTAAGTCAGTGTATAAGCCCTCAGATTTGATACTGGTCCACCGGAAAAGGGCACAAAATAGGGACTAACCCTGATTGAGACATATCTCAGTAATTCCGCTGCTCGAAAACAATCCACAGAATGATAAAAATACTCTCCCTTTATAAAGTCAAACTTAGATAACTTTGTAAGAGATATTTTAAAATAAAAATATAATAGTGGAGAAGGTTTTGATTGGCATTTCGCGCAAAGCTACACGAGCGCTATCTGAGACAGCTGTTCCTAATATAGCAGTGTAAGACTAGAGGGATGGCAGCTAGTCATCACCATCCACCGCCAATTCTTGGACAACTTTTATACCAACGAATAATGGGATTGCCCGTTACAATATAACGCCCCCATGACTGAAGTGGCGGGCATGTTTGGTGAGACCGGGATTTAAACCTGCGACCCTCGGATTACAAGTCGAACGCCTTAACACGCTTGGCCATGCTGGGCCCCGTTATATTAGGTCTGATGACCAAAACACGATGGTGTATATTATACTGAATACACTGTATCTGAATTTATACACTGAATTTATTAGTTTAATATTTATTTGATCTGATATCCTGGGAGTTGGTCTTGTTACCTTTTAAAGATATCCTCTGAGGTGAAAAAGAAAACCAAAATAAGAATGTATTCTCAAAACGGCTGGTATGGGTATTAAAACCATCCGTCTTGAGAACATTTTTGCGTCAAGTGGGTTTCTCGTTATCGCGAAAAATAGAGTAAGCTGTAATAAACATAAGCTAGATAGTTCATGAAGTAGGGAGAGGTCGATCTCAAGGTTCAGTGTTTTTTCTCTCTCTCTGGGATACTAAAGAAGATATGCGTTAGCAGTTCGAACCTTTTTCCGTTTAATACCTATTTATCATTGCGCTGTCGATTTAGAAATCCACATAAACATCAGAGGAAAGAAAGCCGTTGAAAACGAAACTAATTATACAAACTTAAAAAGAGAGCGACCCAGGATATGTCATGCGTCAAACAGATGGAAGGAAAAAAATTGATAGGCAGATAGACAAGTATTCTATTGGTATTAGAAGTGAATTTGATAAAACAACAACAATAAATTAAATGTACTTGTTAGCCTTGGAATTCAGCCAAGTCAGAGTAGACAGGAATCTTAACGCAAGGCTAATATCTAACAAATTTCGTTATGCGACAGCTGTGAATTTTGTGGCGAGGTGGCGTCCACAATATTTTTCTTTACCCATATGTGTGTGTGTATGTATCGTTACAATTATATACACGCACACGTGCATTTCACATGAGCCATGTTATGAAGTATGTCTCATCTGAAATCCAACGAAAAAACAGAGGCTCGTCTAATGTCACTCTTCAATGTTTTGATTTTTGTTGTTGTTGTTTTTTCAGATAAAATTATATTTTGTTGTTTGTCAAACTAAGAGAAATTGTAAAATAGTATTTACGTTGTTTTGTTTTCTTTGATAATTAAATGAATTGAACAAAGATAAGACAAAACTTTTTTGATACTGTATTATTAATGTTCGTTAATGTTAAAGGTTGGTGGAATATTCTTTCTAATCAGTTAATTAAGCATGTGCACTCAGAGAAGTGTGAAAATCCCGTAAAAATTAGGTCCGGCATGGCCAAGCGTGTTGAGGCGTGCGACTCGTAACCTGAGGGTCATGGGTTTGTATCCCCGTCGCGCCAAACATGCTCGCCCTTTCAGCCGTGAGGGCGTTATAACGTTACGGTCAATCCCACTATTTGTTGGTAAAAGAGTAGCCCAAGAGTTGGCGGTGGGTGGTGATGACTAGCTGCCTTCCCTTTAGTCTTACACTGCTAAATTAGGGACGGTTAGTACAGATAGCCCTCGAGTAGCTTTGTGCGAAATTCGAAAACAAACAAACACATAAAAATTAATGCCTACAACCTTGTGTATTTTGTTTTACACCACCAACACACTTTTACTATTTCATACAAACTCACACGATTGAACATTAAAATCTAACGACACTTTGAACGCGTTTGTTTTTTCTGTTCTTACATATTTTTGATACATGTAAAACAAGACGCATACCAAGTTCCCTTCTTCTTAGCTGGAAAAATCTAATAACCATATTGTGCTCGAATTTAAAAATATTTCAGCAAAACACGAACTACTTTTATACATGTTATCGTAAGCAAGAAAGGCTTTCAAATTCCCCATTTAAAGAATTAAAATTATTAATTGTTAATTTAAGGCCATTTAATAACTTTAAGAAATTGTAGTCAAATGCAACTAATTCAACCTTTTCACAGGCCCGACATGGTCAAGTGGTGAGGACGCAATCTAAGGGTCGCAGGTTCGAATCCTCATCACACTACAGATGCTCGCCCTCTCAGAAAAGGAAAGTTTTATAAAGTTAATCCTACAATACTCTAGTATAAAAGTAGACAAAGAGTTGGCGGGGGGGGTTAGTGATAACTATTTGCCTTCCATCTTGTTTTACATTGCTAAATTAGGGATGACTAGGACAGATAGCCGTTGAGTAGCTTTGTGCGAAATTCAAACAACGAGATAAAACATTCGATTTATGGTTTGCAATAAAAATAAACAAGAAGTAATTCGATTATAATCTGAGTTTTCAAGTAATTTAATATAAAATATACTCAAATTAAATTTTTATTTCATACCGTAAGAAGACGACATAACTGATAATTTCTGATAAAAGTCGAATATGGATGTAATTTAATGTAAAAAAACACACACAATCCACATTGAAAATATTACTTGAAGAGTGTGTTACATTCCCAGTTTTCGCGCGATCCAGATGGTGAATTCATTTATTTGTTGGATGGCCGTATTTAATGTTTTTGTATTTCAGCCTCACCTACTGCCTTTATTTTACTTTGCCATTACTCTGATATTTGTCTTTTACTGCATGCAATGGCTCTTTACCAACTGGAGTGATTAGACCGGTTTCAACGCTAAGCTAAATAATGGGTTATTCTACATTGTTATAGCCGCAAAAACCACCAGCACCTAATTTTTGTTTGTTTGTTTATTTGTTAATTTTATCTGTATAAATATCACGTTTCGTGTTTATCTTTAAGAGTTTGGAAACCATCAACTGCCGGCTAAGTCGCAAACCTCCTTACCAATCGTGAGAACTCAAAAAATAAGGTTATCAGATCGTGCTCTATAGGCTCAGCATACCCCGGTGGTTAAGGCATTCGACTCGTAATCCGAGGGTTACGGGTTCGAATCACCGTTGCACCAAACATGCTCAGTCTTTTAGCCGTGGGGGCGTCATAATGTGACGGTCAATCTTACTATTCGTTGGTGAAAGAGTAGCCCAAGAGTTGGCGGTGGGTGGTGATGACTAGTTGCCTTCTCTCTAGTCTTACACTGCTAAATTAGGGACGGCTAGCGCAGATAACACTCGTGTAGCTTTGCACGAATTTAAAAAACAAACAAACAAACAAACACTGTATTATTCACACAGTCCACCAACAGGGCGCTCTTTAGCGGAGAAAGAAAAAATTAGTGGCGGAAATGTGCTCTAGCGGAGAGTTAAGGAACTTACCTTAAATATATATATATTTTTAAATAAAAACATTTTACTTCTATAGCGGATTAATTTATCTTTTGTATAAAAGAAACCTGTAAAACAACCTAGATGAGGAGACTTCTGTGTAAATAGTTTTATATAAAAAGTTTCGTATAAAATTGCATGTTTGATTAAATAATATTTCCTTATTCAGGCTACCCTTAATTTTAGTTGTGAAAACTGCGTTAATACTTCAAATTAATTTTCAGTCAGTTTTACTCAAGTTCAAATTCTGACTTTTGCTCTGTCAATACTTGCTAATTGAGTGCAATATTCCATTTGACTTTCGAATTTAAAACTTACCAACTTAGCGCAACTAAGTAATCATTGTTCCTGTTTTCAAAGAACACAAAGTTAAATGTATTAAATGTGTACATAATGGTCTAAAAGTCACTTTATATGTATTAAATGTGAGCATAATGGTCTAAAAGTCACCTTCTATGTATTAAATGTGAGCATAATGGTCTAAAAGTCACCTTATATGTATTAAATGTGAGCATAATGGTCTAAAAGTCACCTTATATGTATTAAATGTATACGTTATGCAATGAACAATTACAGGGGCGTATTTTATTCAGGAAAACGAGAAGTTTGTAATACCCGTATTTAACTCCTCTAATAAAAGGGGGATTGTAATGGATATAAAAACATGAATTATCTTATTAAAGGACTATTAGTCCTCTCTTCACGTGATGAAAACGTCAGTCCACTTTAAAACGTTATATTAGTTAGTTTGTTTTGAATTTCGCACAAAGCTACTCGAGGGCTATCTGTACTAGCCGTCCCTAATTTAGTAGTGTAAAACTAGAGGGAAGGCAGCTAGTCATCACCACCCACCGCCAATTCTTGGACAACGAATAATGGGATTGCCCGTTACAATATAACGCCCCCATGACTGAAATGGCGGGCATGTTTGGTGAGACCGGAATTTAAACCTGCGACCCTCGGATTACAAGTCGAACGCCTTAACACGCTTGGCCATGCTGGGCCCCGTTATATTAGGTCTGATGACCAAAACACGATGGTGTATATTATACTGAATACACTGTATCTGAAATTGTCGGGTCTATGGATTGTTATATCAGATATGTTGCTTGTTTGCATGTATAAGAGGCAAGAAACCAGTTTCGCTAGTCAGAAGGTAGATCATTTTGTTATTTAGCTCGTATCAGTCTCACAATTAATCTAATATGTCTGACTGCTCCTTTGAACAACACCTTGGGCGTCTAACAGGCTGAAGGTCAGACACCCCTGTAGTCGTGCTTAATTTCATAGTGAAGATAAGCAGTCAGCATCACCCGCCACCTGACATATCTGCTCTTAATCAAATAACGAGTTTGAATATCATTCTTATAACGCATCCATAGTAGAATGAGTCAAACTTGTTCGATAATACCGTGTCTCGAACCCGGGGAACTCTCGGATTCAGTCACACGCTCACCACTAAGACCACGCAAGGGTATATGAGAGGACTTTTCAGAATCAATGTTACCGTCATTAAGAGAAAACAAAAGTAGTCTTGCTACTTAGTTGGTGTAATAAATTCCATTCTCTTTAAATAATTTTAGCACAACGTGAAAGTTGTACCCCGATAATCCACTGATAAGTTTACGGCTCGATTCCTTGCGGTGAGAACGGCATAGAGCTAAACGTGGGTGTATTCTAAAACAAACAACAACGAATTTATGAACAATATAAATTTCCACGGGCGACTGTGAGATGTGGGGTTTATCGGCTACTTACTTTAACGTTAGAAGTAATTACACAAGTTGCACGAAACCGATAAAAACCGATATCTTTGTTTCTTGAATTTCGCGCAAAGCTACAGGAGGGCTATCTGCGCTAACCATCCCTAATTTAGCAGTGTACGACTAGATGGAAGGCAGCTTGTCATCACCACCCACCGCCAACTGTTTGGTACTCTTTTTTCCAACGAAAAGTGGGATGAACAGTCGCGTTATAATACACCGGCAGCTGAAAAGGAGAGCATTTCTGATGGAACAAGGATTCGAACCTGGAACCTTCAGAACGCGAATCGAGCACCCTAACCATCTGGCCATTTGTTATAAGAAAAAATTCGGTCTTTCAAAATGTCTGCCGCAGGTTTTATAATGTTTTTCTTATTGCAGTCTTTATTTCTTTGTAAGATTTTGAAGTCAATACTAAAATACAAAACTGAATAATTTTCTTTTTAAATTCTTTTTTTGTTTGAAATTAATAGGATAAAATAACAACTGTTTGTTTCTTTTGGAATTTCTCACAAAGCTACTCGAGGGCTATCTGTGCTAGCCGTCCCTAATTTAGCAGTGTAAGACTAGAGGGAAGGCAGATAGTCATCACCACCCACCGCCAACTCTTGAGCTACTCTTTTACCAACGAATAGTGGGATTGACCGTCACATTATACACCCCCACGGCTGGGAGGGCGAGCATGTTTAGCGCGACATGAGCGCGAACCCGCGACCCTCGGATTACGCCTTACGCGCTTGGCCATGCCAGGCCAAAATAACAACTGAAATTTGACATTATGTTTAATACTACGGTGAGGTTTTACTTAATACTTATAACGCTAAAAACCGGGTTTCGATACCCGTGGTGGGCAGAGCACAGATAGCCCATTGAGTAGCTTTGTGCTTAATTCAAAAAAACATAAACATATATTTATTGTTTTGGAATCTTTTACACATATATCAATTGTTACTTTAAAATAAATTCTGTAGAACTGATAAAGAGATTAGAGATAGTCGCACTTGATACTGCCTTTAGAACTGATCCAGAGAAGTATAGATGCTAATAGACTTAGTCTTAACATTGTCTCTAAAGTAAAGACATCTGAAATCGTATGCCAACACTGCATCAAGAACTGGTCCAGAGGAATACAAAACCTGTGGGAGTGATGAAAGATATAATTTCATTCAGTTCTCAGTAAATACATCATACCAACGAGAGAATCTACAACTTTCAATTTGGTTTCGCCTCAAAAGAATGTTTTTTTCCTCTGTGTTTCTGGTTCTATATGGAACCGGTTTGAAATCCCCCTACTTGGAGAACGGTTAATTATAAACCTCTCTATCTCTTCTTCTTCAGCATTAATGGTACACGATAAAGCTTTCAGGTTTAACACAATATTTTGGGGGGTTCGTCGAAACTTGAACCTACATGGTACTTACGAGCTCGCGCCTCCGCGAGCCAACACGTTTGTGCTTTCTCGATATTTTCGACTTTATCTTGATGAAGCGCGAAATTGTCGGAGTTCTGTGACCAGAATTTTCAATTACCGAAAGCTCTGAGGCGTGTCGATAACAGGGAATTGAATCCAGCTTGCACGTTGGCCAAAGTGACCAACATTCGTGTCATATTAACCCGTCCATCAAAAATAGGCAGATAAACGGATAACTGAATCGATGTTGGTAAACGGATAAAAGATGGACAGATGGGAGAACTGACAAACAAACAAACCGACCCAACCAGACAACTGGATAGATAAATGGGCGGAGTGGTACACACAGAGATAAGCCGACTTTCACACAGAAAGATCGAACGATAAATAGGTGGATGGATAGATGAACTGAGGTGCAGAAAGACCAACAGATAGATGGATGGACGGACCAAAGTACAGGGAGACCTTTTCTTTTGATAAACTGCCGAACAAAGAACTACACATTTTCCCGGATCAAACATTCCGACAGCTAGAGCGAATTAATCTCGAGAGAATTAGTTATCGACCCAACCCTGGAGCTATACATATAAACTTTTATCTCCTGTTTACTATAAAATTGCGGTTTTACACCAACATGCGTCTTTGTTAGGTACTTATTCAACCTTAACGCTTCACTTCCCTAACGATAACTCTTTTATTTTTTTAAGGGGGGGACTTCCCCTCATTTATCGTCTTTATTGCAGGAGCAGCGTTTAACCAAATTTGAGCACCAAACCAATAGCAGGATGGAGTAAAACAGAATCTCTGTCTTAGTCGACCTATCCGTTATGTAAATATGATACTGACACAACAGTTAGTTTCCAATAACTTGGATCGTTAGCGATGACGCTATCCCACGAAAATCTTATTTGAAATATTTGATCTCTCACTGTTTTTCTAGAATATTATTAAAAACATTACAAACAGGAAAGTATACTGATCATAAAGATGTTTTGTTTTTATAAACAAAAGATAATTATAGCCGAGTTTGTTTGTTTTCGAATTGCGCGCGAAGCTACACAAGGGTTATCCGCGCAAGCCGTCCCTAATTTAGCAGTGTAGGACTAGAGGGAAGGCAGCTAGTCATCACCACCCACCGCCAACTCTTAGGCTATTCTTTTACCAACAAATAATGGGATTGACCATCACATTATAACGCCTCCACGGCTGAAAGGGCGAGCATGTTTAGCGCGACCGGGATGCGAACCCGCGGATTACGAGTCGCACGCCTAACGCGCTCGGCCATGCCGGACAATAAATGATATTCATATATAAATGTCTTCATGGCAAACATTTTATACTTTGAAGACAGGGAAAATGGTATAAAAATTAGAAGAATTACAGACAGCTAGTGGACGTAGTGGTCAACGTATTGTACAGTAAGCTTTCATCCATAACCGGCCCGGCATGGTCAGATGGTTAAGGCATTCGAATCTCTATCATACCAAACATGCTCGCCCTCTCAGCTATGGTGGCGTTATAATGTGGTGGTCAACTGGCGGTTGGTGGTGATGACTAGTTGCCTTTCCTCTAGTCTTACACTGCTATAAATTAGAAACAACTAGCGCAAATAACCCTCTTGTAGCTTTGCGCAAAATTCATGAAACCAAACCCTCTAGTTTACACTTCTAAATTAGCCCTTTATGCGAAAATTCAACACACAGACAGCATAGTGGATACACACACACATTTGATGTGATGAACGCTTAGCATGTCATCTTTTATTTTTTAAGTTAACTAAAATTTAGGATATCCGTAACAGATATGCCTCCTCCTGGTGGCAGACTCGAACTAGTTTTCAAGTATATCTTCTCTACGTATTATTGTTTTTAATTGCAGTGTCGAAAAGCTGTCGAAATGATATGAACGAGCCCTCTGTACTCAATACAATTTGAGATTAGTTGTGACTGGACAGTCACAGTCGAGAGGTTATAAATTAGTCGTTTTAGTATAAACATAAAAGTTCAGTTATTTCAGATACGAATGACACTGTTTTTAACTGGTGTAATACAGCTGTTTCGAATCTTTATTATTTTGTTTTAACCATACAAAAAAGCGGAAAAGTGAACCGTGAGAAAATCTATAATTTTTGTATGAGAACTCAGCTAAGCATACATATGTACAACATAATTTATCACAAAATAATAATGCAAAGAGTAATTCAACAATCCATACTGTTTAACAATAGAAGAATAGTGCTCTTTGATTTGTAAACACAATATGATGTAACATTTTATATGCAAAAACAGCTCGTTTGGGTTGAGAAAATATTTTACATAGAAATATTTTCTCAACCCAAACGAGCCGTTTTTGCATATAAAATTCTCAACAAGTGGGTTTCTCGACATCACTTATGATGTAACATGATTTCACTACACAATGTTATTATGTGAACGATACTGTTGTAAGACGACCAGAATCACGGGTCTATAGTAATTTACCTAACGATTTCGGAAACATTGACATCTTGTTCAAAATCGAGTTAGACATAAATTAATGTTATTGTGTTTCCAGAAATAAAAAAAAACATACATCAAAGTGTAAAAAAGTTATTGTTCAACGAATTAATGACAAGTCACTGTTGAAGTTCAAATTATTGTGTTTTTAATATAATTATAGAAACAGTAAGAAGTCAGATGTTTAGTTTAGTAAAAGACACGTATATTAGTGCAGATATCTCAACTTTTATTCCATATCTTCCGTTGTCACATCTTAAGGACACACAACAATACATGTACACAAAAAAATGGTTGAAAACTAGAACTCCCTTTCATAACAAATACACTAAATTAGTAAAAAAATGGAAAACTTACAGTTTGTTTGTTTGTTACACTTTACATGGTCAACTTAGAGGGAATTAGGCTCTTGTTAACAAAAACTTTAACTTTTCGTGAACATTGTATCTTGAAAAGACATATACGGCACGTATTTAAATATACTTATATAGAACAAATGTTGGTATGCATAATTATAGGATGTATTTATACTTAACCAAAGATGTGGTGTACATACTTGGAGACAAAGTTACTAATCCAATAAGATGGTACTCACTGTACGTTACAATGTTTGGCTAAGCCTCATCTCATCTGGTCTGAGGAAGACGGACTACAAGCTGTTTATCAAATAGTTTTTAAACTTTCCAAAGTAATAATCCATTTCAGAAATACGACACAAGAAGTGACTAAAGGCCGAAATAAACGAAAAGTGTGAATTTAGGTCTTAGTTCTTGTTGATGTCCAGACCGAGCCTTGGGACTCTCTGGTTGTACTCTACACGACGTTTCTTGCCAGAGAAATACTTATTGTATTTCTAGTGTTTGTATGTAATAAACAAAAATGGACGTAATAAAAACAGAATTCAAAAGGCTGTTTGATCACGAAACCAGTAATATTAATATATATTTTAGGAAAGAATCCATGGCCACTCGCAGTCTATCAAAACTACCGTCTCTTTTAATCACATAAAGAAAAATAATCTATGGCCACTTCCACGCTGTCGAGATTACCATGTAATTTGTTCTCGTAACCGGTATTATTAAAATACATTACCAAAAAGAATCCATGGCCACTCTCAGACTGTCAGTATTTCGAGCTATTTAATTTCATTACTGGTAATTGTCCGAGTATGAAGGGATTTCAGTTTTTAAAGCTATTTAGGGATGCTTAACTGTGTGTGTGTTTTTCTTCCAGCAAAGCAACATCTGGCTATGCGCTGCGTCCACCGAGAGGAATCGAGCCCCTAATTTTAGCGTTGTAAATAGGTAGACTTACCGCTGTCCCATCGGTGGACTGACAGTGTAAACAGACGGTCACATTGAAGGTTTTCAATATTGCTGATGGTAGTCATACGTAATAAATCACAATGATTTAACAGAGAACCTTAACGTGTTTGCATTTGTCATCCAAGATCATAAAGTTAGTTTAATGGTCACCTTTGATTTGTTTGACTGCTTTGAATTTTCGTGAAAGGCTACATGAGGGTTATCTCCGTTAGTCATTCCCAATTTAACAGTGTAGAATTAAAGAGAAGGCAACCAGTCATCACAACCCACCGCCAATTCTTGGGCTGCTCTTTTACGAACGAATAAAGAGACTGACCAAACATTACAACGCCCCCTCCCAAATGAAGGGGCGCGCATGTTTGAAGTGACGGGATTCGAACGCATGACCCTCGGATTACGAGTCAAACGCTCTAACAAATTAGTCATACCGGACCAGTGATCTTTAAAATGGCGGGAGTACAGTATTCACATTAATACAGCATTTTTTACATAGCAAGTATTTAAACAACCACAGTCATGGTGATCTGCACACAATAATGTATATTGTTAAATATTATATGATTGTTTATCAGTTAAAGGTCTAACTACATCAGTTATTTTCCCCAATACACATGCTTCAAACTTCAGAACACAAACTATAAGTAATTATATTATGTTAACGAGTTAAACATTATTTTCCGGCTCGGCATGGCCAGGTAGTTAAGGCGTTCGACTAGCAATCTGAGGATCGCGGGTTAGAATCCCCGTCACATCAAACATTGTCGCCTTTACAGCCGTTGGGATGTTATAATGTGACGGTCAATCTTACTATTCGTTGGTAAAAGAGTAGTCCAAGATTTAGCGGTTGGTGATGATGACTAGCTGCCTTGCTTCTAGTCTTACACTGCTAAATTAGGGACGACTAGCGCAGATAGCCCTCGTGTAGCTTTGCGTGAAATTCAAGACAAACAAACATTATTTTCCTTTACAAAAACGTGCCTGTTTCTTACGTAGTACTGGTCTTAAGTTCCATCACACATCCCCTCAACTGATCTGATGGATCAAAATGAAATGTTAGGTGTTAAACTTATAACAGTGTTGTTCACGTTAAACCATGTTAAATCCAACGCCCATATCACATATTTCATTCTGCCAGATCAGCAAAACTGTAATCACTGTAGCGCAACATACAGAAACAAGAGGGGTTTCCGTCACCCCTCCATTTCTCCAAGTTGAGGCAACCTTTTCATCTACAGGTGGACAGTCCAACTTCTGAGGTTGGTGGTGATGTCGTCCTCGATCACACGTTTTCTTGTTAGGACCGATACATGCGGCGTAAGCCATAGCGTGGGGGATGTAAGTTTGCTCAAACACTCCCCTAAACAGGTGAGCCATAGGCCCATGGGCGTAAACTGGAACATCTTCTCCTCCATGAGTATCCCATCTCCTGGGGACTGCTGACTGTTGTACATAATTTTTATCTCCTGGAGGTAGGAATAAAGCAATTTATCGTCAATTTCTAAACTACTAATCTTTTACCTTGTCTTTTTTCTCTTCTATTTCCATGTATGTGCTCTTAATCAATATTTCTGTTTTCGGTCTCGTTGTAGATAAAACATATTTGACTGAATCGAGTAGATAAATATTTAAGCTAATTTAGTATTAATATTTTATCTTAATTATATACAAATTGTAGAAAAATCCATTCTTGATAGGAGTCAGCCCGGCATCTTAATGTGTACCCCCTCTTAAAATATAAGAGCCATCCCAGAAATTTTAGGCTGTTTTAATTAGACAAAAGAAAGACATTATTTTCGAGGTCTAGGTGTTGTGACCTAATCTGATAACATGAGAGTCAACATGGATAAGTTAACTTGTAAATGTAAAGTAAACCGAAGTAGCAATGAAACATGTTCTAGATGTAGTTTTAGTGTAATAAATAAGCTAAACCATGGGTCCAGGTCGGATGAAGGAACAACCAGTTAGAATATATCTCAATTTATTTAACAATCCAGCTGAATCGAAGATTCCTCAACTGATTACTGTATTGACAGCGGAAAAAAAAAAAAACCCACCAACAATAACAGTATCGTTATTTTTAAAAAAGAATATTTTAATCATATATAAGAAAATAATTTCATATATTAGTTTCAATATTTTGTGAAACTAACGGCACAATAAAGCCTAAAGGTGCAGCGTTGAAGCTGAACCAGATGCAATTAGGTAATAATTTCCTTAGCGGTTCTCAAGTTTAGACTATCGTTCCTGCTATTAACAGTAAGTAAGAAGGATGATATAACGTATAATGCACCACTATGCTATAATTCAGAATGATTTTCATCATATCATGTTTTCATTCATATTTACTTGTTTTTGTGAGTTGCAGAAGTTGTGTCAAGCCTCTTTCATTGAAACCTATTGAAATAACCCTAAATCTCCGGTTTCCTGTTGACAAAACTAGGCTTAGTACAATAATAGATGCTGGGCTCGTATAGGAGGTGTTAAAAAGTAAAATATTTAAAAAAAGAAGTGATATACAAATTTATAACGTGTGTGTATATATATATATATATATTTAGAACAAAGTCACATTATATTGGGTTATCTATTGTGTTCAGCGTAGGGTATCGAGCCCCAAACTTAGTGTTGTAGATTCGTAAACTTACTGTTGTACCGCTGAGGAGTGGGGAGATTAAACGTCATAATGCAATTGCTGTTTTAGACGAAGTAAATCCACGGCGAAGTTAGGCCTAATTCTACGAAAGAGCCAGGAGACTCGTGATGACCTTGAGAGTAGGCTTAAGAAAGATCTAATTCTGAAAAAAAGAAGCGAGACTCGCGAAGTCCTTACCAGTGTCTACCCCCGTGAGGTTTTGTCGACCCAACGGGAAGTTTCTGTTGTAACCTGGTCCGTTAGAATACAGAAGAGTCGTGTACGGTAAACCATCTACGTCAGATACATGATCGTCAGTACCTGTTATACAAACAAGAAGAACGTTTAAAACAACTGCGCAAATTTGAACCAGTGGTTTCAAATGATGGTATTCACTAAAGATGTCAAAATAAAGAATCATATATTTCATAAAAAGTGATTAAAGTTTGGAAATTCCTAGCACAGAAAACGTCTCTTTTATTTCATTATAATTTATGTTTCAAACCACTATTCTTGTAGGGAAGGTAATGACGCAAGCCTAAAATAACAAATTTAACACAATGTAAAATTTATTGGCATTTCTTTCTTTTCACGCCACCTGTGAACACTATAAAAACGAATGAAGCGATAACGGAAGACATGTTCGCACTACCCACAATGTTTAAAACGAGTAAATGCTTCTTGAAGTTTGTATTCGAAATTTTAAGTACAACAACCGTCTTCAGGTGCAGACGACTCTGCGCGGTAGGTAAAATTTAGAGTTAATATGAAACGCGTACACATATAATCTGTCAGGTCGATCAAAAGAAACGTTTGCATTGCCTTAACAACAAAGAACAATATAGTGATACATTTTACTGCAGATTTTTTTACTGCATTATTTCACTCTTAATTTCATATTCCACTTATTATAAATACCTTTTTTCATTTACCTAGGCTGTATCTTTAAATTGTGGCACTAAACTGTGCAGATGTCCCTCACAGAATTTATCCGTGAAAACCTAATCACAACTTGTTAACATTCACTTTTTGTTTAGTTTATTTGTTTAAACACAATGGGCTATAGGTACCGCGTGCGTAGCTGGGATCGAACTCCTAATTCTACCATTATAAACCCTCATACATCTCACTGAGCCACTACGGGCGATAATATTTAACAATACTGAATGTCTACACTTAAAACAATGCTGTAGTAATAACTAAACAGGCGGATAAACTTAACATACTTGGTATGTGCGAGTAGTGATATAATAGGCACTAAAGCGTTAAGTGACAAGTAGATAAAACACTATTTTTCTGTGTTTACCTTCGACTACACAATTGATATAAAATATACAACACAATGAAGTCGAAACATTTAAGAAGTAGACAAACTTTCATTTACTTCTATTGTTATATAAGGAGTCAGTTTTGCTAAGTCACTCTCTTGTAAAGTTTATTATACATTGAGCAGAACGTGTTTTTTGTGTCTGTCAGATCGTGAATTGATGGTTTTTATCTTGTTCCCGTAAAATCATTTTTGTTTTCGTATTTTTGAGCCGCGAGTTACATTGTTCATTTAAAGTAACGAGGAGTAGACGGAGGGTGCTGTTGATTAGCTGCCTTCCTTCTAGGCAATTAACCCAGAATTACATATTGTTAGTGCTGATTGCCTTTGTTTAGATTTGCTTGAACTTCCGAAGCAAACAAATAAAAGTTTAGTTTGGTTTGTTTCGGATTAAATACAAAGTTACACAATTGGTAATCCGTGCTTTGCTTGTTATTGGTATCGAAACCCGATTTCTAGCGGTGTGAGCCTGCAGATAGACCGCTATGCCACTAGGGGAGCGAGGACACAAATAAAAGTAACTGCACTTAATGATTTGAACAAACAAAATAAATTCGTCCAAACCAGCAATGTGTTACAAGAGGAGGTAAATGGAATAACAAACAGGTGTTTTTCACGTACGTATATCACTTCATTTGCGATACAAAATAGTGCTCGGTTCCTTTTCACCTGCCAACAAGAAACTAGTAAAATCTAGACCGTTTGTTTTGTTTTTGGACATTCACTCAAAGCTGCTACATAAGAGTTGGTTATCTTAAATTTTGGAATGATAGACGAGAGGGAAAGCAGCTAGTCAACAGCACTCCCTACCAACTTTTGGACTTCTTTAATCGAATAATGAGATTTGACAGTCATTTTTATAATGCATTTGAAGTTTGTTTGTTTTTTAATTTCGCGCAAAGCTACACGAAAGCTATCTGCGCTAGTCGTCCCTAATTTAGCAGTGTAAGACTAGAGGGAAGGCAACTAGTTATTATAACCCTCCGCTAACTCTTGAACTACTCTTTTACCAACGGATAGTGGGACTGACCGTAACATTATAACGCCCCCATGACCGAAAGAGCGAACATGTTTGGTGCGACGGGAATTAGAACCCGCGACCGTCAGATTACGAGTCGAACGCTTTAACCCACCTGGCTATGTTGGGCCTTATTTGAAGTTACGGACAAAGCAACACAATAGGCTATCTGTGCTCTGCTCATCGCGGGTATCGAAATACGGTTTCTAGCGTTGTATGTTCGCAAAGTTGCCGCTGTGCTGCTGAGAAAGCGTCAGTTGTTAGTACATAAAAATTACTTTTAATTCGTTGTTTCAAAGTCCCTGTTTAAAATCATAGCTCATTTTCACATAAAGGTTCGATTACCGGCTACGTCCAGATAGTTCATGGTATAATTTTGTGCTAAAAATGAAATGGAAGTTAGTTGTTTGGAAGTATACTTTCCGATATTATAGAACTTGATTTGTTTTTTCATGAAGATAGGGGAAAAAAAATCATTTACCGAATATTGGATTTCCACGTCTTGGATGGCCACCAAAAGCGAAAACGTGCGAATGATCTGAGGTCACAACCAATAATGTATCGTCTGTTCTCGTCATTTCTAACGCTCTTTTTACAGCGCCCTCTAGTGCCAACGTGTCCGTTAGAGCGCGATAGGCATTGTTAAAGTGGTGAGCGTGGTCTATTCGGCCTCCTGTTGGGGGTGAAAAAATGGATAATTACATTGCAGCTTTAACAATTTTGTTATCAAATTATGATTTGTGAAACATAAGGTACAGTTTTATTCTCACATTTGAAATATTAAAAGATGGAGGAGAAACGTGAAAGTTAAAACAACCACTGACTCTGAGACTCGAAGTAAGACGAACTGTTGATTTTGCTGAAAAAAAGAACCAAAAAAATAAGAAATAGAATAAAAGGATATCAACGCCCTCGTATTAAGAGACTCAAATAAACTTTAAGTCCGAAAGTTAGGTTGTTTAAAATTAGGCTTAGAAAACTGAATATATGAAATGATACCGAAATACTTTTATTTGGAAAAACATGTAGACTAAGCAATAAAAAAAAAAGAAAGCTTCGGTGGGCACTGAAGAAAACTTTGTTACAAACGTAACATAGTACACACGTACAAAATTTCGCCAAGGTGTTTATAGTTACGGCATATTGACCCATAGAATGGCTTTGAGTTTGTTGTTTTTTCCAAGTACAAATTTTCAGTTCAAAACTCCATCTCTTGGCCGATTTGAGATTATCTACAGCTATTGATTATTCCCTCTTGTTTCTTATTATTAAGTGCCCATCTATTAGGTCTTCCAACTTTATTACTTCAACCTTGTCATCAAAACAAGAGGGGAGCATACTGCCGAAGGGGGGGAAAGAATTTGATTTGTGTTAAACACAAGAAATAAGATAAATGCTTGGACATGATGTAAAGCTGTTCGCATGCTTGCATCCCAAAAGACGTACGCTGACTCTACACATATACAGTAGTAATAGGCCCTTACTAATGGTATACGTACCTTCCACCATCAGGAAATAGCCGTGAGGGTTTCTACGCAGTATTTCGATAGCTTTTTGAGTCATCTCAGCTAAAGAGGGTTCACCATTCGGACCTTTGTCTCGGTCAGTTTCGTATGTCATGTGAGAGTGGTCAAATAACCCTGCAATAGATTAGGAAATTTTCGTTTATCATTCGTTTGTGTGTGCGTTTTAAAACATACTTTTATTTAACAACAGGAACGAGCAAATATTCAGTTAATAATATAGGGGCTATTTTAGTTTAAGCATTTTTTTTTTAAAAGCTTCAAAACTCTCGTCATCTGGGTATCTACGTGAACAACAGAATTGTTGTTTCATACTTTGAATACAATAGTCCAATAAGACGTCTCTGATTATTTCAAAAGTGTAAGAAATATTAACAATTTTATTATATTGAATTTAGTGCATGGTTTAATTTTCTTACTAGAAAGCCGAGAGACTGAATTGTTTTGCACTGGACAGCAAATTGTCTCTTTCTACGTCAGTGCATGGGCAAAGCGTGGCTTTGAGGTTCCTGGTTCGAGTGTCTGTGCCATAAAAACGTGCGCCGCACTTTACGTTGTTGTTTTGAATTAAGCACAAAGCTACACAATGGGCTATCTGTGCTATACCCACCACGGGTATCGAAACCCGGTTTTAGCGTTTAAGTCCGCAGACATACCGCTGAGCCACTGGGGGGCACGTCGCACTTTAAGAATGTGTG
This sequence comes from Carcinoscorpius rotundicauda, assembly GCA_011833715.1. Lineage (NCBI taxonomy): Eukaryota > Metazoa > Arthropoda > Merostomata > Xiphosura > Limulidae > Carcinoscorpius > Carcinoscorpius rotundicauda. Next base: position 88,298,662 of record CM022398.1, read on the forward strand.
TGTGCGTAGTAAAAGTGACAGTCAAATCCCACTATTCGGTCAGTTAGCGGTGGGAACTGTTAACTTGGTGCCTTCTCTTTAATTTGTCTATCAGCACAAAATTAGGAACGGCTGTGCGCTTTGCAGGTGCAGTTGTGACACAAAAATCCTCATCGCGTATATAAACTCAAGGAATTAATTTTGTTTAAATAATATACGGTAGTGGCATTAATACTTTAAATATATGTATATAATCAAATTTCAAAAAATATTTTTTAACGTTTCTAAGCGGGTGCGATAGAGGTTTCAATATAGGAAGTCATTCTCGAGGAAGCATCCTTTGATATCTTTAATCAGAAGTACTCTACTGTAACCGGAACTAAAGAAATGCCACGCCCTTACTTACACATTATATGATTTTTTTTTTAAAGTTAAACGTTAAATGTCAGGCTAACTGTCACGACTCTTTAACTGCGCAGTTGAAAATGCCATAACTGCCATCATTTCCTAACCGTACGATGTCCAGAGTTTGAGCCTGTGTTGCGTTCTTTGGAAAATAAAATTTGATAGCATTTTGAAAGTGTGCTCACAGGAGCAAAACTTGGGTTTGTGTTCCCTTAAAAAAGAAGTCGTTAGGCTTTTCAAATCGTGTAAATAAATATGAGGAATTTATAATGGAACACTCAGGTAATTCATAGCAGCTGTTTAAGGCCTTGTGAGATCCGGCATGGCCAGGTGGGTTAAGGCGTTCGACACGTAATCTGAGGGTCGCGGGTTCGAATCCCCGTCAGACCAAACATGCTTGCTCTTCAAGACGTGGGAGCGTTATAATGTGGCAGTCAATCCCACTATTTGTTGGTAAAAGAGTAACCCAAGAGTTGGTGGTGGGTAGTGATGACTAGCTGCCTTCCTTCTAGTCTTACACTGCTTAATTAGGGACGTCTAGCACAGATAGCCCTCGAATAGCTTTGTGCGAAATTCAAAAAACAAACAAACAAAGCCTTGTGTAATAACTTCAAATCATTGGGTTAATTCAAGAGATTACACACCCTCATCCCCACCCCTTTTACAATTGTACATTTAGAATCTCTTCATGCCGTTTCTAGTGATTAAGCAGCAGTTCAGTGACGTCAGAATTTATTCAGATACGACTTTCGGTAAATCGCTTGGATAAGAAAATTAATGTAAGTTATACCGAATAATTTGAAATAACTACAAAAAGAAACAAACAAACGCCGTCGTTTATGTGATAAACCATGTTTTCATATCCAAATGTTTATTTGTCACGAATGGGCCTTAGCTGCTGTCGATTCCACGCTTTATCAAACATTACCATGATTCGTTCTGTCACAACAACCTGCGCACGTGAATCAAACAGTCTATCATCTCTTTTATTCCACGCCTGAGTCTCAGTTCTTCTGCAAGTGAGTTTTTGCAGTATTCAGTGAAGCACCAGCTTTATATTAAATACGTAAGTTAATATTTAATATCTGATAATAAAGTTTTAAAATAATTGTTTGTTTTTTCAAATGTTCCAAGAAGCGACTCAAACGAATATGTTATGCTACATTAACTTCCCCAAACTCTAGTCATTGTTTGTTTGATTTTCAATTTCGTGCAAAGCTGCACGAGGGATATCTTCGCTAGCCATCCCTAATTTAGCAATGTAAGACTAGAAGGAAGACAGCTAGTCAACACCACCCATCAGGTTACTATTTTACCAACGAACAGTGGGACTGACCGTCACGTTATAACGCCCACACAGCTGAAAGAGCGAGCATGTTCGGTGCGATGGGGAATCGAACCGCGAACGTCAAATTATGAGTCAAGCGCCATGCGAGGCCTACTCCTGTCATTAACAAAAACGTAATCATGAGGAGAAACACACAGTGAGCTCACTAGAGATATGCCAGAAGTTATTTTGACTATAATAACCAATGAGTTGTCCTCCCAGTGGCTCACGATACGTTTCGATACCCGTAGTGGGCACAGCACAGTTACCCATTGTGTAGTTTTGTGTTTCAGAACATACACACCGACACCTTAACATTATATATTACAACGCTGATTCCGAGTAGCCCCCTAGTGGCACAAGGGTAAGTCTGTGGACTTATAACACTAGAAACTGAGTTTCGATACACGTGGCAGGGCACAGACATCACATTGTGGAACTTTACGTTTAACTTCAAACAAACAAACAAAAGGACACTGAATAGTGTGATTATAGTTTTTTAGTTTAGTTTGTTTAGAATTACGCACAAAGCTACACAATGGGCTATCTGTGCTCTGCCCACCACGGGTATCGAAACCCGATTTTAGTGTGTAAGTCCGCAGACATACCACTGTGCCACTGTGGGGTAGTGTGATTATAACTATCGTATCAATATCTATTCAAATCGTTTAAAGCGTTTCAATGGATTTAGTGTACCAGTTTGAAGACGACGTTTCGATCTCCTGGAGTATGTTTCCATCAGATCAAACGAAATGATTTCTAAGTAATATCACTGGGATAGAAAGCTATCATCAAATGAGACATTCCTTTTAAATAAATGTAATAAAGAAATGTTCCAAACCCAATACAGGAGAGCACGTGCCCTGGCTTTAAGCATCAAATCAAAACTTACTTCATGGACAAAACACAAAATCTTAAAGTGACGCTATGCGAAGATCTATACATATTTTAAAACAGTAATGTGTAGTCTGTTTTTGTTGTTTCTTTTGCAGCACTACACTAGAAATGAAAGTTCTGATTTTAGTATTAAAGTGTTGAAACGTTTTCATATAAAATTATAAGTTGTTTGACAGAGCTGGTATTAAAATAAAGAAATATCACTATATTTACTTCGCTATTTGCAAATATGTTTAAATGTGTAATATGGTAGAGTATATCCGGTGGAAAATTTCACTTTGTAGCATAAACCATGGCTGCAATTCTTTGTTTTTGTGAGAGTTTTTAAACTTAATTTTTACCATTATTGTATAATTGTTTTTAGTTTTTGAATTTCGCTCAGAGCTACACGAGAGCTATCTTCGCTAGCCGTCCCTAATTTAGCAGTGTAAGACTAGAGGGAAAGCAGCTAGATAGTCACCACTACCCACCGCCAACTCTTGGGCTACTCTTTTACCAACGAATAGAGGGATTGACCGTCCCATTATAACGCTCCCACGGCGAGAAAGAGGCCAGTATATTTAGTGTAACGAGGATTCGTACCCATGACCCTCGGATTACGAGTCTAGCGCGTTAAACACCTGGCTATGCCTTGATGTTTAGGATTAAAATAAACATAGATAAATTATATTTTGTTTATTTAAACAAATATGTTCTCGCAGATGTTTTTTCTCGTGCTTTTGTTGTGTTTTATTTATCGCGGAGCTATTCATTCGGCTATCTTCACTGTGTCCAACACGAGAGATCGAACCAGGAATTTAACCATTTTTAAGTCCAGAAACCAACCACTGATCCAACGGGTGACTTTTTCTTGTGATGTGTTTTTAATTAATAGTTACGTAAATGTTCCAAAATTGAATAGTTCAAAGTGTTACTTCTCTAGATGAAGGCTGTATAATTTAAAGTTTTTAAACATCACTCAAAATTATATTAGTGAGATATTTTTAGCTCGTCTTCTCTTGTTGCAACACTTATTTGCTAACAGTACAACTACGTGCTGATTAGATGTGAATAATTAGCTATTGTTTCTTCAGAAGTAGCAATTTTAGCGACATTAACAAAATCTGTATATATATGTATTTTTAAAAAATCTGAGATATTCAGATTCATTATTTGAGGCTTTTAGACAGTTCACCAATCAACTGTAAATTAAAAAGAACTTCCATTTTTTAGGGGTTGTTTTGAAATGAACTAAAAATTATTTTTAATTATTTTCAAGTTGATGAAGATGATAACTTATGCCTTATGGGGAGAAAAAAAATATGTTATATATTTCAAAGGGAATGACTAACCACAGAAAATATGCATATCAAAAGGGTCTCAGCTGTGACATGAGACTCAAACTAATCAACAATTTAATTGCAAATTCCGTGAAAAACAGTAACAAACGAAAACAAGCTTAGCCACTAGAGCCATTTTGATGGAGAATGTTTTGCTTATTTTTGAAATTCGCACAAAGCTACAGAGCGCTATCTGTATTAGCCGTCCCTAATTTAAGAATGTAAGACGAGAGGGAAGGCAGCTAGTCATAACCACCCACCGCCAACTCTTGGACTACTCTTTTACCAAAGAATAGTGGGATTGACCGTCACTTATAAGGCCCCCACAGCTGAAAGGGCGAGCATGTTTGGTGTTATGTGGATTCGAACCCACGAGTCTCGGATTAGAAGTCCAGCGCCCTAACCGCCTGGCCATGCTGGGCCTGGAGAACGTTAAGAGGCCTTATAATACTGTTTGTAAGGACAAATGTAAATGTTTAATTTGGTGCTTCTTTTCTTCATTCAAACATCTTATTGCTTGATTGGTCTTAACCAACAGAGCGCTACTGAAATCATTTTATCTTATTTTTGTTCGTCTCGCTAAACACTAGTGCTTATTTTATTTCGTTTACTGAAGGAACTGGACGTGGTCTAATGGTTAGCGTGCCTGACCTCAAAGTTAGGAACTTCATGGCTTGCCACTCATTGTCGCAAACATGTGCGGTCAGAGAAGTCTCGTATCTGTTGGAAGGAGATTCGAACCCTACGTGCTAGAGTTGGATGTTTTTTCCTATAATTTTGCATGTTTACATAACTCGAGGAAAGTCATTTTTCTACACTGACATCGGAGACTGTTTGGAACTTAGATGTGTCAACATCAAGATCACTGATTTTCTATATGATGTATTGGCAATTTAAGACGTTTCTATTTTCTGTATATTGTCCAATATACAAGGCTTAATTTTTGTCGGATGGGCACTGTTAGCTAGTTGTATTATCTCTTGTGTGTTAGCTAAAAAATTAGGACTGCTATGTGTAGATCCCTTTTCATATCGTTGCGTGAGGCACGGAAACGAGCAAGAAAACCTTACTAGTTTTTATATTATGTATTGTGGCCAAAATTATAAACTTTATCAGAAATTAATTACCTAACAAGTAATCCGTACGACCAGTGTCCACTGCTTCAAAATCTTCCTTCTTCCACACGAATCGATGATGTAAGTCTCGTGCCTTTTTGTCCTTCTGCCATTCCTCAATCAGGTTTCTTCCATCCAGACGTCGTCCTATGTCAGCAGGACGCTCAGGATCTCGCTCGTTTTGTGGCAGGAAGTGACGTCGACCTCCTCCAAGTATTACCTGGAATATAATTAATTGAAACGTAACTGGATAGAAAGTAGCAAAATGCTCAAACACTCCGAATATTATTTATAAAATCGAAACCAATGGCAATATCCAAACGTTCTTGACCACAAGAGTAAAGTGTTTTGAACAATATTAGAATAATACCAGTGTACTCTTTTCGATACGAAAAACAATTACTGATTAATCAGTGATGTCGAGAAACCCACTTGCTGAGAATTTTATATGCAAAAACGGCTCGTTTGGGTTGAGAAAATATTTTAAATAGAAGAGTGAACAACGTTTCGACCTTCTTCGGTGAACCTGACGATGACCGAAGAAGGTCGAAACGTCGTTCACTCTTCTATTTAAAATATTTTCTCAACCCAAACGAGCCGTTTTTGCATATAAAATTACGGATTAAGCCTGGTCTCAAAAGAAACCCCTTAGGGAACTTTTTTCTGTCATTAAAACAATCCTCTTTTACAACCTCACCATTTTATAAAGAAAATCCGTTCTCGAGCTACACTCTTTATCTGTTTAGTTTGTAAAAGTACTGAGTTCTTGTAACCCCAGTTGGAAGGAGATTCGAACCCTGCGTGCTGGAGTAGGGCATTTCTCCTATGATGTTGCATGTCTGCCTACCTCAAGGAAAACCTTTACACTACACTTACATCAGAGACTGTTTTGAACTTAGATGTTTCAAAATCAAAATCTCCGATTTCATAGATGATGTGTTGGTGACGCAGTACGTTTCTAGTTTCCGTGTATTTCCCAATATATGAGGCTTAATTTTTGCCGGATCCAAGATCCGGAATCTGTTGGTTTTCTAAAAGTGAAAACATTAAGATTAATTTTAAGACTACTTCGACTGCACTGCCAACTACTATCTGACGGACATTGTAAATATAGTTCGTCCCTTCAGCTCACCATCTCACCCCACAATGTGTAAACGGGGATCCAGCGCATTTGGTCCCAGGAAATTAACACTGCCTGTATATATTTGCTTGAGTTCCATGATAAGTGAAAATTACCTGTGTGCAAATGTTCATTTTTACGCATCGATTCGTAAAGCAGCCCTCCAGTGGCTCAGAGATACGGCTGAAGGTTTATAAGGCTAGAAATCTGCTTTCGTACCTATTGTAAAAAGATCACGTGTAACTCATTGTGTATCGTGAGGCCTAACGACAAACAAACTTCTGACGCAAAAAGACAGCAACGATCATAAAATTTGACGGAGTAAATGTAAATACTGTTAAGGACTAGGAGTAATGTGTAAATAATGTTAAGGACGAGAAGTAATGTGTAAATAATGTTCAGGACTAAGAGCAATGTGTAAATAATGTTTAGGACTAGAAGCAATGTGTAAATAATGTTCAGGACTAGGAACAATGTGTAAAATAATGTTCAGGACTAGGAACAATGTGTAAATAATGTTCAGGACTAGAAGCAATGTGTAAATAATGTTCAGGACTAGGAACAATGTGTAAATAATGTTCAGGACTTGGAGCAATGTGTAAATAATGTTCAGGACTTGGAGCAATGTGTAAATAATGTTCAGGAGTAGGAGTAATGTGTAAATAATGTTAAGGAGTAGGAGTAATGTGTAAATAATGTTAAGGACTAAATTTATTCAAATCAATATTAAATCTCAAACCTTATGAAGAAAGTTTGATATTTATCTATAAAAACAACTCGTTAACTAGCGCCACCTAATGCATTGATTTCAATAATCGATATTTCCAAATCACTCTAATAATACATAATACAAAGACAAATCACTCAGTCAGTCACGTAATTGTTAAGAACTTACAGATGAGTGGCTTCTTCCCCTACACAATCACAGTTCACTTCAGGACCGAATAGCATAAGATTGTCTAATATATCAGACGAATGGCGTCTGAGAACATGACAACATGCTATACAGAAGTTTCAGGCTGCTGGTTTTTACCTCAGCATATTAAACCTCAGTTGAGTTCAAGACAAGTTTTAATGGATATATAGTTTTGACAAACTATATATAATTTCAATTTTATATTTAACTTTGTGAATTTGAAACAACCGGGTCCACAAATATATTTTATTTGTGTTGTAATCTCGACGTCAGGTTAATTTAATATCATAAATGCTTCCAATATTTGTTCCTGTTTTGAAGACACTAACTTTTATGACTTTGTTTTTTATCTAAAAAAAATTGATTTCGTAATATTTACTCTTAATTGTTGGTGTGGAATCTCGCGGAAATCTTCTCGAGGGCTAACTGCGCTCGCCATCCCTAGTTTAGCAGTACAAGACTAAAGGGAAGGCAGCTAGTCATCGCCACCTACCGCCCCCTTTTTTACCAACGAATAGTGGAATTGGCCGTAACTTTATAACGCCCCCACCGCTAAAAGAGCTAGTATGTTTGGTGCGACTGAAATTTGAACGCGAGATCGTCGAATTACGAGTCGAGCGCCTAAACCACCTGGCTATGCTGAGCCTTTGCTATTCATCTCTTGGTCATATGTGTGTTTGTTCGTTTGTTTACGTGCAGAGAAAATAATTCATACGCTTATTTATGCGTCAGCTGACTCCATTTTTATTAAACATTTTATAAGTTTTGTTTCTTTTAAAATCCTAGGTTTATTCCTTGCTCAAAGTCATATTTCACCAGTTCTCAGTCAAGAATAATATTTTATGTGGCGACAGTTATAATGTTCTATCATTAGTTATACATAATAAAATGCCCTCCAGTGACTCAGCGACATGCCTGCGGACTCACAACGCTAAAAACGGGGTTTCGATATCCGTGATGTTCAGAGCACGGATAGCCCGTTGTGTAGTTTTATGCTTACTTTAAAACAACAACATGATTGAGCAAAATGAATTAATATCCTACGTTTTTGTGGCGGTCAGTTACAATATTCCACTAGTAGTTATACGTAATAAAACAAAATGAGCTAATGTCCTACATTTTTGTGGCGGTCAGTTACAATATTCCACTAGTAGTTATACGTAATAAAACAAAATGAGCTAATATCCTACGTTTTTGTGGCGGTCAGTTACAATATTCTACTAGTAGTTATACGTAATAAAACAAAATGAGCTAATGTCCTACGTTTTTGTGGCGGTCAGTAACAATATTCCACTAGTAGTTATACGTAATAAAACAAAATGAGCTAATATCCTACGTTTTTGTGGCGGTCAGTTACAATATTCTACTAGTAGTTGTACGTAATAAAACAAAATGAGCTAATATCCTACGTTTTTGTGGCGGTCAGTTACAATATTCTACTAGTAGTTATACGTAATAAAACAAAATGAGCTAATGTCCTACGTTTTTGTGGCGGTCAGTTACAATATTCCACTAGTAGTTATACGTAATAAAACAAAATGAGCTAATGTCCTACGTTTTTGTGGCGGTCAGTTACAATATTCTACTAGTAGTTATACGTAATAAAACAAAATGAGCTAATATCCTACGTTTTTGTGGCGGTCAGTTACAATATTGTACTAGTAGTATTACGTAATAAAACAAAATGAGCTAATATCCTACGTTTTTGTGGCGGTCAGTTATAAAATTCTACAGGTAGTTATACGTAATAAAACAAAATGAGCTAATATCCCATGTTTTTATGGCGGTCAGTTACAATATTCTACTAGTAGTTATACGTAATAAAACAAAATGAGCTAATATCCTACGTTTTTGTGGCGGTCAGTTATAAAATTCTACAGGTAGTTATACGTAATAAAACAAAATGAGCTAATATCCTACGTTTTTGTGGCGATTAGTTACAATATTCTACTAGTAGTTATACGTAATAAAACAAAATGAGCTAATGTCCTACGTTTTTGTGGCGGTCAGTTACAATATTCTACTAGTAGTTATACGTAATAAAACAAAATGAGCTAATATCCTACGTTTTTGTGGCGGTCAGTTACAATATTGTACTAGTAGTATTACGTAATAAAACAAAATGAGCTAATATCCTACGTTTTTGTGGCGGTCAGTTATAAAATTCTACAGGTAGTTATACGTAATAAAACAAAATGAGCTAATATCCCATGTTTTTATGGCGGTCAGTTACAATATTCTACTAGTAGTTATACGTAATAAAACAAAATGAGCTAATATCCTACGTTTTTGTGGCGGTCAGTTATAAAATTCTACAGGTAGTTATACGTAATAAAACAAAATGAGCTAATATCCTACGTTTTTGTGGCGATTAGTTACAATATTCTACTTGTAGTTATACGTAATAAAACAAAATGAATTAGTATCCTACGTTTATGTGGCGACCAGGCTCATCTTCCACTAGTTGCCTAGCTATGTCTTTACACGTATTACGGGCATCTTCCGGCATCTTATCGTCAGACTCCCAGTATCTGCTGGCTGAGTGGGCGTACATGGCCGCTGGGGTAGCATGAGTGACCCTGGTTGTCGTGACTAGTCCAGTCGCCTTACCTAACGAAGTTAATCGGGCATTTTTATTTAAGAATCTCAGTTCTTTCTGAGTGCTGTAATCTGATTTTTATTGTCGATAATAAATAGGTCTTTACACGTATTACGGGCATCTTCCGGCATCTTATCGTCAGACTCCCAGTATCTGCTGGCTGAGTGGGCGTACATGGCCGCTGGGGTAGCATGAGTGACCCTGGTTGTCGTTACTCGTCCAGTCGCCTTACCTTACGAAGTTAATCGGGCATTTTTATTTAAAAATCTCTGTTCTTTCTGAGAGCTGTAATCTGATTTTTATTGTCGAAAATAAATAGATGTTTTATGAGTTTTGTTGACGGGGACGTCAGAGTCATTCAAATGTGAAACTGATACGTCATAAACACAGTTCATTTTGATTTTTACGCAAAGTTACTCGAGGGCTATTTGCGCTAGCCGATACCTAATTTAGCAGCATAAAACTAGAGGAAAGGCAGCTAGTCATCACCACCCATCGCCAACTTTTGGGCTACTCTTTTGCCAACAAATAGTGAGATTTACCGTCACATTAATACGCCCCCACCACTGAAAGCACAAAGATTGATCTGTTTTTTCACCTAAAATACAGGGTGGTCGCTAGAAAAGCGGAAAATTTGTCAAACAGCTATTTATTTTTACAAAGTTTTTTAAAGGCATATGTTATATTACACTCATAGATGCTCAAAATGCATTTTATGATATTAAACTCATGCATTTTATTCATGATGTAAAGAAATCAAAATAGAAATGAGTAAGCACGCATTTTATTCATGATCTCATCTGACCCTCAAATTTTCCGCTTTTCTAGCGACCACCCTGTAGGTTACAACGAATTAAGTTCCGTATACTCCGACGAAACTGATTCATTATGCTTTATAGAGTGAAAAGTTGTTACAAGCTGTCTTAATTAACTAGAAAAAAACTAACTTCCATTTTTTTAAACACAGATGAAACCCAGAACTCGAATGGACATTCTGTTCGATGTTTGCCGCGATTAAACACCGAGCTCCCGCGTTTTAAATATTTAACTTTTATAGCCAGTTGACCAGGAGTTGGTAAGATAGTTTTATGTATAACCCTTTATTTTTGTATGTGGCGGATCTAATAATGCTATTGTCGCCCTTCTTAAATTTGAACTACTGGCTGAAAAGAAATGCAGCCAGGTGGCAGCACCCCACAATCCACGTTAAAGGAATCGAGTGTATCTATTGCAGTGGTTTTCAACCCCTTGGGGTTGCGAGATAACATTTGTTTTGGCCACCTTCACCTTTATTCTTAAATAAATAACTACAGTGAGGGGTGCGAGAACGAAATAATTTTTTTTAGGGGTGCGAGGCATACAAAAGGTTGGGAATCACTGATCTATTGTAACAGTTTAAATTGGGTGGAATAAAACTCGACTCGTCTGCTCCGAAATCCAGAGCTCCGCGGAGCCAACTTATGCTTCCCGTATCTCGCTGTAAAAATTGTAAACAAATCGTTAAAAAGGGTTTTATACAACCGTAGAAAGTCCTTGAAGAAGACACTGAGAATCATTCCTCCCTAACCAGAACTAGTTTCCCACGCCACGTGATTCTCCTTGGTGAAACACTGTGCAATTAACTTATTGTGTATTTTTGAATTTAAAAAAATCAAACGTGAAAACCAAAACTAACTTCATTGACTGAATATTTCAAACTTGTGTTTCAAATATCTTGTTTCAAACAGACTTTGATTCTTTCGCTGAGTGAAGTTAATATTTTTTTTTGAGACGTATGCAACTCCTACCTTCTTGTTGGACCCAGTCCGTCAAGCAAGGGATTCTGGAAGTGATGCTGGAGAGGCAGTTCTCGTAAAGTCCACTGTCGTCCAGACCTAACGTTTCGTAACGACTTTTTACCCCACTCAACAAGGCAGTGGCACACGCTCCAGAGTCTCCTACTTGACTGTCAATGTTGTATGTCTGTAACCCCGAGAGAAAAAAAAAAACAGAGTTAAAACCTAGAGGATCAAAGGCTTACAAAGATTTCTAAACGAGTTTGTATTTTCTGCAAACAGAGACACTTTAATAAATACGGTGAGTATTGTATTCAAGATCAGACTACTCGGACTTAAGAAATCCGTTTTACTGCTAACTTAGCGATTTTTCGTGATTGTCAGCTAATATTAATCTGATACCAAAAGCGTACAAAACTATAATAAGCTCAGTATTATTTTTAGTTCAACAGTTAAGTACAATATCCATTTCTTTTATAATGTTTCTCCAGAAGGAATGTAATGGAATTGTGTATAATTTATACCTTTTCTTCGTAAAGATGTACCTTCAAACCTAGTTTAGGTCCATCTCAGCTTCACTTAAGCAATGTGTGGGTAAACTCTCTTCTTTTCTATGCAGAGGACTCCACCAAGGTAACGTTAATTTTTTATGAACTATACGGGTCCGGCGTGGCCAGGTGGTTAGGGTGCTCGACTCGTAATCGAAACCCCGTCGCACTGAGCATGCTCGCCCTTTCAACCCTGGGGGCCTTATAATGTGACGGTAAATATTTGCCCCTTGATTGAACACCACTTACAAAGTAGTTATCGTGTTAAAAATGTTCGAGTCAATGGATTCTACTAGAACAGCTTCATTAACCGAAAAAAAGGGGCAGTCAGCGCAGGAGCAAATGACAAGCCCCCCCCAGTGGCTCAGCGGTATGTCTGCGGACTTACACGCTAAAATCCGCGTTTCGATACCCGTGGTGGGCAGAGCACAGATAGCCCATTGTGTAGCTTTGTGCTTAATTCCAAACAACAACAGCAAATGACAAAAAGGGATGTAAAAGAATAAATTATCTTCCTCTAATCTTTTCCACAATGGCACAACGTCACGACTGCGAATTTGTTTCACTGGACATCGGGTTTCGATATTGGTGGTGGGCAGAGCACACATATCCCTCTATGTAGATTTGTGCTTATTAACAAAGACGTCCGCTAAGAGGAACATCTCTCTTCCCTCTGCCTTAAATGTAATTATTTAACACCTCTGTCTAAACACCATTAGAATGAAATTAAATTAATTTTCCACTGGAGGTAGGGGGACTCACCCTTCTGAACCCACCATGGACATGTTGAGTATTTCAGGTGACCCTCATATACCCCTTCTTCTTTTGCATTTAAGTTCTATTTTGGGCCTTATTAAACAAAGTTAGAAATTGGGTCATGCCGTGTCCTTAGTTCCATTCAAAGAGGAGAAGGTGTCCTCCTTCTTCCTGAAAGAGTTACATGGTCTGATATCGTTTCCAACCTAATGTCTCAGTAAATAAACTTATTGTTACAAAATATCCTTTAATCAATATTGCATTATATCAATGAGAATTATATCCTCACACTTCAGAAGACTTTAGCAGACGTTCCCTAAACGTCATATTAGGCACTGCACAAGGCGACTCAGAATGGAAACATTTTGACTCCGAAATCGTCTTCGCTTCCCAGAAGAAGAGAAAAAAAGACTGCTATTATTGCAGTTTCCCAGTCCTCTATATTTATTTTATTATATTTTAGTAGTCCTAGTGATTGACGAAATGAACTATTTTTTGTCACGACATATCCACATCTCTTCACTGGGAGTACTGATGGAAGGATTTGGAGAAAATTATCCATATATCTAACCATCTTGGGCAGCGCTTCAGGACACTCCAAGTCCTCACAGAGGAGTTTTGTGGCTTTGGTGGAACTTAAGAGTGTTATGAAAGTATTTAGAAACAGTTGTTTCAGCAGTAGTGGGTTGGTTGACTCAAGAGACGAGCATTAGTCACAGCATTAGTCACAGCATTAGTCACAGCATTAGTCACAGCATTAGTCACAGCATTAGTCACAAACATTAGTCACAGCATTAGTCACAGCATTAGTCACAAACATTAGTCACAGCATTAGTCACAGCATTAGTCACAAACAAAAGACTGAATGAGAAAGGGAGGATTCCTGAGGAAAATTCTTTCTTCATAATATTTATTTCCACTTCGAGAAGAACTGCAACTTGTCTTCCACATTTCACTTCGTGCTTTGTATCGCTTACCCTATATTTAAGTTATTCCGTATAACGTATTGAGTCTGACTGACTTTTTTTAAAAAATTAGCTGCCGTTAGTCTGAAGTGTGTCGAGGCGAAGAATCGTGAGAATATTATTAGTCTGAAGCTAATCAAGGTCAGAAGTTTTGAGGTCAGTTGTCGTTGCCTCCCAGTGGCTCAGCGGTATGTCTGTGGACTTACACGCTAAAATCCGGGTTTCGATACCCGTGGTGGGCAGAGCACAGATAGCCCATTGAGTAGCTTTGTGCTTAATTCGAAAACAACAACAGTTGTCGTTAGACTAAAGTTTCATACGTTCATTTGCACTTATATAATAAACAGAAACACCACATGGTAATTTGTTTCTGTAAACTAAACACTTGTTTCGTATGAATTAAGCAACAGTTTCGTAAGTAAAAACCCAACGGTTTCTTTTTTCAGCAATACAAATTGTATTTTAATTCGTAGTAAGCATTTCTTGTTCTTGTCGCAGTGTACTTGTTTGTTTTGAATTTCGCCCAAAGCTACTCAAGGGTTATCTGCGCTAGTCGTCCCTAATTTAGCAGCGTAAGAATAGAGGGAAGGCAGTTAATCATCACCACCCACCACCAACTCTTGGGCTACTCTTTTTCCAACGAATAGTGGGATTGACCGTCACATTATTACGCCACTACGGCTGATAAAGCGAACATGTTTGGTGCGACGGGGAGTCGAATCCGCGACCCTCAGATTACGCGTCGAACGCCTTAACCCACCTGACCATGCCGTACCGCGATGCACTCTCGTGTTTAGTTTTCTCTCAGTACCTAATGTAAGAAATAATACCTACTTACGTAAAAGTCACAGAAATGTTATTCCCAGTGATACATTGGGCTGTATTTTTGTATTTTTGTCAGTAGTGATGCTCATTGGGCTGTATTTTTGTAATGTTGTCAGTTTTTTGATACACATAATAAGATAATTTGTGTATCATTCTATCCTGTTTCTGTTTCAAGAGAAGAGAAAGACTGACCAAGTTGAGCATAATGATGGTTTAAATTATTTTCCGAGGATTCACACCACTTACATTGATTCATGACCATGGTCATGATACTGGTCTTGTACGGTTTACTATAAGACTATTCTGGACCCAGCATGGCCACGTAGTTAGGACGATCGACTTGTTATCTAAGGGGACGTCATAATGTTACAGTCAATTCCACTATTTCTTCGTAAAATATTAGTCCAAGAATTGGCAGTGGGGGTGATGTCTAGCTGCATTACCTCTAGTCTTTCACTGCTAAATTAGAGACGACTAGCGCTAATAGCCCTCGTGTTACTTTGCGCGAACTTTAAAAAACAAAAAGCTGTTAGTTTGTGTACAAAAAAATCTAGTCTAATACCGTTTACTGTAAAATAAAAATGAAAACCTTATGTGTAACGAAAATAATTCATTACTGGAAAACAGATTGGGTACTTTGAAAATTGTTTAGTATGATTTACTTTGAGACAAGTTATGAATACTTTGTATACAATGAAAATTAAGGAAAGATTTTAAAAAATGTAAATAACAAAATTGAACCTTCTGGGAAAAAAAAATATTTTGACCGCATTACTTTCCTTTCTGTTGGAAAAAAAATATACGTTGCTTTACAGTTTTACACTTGCAAACATATCACAACCTTAGATGAGACTTACTTCATAGTTTTAGGCCTACAAGTATATCACAACCTTAGACGAGACTTACTTCATTTAAACTATCGCACAAATATTACCACTGTTAAGTAGTTTAGCAGCAACTATTAAATGGAAAAATGGCATGTATAATCCAAGAAGAAATAAATTATATGTGTTGTGAGGTGCGAGCAGTAAAGCACGTGTTTAGAAAGTAGAGCCCATTATAAAGTTTGCGCACCATTTGCTTAGACTGGCGCCAAACAAGAGCGTTTCCTGCATATAAAACTGATTTTTACATGTCAGTACTATCTCATTTAAATACACTGTGTTTATTTCGAAATAAAGCTGAGTCAATATGTCGAGGAACGTTTTATACAGAGGAATAAGAGTGTTATATTAAAACAGCTTGGAGCCTTACCACATCCAGTCATGCTCCATCTGATGATTGTATATTCTAACAATAGTCCCGCATAAAACTGACAAGTTCAAAGCACACGAATCTTCCCTGCTTGCTTCTATTTGCCATCGACTGTCTGAGTTCAAAAGTTTTCTTATGTCTGTTTCAAAAGTTTGATCCCACATGAATTCTGGGACTTGATTTGTATAGAATAACACGAATAACCATTTTGTTTTCTTCAGGTACTTGAGGTGTGTGAACAGGAGTTGTAACTAAAAACCTTATTCTGGTGAGCCCATACTCTGCTGGTTCGTGTTTTTCTACAAAGCCGGTATTTTTGTATATTGTAAACAGTTCAGAACATTTAAATTAGTCTGATTATAGGCAGAGTTCATCATGATCCGTGTCTCTCGTCCCGTGATTCGTAACTTGCACCTTACGTTCTATTCGCCGATGATCATGAATCCTTTCGAAAAAACATATTTGCGGCACACAGTGAACCCTTTTTTTTAGATTGTTGTTTTTACTCATTAATTGGAATAACACAGTGCGAGACTTTTAACAGGTATCAAGATGCAGGTATGCTGCGTCAAAAGTCACCACTTACTGCCAATTTCTCCTTGAGGGTTGTGCATTTTCCTACAGTTAATATTCCTATTCTTGATATGTTGTGGAATACATGCGTATTTACGTGACTTGTGTCACTTTTTAGAGGCAGAGATCCTTCTTGATTATGCTGCTTACTGCTGCCTGGGACTTGTGGTCAGCTGTTGCAACATAAAGTTGTTTTTCATGGATTCTTACGTAAAACAAGGCTTCGCATTTTGCTTACCACGGTTGGGGTAGGACTTGTTGCAGGTCTCTTTCTGGAGGGTCTATTTGCCAAAGCTGATTCAAATTATTTTGCTTTTCAATAATATTAAGTATAAATAATATTTTAAAATTCTAAATCTCCACCAACACACATCTTTTGTTTTGTGTCAAAAAAAAAAGTTGTTACAGATTATTTATCAGAACGATTAATTTTCAATACCACCACACTACTTACGTAATACCAAACAATGTATAATTGTAATTCTGATACATGCTGTTCCACCTGGACTTAATATTGCCTATGGTGTCATATTAAACATAATTTTAATGTAACGTACTCAACTTTCTTTATTAAAAATCCAAGAACATAATGGAAAGCCTTTCTACATGTAATAATAACGATGAGAAAATACACTGAGAAAAATCTTGACAAATCCTCAAACAAACCCATTTTTTATGATTTAAAGTAATTAAACTTTACTCTGTTCTCCGAAGAGCCGTGGTTTGAAGGTTTTCATTCTTTGATCTTAATTTGCATTTTAGAAGAAATATTTTACATATATGTTCTCACCTTCGCTAATGCCACGTGTTCGAACTTTTCAAAGGCGAGGCTGTTTTCTTCCCCAGTTTGACCTCGCTGCTGGCCGCGTAGAATACGGGCAGCTGTGATGGTGGTTAGCCCCATTCCGTCACCCACAAAGAGAATTAAGTTCCTAGCAATGTTATAGTTTCGCTCATTCTTTAGATTGCGGAGTAGGTTTCCTTTAGACTCCTCATACCAGTGCCACCTATCTGTGGAAATAAAAATTTGCATTGTATAGTAGTTGCAATCATACAGTACAATGAAAATCTAATTTTGGAACATGAGGATGGGTAAAACACAATACGCGGTCTGGCTAATTAATGAATGAATATTTGTTTTAAAACTCTTATCAGTGTTATAAGCGTAACAACCAGTTTGGTTACCAATTTTGATTTCATAACGCATGCTCAATTCTTTTTTTTTTTCGGTCGCACCTCAATACACACCAACAAGCCACAGTAAGTGAGAGTGAGAAAGTGAAACTCGATATATTTTTTTTTTAATTTCGAGCACAGCTACACGAGGGCTATCTGCGTTAGCCGTCCCTAATTTAGCAGTGTTAGACTTATAGGAATGCAGCTACTCATCACCACCCGCGCCAACTCTTGGGCTACTCTTTTACCAACGAGTAGTGGGATTGACCGTATCGTTATAACACCCTCACGGCTGAAAGGGCGAGCATGTTTGATGTGACGGGGATTCAAATTCGAGACCCTCAGATTACGGAAACTTGATAGTAACCACCATTAATTTTAAGATGGTAATCATATTATTTGAAACATATTAATTCTTTACAAAACCAGTCAAATTATTTAAAAAAGACTATTGTGGAAGTTTTTCTGTAAAGCAGTGTTAATAACTTTATTTATAGAAACACCAATGACCCCAAATTACCAGTTTCTTGCCATCACCCGCACGCACTCGGGACAGCAGTATGAAGTATCACGTGATTTTAAACCCTTTTCAATTAGGAGAATTTCATAAAATTTAGCAAATTTGCGCTTAGAAGTTAGCAATGAATAACAACCTTCCACTCGTACGATCCTTCTAAAAACTTGATCTAAAAACTGTTAATCTAGTTTGCGTCGCATAATTAATACTTACTTACATATTTACACATGATTTGCTGCTCTAACTCAGCTGTCTTTGTTCCGAGTGACAAAAACCAAAAACGGTCTGCTTTTATTCACAGGTGAAGCTGTATATATACTTTAGTCCGATTGTACTTAGACCAAATGTGACATCTAATTGCAGGTTATAAAAATCTATCAATGTTTCAAATTTGATTAAAAAAATTCCATGAAAGTTAAGCGAGTTTTTCTTTAAGTAAAATATCAGTTAGAAGAGAGAAACAAACAAAAAAACTTGAACGAAAATGGAAGATTTTATATCTCGCGTATTTTTTTTAATGGATTACTTTGAAATTTGATATGGATTCAGTAGAGCACTTCTCACACGTGATAATTTAGATTACCTCAGTCTAAGCTACAGAACGTGGAAAATCACTTCATTATCTTTCCTATTAATACCGCACAATGTGTCTTAGAGATGGATTTGTAAATAATTAACTTGTAATCTCTTCAGTCCTGTTGCTTTTCTCTTTCTGTCTTGGAACTTTTCCGACATGCCTCTGGTTCTCTCATTTCTCAATACTTCAATCCCAAGCCTTCAAACTCACCTAAAATACCCTACGTATATAACACAAATTATCACGAGCGAGTGGGGCGAAAGGGGATAACATATTTGTTGGGGAAAGTTTCTTTTCTTCAAAAATGAAATTACTGTCACGAAATCTTCACGTCTCCAGTTTAGAGGTGTAGAAAAGTTGTATTCTAATTCTGTTCACAACATAATGTAATGGTGTAGGAACTAACACATGCTGTACGTTTTAATGGTTCTTAATTCTTGTGTGAACTTTGGGTTGTAATTAATTATAATTATCAAAAATAGTAAAGAGAACCCGCTTTCAAATATGTTATAGTTTGACTCTGCAATAAAACAACTTTAATAGTTAACGTAATAGTTGTTTCTAATGGTTAACATAAAGTTTAATTATCAGCGTAATAAGAGCTTCTGGTTGTTAACATAATAAGAGACTGTTATTGTTTGATGTAATAAAAGCACAGGGACATCTTACATAAGTACATAATGAAATCCTTGGTAAGTACACAGTGACATCTTACATAAGTACATAATGAAATCCTTAGTAAGCACACAGTGACATCTTACATAAGTACATAATGAAATCCTTGGTAAGTACACAGTGACATTCTTGGTAAGTACATATTGACATCCTTAGTAAGTACACAGTGACATCTTACATAAGTACATAATGAAATCCTTGGTAAGTACACAGTGACATCCTTTGTAAGTACATAGTATGATCGTTAGTAAGTACATAACGACGTACTAGGTAAGTAAATAGTGACATTTTTGGTAAGTACATAATGACATTTTTGGTAATTACACAGTAGCATCCTTAGTAAGTACATAGCGACATCCATAGTAAGTACATAGTGATATCTTCAGTAAGCAAATAATGACATACTACGTAAGTAAACAGTGAAATTTGTGGTAAGTACACAGTAGCATCTTTGATGTTATAGAAATGTAATTACAGTTTCATGTGGTGAATTTTAAGGTCACTCACGTGTCCAAAACCTTTCTCCTTACTCGGACAACGAACAAAGCCGACAAGCCAGTCACACTCAGTTGTAAACTGTAGGTTGATATAACGCACGTGTTGACCACGTGTACTTGTTTAATCTTACACATCCACGAGTGAAACTCGAACGGCACGTGCAAGACAGAACAGTCCCAGTAAGCTCTCCCTCTTTTTTTTTTTCTGATAATTTTCACAAATAGCTGGTAGTCACTGTTTATATTGTTGCTAGTAACGAAAACGCACAAACTAGACCCCGCATTAAGCCTTCCAGGCCGGGAAGTAAACCAGAATATTTACTGCACACTTGGAGTTAGATGAACCTAAGCCTGGTTTGTACCGGCTGTTAATAATAATAAACGATCTTCCTAACTCTATGTGAGGGGATTGGGGAGGATAGGGGGGTTGACCATATGTTATCACGTGACCACATTTGTTACAAAAATTATATAAAAATTTACAGAAATATTGTCACGTGTACATTTATATTTTACAATACGTCCTTGTCAAAAATTTCCAGATTCCAGTTTTTATCTCCAAAAATGTATACGTAACTAACTAAAGAAATGCATCGTACGTAAAGTTTACACTTTTTTTAAAGTCACAGTTGCGGTTAAAGCTAAAAGAATAGCAAACACGAAACGTGTAAACGGTTGTCTCTACCTTTTAAAATCATTGGTCAACTACGTATCACATATCAAAGTCAACGCTCACCTATTTAGAAACTAATAAATTGTGTTGTTTTATGACATCACACTTTTCATGTGCCAAGTTGGGCCTCGTACGATAAATCAGAATCAGTCCTGCGCGGATTTGTGTCATAACCAACGAGGACAGTTGAACCATAAAGTGGAACATAGATTAACACATGGGCCTTTTTTTCTGTGTGAAACACACCCGATGACTCAGTTCTATTTTCATTCTGTTAGAGAAAGCTAGTAGTAAAAGGTATAAAAGTAATGACCACGTGACACTAATAAATCATTAGGCCTAAATATCTCACAGCTTTCACTACTTTTTAATGAACGGTATGCAGTAATGACGTCACTGTATCGTGGAAACGCGATGATATATATTTAGTAACACATTTACATGGCTAAAACCATCTAAACTTCCAGTAATGATCGTTCATAGAGTTTTTACTTGGATTTCACTGACAGGCCTTTTGTTTACTCGGTTTTGGTTCCTTCTGACGCTAATTGTTTAGTCAGATAAAAACAGATGGAACTGCGCATAAAAACAATGATCGAAATATAGAAGAGTGTTATAAAATAAGGGGTAAGAAGTATTAGTTTGGGTAAAGAGAGGTAAGCATGCGGCCATATTTTAATCAGTCTTTAAGTGATTAGAGGATTAGTGCACTCTGAGTCGCTGGAAAATTATTGGACTAATCAGCCATCTTTTTGTTCAGCTGTTGTGGAGATTACAGAACCACCTATGGCTATGACACGTTGTAATCCAGTATAATGGAAACGGGCGTGTTTTGTGTGATTTTGGAGAGAGAGAAGTAAGAAGAACAGGAGTGACAGATAGAGAGTGAACGACATAAACCAAGAGTGAGGAGACGGAAGAAAGAACTGTGGCCGTTAAGGCTTAAGACCTAATTCTAAATGTACGCGGTGTTAATTAAAGTAATAAACATCAAGATGTTATACGCATTAAGACGAGTCAATTTCTAATAGAAATGAGTCTGAATAATGCTGGTGGTAAAACGAAATGCGAACACAGCGCAATCACGACAAAGTTGTGTAAGAAGCAGTTTAAAACGATCAAAACAGATTACGGCTTTTAAGACTTAAACCAATGGAAAAGAAATAGAAAGAAAATACTTACCTTGGCCGTAGGTTGATTGGCTTAGGAAACACGTGACGACAAACAACAGAAGGTACCATTTATACAAAAACGAATGAATCCCGTAGTAGTTAAAACTCCACATTTCTTTTAACGCTTTTCGTCGTTGTGAAATATAAGTTGATGTTTTCTATCGAAAAGTAGATGATTCTTTAAGCTCTTATGTGGCTTATTTGAATGAGTTGATTATTGAATCAACTCGCGTTTCGGTACAGAAGTTCCCGTCACCGGATCGTAAACAAAGTTATGGATAAATATTTATGCATGCACGTGTCGTGCAACCTTATTCTTGACCTTTGATAATCATTTTTTAACTTTGTGACCGAACAGAGCTCATTACGAGCGTAAAAGTTAATGTCTTAAAAACAACAAATTGAAAACTCAAATATTTCTGAAAGTCCTTCACTCCATGTTTTAACTTTCTGGATATTCTTCGTATTCACTGAGCTAAAAAAACAACAACAAACAGAAGGAAATTAGGATATTTATAGTAAGTTTATTTTATAGAATTGCCTATAATTTACTTTTGTGAATCTTCAAAATGTACCGGGAATACCGAACAGAGTTTACGTAAAAAGAATGAAAATAGAATTATAAAATAGAACAAAATAACGAAAAATAAAAAAATATATATTTACTATAGTTCCAAAATTATGGCTAAATGTGACCTAGGTTAACGTGTAGGTCTGTGAATCCAAAAGTTTCCAGTTCGTGACCCGTTGCTTCTAAAACACGCTCTGCACTTTGGGGCCGTGGGTGCGCTACAACAGTGATGGTTGGCGTTACGTGTTGTTGAGTGGCTGCCTTCTTCTCTTATTCTTTCAGTTCAATATTAGGAGCTCTCACGTGCAAGTATCCTTCGTATGGCTTTGCGCGGAAGTCCTAAAGGCATTTTCTCAGAGCAATCAAGCAATAGGTTTACTGCCACCCCCGGGTTTCGATATCCGCAGTTGAGTGATCACAGATAGCCCACATGTATTAATGAAACCAACTGTTTCATAAATAGGAAGACTTAGAAACAATATTCATTTATTTATGGAAAGAGAGAGTTAATAAATATTACAGACAAATGTTAAAATACTTTAATGCATATAAATAATATAAAGCTGTACGAGGGCTATCTGCGCCAGTCGTCCCTAATTTAGCAGCATAAGACTAGAGAGAAGGCAGCTAGTTATCACCACCCACCGCTAACTCTTGGGTTACTCTTTTACCAACGAATAGTGGAATTGGCCGTCACATTATAATGATTCCACGGCAGAAAAAGCAAGCATGTTTAGTGTGACGGGGATTCGAACCCACGACCCGCATACCACAAATCGAACGCCTTAACACACCTGGCCGTGCCGGGCTTGTTTTATATGCGAATTTTGATAACTTTTACCGAACTTTTCCTGGTTCGTGACTACTCTGGTTGACTAGTGTATCATTTAAGTTTTGGTTTGGCTTGAAATTCACGCAACACCACACGAGAGCTATCTGTGCTAGCCGCCCCTAATTTTGCAGTGTAAGACTTGAAAGAAGGCAGCTAATCATCATCATCCATCGCCACCTCTTTTACCAACGAATAGTGGGATTGACCGTAACATTATAACGCCTCCACAGCTGAGAGAGCGAACATGTTTGGTGTGGCGGAGATTCGAACCCGTGACCCTCATATTACGAGTCGAGGGCCTTAACTACTTGGCCATGCTAAGCCTCGTTTGTACTGATCATCGTTATATCTCTTTAATATCATCTAATAAAGTTAAGTATTCTCGTTTTAAGTTAGGGTGAAGATATGTTTTTATCTGTAGCCTCTTGGTTGTTATTTTCGAACACAAAATTATAAGCAGTACCACGAATGTTTGTTTATTTGTTTTAATGTAAATCTGCACAATGAGCTACCTAGGATCTGTCCACTGCGGGTGATCGAACTCCAGATTTTAGAGATAGCAGTTCGTAAACTTACCACCGATCTAGCGGGAGACACCATACAAGTTTTTGTTGTCGTTTTTTTTAGCGCAGTGCTACAAAATGGACTCTTTCCACCGCGGGGAATCAGATCTCAGAGTTTAACGATGTAAGTCTGTAAACCTACTGTCCCCTCCTTCCCAAGGGGACACAAAAGAATGAAACAGAAGAGGAAAGTTCCTGCGATATACGAGAATGAAACCAAAGGAAATGGCTAGTGGAATAAAGCAACTTAATTACCTCTGTCCTTCAAGCCGTATGATGTGATAAATTCTAAGTAGTTAATTAAAAAGAAACGCGGAATAGGCTGAGACAAATAAGATTTAATTTTGGCTACAATGGAAGGCTTAAAACACACGTGTAATTACATTGTTCTAGAATGCCTTAGTCGGCAAAGAAAAAACAATTACTTTATGTTTTTCAAAAAACATTGTAAGTCTTTTGTTCACATTATTTTTAATCAAGTGTACATATGTATATATAATGTTCTTATAAGAATGGTTATTATCCAACTTGAAAATTAATTTCATCAAAAAACAAAATAAAATAGTATCGAGCAGAAACAATAAATCATGTTATTTTACATGGCTCAGCAGTACATATGAAAACACATAACGTTGAAAACTGGGTTTCGATCCCTGTAGTTGACACAGCGAAACGGTATTGAAATAAGGAATCAGTGCATTGCAGCCACCATACGTGTTAGATCGGTATTAATTAGATACATTAATTAACAGATAAGATTTATTTTCTGGCCCACGAAGATGGTTTTTCTCTTATCGGCAATTACATAAGCATACGAGTTTAAACTTCATAAAAGTTATTTTGGTTTTAATAACGGATTTTCCATAATTTAACTAATCATATTTCCAATACATCATTTTTCATCTGTTACGTAAGGATTTTTTTTTTTACAAATCTGGCAGAAAACAACTCTCAATTAGATCAAATTATTATTTCGTTCACATCAACGAACATTTTTATTATTATATTTGTTATCTTTGTGTTCTTGAACGGTCGATAAGACTCTCGGGTCGCGATTGGTCTAGAGAAATCTACAGCAAATGGTTGTCAGTATAACAAAATGCAGCTCCATTACAGTGAAAATGATTCACTTATATAAACACACATGTGATATTTTGTGAAAAACCTGTTCGTGATGGCGAATAATTGATTTTTTTTTCAGTTTACTATGCAGGTACACTATGGAACATGTAAACATTTCAAAACAATAAAACCATCGCTGGCTAGTGTTATTGTTAACTTACGTTACCCTAAACAAAAACTTATAATGTCTTTTTTCATGTTTTAAATATAAAAAAAAGATCGGGAAACATTGTTTTTCCATGAGAGTGTATGACAGCATCAACATACTAAAAATGTTTCATCGAAAAACTTCGTATTAATTAAGCCTAATGTCCTATTTTGTGCAACGAATGTAATATATACAAATTAAAGAAAGTAATTAAAATAAAAAATAGATGTGTACACACATAGACCAAGTGCTACAAATAAATAGATAGAAATGTGTTATCTAATTCTTTATTATATCATTTAACTAGGATGTGGGCAAGTGGTTAGCGTGCTGGGTTACGACTATGAAAATTCAAGGTTTGAGACGTAATGCTCCTGAGCACGCTTCACACTTTCATATGTAAATGTGTTATAAGAGTGAGAGTCAGTCCGATTCAAAGAGCCAGATCAAGCAAGCTCCTGTGGCGGCGGTTACTGAAGACTGGTTACCTTCATCTGTAAATCAAAATTAGCTATATAGGTCTCTTACCTGGTCGTTTAGTCCATGTGTTTCATAAGGTGTCTTTTGGGTTTAAAACGTTAAGTAAGAACTAGGTCTTGAGAATTCCATTTTGGAACTAGATATTTATTCACACAAACACACACACACATAGGTGTATATGGCCGAGTACGTTTTTATATGTGTGGAGAAGTATTTGAAACGTAAAACACATTCTGGTTGTAAAGTAAGACAAAAACACAACACCTATTTCAATGTGGAGAAATATTTGAAATGTGAGACACGTTAAAATGTAAAACTTTTAAAAGTACAACACCTTGTCCGCATCATACGTGGACATAATAATACGTTTACATAGTACTATGTAAACTGTATACCTTAGTTTAACTACCTGCAGTATACTTAGGGACTGTATTAGATATTACAGTTGATTAACAGTAGTATAATTCCAAATTGGTAACAATTAATCGTTCGTTACAACTGTTTTATGCGAAACATTTCTACGCATGCGTTGATTTGTTGTTATTGTCTTGTTTTTCATAATATGTTTTACAGTTCACGTTTGAAAATGTCTTGGGCTTAAATTGTAATTATTATCAGAATTTATTAAGGCTTAGGTGCCAAATTTTATCGCCTCCTGGTGTATCATATGCATTTCTAACCGACCAAATAAACACAACTACTATAGAGCATGCTTTAGAGTGAAGTGAACCTAATACTCAGTGTGAAGAACCGTGGTGATCTTGGGGATAAAATACGCAACTTATTCGCAGGAAATTATTAATATTATTTTCGAATTTAGTTTATTTTCTTAGTTTTTTTGTGTTAGCTTTCCGGCAAGATTTGGTTGCTATACAGTAAAGACCGAAATACAAGTTGTCTTGCCTCGTTCGGATAAATACGAGGGATTATTTTGAAACGAAAATAAAAGCAGGAAAAAATTTAAATTCATCGATAGACTTTGGAATATTAAATAAAATTCAATAGCTAATATTATCGAAGCGAATGAATAAAGTTTATAATATGGCATGTGACACTGGAAAAAAATTATATTTGACACCCACTGAAATACAATTAATACACTTGTACCGATGTATTAAGCAACCCAAGA
This sequence comes from Carcinoscorpius rotundicauda, assembly GCA_011833715.1. Taxonomy (NCBI): domain Eukaryota; kingdom Metazoa; phylum Arthropoda; class Merostomata; order Xiphosura; family Limulidae; genus Carcinoscorpius; species Carcinoscorpius rotundicauda. The sequence goes on from CM022398.1 coordinate 88,325,167, forward strand.
CAAATCAGAATAAGTCGTTTTTGACAAGAACAGAACAAATAAAAACATATAGCACTAATATGTACGAAGTGTAATTATATAAGTATTGGTTTAGTAATGGGAGCCATCTCCTAGTTCACAAAAAGTAAATATACATATATATTTGTTATCGTTTCCACCTATGTTTTAGGAAATAAATTTTCCTTGTTTTACTACCTCTAGCTGATTTACCTTGAGTAAGAAAGTTTATGGCCTAATAGCCCTTCATTCATCGAATTTTAAACAACAACAAAACTCCTACTACTGTATTTCACCGTTTTTTTTTTCACCTTTCGAGTACTGACAAGATGGCACATTGGAAAACACTAGGAAATGAAGTCTTATGTTTCCGTCTTATTACTAGAACAGCGATTTTCTTCCCCCTACATTACTGTTTGTAAAACAATGTCATCAAGTTTTACAAGGCAAATTGATATTAATATAATAATATATTCGTTACAGTTAAGCCTAATAATAACGAGTGTAAAGCTATTGGTCATTGGTATTTTTTATACGTTTCTTTATTATTAAACACAAAGCTGCACAATGAGCTCTCCTTCTCGGGTATCGAAACTCAATTTTCAACGCTCTAAGCTCTAATATTTACGGACTTTTTCAGTTTTACTTAAGCTATCTGTACTTTAACCACCGCGGGTATCGAAACCAGATTTTATAAACCCTGATGCGTTGTTGTTTTTAAGTGTATTATTATTATTACCAGAAAACGAAATTAAAATTTCAGGAATTATGTATTTATTCTATGCTTACAAACTGTTTAATGGTTTTATATTTCTGCTCTAGTCTTAAGCGTATGTTGCACTGCGAAACTTCAAACGTACAACAGATGTTTATGATAATAGTATGATATTAAAAATAAATAAAAAATTTTGTATGCACCTCAAATGCTGATATCAAAGAATACAAAAAAATGTTGTTGTAATGTCAAACCTAGCCCTAAAGATATATACCATACCAATATTTACAATGCTGAGTTTTACCTGACGTCGTAATGCACTTGTCACCAGGTGTAACGAACCTTACTCACCGCATCATAACATTTCAGAGAAATCGCGTTCGTCCTTTGCACTCAGTTTCCAAGACAGAAGTGTCACTATTTCCTGGTTATTTGATTTTCAGAGGCGGGAAAAGAGGCTGGGCCTGTTATCAACGTCATCAAACACTACGTCACTGTGTTCGCGCAGAAAATTAATGTCATTTTTTTTCTCCAATTGCCTAACTTTTAGAACATAAAACGACGATTTTTTTTAGCCTAACTTGTTGAAGCCTATATGTTGTCCTTGCGGTAAATATGTATTTTGCTTAGAACGTTTGATTTTATAAAATGAATTAACAGAATTTATAAAGGTATTACAGGCTCCGGTGTTCGATAATTATGGATCTAAGGTGGTCGTTAGTGTCTATTCAGTCAGTTAGCCAACTACTAATTAATTAATAGCGATCGTATAGCATGATGGGTAGTTTATTTTCAAACATATTAACGAACTTTTATATGCAAAAACGGCTCGTTTGGGTTTAGAAAATATTTTAAATAGAAGGTCGAAACGTTGTTCGCTCTTCTATTTAAAATATTTTCTAAACCCAAACAAGCCGTTTTTGCATATAAAATTCTCAACAAGTGGGTTTCTCGACATCACTAATGAACTTTTGTAATTAAAAAAAAAATTACTTTACATGTTGAGATCCGAGAAATTTTCGGTGATAAAAAGTATTCGTTAGGACTTGAATGAAGCGTGACCATGACAATGGTTTCCTAGCGACATTTTTCTAAACACCGGTTTAATTAACCCTGATTGTGAATGAACGATACACATTACAAAAAGTTTTGAACATGCAGAGTTTTACATTACGTAGTAACACTGTTGAAAATATTCGCTTTTGCCTGTTGCGCGTGGTTTAGTAGTAAGTAGGCTTCAAAGATCAAGGCTCTGAAATACGAGATTCGAATCCCGTGGCGTAACCAAGGCGAACAACCCATTGTACAACTTTGTTCCAAAATAATATGAAATTACAAGTTACTTAACTGTATTTATAAAACCCAATAACTCCTGGATGAACTAGGATTTTTTTTCCTTCAGTAAAATGTGGTTCTTCAACGTTAGAAATAACTAGACTGACTTTTCAATTTCTATCAGATTTTTTTTTCCATTTCACTTAAGTTATCTGTACTCTGACCGACGCGGGTATCGAAACCAGATTAAATAAACCCTGGCATAAAATTCATACTAAATAATAATATTTATAATGTGATAAATATTAAAAATTTGAGACACATATTAAATTTTAATTAATAACACACAATTCTTAACTTGCCCATTACTAAAATAAGCTTGGATTCTTAAAATCATAAACTGAAAGTCGACATGTTAAACAGATCTAGTCAGAGTTGTTTATTTTTTTATCAGTTAGACAGGTCTCTCATTCTAACTTCCTGCCAATGTTTAGCTAGTTAGAACTCATTAAATAAGTGTATTTTTTTTTCTTCTTGTAACACGTGTTTCAGTTTGGTTCGCACGTGTCTCCAAACACTGAAATCCTTCAAAATATCATTATTGTGGGAGGAAATTAACTTGTATGATATGCTTTTCTCTTAATTTACTTAACTTTTATTTGAATCCGTCTTAAGTGCAAATCCTCTTAACAATGGTATAAATCGTTAAGTATGATTCGATTATATCAAAATATGAGTAGCATAACACGTGATGTAGACTACTGACTTTAATACATAATATTAAACCATGCGGTTTCACATGATAGTTATTTCTTTTGTTAAACACAAGGTTACATAGTGGGCTAGCTGTGCTGTGCCCACCACGGGTATCGAAACTTGGATTTGAGCGTTATTAGTTCAAAACGATCTTGACATTGTACGAGTTTTATTTGTCAAACTCGTTCAATCCACACATTATCTCACCTACTGGTAGTATTATAAAAATATGGATTATCTCACCTACTGGTAGTATTATAAAAATATGGATTATCTCACCTGCTGGTAGTATTATAAAAATATGGATTATCTCACCTACTTGTATATATTATAAATACGGATTATCTCACCTGCTGGTAGTATTATAAAAATATGGATTATCTCACCTGCTGGTAGTATTATAAAAATACGGATTAACTCACCTACTGGTAGTATTATAAAAATATGGATTATCTCACCTACTTGTAATATTATAAAAATACGGATTATCTCACCTGCTGGTAGTATTATAAAAATATGGATTATCTCACCTACTGGTAGTATTATAAAAATATGGATTATCTCACCTGCTGGTAGTATTATAAAAATATGGATTATCTCACCTACTTGTAATATTATAAAAATACGGATTATCTCACCTGCTGGTAGTATTATAAAAATATGGATTATCTCACCTGCTGGTAGTATTATAAAAATACGGATTAACTCACCTACTGGTAGTATTATAAAAATATGGATTATCTCACCTGCTGGTAGTATTATAAAAATACGGATTATCTCACCTGCTGGTAGTATTATAAAAATACGGATTAACTCACCTACTGGTAGTATTATAAAAATATGGATTATCTCACCTGCTGGTAGTATTATAAAAATACGGATTAACTCACCTACTGGTAGTATTATAAAAATATGGATTATCTCACCTGCTGGTAGTATTATAAAAATATGGATTATCTCACCTGCTGGTAGTATTATAAAAATACGGATTAACTCACCTACTGGTAGTATTATAAAAATACGGATTATCTCACCTGCTGGTAGTATTATAAAAATACGGATTAACTCACCTGCTGGTAGTATTATAAAAATATGGATTATCTCACCTGCTGGTAGTATTATAAAAATATGGATTATCTCACCTGCTGGTAGTATTATAAAAATACGGATTAACTCACGTACTGGTAGTATTATAAAAATACGGATTAACTCACCTACTGGTAGTATTATAAAAATATGGATTATCTCACCTGCTGGTAGTATTATAAAAATATGGATTAACTCACCTGCTGGTAGTATTATAAAAATATGGATTATCTCACCTGCTGGTAGTATTATAAAAATACGGATTAACTCACCTACTGGTAGTATTATAAAAATACGGATTATCTCACCTGCTGGTAGTATTATAAAAATACGGATTAACTCACCTGCTGGTAGTATTATAAAAATATGGATTATCTCACCTGCTGGTAGTATTATAAAAATATGGATTATCTCACCTGCTGGTAGTATTATAAAAATACGGATTAACTCACGTACTGGTAGTATTATAAAAATACGGATTAACTCACCTACTGGTAGTATTATAAAAATACGGATTATCTCACCTGCTGGTAGTATTATAAAAATATGGATTATCTCACCTGCTGGTAGTATTATAAAAATACGGATTAACTCACCTACTGGTAGTATTATAAAAATATGGATTATCTCACCTGCTGGTAGTATTATAAAAATACGGATTAACTCACGTACTGGTAGTATTATAAAAATACGGATTAACTCACGTACTGGTAGTATTATAAAAGTCAAGTTTTCACAAATTCATAAACGCAGCAAAACAGTAGTTTTTACATTATTCGCACATTTCATGCAATAAACAAAGTCTGTATTTTACGAACGAATGTAAAAGTATGAAGAAAAAAAAGAACGTTTAAATAGACTAATCACGTGATGTGCAGTATGGTTTGTCTCCTCCCTTTCTGGCGGGGTATTAAATTTTGTTATAAACGTGTTTTTCATTAAGCTGTGCAGCTATGTCTAAGATATTTCAGATGTATTCGAAAACTGCAATAGATACATCCAGTGACCAGCCAATTTGAAAATACCATGTTTCTGTTTCCAGCGCCCTCAGGTGGAAGACTATGAACTTATTGGTAGTAACGTTCCACGTTGCACTTGAGATTTTCTATTAATTGCACAGAGAAAATTTAGTGGCATTGCCCAGAACTACAAACATTTTAGCTAGCTTGAAACTATAACTAACGGTTTGTAAGTAAGTAATAAAACACTTATTTGAGACACAAAGGTATTATAGCAATACTAATCTAAACAGAATGGTTATTATTTCTATAAAAAGAAACAACTGTAAAGCGTGCTCGGTTACTACAGAAACAATATTAGCATTATAAGAAAAAATGACAAAGTTTATTGTTTATCACAGGGACAGGATTAGTATTATATAGGAAAATAATAGAGGTTGTTAGTAACCACTGAGACAAGATTAGGACAGTAAGGGACAGTAGTAAGGTGCACCTGGTTATCATAGAGACGAATTTGGTATATTAAAGGTGAATTTTCAGAAAAAAAGAAAACTTTGCAGTCAAAAGAACTACTCATGCAGGGTATTCTTGCAGGTTCACATTTTTCATAAAAAATATGTACTAATAAATAAAACAGAACTTGGTGCAGAAAGAGCCCTTTCCGAGCGGCAATCCGAACGTTTTAGTTTTTACGTTTGCCGCTCGGAAAAGTACTGTGACGTAATAGTTGCCAAACAAACCGCCAACGCCCGCGCGTGATTGTAAATAAACATGGCCGGTGCATACGGAGAAACAGAGGCAGAGTCTGTTTTGTGTCATTAGCAGCACTGTCCTCTAAAAGCTGAAGAAATAAGATTATATATTAAAACAACATGCTTTATGAGGCTTATGAGATTCACATTAAATATGACAATGTCAAAGTACTGTGTTAAAATTAATTTTATTATGATGAGTTATGGATTTAGGTCATGGAGTTTATATTTGATTTCCAAGTCTACATTTTTTCTTTAAATATATAACATGTACTTGATTACTTCAACATATTCAAGACATAGACTTATTTCAATTTATCTTGAAATATTAAATTCGAAAAATGGAATTCTTCAAACTTTTCCATATTTAAAAATTATACAAAAACATCTTCAGAATGATCCACCAGCTTTTAAACTAGGACTATTTGTGACAGATTTGTCTTCTGTCTAGACTAGGAAATCAAGGTTTCACCGACTTTCAGATGTCACAAATGCAAAACACACTCATGAATGTGAAATGTGTATGTCTAGTTACATTCTTCAAAAACTTGTACTTTTTAAATTATTATATTATACTAGTTATTGTTTATCACTTTATACTGGCCCCCCCAGTGGCTCAGCGGTATGTCTGCGGACTTACACGCTAAAATCCGGGTTTCGATACCCGTGGTGAGCAGAGCACAGATAGCCCATTGTGTAGCTTTGTGCTTAATTCAAAACAACAACAACAACAACACTTTATACTGTACACATACTTTTAAGTTTGTTCGTTTCGTGATGGCAGGGGATGGCTTCAGAGGGATGGAACCTGTACGCTGCAGGCTGAGATCAGTCCTCAGCTCTACACGAGGAAAGATGGTGGGGACGATCCTGTCTACTGCCGATATTTTTTTTCAGTCTCAACCTGCCTGGCTTGAAACCCACGGAATCCAAAACGGGGGATCCGACACAAAACATGAGAGTTCAAAGTGATCTTGACAAAGTTTTGCATGGTGTGAAGGTGTCCAGTTCTTCTATTGACCATCGACACCCACTGTCGCCACCTTGCCGGTTCCTTCTCCTAGCACGGAAACGAAAAGAAGCTTTTGCCCGATGCCGAACCGTTTCTACAACCATAAGCAACGCAGTAAACCATGTTATCATGAAACAAACATAAAGTAGCAATATCAAGACACAAAATAGTCTCACAAAGTATGTAATCCGAAAAAAGCTTCGATAGATTTATATAAAACACCAGCACTGAAAGGAACAATATGATCGGCGCGCAACGAAGCGTGTTTGGCAACTATTACGTCATGGTTGTAAAACGTCACAGAAACAGCCGAACGACCAAGAGAAACTTGACTTCGAGAACCCGCATATTTTGTTTCATTTTTTACTCAAAAACTAAAGTGTTTAAAAATATGGCAACCACGCAGGAATTATCCCTAACCAAAGTACAGTTTCGAATTATTACAAATTTTTGAAAATTCATCTTTAAGGAACACTAGTAAATAATGAAAATAATTTCATAGACACGATTTTTTCTCATAATATATAAAAAAACTAGTGCGAAGAAAGAATAAACCAGACAATAAAAATTAACCATGTTGATACTTTCACAATATAAAATTTATCCATCCAATTAAAACTTAAATCAAAGCAAACTACTTACATAAATCATAAGTAAAACTAAACCCGGTAATGAGTGTCGATGACACTGACAGGTTAAAGTGATTTTTCATCGGTGAGGTACTCTTAGTGTAAGCAGTACTTTTGGTCATAATCCCAACAATATCCCACAAGGTTTGGAAAGCTCAGGAGGTTCAAGTTAGTTCTAAATCAATTTGCTGAGATAATGGTGCAAATTAATCTTTCTATTAGGTAAATAAAAATAAATATGTTTAACATTTTAATCAAAGTAACATTAACGAACGTTTAAAGTATACTTGCAAAACACATAAACATTAGTATTTTGCACTTGTTATTTTAATTTTAATATTCCTTGAAGAATTCCAAACCAGTAAACCCAAAACTTTACACAGCCCTGCCCAATAACGTCTTGCAACAAATTATTGCTCATTAACGAAATCGTAATCTAAGGGTTGTGGGTTTCAATCCTAGATGCACCAAATATGCTCGCCCTTTCAGCTGTGGGTGTGTTATAATGTAACGGTCAATCCCACTATTCGTTGGTAAAAAAGTAGCCCGAGAGTTGGCGGTGGGTGGTGATGACTAGCTGCCTTTCCTCTAGTCTTATACTGCTAAATTAGGGATGGCTAGCGCAGATAGTCCTCGTGTAGCTTTGCACGAAATTCAAAAACAAACAGATACAAAATAATAACGAACAAAGAACAAAACGAATTCCAGAGTCGTACGATAATTATTAAAAATATGAATACGGTGTTTAAAATACAACCACGTTAAATATAATAATATTTATATGTACTAAAAACTCGACTGAGGTCTTCTGCCGTTGGTATTTTTTATGGTTATTAAAAGACGTGTTAGCCAATTGTATAAATGTCTTCTCAAGTAATAAATTCGTATTTTGTAACAATCCGTTTATCGTGAGACGATTATGATATTTCGTGATAGAAACATCAAAGAATATTAAACAAGAGTTCTGAAAATATTTTGAATTTTCAATATTTTTTATCACTGGATAAATTTGGGTAACGATTACTACAAATCAAAATGTTCTGTTGTTGCAGCCTCAAAGTTTTTATCTTTTTTTTCTTTGCAGGTGAGTAATATTTCATATTTCACAAATGGTGTGGCACAGGAAAGTGAAACTGTCTAAAATTGAAGGGTATCACGAGGATAAAAATGAAACAGTTGCCACCAGGAGCGCTACTGTAGTTTCTTTTGCATATTTTCTATGAGTATAAACGGGCATGTCCCTGGCAGTGTATTTCGTTTAAACCAACGTGATGTTGACAAGAGGCCTAGTGAAACGTTATTACAAGAAAGGATAAAATACCGAGACAGTTTCCAGGGAATACGAAACAATGCATACTAGTAAGTTCATTTAAAGGAAGATTGAGATGACAGATTGAACTTGTGACAAATGATTCTAACAGCTGCTGAGATCAGCCATGCTGTACCAGGATAGGATGCATCAGATATGCGACTCAGATTTTCAAACATCGTTTATTTATATAACTCGACCAGATTTAACCTGATTTCATGACCTTACGAATCACACTTGATCCCCACTTGCGTTGTGGACCCCTGGTGACAACATCTGACTCTTGTGGCATTTGCATCCGTATAAAACCTTTACTACCCCTGTGAAAATTAACCTTCCTACGACTTTTATGAGTTGTGAACTGCAAACTTTCTTTGTAATAAACAATAATAATGAATGGTTGTTGTAATTGTTGAGGTTTATCTCAAAGTTACACAAAGAGCTGTTCACCCGATGGGAGAGAGATAAGTTTACGGAATTACAATGCTGAAATCCAGTGCTCGATTCCCACGGCGTACACACGAGATAGACCAATATGGCTTTGCTCCAATACAAACACAAGAGGCAAAATGCGCTCTGTCAAGTCTGGGGACTCTAACCCCAGATTTTAGCAGTGTAAATCTATAAATTTATTACAACAGTTGTGTGTTTCTCTTGCTGGTTTTGTCTTTACTTTTATTAGCCGATAGAACAAAAAGGCTTAGCGAATATGTGCTACAAGTTTGTAAAGTCATCTTACAATTGTTGACAACGGTAGTAACTTATTCACTCTAACAGTATCGTGGCTTTCTTAATTGAAAAGGCCTGGCATGATTAGATGGATAAGGCACTCGACTTGTATTCCAAGGATCTTGGGTTCGAATCCCCGTCACATCAAACATGCTCGCTCTTTCAACTGTGGGAGCGTTATAACGTGACGGTCAATTCCACGATTCGTTGGTAAAAGAGTATCCTAAGAATTGGCGGTGGATGGTGATGACTTGCTGCCTTTCCTCTAGTCTTACACTGCGAAATAAGGGACGGCTAGCTCAAATATCCCTTGTGTAACGTTTTGAAACAGTTCGATAAATGTTTTCTCTGTTGTTTCTCGTGTCGATCTCAAGAGACGACACTAATGAGACGATATGCGGAAAATTTGTACCACGTATTCACTAAACCATTTTGTGTTCTCGACCGATGAGAAAAAGAATAGAAACAAACAATGGAACACCCAGTTCTAGACGTCCCATAATTATCCGTTCGTTATCATCCCCCAGTAGATGAATGATACGTTTAGTGTTCAGAATGATTAGACTTTGTGCCCAATAATTCAATACTGACTTCCCTTTGCAGCAAAAACAAAACAAAAACCGTTTTACATTCTCGGGCTACGAGAGTTGAAAAATGACGTCAAATCCCATTATCCTATCAGACAAGATTAGCGTTCTAATCTGTCAGCTCAAAACTAGGTACGGCTATGTGGAGATAGCACTAGTGTAGCTCTGCTCCAAAATATACAAACAAACAAATTTACCAAAAAAAACACCAACAAAATGGGGCTTAATAATAATTTTAGTTTAATTTTCTAACGTTGAGCATTGTCTTATTTCTTCTGGCGAGGTCATAACTTACAAAATAGCCTTTTTCACATCACCGAGTCTGCTTGTACGATAAATTCAGAGCTACTCAAACAACGACTTACGAAACGTAGCTTTATCGTGGCCTTACACTTCAGAACTTCAAAGTACAAAATATGAAGGCACGACATGTGGTTCAGGTGTTTGAGAAGCAATCTGAAGGTCGTAGGTTCGAATCCCCAGCCTTCCGAATACGTTCGCCCTTTCGGCTGTGGGGGGTGTTATAATGTCTCGATCAATCCCGCTATTCTTTGGTTAAATAATAGCCCAAGAGCTGGCAGTGGGTGGTGATGACTAACACCTTCCGCATTAGTCTATCAGTGCTCAAATGGGATGGCCCGTGGGGCTTGCGCGAAATTCGAAACAAACTAAACCAGAATACGAATTTTCGTTACTTTTCCGTATATCCAACGTGCTAAACACGGCCAAGAGTCTCGTGTAACAAGTTTAAAACGTTTGTAGACTGATAAAAATAAAAACAGGACGATATCACCTGTTGTAAAAACCTGAAAACATTGTGGGATTTAACTTAAAATGATTAAAATTGTGTTAGTGGAAACTTAATAAAGTGGATACACGCTTACCTACAAAATAGATCTCAAAATAACGTTGTGTATGTGCTACAGTGACATGAATAACATATACACACTTGTAAAAACATGAGTAATATAGACACATAAAAACATACCTCTAAAAAACATGAATAATATAGACACATATATACACACACCTGTAAAAACGTGAATAATATATACACATAAACACATACCTCTAAAAACATGAATAGTATGCACATATGTACACACACTTCTGTAAACCATTATTTCGACAGTTAAGTATGTATTAAGATCAAACGGAACAAGTGTATTATAAACCGCAGGTCAAACCTATGATGAAAGAGCATTTTAATAATAAAAACAAGGCTTAACTACAATAAAAACACTGCGTGTATTAAAAAGGCCATTAGAGTACAGGTTATGATGTGGGATGTTTATTTTTAAATTTCGCACACTACTACTCCAAGGTTATCTTGGAGTTTCACTTTCAATACGCTATGAGAGCAGCTACTTCGTATTTTTCACAAACACAACTGTTAGATGCATCTTAATCTGACAAATAAGCATTTAGTAAATACTCACCAAACTGAAGCTTATTATCACCACTTACTTTCAGGCGGGAATGGATCTTGAGTAACAGAAATAACTTTGTTTGTTTTAAGTTTCGCGCTAAGCTACACGAGGGCTATCTGCGCTAGCCGTCACTGATTTAGCAATGCAAGACTAGAGGAATGGCAGCTAGTCATCATCACCAACCGCCAACTCTTTTACGAACGAGTTGTGGGATTGACAGTTACTTTATAACGCCTCACGGCTGAAGAGACGTGTATGTTTGATGCGATGGGGATTCAAACCCGCGACCCTAAGATTACGAGTCGGACGCCTTAACCCACCTAGCTCTGCCGGACCTAGTGTGTGTATATTTGTATAAAACGTCTGTTTGTTTGTTTTGGAATTTCGCACAAAGCTACTCGAGGGCTATCTGTGCTAGCCGTCCCTAATTTAGCAGTGCAAGACTAGAGGGAAGGCAGCTAGTCATCACCACCCACCGCCAAGTCTTGGGCTACTTTTTTTACCAACAAATAGTGGGATTAACCATTACATTATAACGCCCCCACGGCTGGGAGGGCGAGCATGTTTGGCGCGACTCGGGCAACCCGCGACCCTCAGATTACGAATTGGCACGCCTTAACGCGCTAGGCCATGCCGGGCATATAAAACATAAAAGTAAAAATTAAACGATCATATTGGAAACACTTCTCTCTCTTTCTACGTAACTTAATTTTTCACAAAGACACAAACATTCCATTCTTTGTATTTCAAAAGTTATAATGTCCTAGTCGTTCAAAATATGTTCGTATAAAGTTCCTCCCTTCTGCTGTTACACGAGAGAGGCGGATACCAGTGGGAGCTATATCCACCCCCATCCCACCTCTTTCTCTCGTTACATCAGCATATCTGAGCATTTTCTCAAACTGCTGATATCGATTCAACGTGACTTGGGAGATGAAAGTTATGATTATGAACAAAAGTTGGTCCTGTCTTAAAAATACCATTTAATTTGCATACTGGACATATCTTCACGATAATGGAAACGCATTCCGTGCACGTGTTGCTGGAATTAATGGAAAATACCAAGCGTTCTTTCTTTTTTGTGGAGAAACGTACCTGATGTGATAAAGCGAACGATTCTTACAGCGAAGGAACTCGTTAAAATAGAAAGAAAAATATTCCCCCACTCTAAGTTAATCAACTCATCACCGCAGATTTCTTGGATACGAAAAACTTGAAGCCAGGTTCTGCATTCTTTTTCCTACAAGTGATACCTTTCTTAGTATTTGGATTTGTTATAACGATAAAAGTAATAAACACCTGTGTAGAACTCAGATCTGTCAACAATTCTAGAACGTTTAAAATAGTTCGTGCTGAAATTGAATCTCACTAGGACTGACAATTTAATAGAATTTTCCAAAGAGTTAATTAAAAGTGACTAACGTAATTTATGATTTGTACACTAGAGTTCGTCAAGAAAATACGTTTGTTTGGGTTTGAATTTCGCACAAATCTGCACGAGGACTATCTGTGCTAGCCGTCCCTAATTTAGCAATGTAAGACTAGAGGGAAGGCAGCTAGTCATCACCACCTACTGCCAACTCTTGGGCTACTTTTCTACCAACGAATAGTGGGGTTGGACGTCACATTTAACGCCCCCACGGCTGAAAGGGCGAGCATGTTTGGCGCGACTGGGATCGTAAAGAAAAACTCCATCACTGGTTTTTATGACTACATGCCGTTTTAAACCATTAGATATTAGAATAATAGATTTCAGGTATCATTCCATTACTAACCCTAAATTAGGCCGTAACTTCGCTCGCCTTCTTTTTTTTTCTTTTCGTATTTTCAATCTGATGACACCTCATGCGACATATGGGCTAAAGAGTAGGTCAGTGTACCCACGAAACACGGTTAACCTTTCCTAATTTAGAACGTCTGGATAAAGGAATGGCATCCAGTCAGCATCACGTGTCAGCTACAGGGTTACTCTTAACAAAATATTGAGATTAGTCGTCATGGTTATGATTGAAAATGTGCAGCTTGTTTACCACGGCTTAAATCTTGGAGCTTTCGATGCGACAACCCAACACTAGAGAGCAAATCACGTCGATCACACTGTTTTATAAAGTGCAACGTACATGGGGGGTGCGCCTCAAAATTGTATTATTTTCAAACGTTATACGTACATTAAAGCAAGTAATATATATTGCTTGGTCTCAGATTTGGAGAAAATGTTAGACATTTTTGTCATGGTCCGTCATGAAGTAACGTACATGTTTTCACTGGGGCGAAACCTTTACTTTTAAAGCACTGAACTATTTAAGAAAATATTTACAAAGATACCGTGACTTACGAGACCTGGTTTTGACAAAGGGTTTGAGCGCTCCACCTCACACTGAGTTGTTAAACCGGTTGTTAAAACTCAGCCATTCTGCTGTATATTGGTAACACTGGTGTAACTACGTCCTTGTGTTTGTTTCAAAAAATAAAAACCGGTAATTCATCAGTTGGAGAAAACAAACCAACAAATCATTCAGCTTGCCCCTGGATTCCAAAAACGTCAACTTTTCCGTAGTTTGTTTGCTTTGAAATTCGCGCAAAGCTACACGAAGGCTATCTGCGCTAGCAGTTCCTAATTAACAGTGTAAGTCTAGATGGAAGGCAACTAGTCATCACCACTCACCGCCACATCTTTTACCAAAGAATAGTGGGATTGGTCAGCACATAATAACGCCCCCACGACTGAAACGGCAATCATGTTTGGTGTGACCAAGATTCGAACCGGGCCTTCTCGTAGTTAGAAACCAACATCTTTAAACAATCTCAGGTTTAATGAAAATTTTTAAAGATTTCAGGCAAGACCACAGCTAAGTAGAACTTTTGCTTCGATGCAAAATAGTTACGGTTAAAAGTGCACTCTTTAGACTAGTAAAAACATCATAATGCCCCAATACATGTTCTTCTTATGTAATATGCTTTCGAAATACATGGACGAAAATTGTGGACATTGAAAATGGCATTCTTTTATGTCCTAGGACGTTTGGGACATAGCGTCACAAAGAGTTTTTAAGGAGTCTCTGCGAAAACCAAACCAAAAAATAATTTCTCCGGTCGTTTCAAAAGCAGTTAAACCTTCTTTAAGACCAGAATAATGAGACTTTTAAGGTCTTCTTAAGGTGATAAAGACAAGATGCTTGCATTGAGAGAATATATTTAAGAAAACAATGCCAGGAGACTTGAAAAATGCTGGAAACAGGGATTGTTGCCTTCGTTATGTCTGTGATGTCACCTACTAACACACATTATGTTTACACGAACCTGATCCAATTTATATTTGTTATTGGGTTTAGGGCTCAATAGAATAATGAAATTTTGAAATATTTGGAATATTCACATACCTAAATTTACTGTAAGTTTTATTGCTGTCAGCTGTCTTTTATTTTGAAGACAATAATAGGTATTTATGGTGAATGTTGTTGTTTTGTTTTGAATTAAGCACAAAGCTACACAATGGGCTATCTGTGCTCTGCCCACCACGGGTATCGAAACCCGGATTTTAGCGTGTAAGTCCACAGACATACCGCTGAGCCACTGTGGGGCTCTTATGGTAAATAAGTTTCAAAAGTATATTGATATTTCGTACGAGTTCATGTAATATATTACATCGCTAAGCCCGTTTAATTTAATTTGAACTTTGGTTGGATCACTTTTAGTGTGTGTGTGTGCTTTTTCTTATAGCAAAGCCACATCGGGCTATCTGCTGAACCCACCGAGAGGGAATCGATCCCTTGATTTTAGCGTGGTAAATCCGTAGACTTACCGCTGTACTAGCGGGGTGGGGGTAGTTCTAGTGTTCTTACTTCACCGACCTGGTGTCAACTTATCTTTGTAATCAGAACAGTGAATCTCACGATTTACAAATCCCGCTTCAGTTATATGAATTAGGCTTACATCGAACTTTTCTTGGGGTTGATTTTAATGAGCCCACATTGAGAAAACTATAATAAAACAACAGAAGTAATAAACTTCTAGATGCCACGTTTATTTGCGTTAGCCCAAACATCGCTCCTTTAAATATTGACATGAGGTGTTGACATGAGATAGCAGTTTCCTAAGCAAGCCCCTTGAATGTAAACACAACGTGTAACGAGTATTTGGTATCCAACTGTGCGTATTGTTTTAGCCTGTCAACACCTTTCTCTGCCATACTTATACATTGTTCTGTACACGAATTACTAAGTAAACAATATTAACAGTTGCCAATAAAGGCTGTAGATTATTTTTGTTAATTAACCAGAGCAAACAAATACTTAGAAAGACGTTTAGACTGCTTGTTCCTTGAAGTTCGAATTACCTATGAAAGAACGAAGACACTACAATACGAACACATTACGTCATATTGAGTTTTACTGGTTTGCTGAGATGCACCATATGTAATTTCAATACAGTTAATTTTGAGCGTCAGGTTTTCAACGAATGTTTTACAGACAACATCTTCTATTTAACTTTTAAACAATTACATTAATACGTTTTTTTTAAAAAAACAAATTAGAAAAAAACAACAACATTTAAGTCGGTTTATTTGTTTTTATGGCAAAGTTATACAAGGGTGGTCAGGTTTGTGTCCTCCCGGGAATTCTAAATACAAATTTAGTTTCAACGTTATTAGTCCTGAAGGTCATCGTTGAGTTACCAGAGGGTTGGCCGACAATTAATTTTCTTTTCTATTAAAGGAAATTCAATTAACGTATTTTTATTACAGTAACGTAAGAATTAAACATTAATAGGTCACTTTTTAATTAAATGGTTAATTATTTTAAAACAATACTGTTGAAGCCCTATCACCACTCAAGTTTAAGTAAAGAATCTTTTATAAAGTTACGATATCCTATCCGCCATGTCTAATTTTTACTAAAGTCGTGTTATTATTGTCATCATATACATTTTGATATGTTTTTTTCTTCCATAAAGTCATGGTATTCTAAATATAGGATCATTTATTAGTTAAACTTTTGAGCTGTTTACTGGTAAAGTATGAAGTCGATTGCTGGTTCAAATGTGGAGTAATTTATTGGTTACAGCTTGATTTGTTTATTTTGTTTTGAATTTCGCGCAAAGGTACACGAGGGCTATCTGTGCTAGCCGTCTCTAGTTTAGCAATGTGAAACCAGAGGGAAAGGAGCTATTCATCACCACCCACCGCCAGCTGTTGGGCTACTCTTTTTATCAACCAATATTAAAACGTTTTTGTTTATCTTAACCAAGATATAAACATATATTAACTGGGGAAAGACTGAATATTATTTCCTCCTAACACAATCCATATTCCAAAAGCTAAGCCTTCAAAGTTTTAGAATCTCAGACTCTATCGAAAACACATACTGAGACCTGCTATTCAGCAGTGCCGTCAAAACCAATCTGAAGGCTACATTCGGTATAATCATAAGATAAAAATGGCCCAGCAAATGACTCAATATTTAGACAAGCAAATAACTCTAAACTATAACCTCCGCCATTGTAACGTCCCCACGGCTGAAAGGGCAAACATGTTCGGAGTTATTTGCTTGTCTAAATATTGAGTCATTTGTTTAACAAAGTAGTGAGTCATTTGCTGGGCCATTTTTGTCTTATAATTATACCGATTGTAGTTTTCAGATTGGTTTTGACAGCACTGTTGAATTGCAGGTCTCAGTATGTGTTTTCAATAGAGTCTGGGATTCTAAGATTTTGAAGGCTTAGCTTTTGGAATATGGATCGTGTTAGGAACATAACGAACAGTTAGGAAATAATATTCAGTCTTTCCCCAGTTAATATATGTTTATATATAGAAACAAACACGTTTTAATATTTTGTGTTGTATGTTCTTCGACGAACTATTCAGTTAATCAATTATACAGATATGGAAGCTTGGGAAACAGGGTTAATTCATTGAGATAAACCACTGTATTTATTCTTATTAAGCGTCCTCATATCGAAAGAGCTTTCAAAATGTTTCATAAAGCTGATAGAATAAGACGTTAACACTATATCCATGTACTTCCCTTAATAACTGTATATAATTTTTTGCGTATGTCTTAGTAAATATTACTATTCCTCGTAATTTAGGCTTAGCTATCGAGGAGGTTGTTTAATAGGTCTTGAGTAAATTCAGATGCAATACAAGCTATAATGAAGATCAGTGAAGCTTTTGTCCCATGGGATATATAGAATAATGCAATATTTACTCTGAAGAAAATAACACTAGTTTGAAACAGAGAATTTCTTCTAGACCGCAGAAAATGTAGCGGCATCTATAAGCAAACACGGTTATAAAGAAATGTTAGTTTTATAATAACTTTATACATAATTTTGATAGTGTGTATCTTTAAGCGTGTGTTAAAGAGAATGTAATGACGTGACGTTTTTTAATCGTGAACTCATAATAACCACAAGATAATGCGAAGACGGCCCCTTTTCATCTAGCGTTTTCACTTCATCTAACGCATTGGAATCTTTATTAACTCCAATTCTTGCTCTGCATTAGGCAGTTTCCACTACTTCAAAGGCGCGGTTGCGTTATTGAAATATCAAACACCGTCTTGTCGTTTTTATAATAAACGGTTTCGTTGTCAGCTCACGAAATACATGAAGATGTTGGTGAATAGTGATGTTTGGTCAGTTTTTAATATTTTAAATATAAAAGCCTCTAACAATTGAACTGGTATAGTAAAATTTAAACTAATACAAACAGATGCGAAACAAAGTGCCTCTTCGTTAGAGTTGATTTGTTTGTTTTAGAGTTAAACCACAGTGGGCTATCTGTTGTGTCAGCCGCGAGGAATCGAGCCCCGGATGTGAGCAATATTCCACCGGGAGGAGAATAAAATTTATATGAAGCTGTTGGCAATATTTTTATTCTCAACTGACCAATGACCTCACGTGAATAATATGTTTTTAAACAGAAGCTCTTGTTGTTGTTGTTTTGAATTAAGCACAAAGCTACACAATGGGCTATCTGTGCTCTGCCCACCACGGGTATCGAAACCCGGATTTTAGCGTGTAAGTCCGCAGACATACCGCTGAGCCACTGGGGGACATTAAACAGAAGCAAATAGACTCGTTCAAGTTGTTATTGTTTTCCGAAAGACACAACTGTAAATCATAGAATTAATTAGTGACAAGAAATTGTTTTTAAATACAATAGTTCAAACTGTTTATGCGCCACAAATCGATCGTGGATCACCTGCTTTGATTTCTATAGAGCCCATAATAAATATTAGTCACAATATGAGTTATACTTAAAAGTGTAAGCGAACCTATCACTAATCGGGTAGCTCTATGTATTTTATGCATGTATATGTTTATATAGAAGATGAAAAGTATCATCAAATGTTTTTATCACATCTGTGTAACACATGTCGTTACAGTAAAAACATAATACTGAAATATGTTTTACAGTTCTTGTTAAGCGAAAGGCTGCACAATGGGCTGGCTCTGTGTGTTTTGACCACCACGGGTATCGAAAACTGGATTTTAGCGTGGTAAGCCTGCGGACACCCCGCTGAGCCACTCAAACGTGTAGGTTTCGTGAAAGTACACACACGAATATAAATATGTATAATTGGTGAGCCACTGTCGTGTTAGAGAAATCGTGTAACTTTTACGTGTATCTTTTAACATCGGAAATGTATCTTTGGGAAGTGAGGGGGAAAGGCCTGAAATAAACGCCACTATTGGCAAGTCTCTAAATTTATCGAACGCGGCATGGCCAAGCGTGTTAAGGCGTGCGACTTGTAATCATGCTCGCCCTTTCAGCCGAGGGGGCTTTATAATGTGACAATCAATCCCACTATTCGTTGGTAAAAAAGTAGCCCAAGAGTTGGCGGTGGGTGATGATGACTAGCTGCCTTCCCTCTAGTTTTACACTACTAAATTAGGGACGGCTAGCCAGATAGCCTTCGAGTAGCTTTGTGCGAAATTCAAAACAAACAAACCAACTAAATTTGTTTCGAACTTTAACAAGAAGGATTGGAGAATAAAAGTTGTCTTTTTCAGTGATATTCGGGTTTTTTTTCCTATCTGGGAAGTAAGTGTTCAACTTCACTCACTCCCTCTCCCCTTGGTAAGTTTTCGAAATTGCAACTCTCAAATTAGGAGATCGTTTCCACTCAGTGGTCGCAGCAGTGTGACTTTGCTATAAGAATACACACACTTACACGTTATTTCTTCTTTTTTTGTTTTTTGTTGAATTTGTTTAATAATATTTTAATGTCAACCGTGAAAGGCAAACTAATGACTAGGCGCTTAGATACATATTCATAAAATGTAAACGAATAAATGTTTAGGGTTAGCTTTAAAGAAAAAAGTCTGCGTGAAACGTTAGTCGTTAGTCTTATAATACAAACGGAAACGTTTGGTCTGAAAACTATTAAACGCGCTTCACAGCACTCGCGATTAGACATTCAGCCGTTCTCAGTATATGTGTTGCGGCTTCTTTGTTTTCAAAGATTTTTTAAAAGTTCTAAGCTTAACTTTTGCTAATATTATCTTTTCGAAAGGAGTTTGTAAGGCTCGTGTACAATGCAGGATGATGAAACTGGGGTAAAAAATAAATATGTCATAGTTTACAAAAAGAATTAATACGATTAACATATTTTTGATGCGTTTATTTGTTTTTTGTTTTTCTTTAATTTTGCGAAAAGCTACACGAGGGCTATCTGCGCTAGCCGTTCCTAATTTAGCAGTGTAAGACTAGAGAGAAGGAAATCACCAACCACCGACAACTCTTGGGCTACTCTTTTATCAACGAAAAGTGGGATTGATAGTAACATTATAACGCCCCCACGACTGAAAGGGCAAATATGTTTGGTGCGACGGAGATTCGAACCTGCGACCCTCAGATTACGAGTCGAACGCATTAACCTACTTGGCCATGCCAACTCATTTTTAGATGCGAATTTTGAAAAAGTGTTTACGGTTTCTTTGGATGATAAGTTCTCTGAAACACATTTTTCACTCACCTCTTACAATAACCCCAAAGATGATCAGGAGTGGCCCAATGGTTAGCATGCCGCGGCTAAGGATCCAATGTTTAAATGTTCGCGTCCATTCGCCACCAATGCTCCTTCGATACTTTAGGATCGTAAATGCGTTATAAGTGTGGCAGTCAGATTCCACTATTGTCTCTCGAGAAAAACTTTATAACTGAGGACTGGTGATATCTCTGAGCTGCCTGCCCTTTAACCTGTCCACTCAAGACTAAGGACGGCTATACACAGGTCACTTCTGATCCAAGTCTCATATTTCATAAAATAAGAACGAGCGTATAGGTTAGTGGCCTTTGAAATGTGAAATAACATTAGAAATACGTTGCCTTTATAAGACGCATCTAATGCAGCAAGATGTTTTAATGGTCGAAATAACTCATATTACAATACAGGATCTAGGCTTAATGAGGCACGTAACATCGGATTACCGACTTGTTTTTAATTCGTTTGCTTCACGTGAATTCTGCATATTGAAGAATTTTGTGTTTTTGCTTGTGTAAAAGAAAGTAAATATTACTCATTTTTTTATCTGGAATATGTAAAAAGCTCCAGAAGTAATTATTGTAATTAGAAGTAAAATACCAATAGTATTTTTGTTAGAATTTGTTTGTTTCACTAATAGGTCATCAGAAAGCCTCTAAGGAACGGATTTATGGATACGCAGGTAGTTTCTCATATAAAAAGATCAAGCAAAATGATTTTTTAAAGGGATACGATTTATATGTCCTTATAATTAATTAGGCTTAACAGATTAAGATTCCACAATAAATATTACCCTGTGTTCAAATCCATTATTTTTGTGTCTGTGCAAAAACTGTATTTAACAACGTGGGAAAGTGAGACCAGTCATTGTTATGTGTCGGTTCAAAACTCTTTTGTTTAGGCTTAGTTTGGTTCAGTTGTTAATTAAACTCAAAGCTACACAATAGACTACACGTATGCTTTCTTTGACGAGTATCTAAACTTTGGCATTAGCGCCTTAAGCCTCCCGACTTACTGCTCAACCAATGGGGAGGAAATCTTACTCAGAAAACCAATGACGTGTATTAAACAATTGAAAAGGGCCAATAGTATTTAAAACGTGTTATCATTAGCGATTAAGGAAATATTTGCATATCAAAAGGCCAATAAGACAGGAGCCGGTTGATTCAAATTTAGTTAAGAAATAAATAAAAACTCATACAAAATATAAGAATAATTCCATGTCGCTACTCCCATTTTTCGCGACACATAGAAAAACCGTCTTATGCAAAGTGTTTTCAACTTTTTTGCTTGTTCTGAATTTCGCGCAAAGCTACACGAGAGCTATCTGCGCTAGTCGTCCCCAATTTAGCAGTGTAAGACTAGAGGTAAGGCAGTTAGTCATCACCACCCACATTTAATTCTTGGGCTACTCTTTTAGTCACGAATAATGGGAGTGACCGTCACGTTATATCGCCCCGACGGCTGAAAGGGCAAGCATATTTGGCGCGACGTTTATCCGAACCCGCGATCCTCAGATTAAGAGTCACACGCTTAGCCATGCCGGGCCTAAAGTATTTATCACAGTAAGAAGTTTAACTCGGCTGGACTGGACTAGGATTGTATGTTATTTTTCAAGTGAGCCAATGATACATATAAAATCATATCGTATATTTTATAATAATCCATAATCAGCTGGAGAGACAAAATCAATTTAAGAATAACTTGATAAAATATATTTGAAACTAAACGTCAACACTTTAAAATATCGGACCAGCATGGTCAGGTAGGTCAAGGGGTTCGACTCGTAATCTCAGGGTCACGGGTTTGAATCCATGTTGCACCAAACATGCTCGCCCTCCCAGCCGTGGGGGTGTATAATGTGACAGTCAATCCCGCTATCCGTTGGTAAAAGAGTAGCCCAAGAGTTGGCGGTGGGTGGTGATGACTAGCTACCTTCCATCTAGACTTACGCTGCTAAGTTAGGGACGGCTAGCGCAGATAGCCCTCGAGTAGCTTTGTGCGAAATTCAAAACAAACAACCTTTAAAATATCTGAGAGACCACCAAACTGAGATGTTTATCTATATGTGTACATATGAGCGTGTATATATACACTATAACTATAAATATAGTTATATAGTCGGTAACTATAAATATAACATAAAAATTGGCTTTATGCTATTCTTGTTACTGGAGATGATTATATGACGTACATTCCATACCTCATACGCCCCACATTCCTTTGCTAAAAAAGACGCTTAACCTTTCTAGATTATATATGGAACTATGCATAAGTTACAAATGGATAGAGTCACACTGGCATGCATCGTTGTGGGAGTTCTTTTCCTCTGATTTCTATCTCTTTATCTGTCATCCTGTCCATATGTTTACGAAAATAACATATTACTATCCGACATTTTCAGGTTTATCTCATTTGTTTCTCAACTAGCTCGTGTTTGCTTCTACCACTCATTGATGAGACATTTATCTGTGCTTTATCCTTTCTCTAGCTACTTGTGTTAACCTGAAGTGAGATGTTAACATGAATACTGTTTACGTTGCTGTTGGGAAGCATTACCACATCAATGATATGGTAGATATGGTTTTATAATGAATACACTTTCTCTTGATGTAATTCGCCGAATAATTTTAACCCTCGACCCCAGTGGCTTAGCGGGAAGTCTCAAGTATTATTAAGCTAAAAGTCAGGTTTCAATACCAGTTGCGGGCACAGCACAAGTAGCCCATTTTTGAAGACAAATAAAAGTTTTTTTACTAAACAGTTTATTTCATTTTCCACACACTTCAATAGATTCTTAAAATGTATCAAGTTATATTATCTTACATAATATTATATTATGTAATATTATAATATAATATAATATTATATTATATTACATAATGAATTACACAAATTACACGTTGTATTGTTTCCCTCGAAGTGAACACAATATATTTGGTTTACAAGTTTAAAGCTTTGTTTGGTTTATTTGTTTAGGATATTCATGGAAAGCGACTTACGTAGCCTGTGTAGTCATAAAGTACTGATTTATTTCTCAGTAAGTCTGTAGATACTGGATACGTCACACAAGGGACTGTTTTTTGTGCTGTCGTGACGTAACGTTTATGCGCATGCCGTAAATCACGAGAAGAATTATGCACTTCGTAGGTTATAACACAACTTGAAATATGAACTTCAAAAACAAGAAATAAAAATATTTCTTACTCTTAATTCTAGTTCAATTACTCTTAAAACAAAACGCTTTCGGAGACCATGCGAAACGTACATCTAGTTTGTAGTCGGAAGGCAGCTTGTCAGTAGCATCTATCGATAACTCTTGGGCTACTCTTATAACGCACCCATGGTTCACAAGACCAGACCTGAACCATCGGTTGTCAGATTTACAGTTTGGCACGCTGCCCTCAAGGTAACGCCTGACCCCAGATTCAGAGTCCCTTTTTTACGTGATTGTGAGACACACTCAGCAGATAATAAATCATTTATAAATTATTTATGTTCATTTGTACTTCCTGTTGCTAAAACAAGTAAGTGACGAAGACGTTTCGGCACGTGTTAACGTACACCAATCAGTACCTGCATATATCTCTCTCTTTCGCCCCCAGTGGCTCAGCTGTGTTTGCGGACTTACGACGCTAAAATCCGCGTTTCGATACGCGTGGTGGGCAAAGCACAGATAGCCCATTGTGTAGCTTTGTGCTTAATTCAAAACAACAACTTTCTCTTTTAGCCCCGGCATAGCCGAGCGTGTTAAGGCGTGAGCCTCGTAATCTGCGGCTCGCGGGTTCGCATCGCTGTCGCGCCAAACATGGTCGCCCTTTCAGCCGTGGGGACGTTATAATGTGACGGTCGATCCCACTATTCGTTGGTAAAAGAGTAGCTCAAGAGTTGGCGGTGGGTGGTGATGACTAGCTGCCTTCCCTCTTGTCTTACACTGCTTTTTTAGGGACGCTTGTTTGGTTTTGAATTTGGCGTTGGACATTCCGTACACGGTGCCCCACCATCTACTAAAGAAGCAACAGCCATCATCTTCCGTGGTCAGTACAATCACCAGCTATTAATGCCATTAAAGATCTCTGGGTTGGACTTGCACTCCAGATCGGACACCGTGATTCTCTGCTGACACGCGTGGACCAGTTGCAAACCGTAGTCTTCAACTAATAGACTATAGTAGCACAAGACCATCATCGAAGTCTGTCGAATCCGTGTGTACAAAGAATTCGATGAGCTTCGTAGGTACCGGGAAAAGATAGAGTTCTGGTTTTATGTGATCTTTATTAAGTCGGATGCCTATGAACAGAATTGAGAAGCAGAGCATCTGTTGTAATGAAACTTCGGTTATAATGCGAAAAACCAGTTGTTGATATGCTGTTGGAACTTGTTTCCTCTATCCTTAATAATGCTTAGCAATTCACTTGTTTATTCCGTTTTGTGTAATTAGACGACACGTCTCTGCTTCGAAACGTAAAAAGACGGCATAGATTTTTGTTTCTCTAAAACTCTCTAAGTGTGTACAATTGAGTGGGCAAAATAAAGCTTTAGGCATTATGTTTATTTCTAATTGTATCGAGTGTGAAATAAGAAGGTGAGCTTTCTGTTGATCTATATTTGTATCAAGTGTGAAACAGGAGTGTGAGCATTCTGTTTATCTTTATTTTTTTGTGAGCTGAGACTGTGGACATTTCGTTTATCTGTAGTTTTGTGTGAGCTGAGACTGTGGACATTTCGTTTATCTGTAGTTTTGTGTGAACTGAGATTGTGGGCATTTCGTTTATCTGTAGTTTTGTGTGAACTGAGACTGTGGGCATTTCGTTTATCTGTAGTTTTGTGTGAACTAAGACTGTGAACATTTGGTTTATCTGTAGTTTTGTGTGAACTGAGACTGTGGACATTTGGTTTATCTGTAGTTTTGTGGGAACTGAGACTGTGGACACTTAGTTTATCTGTAGTTTTGTGGGAACTGAGACTGTGGACATTTAGTTTATCTGTAGTTTTGTGTGAACTGATACTGTGGACATTTAGTTTATCTGTAGTTCTATCAAGCGTATTAGAAGTTTCATTATTTATTAATATTAACACGAATGTGAGTAAAGACAAACAAGCAACAGTTATGTGCAAGTCAACAAAATTGTTAGAAGCAAACAAATAAACTCGTAAGAGAAATACCAATAGTAAAAATAAGAAAAGTCTAAACCCAAGTGGATGATGGATCTTGTGCAGGACAGAATGATGAATGATCCAGTTGACTTTGAAAAAGGAAGCTTCATTTCTTGAAAGCGCCCTCTTTTGTATTGTTGTTGCTTTTTTTATATAACAAATATTAGATCCAAGAAAACATCTCAACTTGAGAATATTTGAAACATTACATGTATATCAACTAAGGTGTAAGTTGTTACAGATAATGCTAAAAAAATCAAGAAAGCAGCACATATTTCAGTACATTTTATCATAATTACATTAATGTATTAAAAACAAATCCTCTCGTCTACAAGTGTATTTTTCAAGCTTGCGAGTGAAGTTTGAAGTGACTCAAACGAAACTCACCTCACTCAAGGAGAATATAACTCAAGGTACCCTATATAGGTTTTTACGTAAACCTATGAATTTCTCATTAATTCTCGAAACGCACACCAACATGGATTTTTTTTGCAGCTCGTTTTGTCAGCGTGTACCTTCATTTTGTGTACCCAAGCACTCAGGCGCCATCTGGCAGAGAATGAGATAGCCAGGGCGGTCTAGTTGCTGGAGGATGGCTAGACCCAAAGGAGGGTGGCACAGGGCGTCGGTGTGTTACCACACGTCATCAATTGACTTTGGCGATGCTTCCAGGAGACGTTGTTGTTTTTGTTGTTTTGAATTAAGCACAAAGCTACACAATGGGCTGTCTGTGCTCTGCCCACCACGGGTATCGAAACCCGGATTTTAGCGTGTAAGTCCGCAGACATACCGCTGAGCCACTGGGGGGCTACCAGGAGACGAACTCTTATTGCAGGAGACCAAGTCAAGGCCGTCATCGCTGCACAACTGTCAAAATGGACCGATACCTTGTGACTACCACTCTGCCGGACAGATCAGCTACGGCTTGGTCACTGCGAAATGACCTTCAGCATTCCACTGGAACCCGTATCGACCCAAACAATTCGCAATCGTTTGCACAAAGGACACCTTAGGGCCAGACAGCCTACAAGAGGCGTTATTCTGACAGCGCGACACCGTGCAGCTAGATTGGAGTTTGCTCGTCAGCACCTGGACTGGGAACCTGGTCAATGGGCCACCGTGCTGTGGACAGACGAGAGCAGGTTCACTGTGTCTCGTGATGATGGACGTGCGAGAGTGTGGAGACGTCGAGGAGAGCGATTTTCCGCCTGTAACATTATGCATGTCGACGTTTATGGAAGAGGTTCTGTAATGGTCTGGACAGGAATATGCTTGGGTGGCTGCACAGACTTACTCATACTCGATAGGGGTGCTCTAAACACACGACGACATAGAGACGAAATTCTGGAACCTATGGTGAGGCCTTTTGCCAGTGCTGTCGACGACTGATTCATTATCATGGAGGTTAACACGCGAGTCCACGTCGCCAGACTGTGTACGGACTTCCCTGACGAGGAAGGAATAGAGACTTTAGAGTGGCCCGCCAGATATCCAGATTTAAGTCCGATTGAGCATCGTTGGGATATGTTGTTGAGGCGTGTTAGTGAGCGCCAGCACCCTCCTTAGAATGTACAAGAACTCCGACAACCCCTGGTATAGACAGAGGGCTGCCGTACCCCAAGATGGCTGCCGTATCCCAAGATAACATCGAAAGACTGATTCGAAGTGTGCCAAATCGGTATCAGGAGTGTGTCACAGCCCGTGGAGGTCACACTAGATATTGAATGTTTCATCGGTAACAGGAGTGTGTCACAGCCCGTGGAGGTCACACTAGATATTGAATGTTTCAAACATTCCTTGAGTAAAAGCATGTGTACTGTTCAAAGTATTATTTCGCATGGATATCGGTTTTAGTGACATTGGTCACTTTTAAAATTTTTATTTCTCCTTGTTTTACCGTTCGTGACACATTGAAAAATGAATACAGATGGAACTGAAATTACCTAAAAATATAAAAATATCATCATGTTTGGAACACTGAGGTAAATTATATGAGAAAATGTACTTCTTCCTTTAAATTTTTGAACAGTTTATATTCATATATACGAGTAAAAGAAGCGTGTATAATGATATGTCAACACGCTAAATCTGCTATATGAAATGCCGGAGAGGCCTCTCGCTAAATACCAGGGTTCTGTAGAAACATTTGTAAATAGTATGGACATGGTAAGGGTTGAAACGCTGTTGTTGTTGTTTTTGAATTAAGCACAAAGCTACACAATGGGCTATCTGTGCTCTGCCCACCACGGGTATCGAAACCCGGATTTTAGCGTGTAAGTCCGCGGACATACCGCTGAGCCACTGGGGGGCGGTTGAAACGCTATTTAAATTATCAAATCGCTTGACAAGAACTGTCACACGAGTAAGTTAATGAAGCGTGATTTTTTCGTCAGTGTTATTTGTCAAGACACATCATAATTAAGATATGTATATTTTTAACACTGTACGACATTAGTTATTATTAATAGGAAAAAAAACGAGACAAAGTAAAAAAAAATATACATGCATGTATTAAACAGTATGTCAAACACGCTAAATTAACCAAATCTAGTGTTAACAAGGCCTTCAGACCAATACCATGATTGTTTACGAGGGTTGGGCCCGGACATGGCCAGGTGGTTTAGAAGATACCATCGACAATTTTAGGGTTAAAGTGCATTTTGTTAACTCTTTATAGCTCTGAGTATTGGTTATTATATAAATAATATAATTTTCATTACTTTACTGCGGCTTGTCTTGGTCAGGTCGTTAAGGTGATCAACTCCTAATCTAAAGGTCGCGAATTCGAATCCTCGTCACACCAAACATTTTCACCATTTCAGCCCTGAGGATATTATAATGTTATGGTCTATTCCCCTTTTCACTGGTAAAAGAGTAGTGACGGTGGGCGAAGATGACTAGCTACCTTCCCTCTAGTCTTACACAGCTAAATTTGGGACGGCTAGCACAGATAACTCTCGTGTAGTTTTGCGCGAAATTCATAAACAAGCAAACAACATGGTTGAAATACCGTGAGCACGGGGATGGTTATGGTATGTTATTTTGAATTAAGCACAAAGCTACACAATGGGCTATCTGTGCTCTGCCCACCATGGGTATCGAAACCCGGATTTTAGCGTGTAAGTCCGCAGACATACCGCTGAGCCACTGGGGGGCCACAGGGATGGCTGAGAAACTATATATATTAGCAAACTAGTTAACAACAAATATTACGGTGTAAACCGAATTTTAAGTTGTCAAAGACTATTTTTTCTCTTCAAATTTAGGTTATGGTCAAAACGCCATGTTGAACAAAGCTGTTTGAAAAAATAACGAACCACGTGAGTAGCTGTGAAACATCACATCTTAAGCACACAGAATCGGATATACTGTTCAGAGATCGTAATGCCTTTCTCAGGTTACTGGCGGAACATTTGCATTTATTATACGTCTGGTAACATCATGCTTAACTGACTTACCTCTATATGGTAATCATGTTGCACGTGGTAGATCTAAGAGTAAAACGTACTGTTCTTTTGGTTGTTGTTTCAGTTATGTTAACTTGTTGCTTTAATAAGTTCAGTTAAAATGGAGGGCAAAATTCACTTAACGCATTCAAGGATTATTAATTTTGGGATCTGTTCAACGCATGGGGAAGGAACATGGTTCCGGAGCGGGGATGAGATCCAGGCTCAGATTCTCCATATTATTCCTCGGAGAAAAAACCGAATGGTACATGCCAGGTTTAGTGACAATCGGTCCAGTGTTTTCTAGTACACTAACACAGGCTTTTGTTACATATTGGCTTAGATAAATATAACATAGTTTACTCAACATCCAATGTCTAATACAACACATTACTTAACATCCAATGTCTAATACAACACATTACTTAACATCCAATGTCTAATACAACACATTACTTAACATCCAATGTCTAATACAACACATTACGTAACATCCAACGACTAATATAACACATTACTCAATATCCAACGTCTAATACAACACATTACTCAACATCCAACGACTAATACAACACATTACTTAACATCCAACGAGTAATACAACACATTACTTAACATCCAACGACTAATACAACACATTACTTAACATCCAACGACTAATACAACACATTACTCAACATCCAACGACTAATACAACACATTACTTAACATCCAACGACTAATACAACACATTACTTAACATCCAATGACTAATACAACACATTACGTAACATCCAACGACTAATACAACACATTACTCAATATCCAACGACTAATACAACACATTACTCAACATCCAACGTCTAATACAACACATTACTCAACATCCAACGACTAATACAACACATTACTTAACATCCAACGAGTAATACAACACATTACTTAACATCCAATGACTAATATAACACATTTAAAGGAGTTCTTATTTAATTAGGTAAACGTAAAAACTCCCTTCTTTTTTTTTATATGAACGGTTTAGAAGTTTCTAACGTACACAAGGTTGGCACTGAAACATGAATGCGTGTGTATGTGTATGAATACTGTCGCCATAACAACCGATACGCACCCTACCGAAAATGTTGCAACCGTGCGTATTTTTAGCCCTACACCTCACTTGCTCACAAAATATTATATTATATGATAAACGTGGAAACGTCTCTTTGAAAGCACATTGCTTGTCAGTTTAAGTTGCTAAGCAACGCATTTTCTAACTTCGAAGTATGGACACGTAGTTTTATCCCCTCCCTCGTCTCTCCCTCAACAGCTTTTATCGAACTGTCAGACTTTTAAATTACCAAGAGATTAGAATGCCTCGTCTTCTACAAATTCTATAACGTGATACATGTTTGATTTATAACACAATGCTTCACTGCTATGTGGTTAATTATATCTTAATTATATGGCAGAGTGCATAATATTACACCCACAATTACCTGTTGCGCTCGCGCTGTATCATAAGACGAGCTACAACGGTATCTCAATGATTCTCGTCTTCCTTTATGACCAACATCTGTTTAAACAAACATATTGACAGAATGTCCTTGCTAATTGATTAACATAGCAGATGTGATAACGTTTAATAACAGGCCCTGCATGGCCAGGTGGTTATGGTCGCGGGTTCGAATCCCTGTCACACCAAACATGCTAGTCCTTTCAGCCGTGGGTGCGTAATAATGTGACGGTCAGTCACGTTATTCGATGGTAAAAGAGTAGACCAAGAGTTGGCGGTGATCGGTGATGACTAGCTGTCTTCTCTCCAGCCTTACACTGCAAAATTAGGGACGGCCAGCGCAGATAGTCCTCGTGCAATTTTGCGCGAAACTAAAAAAAATTATTATGTCCCACTTGGAATTGTGAATGATAGTGAGATTAGTTCCTATATAGTATAGAATAACCTGCTTGCGAAATACAATTTGGCATTAACATTATTCACGCATGTTCTTTATCAGCCTGCATTGCTATTCAAACGGAAGACAAACGATGTCCTGACAAACACCACTGTATAGCATTGTTAGTTCCTGTTTGTTTTTTAGTTTTTGAATTTCGCGCAAGATTACACGAGAGCTATCTGAGCTGGGCGTTCCTTATTAAGCTCGGGCGACGTTTTTACCAAAGAATAGTGGGATTGACCGAGACGTTATAACGCCCTCGCGGCTGAAAAGGCTAGTATGTTTGGGGTGGTGGGGATTCGAACCCGCGGCCCTCGGATTACGAGATGAGCGCCTTAAGCACCTGGCAATGCCGAACATTATTATTAATTATTACGTGGTTGCCAAGAACCTGTGCGTATGTTATTAGAAACAGTGAGAGAAATCTTCACTGTGGTATGAAAAGTCAAGACAGTTCCATTTCTCTTACATTCTGTATTATTGTAAGGAACGCTGAGACTTAACATAAAAGTAAAGAGTTTATGATCTTAGAATAAATTGTCTGTTGTGCAGAGTGTGAAACGTGTACAAGACTTACTTTATTCCCCATCCAAAAATATAAATAAATAAATAAAACTTTGCGATTTCAGTTCATTATACATACTTTACTTCTCATTAATACTTTTATGTTTTGTTGTATGTCTTGTTTTGTTTTTGTTTTTTTGAATTAAGCACAAAGCTACACAATGGGCTATCTGTGCTCTGCCCACCACGGGTATCGAAACCCGGATTTTAGCGTGTAAGTCCGCAGACATACCGCTCAGCCACTGGGGGGCCTTGTTGTATGTCTGTTTATGAACTTCTGTCACACCAAACATGTTCGCCCTTTCAGCCATGGGGGCATTATAATGTGGTCGTCAATCCCACTATTTGTTGGCAAAAGAGTAGCTCGAGAGTTGGCGGTGGATGACGATGACTAGCTGCCTACCCTCTAGTCTTACACTGCTAAAGTAGGAACGGCTAGCGCAGATAGCCCTCGAGTAGGTTTGCGCGAAACTCAAAGACAAACAAGTTTGCGCAAACCTACAGGTTTGTAATCGTTTGTAATTTTGAACCAACAGACTAGAGGAGGTGACTAAACAATAGCTTCTTCTGAAACTGTGGAATTCATTATCACTTTTCAAATTCGACACAGTTCCAACGTATTGTTGATGTTTTCACAGTGGACCGTGGTACCTCAACTGTACAATCCAACACCACTGTAAACACGACCTCATCTCTTTCTCTGACCTGTATCGAGAACAGTACTTAATAACAGAGTGTAAATTTAATACTGGAAGATGCAAGATGTCTTTAACTGGTGCATCCCTTCAATGGCACAATGACCTGTCTTCGGACTTACGACGCTAGAAACTTGGTTTTGACACCGGTGGTGGGCAGACCACTGACAGAGCATTGTTTATATATGCTTAATTATAATAAACAATACTTTTTAGCAAGTTCATACTTATAATTCGACTGCTTTATGGTGGTTATATTTATGTTTTTTTCTCACATATCCTGTCTCCCCAGTAGCACAGTAGTATCTACTGATACATACTGTTAAGATTCGGATTTCGATACCCGTCGTGGGCAGATCACCGATAGATCTTCATGTAGCTTTGCGCTTAGCAACAAATATCCTAAAACTACTGAAAAAATTCCAGTTTCTTCTTTCCCTTCTCGAAATTTTAATCTTTCAGAATATTTATCGTATCTGAACAAAAAAAATCAAACTTATTTTTATTTAACTGAACTAATTCGTGGTATTTATTTTCAGAGGATTCTTTTTCGTGTAGAATGTAGCATCACACAAAACTGTTGAGTTGCTTCCAAACTTGAAAATGGATATTCTTCTTGACTTCTTTACGAAACTGACGTGCGAGTTTATTCGTTTTTTTTTTGTTATCAATGTTCTTCATGCTGAGTGGACCCCATGTTACACAGAACATCGAATAAAGTGATAAAAACCAGAAGCTTGTAGCTAAGGCTCACACATACCGAATATTTCCTGTCTGCTTAATTTCCTGGTGTCTGATTATTTCCGGTAAAAACCTATTTGAAAGCCAGAAATGTGTTCCATTAGCCTTGATATGTTGAACGCCGGAAGGCTCATCTGTTACATACAAGCACACAGAGACGGTTAGGGTGTGGCCTATAGATTAGCACGCCCCGGAAGTGAATTCGAGGATTAATTTTCCTCTAACCTTTGCCACGAATATGCACTTCGCATTTTGAAATCGTGGGTGCACTATAAATGTGTTACATGAATATACTGTTATTCAATGCTTTTGTGATGTTGTAACACTTATTCTAAATTCGTCATTCAATTTGCATACATGCAGGTTTCACAACATGTTGGTGAGAAAGCTCTTAAGTTGATTTCGTTTTAGTTTCCATTGTTCCCTTTTTATTCCCAAGTAATTAACACCTGTTCTCCCTGTGAGGGGTATTGCTACAATATTGCTTATTGTGCAAGGACTTCGAGAGCAAGAGTTGTTAGTTCATTTTTAGTTGATGTGATACCTTGAAGTTACAGTCTCGCCCATACTTCAATAGAAATGACCACTCATTAAGTAGCACTGATTTCTCTGGGTAAATACAAAGTTTCTTACTAACTAAAGAATGCTGGATTGAGACATTTGGCGTAGGAGTTTATCTTGATGAGTTGATGACTGAAGACCCATTAAAAACATTTATTCTATAAAAGTAAAAAAAGTGGGTTTCTCGTCATCACTTATAGTAAGGATTGTTCATTCGTGTGTCCAGTCTCTTTAACTGAGACACTCTCACGGGTAAGTTACTAAGATATATTGCACTCTATATTGCACCACTTTGTAATCAAAATCTCACGCAAACTTCCTGCTATTATAAGAATGACAGTCAAATTCCACTACTGGGACACATAAGAGTAGCCTAAGAGCTGGTGATGTATGCTGTCCACTGACCGTTTTCCTTTTGGTTTATTTGCTTAAAATTAGGATATAGTTTGAACAGACAGTCCTCGTGTAGCTTTTCGCGAAAGCTCCAAAAACAAAGAAACAATCAAACAGAAAGTTGTATTTTTACTTTTACTTTCAAATGGGAGAGTGATTTCAATAGAGTTAACTGTAGACTAGAGATTTTTTCAACACGTGATGAGTCTTCTAAGCTATAAACCACCTTAAATTAAGTGATGTACACAAAGATCCTTTGTTCTATACAGCACGTAGATTTGTTTTGTTTGTTTTTGAATTTGACGCAAAGCTACTCGAGGGCTATCAACGCTAGCCATCCCAAATTTAGCAGTGTAAGACTAGAGGGAAGACAGTTCGTCATCACCACCCACCGCCAACTCTTGGGGGTACTCTTTTACCAACGAATAGTAACATTATAACACCCCCATGGCTGAAAGGGCGAGCATTTTTGATATGACGGGGATTCGAACTCGCGACTCTCAGCACTTAGAACTATTATTGATTTATTTATTGATACTTTTATTAACGGTATTGGATGTACTGTTTAATATATACTTTTTACTTTTATTATTTTTTTAGAATTATACCTTAATATAATAATGTTGTTTTCCATACACGTATTTAGGGCTAACATAAACATCCTAATTTGATCACATCTCTTGAAATATTATTGGGATTACGGCCCAAAATACCGTTAACAACAAAGGTACGCAACTGACGTAACAATACATTCTTATCATTAAAATTAAGATGGCTAAGGAAAATATAATTACATAGCTATAGTGATTGTCAGGCTGATTTGTATTTTCGCTCCAAGTACCTAGCCTGTTCTAATTTGAAGTTAATATTAATTAATACATACTAAGAAGTTACAACAATTTGTTGTGAAAGGAAAATTTCAAATAATGTCAATAAAAGCTCTGAGCATGCGCAAAAAACAAAATCTCGCGAGCAACAATTGTTCTGGTGTGTAAGCCTTTCATTGGAGAAGCGTGATTACAATAAATTACATTTGTCATATCATAATACCATTGGTTTGTTATATTTTAAACTATGCGTTCTTTAATCTCAGGACGCGGTATGACCACGTGGTTAAGGCATTCGCCTCATAATCTAAGGGTCATGGGTTCAAACCCCCGTCACACCAAACATGCGCGTTTTTTTTTCAGCCGCGAGGGCGTTATAATGTTACGGTCAATCCCACTATTCGTTGGTAAAAGAGTAGCCCATGAGTTGGTGGCGGGAGGTAATGACTAGCTGCCTTCCCTCTAGTCTTACATTGCTTAATCAGGGACGGCTAGCGCAGATACCCCTCGTGTAGCTTTACGCAAAATTCAAAACAAACTAAACCTTTAAACTCAGGGATTTTCTTGGAAGAAGAATGTATAGTACTGTTTCAGCAATCGATGACGTAAATATGTCTGCACGAGGGTGGGAGGGTTAAAGGACATCCTAAGTATCTGAAAAAGTTAAGAAAGGCCAATCAGAGGATTGACTGGAGTGGACCTATCTTGTATTAACCTCACCACGTATGATGTCATATTTACTAAAAACTGGGATACAACAAACATATTAGGGGTTGGAATGGTAATTATACAACCCACTTTATATGAAATAGTACTTTAACTTCATCGACAATGGATATTTAAAATTCTGGGTTTATTTATCACAACATCGTTATCTAATAATGCAGTGTTATATATAATACACATTTATACCTAACAGCCAGAACTTAAAATTGGTATACATGATGGCTGTCGTGAGGCAATAATATTAGGCTTAATATATTTAAAGATTACCATATTTTTTATCTAGTCCATTGTGGATTTTCAATAATCAGAAGAGGGTATTATAATGATAGTATTCCAACTACATTCGTCGTATTCATTATCGGCGACGAATTTCGTTCAGTCCAGAACTTTTCAGGTTGGTTAGAATAAAACAAACACATTAGCGGTCGGAATCCTATTTATATCAGTCAGCTGATACAAAGAGCTCTGGTTTGAGTGAAGCGCGTCGTCGGCTGTGGATATGGCGAATATTATATAGTTAGAATGCTATTATTCTACATTCTTGTGATTTTTGAAAATATCTTTGGGACTAGTTAAAAAATGTAGTGTTTGAAAGTGTTACAGACCTAACACTAATGTCTTATGTCATGAATAATTTGAACCATTCTTCGACAGCTTGTAAAAGGCGTTGAGATCATAACAAACGACAAACACTGTTATTCAACAGTAAAGTATGGTGTATATTCTAGTTAACAATCAGAACTCAAGAGAGGTTTCCATTGTCACCTAGTCAGTCAGAAATGTTCTATAATTGTTACCAAACAGAAATGTCTTATGTGTAGCAGAAAACGTTTCTACGATCCGTATTTTAATGTAGCTAGAAGCAGGCTTTAGCTGCATGAACTAAACACTCTTTTCAGTTTTCGATGACAGCCATTACTTCAATGTAACCCCAGTCGAGAAGACCTTTTTCTAAATAGTGCTCGAGATGATACTGAAGTTTTTGCCGGCTGTAAGCACGTGCAGGGAAATGCGACAAGATTAAAGGCGGGAATATTGTACAAAAGAGAGCAGGTGATAGCAATTCATTTTGTATCGTTTATCTTGCTGTTACAGCAGGCATCTCCAGAACCAAGCCAGGTTATCTGAACACTCTTGTATTGTTAAGTTTTCTTTCAGTTTTGTTATTTTTGAAACCCTTACGTTTTTATAACTTCGTATTATTAAATCCTTGTTTGTTTTTAGAGTTTAAACTACTACGTATATTTCAACTTCTAGTGCACTTCCAAAAAGACAATATTTTGCCGTCTGTGAAATAAATTTTTGGGAGTCTGTTCCCCATATACTGTAGCTTTGTGTGATCCTCGAATTAACTGTGTGTATATATATATATATATATGTTTTTCAAACCAAATGTTCATTCTGATACCTAGTATGTTTTTTTCATAATTGTTTTAGGCCCGGCAGAGCCAAGCGTGTTAAGGCGTTCGACTCGTAATCCGAGGGTGGCGAGTTCGAATTCCGGTCGCACCAAATATGCTCGCCCTCCCAGCCGTGAGGGAGTTATAATGTGCCGCTCAATCCCACTATTCGTTGGTAAAATAGTAGCCCAAGAGTTGGCGGTGGGTGGTGGTGAATAGCTGCTTTCCCTCTAGTCTTACACATTATAACGCCCCCAGGGCTGAAAGTGCGAGCAGAAGTAAAAGAAAACAGCAGATGTCTGTGGTAAAGAAGGCCTCTCTTTGTATGTTTTACCCCTCTTCAATTTCTGCTAAGAAAAGTACGTTAATAAAATGTTGGGAACACATCTGAATGTTTTTTGTGTTTAAAGTTTCATTATTCTACGGTCGAGAGAATAGGTAAAAACAAAAATTTAATGGAAAAACATAAGTGGAAGTAAAAATGGACGAGACAGTTGGCTTGACTGATTATGTGCCTGGAATAATAATGAGAAACCATTGTAATCTTTGTAAACACCGACAACGTAAAACCATTGTAATCTTTGTAAACACCAACAACGTAAAACCATTGTAATCATTGTAAACACCAACAACGTAAAACCATTGTAATCTTTGTAAACACCGACAACGTAAAACCATTGTAATCTTTGTAAACACCGACAACGTAAAACCATTGTAATCTTTGTAAACACCGACAACGTAAAACCATTGTAATCTTTGTAAACACCGACAACGTAAAACCATTGTAATCTTTGTAAACACCGACAACGTAAAACCATTGTAATCTTTGTAAACACCGACAACGTAAAACCATTGTAATCTTTGTAAACACCGACAACGTAAAACCATTGTAATCTTTGTAAACACCGACAACGTAAAACCATTGTAATCTTTGTAAACACCGACAACGTAAAACCATTGTAATCTTTGTAAACACCGACAACGTAAAACCATTGTAATCTTTGTAAACACCGACAACGTAAAACCATTGTAATCTTTGTAAACACCGACAACGTAAAACCATTGTAATCTTTGTAAACACCGACAACGTAAAACCATTGTAATCTTTGTAAACACCGACAACGTAAAACCATTGTAATCTTTGTAAACACCGACAACGTAAAACCATTGTAATCTTTGTAAACACCTACAACGTAAAACCATTGTAATCTTTGTAAACACCAACAACGTAAAACCATTGTAATCTTTGTAAACACCAACAACGTAAAACCATTGTAATCTTTGTAAACACCAACAACGTAAAATCATTGTAATCTTTGTAAACACCGACAACGTAAAACTGATTATTTTTTGCGCATTATGTTATAGTTTATTTTTAAGAGTCTGACCTGGTCGGGTGGTTAGGACGCTCAATCTGAGGGGCGCGAGTTCGATTTTCCGTCACACCAAACATGCTCGCTCTTCAAGCCGTGGAGGCGTTATAATGATACGATCAATCCAACTATTGATTGGTAAAAGAGTAACTAAAGAGTTGACGGTGGGTGCTGATGACTAGTTACCTTTTCTCTAGTCTCACACTGCTAAATTAGGGCCCGCTAGCGCAGATAGCCCTCGTGTAGCTTAGCGCAAAATTCAAAAAGACATAAACAAACTTATTTTCAAAATCCTAAACAGTCCCGAGTCCCCCTTTTCTTAACTGGGGATGAGGGTAAAACATATAACAGGGTCAAATCTAAAAATTAGATTAATTGACATTAGCTCGGGGGGGAAAACGATGTTTTCAAGGGACCATTCCCCCATTTGAAATCGACGATCCTAAAAAAAAAGACACCCAAAGGAAAAGAATAACTCAGACATGATTAAAATAACGTCTCTATCTTCAATATCCACAAGCGAGTATTTTTATTATAATTCTAAATCATAAGCGCTGGTACACATCGACGTGTTACGCAGTAACTGGTGCGTACACATCGACGTGTTACGCAGTAGCTGGTGCGTACCTCTGAATATACATATCAAAAAAGTTTACATAAGATTGTTAATGCAAGAGAACCATTAAATTTGTCCGAATGACTGACCTCACCATAAACACAAATTCTCTTCATATCTCTCTATTTCGGAACTTGTGTAATGAACTGAAGTCAGTTTTTATGAAAGACGACTAGCTTCCACGAGCTTACACAGCAGCTGTGCGAAATAGAACTTACTGTATTTTATTCACTTGACTCTTTTAATCACAACGCTATAAGCAGGCAACATAAAATCTGTAGAAAAACAGAAAAATCAAATAGATACGGGTTCCTTTTGAGTTGTTTTTTTCTTGTTAGCTTGTGCGTGGAAAACAAGGTTTTGATTCGTAGGATTTATAATAGTTTATTTACAATTTTCATCCAGTTGTTTTAATATCTTTCACACGAATATATATAGTAATAATATTGAAAATCAAAGCATGACCACGAGAAATCAGTGTTGCAAACTTCCCTTCCCCCCCCCGAAATCCGGTATTTTCAATTTTGTCGAATTTTAGTTTCAGTTCATTCATTTTCCTTCCAGCTTCGACCCCACATGGCCTCGTGGTCAAGGCACTCGACTCGTAATCTGAGGGTCGCAAGTCGCACCAAACATGTTCGCCCTTTCAGTCGTGGAGGCTTTAAAAATGTGACGGTCAATCCCATTATTGGTTGGTAAAAGAGTAGCTCAGTAATTGGCGGTGGGTGGTGATAACGAGCTGCCTTCCTTCTAGTCTTACACAGCAAAATTAGGGACGACTAACGCAGAGCAAAGTGAAGCTTTGCTCAAAATTCTAAATCTGTCGTTTAGTGAATTTGTTTTAAATTAATTGGTGAAAACGTAGCCAAGTCAAATCTACGAAGCGATAACGAATTAGCTTCTTTAGCACTTTACAGGTTTCTTTTACTTTCATGCAAGTTTAACTTGTAGACCTAACACATCAATAATGTTTGACAGAAATATCTTTGATTGGTTGATTAAGAGACGCTACTTAGCTTCCTGATTGGTTTAGAAAAAATATTAACTCTCACTCCATTTATAATTATTTGCCATTCACAGTTTGATATTTACGTCTGTTTAAGTCTACTGACTTCAGTTTTAATCGATGTCTCATTTCTTGATATTTATCTTAGTACCCAGATTTTAGTGACGTCATCTTAAACGTTTTCGGTATCACAGGGCTCTCTCCAGCCAGCATCTAAATCGAAACTTTAAAAATATAACTTAAGCTGTTCAGTGCCGTAAACGAGATAACCCGTCGAAGTCGTTCGGTGACACAGTGCCACGGACGAGTTAATTCGTTATCAATAATACCTAACTTCAACGCTAGATTTCAGCACCATACATGCATTTGAGCTACTTACAAATTTTTTCACTTTCGATTCAAAATGGCGTCACGAAAAAAGTTACAAAATGAAGAAGCATTAGAGCAGCTGAAATACTTAGCAGTCAACAGGTTAAAACAATGTATTATTCAATTATAAGGCCAAGTTAGAGATATAAGTTTTCATACTTGCTTCCAAATTAAAACCTAGACGAAATTAATTCATCCACTGATACATGTGTGTGGAGTAAGTTTGAAGCTGAGCTCGTCACTACTCATGAAGTAAAGAAACAAAATAACCAGCTTGCGATTTCTGACAGTAAACAGTGCCACCTGTTGGTGTGACTTCACAAGTAGTTGATATCGAGTTCCATATGAAAGTTGTTTTCTTTTTCACAGTTCAGTATTATTAAAAGTTGGAAAAATGACTGTAACGTAAGCCCTAAAACCTCATGGTTTTCACTACAAAATCAATCTTATCATTGAAACGTTGTGAGTAAACTAAGTAATACGGTAAGGAAAAGGAGTATTCCAATACAGGAAATGAAACGGAAAGTAATATGAGCCGCCCCTAATTTTGAAGTTTTCTGAATAGAGGGAGGACAACCAGGAACTCTGTGAACCTTGTTCATGTCACTGTCAATGGTCTGACGCTTGTCACAAATTTATTGTTTCAGTTGCTCGATCTCAATGATTTTCTTTTTGCTCACGCGAGACTTGAGTAGTCCCCAGAAGACTGCACCCAGGGGATTCAAGTGCCGAGACCTCGATGCCAACTCCTGGGGAACATGTCTGCCAATTTAATGTCCTGAGAAGATGTCATTCAAGTATCTGAAATGAAGAAAAGCTGCAAATTGACAATGGTACCTAATATTTTGGACATCTATTGTTACAATGTCAATCAATCACATCAACGAAGTCAATTGCAATAATCGATTTGTTATTCAATAAAAAGTTATAAAGAGTTCATTGGAAAATTAATCTGATGACTGTTTTCATATAACAGAATTGTTCTTTACTTAATGTCACCGTTTTAAAAATTATGTCACTATAATAACTGGAGATTTTAAAAATGTTTAGTAAAAGAAATGATCTGTGTTATTTATACCAAACTGAATGGAGCTTTCAAGAGCATCTTGTTCAATGCTTCAGCTTAACGGCCAGACCAAAGACCCCTAGGGATTAGGTGTAGCCCATGCAGATTTTGAACAAAGGACCCTAGGAAAGGTTTTATAAACCAACTAAGATAATGACTGTTAATTTTATTACACGTCCACAACTGGAAGTAAAAAAGTGCGTTCACTGACATCTTGTCTCGAAATTTGGACCTTTCTATCCATAGTCCACCATATTTATCTGAAAGAGATCTAAAGGAATTAAAAAAACATTATAAGCTCGCATCCGTAGGACCAAACCATACATGTAGTAAAGCTGTTGATGTCAGAGCTGAGGAGGCCTGTTCGAATCTACAAATATTTTTAATATTTTTTTTAAACTGTGGATACGTTAAAAGAGTCATAATTATTCCACTCGTGTGAATGGTGGGTGAAAACGTGGATGCTTCTAATTGGCTTCCTTCTCTCTGATCAGTTGTTCAAAATTAAACAAAGTAGCAAATTGTCTTCGCAGCTTTGCCATAACTAAAAACATAAGATCGAGGTATCCTAATTTGAGCCAACGATGGATATCATTCAAATGTAAGGTTAAAGTACATATCTCCAAAATATAATACAAAAAATGTGAACTGTGCATTTACATAGGTATAATTTTGATATTAACTACAAAAAATCATTTTAATATGCGAAAAGTATCTTAGAAATTTAAATAACCGAAAAATGAAATATAATTAGTAGGTGCAACGCTTTTTAGTAAAAATTGCAAGTTTCGAAATAATTATTTTTTAAGGTTCACGTTAAACAGTTGAAACTGAAAGTTCGCTTAGTTTATATTTGAATTACTTGATAATTTATAAAACAGTGCTTACAATAAGTTACTTAAAAATCGTTGTTGCTTCTTATATATAAAGTGAACATAAATCAAGGTCTTTGTTAAGGGAAATTGTACTTCTATTTTGAGTGAGCAAATATAAACGTTCAAAAACAGGGGTTCTTCAAAACTACTTATATTCCTAGTAAGAAGATAAATAGATGTCACTAGTCACATAGCATCTGTGTGATAGAGATACGAAATTTATAAGTATTTGTCGTCGTTTCGTTAATAGCTTTATGAATAGTTAAAACTACGATTTTTCTTTATTGTGTCCTTTAATGATATTAAGAAAACTCGTACAAAAAACGTGAGTCGAAAAACTCTAATAAGCAAAATGTCTGTTTGGTTCAGCTTGAGACAGTCGCTAAGTTCAACCAGAATACGTTAGTTATTGATCCTGTCTTAGTGGATAGCAAGAGCTCTTGAACGACACTGAAGAAAGTGTAATTACAACAGCTTAATGTTAAATGGGATGGTCTTAACCAGCCAGGATTCCTTCTTCAGGATTCCAAGCTAATGAAAGCTCCCTCCTCCCCCTTCTCTTCATCCTCATGAATGTCCACGAGAGGAAAACAATCGGTAAAGAATAATGCAGAACTCAGTTGCATATCTTCTAGTATGACCTTTGTACAACAGTTTGATCTGGGGAATATTGTGTGTGTGAAGCTAAATGACGTCCCTCACTCACTTTCTTCCTTGTCAGCTCATTCCTTGTAAGAACTTAATTATGAGGAAATGGAACAGAGACGGTGGTAACATAAGTTTGTGGTATTTCTTTTTACCTAAGATATAACTCACGGTTATTTTTACTGTGGAGAAAAGAAACTTCTTAGGAAAAAA
Source organism: Carcinoscorpius rotundicauda (assembly GCA_011833715.1). Lineage (NCBI taxonomy): Eukaryota > Metazoa > Arthropoda > Merostomata > Xiphosura > Limulidae > Carcinoscorpius > Carcinoscorpius rotundicauda. The sequence continues at coordinate 88,367,994 of CM022398.1, forward strand.
TAAAGAGATTCACAAATGTCAAACAGACAGAATATAAAGATTCGCAACAGTTAGTCCTTGGATAACACAAAAATAACGTGAAAAAAATCGATTAGTCCTTGGATAACACAAAAATAACGTGAAAAAAAATCGGTTAGTCCTTGGATAACACAAAAATAACGTGAAAAATACAAAATTAATTAGTTGTATATTTAACATAGATTGTTAAACTTCACTGTAACATAAAAGTGATTTATTATCTCTTTAAATAACTTTATTTTAGCGTTGTAAGCTTGGGAAAAACACAGATTGCCCATTATGTAACTTTGCCCTCAACAATAACCAACCATTTAATTAAGTCTCTAACGGTCCAGCATGACCAGGTGGTTTAGATTCTCAAACAGTAATCTGAGGGATCGTGGGTTCTAATCCCCGTCACATCAAACATGCTTGCTCTTTCAGCTGTGAGGGCGTTATAATGTGACGATCAATCCCACTATTCGTTGGTAAAAGAGTAACCCAAGAGTGGGCGGTAAGTGGTGATGAGTAGCTGCCTTTATTCTAGTCTTACACTGCTAAATTAGGAACGGCTAGCGCAGATAGCTCTGGTGTAGCTTAGCGCGAAAGTCAAAAACAAACAAATAAAGTCTCTAACAATTCGGCCTGGTATAGCCATGTGGTCACAGTTGTCGATTTGTAATCCGTAGGTTGTGAGTTCGAATCCCCGTTACACCAAACCTACTCGTCCTTTCAAGTACGAGGGCGTTATAAAGTTTAGGTAAATTCTACTATTTCTTGGTTAAAAGAGTAACTCTAGAGTTGTTGGTGGATGGTGATGACTAAATATCTTTACTCTAGTCTTACGATGCTGAATTGGGGAGCGGCTAGCATAGATAGTGCTAAAAACAAAACTTAAAGCGTATATGAGACAAGCAGGACGAGGGGGTCTAATCCCATGAACCTTCATATTCTCTTTGTCAGAAAAATTCTAATTCTACTTTTTACACTTTATATTTTTTTTTTTTTTGAAAAACAAAATCTAAGAGAAAAGTATTTCAGCTAACAAACGAAACGTCACGTATTCTAATTAAAAATATCTAGTAAAGTGCTGCCATCTTAACGATATTTTACCAACTAATTGACAGGAACGCTTTTAAAAAAAAGTTACGTGATTCTAAAGGTACAAATATTCCAATTTCTTCTAGAATAACGTATCTTAATCATTTTGAACTACAATATAATACTTTATTCATAAAAATTACATTTTTAATATATAGCACAGCTTAATTATGGAAATAAGACTTACGATCTCAATTACCATGCTTTAAACCAATAGTATAACATAAAACTAGTTGTAACCTAAAAGACATTGAACTTATTAACCAGTTTTGTATCTGGTCAGTGATCTTGGTTTGGTTTGGATTTCCGACAAAGTGACTCGATGGCTAATTGTACTAGCAAGCCATCCCTAAATTAGCGGTGATGGACTAGAAAAAAGAAAACTACTCAATAAAATCAATCGCTCAGGTAACGCTGATCAGTTAACTTCGCAAAATTACAACTGTCGCAGTTTTATTTATTTGTCTTCAATTTCGCGCATAGCTACTCGAGAGCTATCTGCGCTAGCCGCTCCTAATTTAGCAGTTTAAAACAAGAGGGAAAGCAACTAGTCATCACCACCCTACGCCAACTCTTGGGCTACTCTTTTACCAACGAATAGTGGGATTGACAGTCACATTATAACTCCCCCATGCCTGAAAGGGAAAGCGTGTTTGGTGCGATGAGGAATCGAACCTGCGACCCCAAGATTACGAGCCAAACGTCTTAACCCACCTGGCCACGCCGATCCCGCAATTTTGTAATTCAACATGATTGTTGTTGTTTTTGAATTAAGCACAAAGCTACACAATGGGCTATCTGTGCTCTGCCCACCACGGGTATCGAAACCCGGATTTTAGCGTGTAAGTCCGCGGACATACCGCTGAGCCACTGGGGGGCAATTCAACATGAATATAAATATACAATTTGCTCTTTTTTAAAGCGTCTTAACAAATGTGGTGTAAATAAATGTTTTAATAACAATTATACATTTTTATTGTCTTTACCCTGGAACATTTATTCATAAGTACTGCTTATGTTTTATATAACTTCAAATAATGCAGAATTGTCTACACTTGAAAAATTCAAGATTATCTGGTTCAAGCTATTATATTTAAATAATTAGAATAACATTAATTTCTAATTCAACACTCGGAATTTTATGGACTAAAAATGTCTAATACCAGGTGGTTAAGACACTCGACTCTTAATCCGAGGGTCGCGGGTTCGAGTCCCTATCACAACAAACGTGCTTGCCCTTTCAGCCGTGGGGGCGTTATAATATTGTCAATCCCACTATTTATTGGAAAAAGAGTAGCTCTAGAGTTGGCGGTGGGCGATGATGACTAGCTGCCTTCCCTTTAGTCTTACACTGCTAAATTAGGGACGGCTAGCGTAGATATCCCTCGTGCAGCTTTGTGTGAAATTCAAACCAAACCTAATCTTATACCTTAAAACTTCCTGCGTCATTGACCAATTATCGATTAGTTTTAGAGCCTAAATTACTGCATTAGACTACAGAACTTCAATGAACCGGTAGTAACATGTTCTGAGATAAACGACTTCAGAAATTCTTATAACAATGATTACTTACAGACCCAAGGTTAGAGCATACAAACTCTCGTGTAAGGTTTCAAACATTGAAATCAAAAGTCTTAGCTGTGGTTTCTATTTACTATTGGAAGGTCTAAGCTTATAAAATGGTTTATATTCTAGTGTTTAAGGCAGCATCGAACCCTAATAAAGTCGTGAGTAATCAGTGTAGCTGTGTGAAACTTATTTATTAAAATCCTATGTCGGTCTTACAAAAGCAGTTTTCAACACATTTAAATATTAATAAAATTTGGTGTTCCGATAAGAAACTAACGAAATGAATTTCTATACCATTCTAACAAACTTACTCTAAACAAAACCATTCGCCATGAAACCCTCGTGCGAATGAAAATAATCCATAAAGTTTAAATAATTCTTTAATTTTCAGACCAACGAATAAAATGCGAATTTAAGTAGAGATCTCTGTGTGTGCCAGTGTAATGCATTATCGATTTTTGTTTCTCTTTTAAAACGTTATTTCATAGCCAGGAGTCGCCAAAGACAAACGTTTTCAAAGCACTTAGATTTTAAAACCTGAAATGACTTGACCTGTCCGTTGAATTCACTGAGATTAAAATTAATAATAACGAAATTGAAAATTTAAACATGTTTGATAATAGAATTTGGATTTACGTTTCCAGAAAGAGACCGATACATATATATATATAAAAGTCCGATATTCTATGTCTAGGGTACTATTTGCCTGTGGACTCAGCAGATAGCCCGATGTGGCTTTACTTGCAGAGAAACGCACATACACACACACACATTATTCGCCCATATTAAAAATAAGCTTGTAACAAGTATTTAACCAGAAAATCTAAGAGTTTCTGTTTTCTTGTCTTTTGCTTTAGTGCAAAGTTAAACAGTACGCTATGTACCACGTCTCAGATGCTGGGATTGAACCCCGAAGTTACTGAGATTTGATGCGACAAATTGTTATAATCCCCACCCCCAAAGTGATGCTACAGTAGTTTAAATGTGACAGAAGGAATTTTGTCATTCAAGGGATAACTTCGTATGTTTTTATTATAGCAAAGCCACAAAGGGCTATCTGCTCAGCCCACCGAGGAGAATCGAACCCCTGATTTTAGCGATGTAAATCCGGAGACTTACCGCTGTACTAGGGGGGGAATAACTTAACAAACGGTAGTTTCTGGAAATTCTCAATTAGTGTACGAAACTAAAAACATGTTCATAAGTATGAAACACGTATTTATGTGTTAAGATTACATGTTGTACATGCATAAATATAGATGTTAATTTTTACAAAATCTGAAAATTATCAGGTAACGTACATCGCCGAGCACTTCTAAAGCCAGAGTTCGATCCTCTCAACGGGCAAAGCCCAGATAGGCCATCGAAAGGTGTTGTTTTTTTTTAATTTCGCGCAAAGCTACACGAGGGCTATATGCGCTAGCCGTCCCTAATTTAGCAGTTTAAGACTAGAGGGAAGGCAGGTAGTCATAACCAGCCATCGTCAACAAATAGTGGGATTGACCGTAACATATAACGCCCCCACGGCTGGAAGGGCGAGCATGTTTGGTGCGACCGGGCTTCGAACCTGTGTCCCTCGGATTACGAGTCGAACGCCCTAACACGCTTGGCCATGCCGGGCCCGAAAGGTTTTTACCGTTAAAATAAACACGTAAAGCAAATAAACATGTAAAGCTGAATTAATTATCACATTGTTATGATGTGAACGTCTTTCACGAGTTGGCGAAGACTATGTAGTAATTAAACTTGTTGTAGGCACTACGATTTTTATCTAGGCACTGAGGGTCTTTTAATAATTAGAAGAGTTGTAGTACCCGGTGTTTAAAAGCACTGAAGTCTAATATTAGTTTATCATGACAAGAGTAACTTATTTCGTAGTCACTGTCAATTTGTTTTATACGTTTGAAATGGAACCACGGTCCAGTAATCGACCAATCTAAATATTTCTTCGCCAGATTACAAGAGATGTAAGTACAAAATTTAAGTTCAGGGTGTTTACGGCTTGAGCTGTAATAGAACATGGTAAGTTTTACCAGTTTAAAGGTACTCAAATAAACGATACGGTTTCAGTAGAAAGTTTCGCTGTTGTTGTTTTTATGTGAAGATTCCGTGCGTTACTGAGTATGAAGTGATGACGAAGCTCCTAATCTGAAAGACGCTGGAATGACGTATGAAGTTCTCTACGCTGAGGTGTTACAGTTTGCATGCCAAACGAAGAACCTACACTCACAATTTCAGAAGCTTGTGGAACAAATCGTACGTTTAGGAAACGCATGTGCTAGAAATCGTAAGTATTTGACCTTTGTTGGTTCTGCAGTTTTCAAACAGTTAATGTTGCACTTGGTGGACTACATATCGTGGATTCTACTCGTACCTGAAAAACTGAGCCAGGGGGCGTTTTCATCTGAGGTCAGAATATTTTTACATACGTTCTCTAACACTTATTACTCATCACAAAATTCTATTTTCGAAAAATCATAAACATTGTTTTTTCTTCGGCTACAACCTGTTTTTTATATGAATATTTTGACAGCTTTGATTTAACTTGGGTGACAACAAAATAGTTTGAGCCACAAAATAGAAATCAAGGCTTAGTTGAAGAACACCTGTCACACCGCCAATAAATATCTTAAAACTTAGAGATTTCCACTAACATTTATTTATTTCTGTTAGATTATCAGTATTCGGTTTGGGATATAGTGGTTATCGAATGAAAAATCGGTATTTCTATATATCATGCATAATATATATACGCTTAAAAATGGCCAAAGTCACTCACGAAGCATATGTTTCATCACTTTGTCTGTTCAAATTTCAGTCACTCATGACGCTTATGTTTCATCACTTTGTCGATCCAAATTTCAGTCACTCGTGATTCTTATGTTTCATAAAATTGTGTATTTAAATTTCAGTTTCTCATGAGGCTTACGTTTCATCACTTTGTCCATAGAAATGTTATTCTGTCGAAAGTCCCTAAAAATGTCTCGACAATTTTCGAAGGATATTTTACAACAAAATACTTTTGAATATGTAAATCACCAGGATGCTCATAACTCATATGAATTCGAGCTGTAATGGTACGTCTTATGTTTAAACTTCTTATTACTCAGATAACAATGACGGTTTCAGACCATGTATTTATAATTTACAGGAAGATTTCTTGTCGTGTTAGCTAATAACATTCGCGAAGTACATTATATGGAACAACCGGAGACGCCACTCCGAACTGCCTTATGTGTGGTCTGTGTTCTCAAAATTAGGGTAAACTTATTCAAAACTAACCCTTTTTCATAGGTTTGTGCAATAATTATGTCAGAAAGTTTAAACAGGAAGAAAAAAAATGGAAAATGAAACTATAATAAAAACTAGTAATTTGGCACAGTATATTACAATAAATAAATCGCGCGCGTGTATGTATAGCCAATTGGCCCCGCATGAGTAAGTGCTTAAGACGCTAGATTCATAAACTGAGGGTTACAGGTTCGAATACCCATAACCGAAGACGTTGGTCTTTTTCAGCCGTTGGAGCATTATAATGTGACGGTCAATCTCACTATTCGTTGGTAAAAGAGTAGCCCAAGAGTTGACGGTGGGTGGTGATGACTAGCTGCGTTTCTCTAGTCTTACACTGCTAAATTAGGTACGGCTAGCGCAGATAGCCCTTGAGTAGCTTTCCACGAAATTCAAAACGAACCTTGTATTTAGACATTGAGTCTTTTAATTGTAGAGCTGTGGAGAAACTTCATGAGAAGACAGCGCAATGAATTTTTAGGACACGATTTTTTTCAAAACATATTAGAAACTGGAGTGATAGCACGTTGACAGTTTTGTAAGTCACAACTAAACAAACAAGATTGATAACTGGAACTCTCGCAGAATCCATACTGTCCTTCTCCAGGAATTTCTGCTTTCTTCAGGGGTAGACAAAGTGTATCAATTTCAGGAGTTAAACTTTCCATTTTCAAGGGGTGAGCTGACAGAATCTAATTATGTTGGAGGTCTTTCTTCTCAAGCAGTGGACAAACTGCCACCCTAATAGATCACCTAACATAGACTTTCATTCTTTAAGGGTAAAATGACCTTTATTTGTTTAATTTTGAATCTATGGTTATCAGAACATGACAATAATCTGTATGCAACATATTATACTCCCCGGTTTGCACTGATGATAGCCATCTGTGAATTAACAATTTAGACAGACATGTCTGATGCAGAAAGCACGTATATTTATGAAACAATTAAAACATCAACTGGTAACAATAAGTAACACGCGGTCTGTTCAAAATATACGCGGACTGTTTGAATTGTGCGGCTCCAGTTGGTTCCAGGGGAATCCGCTTGGTGTCGTTAGGTTTACACAGATCAGCTGATTACGACGCCATTTCCCAATTGCAGATATCTTCATTTGTGTATGAGCTACGCGGTTTTAAGTGAAGTGCGATTTCAGAATGAATGACCTGAAGGAGCAACGACTTGCTGTGAAATTTTGTGTTAAACTTGAAAAATCTGCGACTGAAACTTTTGCTATGCTTAACACGGCTTACGGTGATGATGCTATGAAGCGGACGGCATGTTTCAAGTGGCATGAACGTTTTAAAGATGGTCGACAGCCCATTGAGGATGATGAGCGTCCTGGACGTCTTTACACGTTTAACTGACGACCCACACGTCGACAAAATCAACACCCAGGTGCAGGCAAATCAACATCTGACTGTCAGGGAGCTTGCTGAAGAGTGTGGGATATCAGTTGGACCTTGTTACGAGATTTTGAGCGAAAAATTGAAGATGCACCTCGTTGCTGCGAAATTTGTGCCTCAGAACTCGTGAGTTTGTGGCCAAACATTCGATCACTGTTCTTCCCCACCTCCCTACTCACCTGACCTTGCGATTTTTTCTTGTTCCCCAAACTCAAAAGACCCTTGAAAGGAAGAATATTTGAGACGATTCCAGAGATTAAGGCAAATGCGACGAAGGAGCTGGAGGATATTACAAAAGAAGCGTACCAGGACTGTTTCAACAAGTGGAAACACCGTTGGGATAAGTGTGTGTGTTGGGGAGGAGAGTACTTTGAAGGGGTCCCAGACCTGTAACTTCTACATAAAGTATATTTTGTTTTATGACGTCAGTCCGCGTATTTTTTGAACAGCTCTCGTATTCTTAGAAGTTTAAAAATAATACAGAAATTTAAGAATTATTTTTCAGTTATATTACGAAAACCCTTGTTGCTTTGAATTCAATTATATATATATCGTCAAATTGGTTAGTCCATGCTCTGATGGGTTCGTGTTATTATTTGTATTTCATAACTGTGTATCTGGTGTGTTCGTGTTATTATTTGTATTTCATAACTGTGTATCTGGTGTGTTCGTGTTATTATTTGTATTTCATAACTGTGTATCTGATGGGTTCGTGTTATTATTTGTATTTCATAACTGTGTATCTGGTGTGTTCGTGTTATTATTTGTATTTCATAACTGTGTATCTGGTGGGTTCGTGTTATTATTTGTATTTCATAACTGTGTATCATAATATAACAATCAGAATTAATTCGTGTATCAGTGCAAGAAAATCACGGTGTTTTAATGATATGTTAGCGATTATCCCGGTTTGACGACATAACGTGCGACTAGTAATCGGAGGGTCACGAGTTCGAATCCCAGTCGCACGAAACATGCTCGCCTTTTCAGCCGTGGGGGCGTTTAATGTGACGGTCAATCCCACTATTCGTTGGTAAAATAGTAGCCCAAGAGTTGGCGGTGAGTGGTGATGACTAGCTGCCTTCCCTCTAGTCTTACACTGCTAAATTATGGACGGCTAGCGCAGATAACCCTCGAGTAGCTTTGTGCGAAATTCAAAATCAAACAAGCATGTTAGCAGCTTGGTAAGAGGTTGCACACTCCGCTGGTGCTGTCATCTACCAAAGCAAGTGAAAAGAAAATGGGGAAAAGAAACGTAAAGTTTATTTTTGCTGTCATTTTTTTCTACAGATGGCAGCAAAAGCGTAAATCCACAAGTAAGAGATTCCTATGGCGACATAATCCAATCACACAACAGACATTTGGCATGCGTATCTAAAAGTTCAAATCTAAATCGCCGAATTCCATTTAATTAATGAGCAAGCAGTGTGGTTAAGACTCAAAGCGCCATCTTTATTTTGATATCCAATTCGCACAACAACACAAAATTATTATATGTAATTTTTATTGTTTTTATCCACATTGTGAGAGTTTTCATCATTTTTGTCCTTAAAAGACAAAAGCTACGGTTCTAATATATTACTTTAATCTTCATAACGCTTTATTGTAAATAGAATTAATTGAGTTACATTCAAAAATTAAAATATTTAAGAGTTCTTTCGTTTCTCAATAGATGGCAATAAAGTTCGACTATAATTCATGCACACCATTCCAATGGTTCACACTACAATATCAATGCAATCGTGACAGATATTTGGGTTTGAGAACCCGGAAACAACCCGAGATACCTAACTCGTTTACTGAAGTACAATATTTTAATCTCTTTAAACATTTTTGAAAATTAAAATCACTCCGTATCAGCATTATCCTTTCAGAATTCTTATTTAATTTTCAATTAATAAAAAAATCCAATGCACAAGAATCACCTAGAAGTTGGTACGGGCGTGGCCATTTTTGTCTGAAAATATTTGAATCACATAATTTCACGTGCATCAAAATGCTTGATAAAACAAACAACGAAACATAACATTGTACCTCAACTCAAACGGTAGTTGATGACTCATAAACATAGCAAAGGGGTGTTATAGTAACTTTGCATTATTTCACGTATGTGTTATAAATCTGAACGTATTATTATCTCAGGGCCTAATTCCGCACACCACATTTTGTCAATGTAACTATATGATATATGTCCAGTATCCAGATAAGACTGTCCGAGTGGCTTTGTCCAGTATCCAGATAAGACTGTCCGAGTGGCTTTGTCCAGTATCCAGATAAGACTGCATCAGTAGTTCTGTCCAATATCCAGATAAAACTGTCCGAGTGGTTCTGTCCAGTATCCAGATAAAACTGTCCAAGTAGTTCTGTCCAGTATCCAGATAAGATTGTCCGAGTGGCTCTGTCCAGTATCCAGATAAAACTGTCCGAATGGCTCTGTCCAGTATCCAGATAAGACTTTCCGAGTAGCTTTGTTCAGTATCCAGATAAGACTACCTCAGTGGTTCTGTCCAGTATCCAGATAAAACTGTCCGAGTGGTTCTGTCCAGTATCCAGATAAGACTACCTCAGTGGTTCTGTCCAGTATCCAGATAAAACTGTCCAAGTAGTTCTGTCCAGTATCCAGATAAGATTGTCCGATATCCAGTTCCTTCAGACCCTCTTTCAGATTACCATTAACCACTTAATTCATCTGATAATATTCGGCGATATCTGTATTCCAGCTTTTTAAAAGAGTCTTAAATCAGTCTTAAGAGAAGAACACTTATCTTCATAAATCATTAGAGAAGTTTATCTGTGAATATGAGTTTTTATTAAGTGTGTACGAATATCACTATTTAGAAAGTTTTGTCTGCTTATAAGATTATTTCTGCTTAAATTTATATAATATGTCAGACTTTATAAGATTAATTTCTCTCACGCCAGTATTAAAATAAGTTTACATGTTTTTATGATCTTTAGGGAATTGTATTTTAAATAGTTAGGGTTTAAAATAAAATAATTTGTCAAACGTAAAAACGAGTTTGTAGGTTAACAAATATGGGAATTTACAATTGTTTGATGTATTAAGAAATAGTTGTTATTTCAAGTTCACACACTAAATTTTCTATTTAATTTTTGTTATTTTTTGTGGCCGGTAGATGACGCTAGTATACATGATTGACAAAAATTTTAAATCGATCTGTATATATAATTCAAAACTTAACCAAAAAAGGTCATTAACTCCAAACTCGTGTGTTTGACTTTTTTTTTTTGGCTTAAAAACATTTTTTTTTCAATAATGCAACTTTAATTGTTTATCTCCGAACTTCGCAAAAATCTACCTGCGTTATCCGTCCGCCCTTTATTTTGAAACATTAAACTATATGGAATATAGTTATATTAATTAATAAATATCGTCCATCACTCTGGGTTCTAAAATCAAACAATAATATCTGATCATTACTATTATAACTCAACCATGGTTCTGGGTTGCAGAGAGTATTTTTGAATTAAAATGAACCACAGACTTTCAGGTTCGTAGTCTGGCCACTAGGGTATATCCATCCTTCAATGATTTGGAATCCATCACGAAAATACAGAGCCATTTCTAGCATTATTGTATGGGATCCATCACAAGATGGAGGATTCAGCTGTTTTAGAAACTGGTCTATGTTCCTGGAGGTTGTTGTTTTTTTTGGTGGGGATGTTTTAATATTTAGTAAACACTACGCTAAAAGAGTATTTTTTTTATCTATTTACAAATCATCGATATTTTGGTATCAATTTAAAGCATCAAAAGTAATTGTTTTGTACAACAATATGTTAAGATTTTTCTGAATAATATACTTTAAAAAATTACTGTTTTAGAGAAATGTATTCATAATTTAACTAGGTGAAAGCTGGAAGCAAATCCAAAAATTACAAGTTACTTAAAACTAGTACCTACTAGTAGAACAATGGTATGTCTGCGGACTTATACAACTAGAATCCGGGTTTCGTAACTTTTGGTGAGCAGAGTACAGATAGCCCGTTAAGCTTAACAACAAGGTTAAAGCTAATGGTAATACAGGTTGGTTCTATATTAAAACTGGATTTCTGAGATGGCGAGCCGGGTTCGAATCTGTGGAACATCACGATATGCTTTGCCACATTAAGCTCTGAGTGAATAAAATGACATGGCAATTGGAAAGTGGTTTTCGGCTGGCAACCTTTGCTCTGGTCAGTAGTTGTATATTAATTGTTTTGCCATAAATACAGATTGGTGCTAACGACATACACCTTTGGGTTTACACTGAGAAAATCTCTAGTTAGCACTTATTGTCTAGAGAAATATCTGCCAGTGTAATTCTGTACACTGATCTTCTGGACTTAACCGGTCAATCCTTTAATTACTGATGAGTAAGTAAGCGTCTAACAAAGGTGTGTCCTGATTGGTGTTCGGCTTCATTTCTTGACTGAGAGTTCTCTGACAATGTTTAATTACTGACTCCTGCTAATACGTCGCACTTTATGATTATTGCTCTCTTCAGCAGGCCCATCGTTTTCCTTGGACGTGCATTTAGTCGAATCTCATATGAGCCCAGTGACTTCGGGGGTACTTCATATAAGCACAGTGACTTCGGAGGTACTTCATATGAGCGCAGTGACTTCGAGGGTGCTTCATATGAGCACAGTGACTTCGGGGGTACTTCTTACGAGCACAGTAGCTTCGGGGGTACTTCATATGATCACAGTAACTTTGGGGGTACTTCATATGAGTACAGTAACGTCGAGGGTACTTCATATGATCACAGTAACTTCGGGGGTACTTCATATGATCACAGTGGCTTCGGGGATACTTCATATGAGCGCAGTGACTTTGGAGGTACTTCATATGAGTACAGTAACTTCTGGGGTACTTCATATGAGCGCAGTGACTTCGGGGTACTTCATATGAGCACAGTAACTTCTGAGGTACTTCATATGAGCGCAGTGACTTCTGGGGTACTTCATATGAGCGCAGTGACTTCTGGGGCACTTCATATGAGCGCAGTGACTTCGGGGGTACTTCATATGATCACAGTGGCTTCGGGGGTACTTCATATGAGCGCAGTGACTTCAGAGGTACGACAGCTGGACAAATCACTACTGAGACCTCTTGTTGGACATTTCCTACTCTCTTTAGGACTTCATTTCAGTATGGTCTTAAACTTTTGACCAGCGTGTATTTAGGCTAATTTTATAGTGTTCTCACTTTCTCTATTAAATACTTAAAAATTTTATTTTTATTTTCTCTTTTCTTATTTTCATCTTTGTCTTGTAAATTATAATATTATTTTTATCACTCTTTAACACGTAAACCTAACAACTGTTACTTTACTGCTGAACTCTCTTGAGTATGTGTGTACGTCGTTGTAATATTACCAACGCAGTAATCACTGGTGTACTCGGCGAAGCTTCCCAATGGTAAGTCCGCAACGTTCTCGTTACCACGTGATTCGTTACAAACCGCAAATAATTGGGTAAATCTGCCTCTAAAGAAAATAATAAAAACACTTCACTTTTTCAAATTATAATCCGTTTTGTTAAGCGCAGCGGTGGAGAATGAACGTAATAGAGATGACTGTGGTTCTGAAAACTATTTGTTTGTTTTTAAATTTCGCGCAAAGCTACACGAGGGCTATCTGCGCTAACCGTCCCTAACTTAGCAGTGTAAGACTAGAGGGAAGGCACCACCACCCATTGTTATCTCTTGAGCTACTTTTTCATCAACGTATAATGGGATTGACCGTCACTTTATAACGCCCCCACTACTGAAAGGGCGAGCACGTTTGGTGCAACGGGAATTCGAACTCGTGACCGTCAGATTACGAGTCGAGAGTCTGAACCACCTGGCCATGCCGGGCCTAGAATTCCATTAACCCATACATCACAAACCAAGCTGTTTTGGTGGAAAGTTTCAAAGAATGGGGTTGTTGAGCCTAAAAGAGAAAATGGAAGTCATTTTTGTTTTATTTCTAACATTATATCTTTTTCAATATGAAAAGATGCCGGAACGAATCCACATAAATCACCTTGGTTACATACAAACACGGGAGGGCGGTACAACAAATGTAGCCTATTCTTTAGTTTGACAGAATCGTCATCACAATTTACGTGTTTGGAAAGAGATTAAACTAGTTGAATATTTACATTTAACGAAGAGCTTGATGACTGATACAGCCAATCGGATTTATAGCATAAAAATCCTGTTGACGTCCTATTTGTAGATAATCGGAAGATTACGTGCAGTCTCTTCTAGGCGTTTGACAAGAATTGCACGTGGGCGAATTCTGGCATAAAAACACGTGATGTGGTGAGAATGATTGTTCAGTAATCTCAAAGAACCAGGTAATAGTCACGAATTGTGCGCGTTCTTTGCTGTCACGAGGTCTCAAACGAATCTCCACCTGTGTACGTGACATCCAAGGGCAAATGAACTCTTAGCAAAAACAGATCTGGCAGGATAAATAACATTATAAGAGAATTTTATAATCTAAATGAAAAATATACATATTCTAGTCTGACGATAAATAATTAGACGCCTTGAAAACCTTTGTTAACTAAAAATATAGTTAATAATTCGAAAATATTTGTAGAATATAAATTTGAATCTAATTGTTTGTTTGATTTTGAATTTCGCACAAAGCTACACGAGAGCTATCTGCGCTAGCCGTCCGTAATTTAGCAGTGTAAGAGGGAAGGGTCATCACCTCCTAACGCCAACTTTTAGGCTACTCTTTTACCAACGAATAGTGGGATTGGCCGTAACATTATAACGCCTCCACTGCTGAATGTCTGGTGGGACGGGGATTTGAACCTGGAACCCTCAGATTACGAATCAAACGCTTAACCCATCTGGTCATGGCGGGGTTAAAGAGATCGAAGGCCATAGAAATTTCACGGAAATAATTGATTTCATGAACTCGGACTCTGGCCCCCCAGTGGCTCAGCGGTATGTCTGCGCTAAAATCCGGGTTTCGATATCCGTGGTGGGCAGAGCACAGATAGCCCATTGTGTAGCTTTGTGCTTAATTGAAAAACAACAACAAGAACTCGGACTCCAGTGGATAAATTGATACATAAACGATTAACGAAGTGAGTTTTGAACCAAAAATTGTACATTCGATAAACTTGCTTCGAATAAAAGAGTTCCGTAGAAAAACATAAAAATCTGATTTTAGCGTTTTAGTTCGTAGAGTTGCCGCTATACAAACAGGGGGCTGCTAGGGTTAATTGCTTATTTATCAAAATATCGACTAAAACTGGAAAAAGAACATTTTTACCAGTTTCTTCTAAGAAAATTATGTGTTCAATACCGTCTTTTCAAAATTGGAATTTTATTCTCAAATCGTATATTTTAAGGTTTTATGATAATTTTAGCGATCTTCGATTTCGCTTTATTTGTTTTGAATTTTGCGCGAAACTCCTCGAGGGCTATCTACGCTAGCTGTCCCTAATTTTGCAGCGTAAGACTAGAGGGAGGGCAGCTAGTCATCACCACCTACCACCAACTCTTGAGCTACTCTTTTAACAACGAATAGTGGGATCGATTGTCACATTATAACGCCCTATGGCTGAAAGGGCGAGCACGTTTAGTGCGATCGGGATTCGAACCCGCGACCCTCAGGTTACGAGTCGAGTGCCTTAACAACCTGGCCATATCGGGCACTCTCAGTATATAGAACGCTGATTGCCCATTGCGTAACTTTGCTGTAAAAGTTAACAGCAAAATATCATATTCTTTTATTAACTCTTTGAAAGAAGCATAGAAAAAATAAACTTTATGACCAAAATTATGTAAACACCCGATCATCAGATCCATATGCGCTTTTTCAACATCTCATTCAAAAACCACAGGCAGTAATATGGAGCTGGCCCTCCCTTTGCTGACATAACAGCCTCCACTCTTCTGGAAAGGCTTTTAACTAGATTTTAGAACATGGCTGTGGGGATTCACTCCTATTAAGCCACAAGAACATAAGTGAGGTCGAGCACTGATGTCGGTATTCCAATTCATCCCAAATGTGTTCGATGTGGATGAGTTCAGGGCTCTATGCAGGCCTGTCAGGTTCTTCCACTCTCTACAAGTCACGTCTTTACGGATCTCGCTTTGTGAAGGTTTGGCAATGTCACGTTGAAAAAAAGGGGGCTTTTCCGAAACTGTTGGAAGCGCACAATTCTCCAGAATGTCATCGTATGCCGTACCATTAAGATTTCCCTTCACTAGAACTAAGGAGCCTAAACCAAACCACGAAAAATAGCCCCAGACCATTATTCCTCTTCCACAAACCTTTATAGTTTGCACTAATCATCCGCCAAACCCAGATTCGTCCGTCAGACTTCCAGATAGTGAAGCGTGATTCATCGATCCAGAGAGCACGGTTCCACTGCTCCAGAGTCCAATGGCGGTGTGCTTTACACCACTCTAGCCGACGCTTGGCATCACGCATGGTGATCTTAGGCTTGTGTGAGGCTGCTCGGCCATGGAAACCAAAAGCCATTATATGAAGCTCCCAATGAACAGTTCTTGTGCTGACATTGATTACAGAGGCAGTTTAGAACTCGGTAGTGAGTGTTGCAACTGTGGACAGACGATTTTTACACGCTAAGCGCTTTAGTACTCGGCGGTCCCGTTCTCTGGGCTTGTGTGGCCTACCGCTTCGTGGCTGAGCTGTTGTTGCTCCTAGACTTTTCCACTTTACAATAACAGCATTTACACTTGACCGGGAAAACTCTCGCAGAGCAGAAGTTTGACGAACAGACATGTTGGAAAGGTGACATCATATGACAGTGCCACGTCAACATTCTATGTCAATGTTTGTCTGTGGAGATTTCATGGCTGTATGTTTGGTTTTATGCGCCTGTTAGCAATGAGTGTGGCTGAAATAGCCGAACCCACTAATTAGAAGGGGTCTCCACATACTTTTGGCCATGTAGTGTACATACCTTTGGTTTACTGTATTATTAACACGAACGATTCTTTAACTTAATGATATATTGTGCTGAAATCATCTGATAAAAAATTTGGTGTTCAATTGTCGTGTTTGTAGAAAACGTGAAACTGGTTTTGTGTTCTTGTAAAAACTTCCACGTGTTAGTGTACAGGTGCGAAATTTAACAAAATCCACTGAGTTTTATAACAAGTGACACTTATGTTTGTCAAGGTATTATGACTTGTACACTGTCAAGACGTAAGTAGACAAAAATATCTCAAACAAAATTCCCTTGTCAAAATGCACGGTGGCGTCATCTATAAAAAGTTGTTTTTTTAATTTCGAGGGCTATCTGCACTAGCCATCACTAATTTAGTAGTGTAAGACTAGATAGAAGGTAACTAGTCATCAACACCCACCGCCAACTCTTGGGCTATTCTTTTACTATTGACTGATGGGATCGATTGTCACATTATAACGCCCTTCCCCCACAGCTGAAAGGGCGAGCATGCTTGGTGTAAAGAGGATTCGAATTCGCGACCCTCAGATTACGAGTCGAACGCTTTAACCCACGTGGCCATGCCGAGTCTGTACATATATAAAAAAGACGATACGTTATATTTATTTTATTAGATGTTACAACTTTTAAAATATGTAGCCGAGAATGATTGTACCAGTGATCGAAACGTCGTACCTCTTCTGAAAACAAGGCTTAGGTACTATGAAAACTGTATCTTATAATAAAATACACTTACTGAGTCAAAACGAAACTACATATTATAAAGTTTAATGTCATATATTTTGGTAGAGGATCGATACATTTGCAGATATTAATTAAAGGGGTTAACTGACTTGAAAAGTCCTTAAGTTGTTGTTTTGAATGAAGCACAAAGCTACACAATGGGCTATCTGTACTCTGCCCACTACGGGCAGACATATCCTTGAGCCAATGGGGGCAAACCCTAAAGAAACTGTGACATATTCCCTTCTGCAATTTTTTTCCCACACGTTGTGACATTCTGCCTTAGATAATTTTAAGTAGATAAGTTTCCGTCTGTGACATTTTGTTTTATGGTTTTCTGACATGAAATTGTTTCCACAAACTAAGTAACGTTTTAAAATTTGAAAATTACGGTACAGTTATGCCAAAAAGGTTTGTACATTAAGTCATTGTAACTAAGCCTAATAGCTATTACTTACATTCCAACCCTTGTTCATCGACTTCCAGGCTTGAATACGTTACATAAAAAACAGCATGGAAGGGAAAATTGTGTTCAGAATATATTATTCAATCTGTTTATCTCATGTCCATTTGTGATATAAAAAATATATCCTTTTCAGATACATGAAATGTTTTACCTACTATATATCTTACAACTTTCTGGGTTTAATTTTTATCTTGTGTTTGTCACTTTCTTTACTCGAGACATATAATGAAAATAAATTGTCGCAATATTACTTTAATTCAGTCATTTTTGATTAAATATCTATATAGCTGTTACTAGATGGCAGCACCAACTAGTTTCGTGAGAATAGCCCAAGAAAATGTGAAGTTGCAATAGTTAAATTACTACCAGAGAACTTATGGTTTGCAACATTTTGTTTTATTTCTCAAACAAAAATCTATTATAATTAAGTATTTCAAAATAGTTTATTCGATGTTCTGTATTTTTATATTAGGCTTCAAATACTTAATAACATTTTACTATTTATAGACAAAGTTGAGATTTATTTATATTTTTATGTATGTAATTGCCGCTGAGTTTTTGTTTTCAACCTAAAGAAAAAGCTCGCAATAATTTTAAAAATGCATGGCTGCAAACTGGAGAGAAAGATGCAGTTCTTTAATAAATAAATAAATAAAATTAATTTTCTTTTATAATTAATTTACATCCAGGTGTCGTTGTGAACCAAACTTTACTATCCATAACGTGTCAAGATAACTGTGGTCATCTCTTTGAGGACGTACTTATTTGAAAGTAATTTTACTCTTTGTTTTCTCCTCCTGGTGGCTCAATAGTAAAGCTTGAAGAGAGCTAACACTAAAATTCCAGATTCTACCGTTGCCGTGGCAACAGCACAAACAACCTCATTCAAGGTTTTGCGCTTAATAACAAACAAACAAAGCATTTTTTTTCCGTTTAATGGATTTTTACAAACGTACATTTGTTTACTTATGTATTGTGACTGTAAAAACAAAAACCTGATATAAATATGAACACGAAAGTACGAAACATTTTCACCAAATTGTTGAATATTTACAAATATAAAATGTAATCTTATTTGATACTAAGTTAGCAAACTACTAATGCACAAATGGTCATGGAGATTCAGGAGTAATGTGCTACAAGGTATGTATACATATATCTTAGTTTTAAGTAATGCACTACGAGGTATATATATATATATATATATATCTTAGTTTTAAGTAATGCATTACGAGGTATATATATATATCTTAGTTTTAAGTAATGCACTACGAGGTATATATATATATATATCTTACTTTTAAGTAATGCTATACAAAGTAGAAATATATCTTAGTTTTAAGTAATGCTCTACAATGTATATATATATATATTAATTTTAAGTAATGCACTACGAGGTATATATATATATCTTACTTTTAAGTAATGCTGTACAAGGTATATATATATATCTTAGTTTTAAGTAATGCTCTACAATGTATATATATATATATTAATTTTAAGTAATGCTATACAAGGTATATATATATATATATATCTTAGTTTTAAGTAATGCACTACGAGGTATATATATATATCTTAGTTTTAAGTAATGCACTACGAGGTATATATATATATTTTAGTTTTAAGTAATGCACTACGAGGTATATATATATATATATATATATCTTAGTTTTAAGTAATGCACTACGAGGTATATATATATATATCTTAGTTTTAAATAATGCACTACGAGGTATATATATATATCTTAGTTTTAAGTAATGCACTACGAGGTATATATATATATCTTAGTTTTAAATAATGCACTACGAGGTATATATATATCTCTTAGTTTTAAGTAATGCACTACGAGGTATATATATATATCTTAGTTTTATTTCACCCTTTCTGTGGTCCGCTCAACTTTTCGGTCGTACTAATTAGTATTCACTGTAAAACTTATTATTAAATCACTCAGATGTCGTTCTTCAAAGTGTCCATGACAACACAGATAACACCGATCAAAACTGGGTGATAAAGGGTTAAAACATGTGTTCAAACGTACTAGTTTCGAACAGAATCTTTAAACACCAGCACTTTGAGGTCGTTATAAACTGTAATCCTATCGTTATAGTTTGATGTCGTATTTCTTTGTGTCAAATTTACCATATATCTGTTCTCCTTTTGGACTGTTCCATAACATTTTTGTGTTGTCATTTTTTCATATGATTTTTTACCTTGTCATTTTCCTATAATATTTTCACTTATATCATTGAAACCACTATTATATATTTTCTTTAGTTTCATTTTTATCACTTCTAACACTTTTATTTATGAAGTTTTCTTTACGACGCGATTTCTTTATATTTTTCATATGACATTTCTACTTTGTCACGTTTCTTTTACGACATTTATATATATATATATATATATAACACTCGTATTTTCCCTTCTCAAAGTCATAAGCTTTTACGTATTTACTGTGTATCTTATAATATTTTTACTTATTTCGCTCTAATTTTACGATATTTTCTTCCTCCCTCCGACTTCTGGTGGCTCAGCGGTAAGACTTAAACCGCTAAAAATCAGGTTTTGATACCCGATAGTCTATTGTGTGGCTTTACGCGTAACAACAAACAAACAAAAACATGTTTGTTAACACAGTTAGGTTGTTGTGCCCCATCCAGTACAGCGGTAGGTCTATGGACTTACAACACTAAAATCAGGGGTTCGATTCCTCTCGGTGGAATAAGCAAATAGCACAGGGTAGATTTTATATGAAAAAGTACATTTCATATTCATAAAAGGTGAATAGAGATATGTAGTCAAGCGAGCATATGTTTTTGTGGTTAAAAGTCGGCGGATGGATGTGTCAAAAGACTTGTGCGAAACATTTAAATTGAAACGTGTAACTCGCTTGTTGAACATGTCGCTTTATTTAAGATGACTGTCACACACGAGCATGTTTCATAAATGCTTGTCAACGATTACAAAATGCTTACTACAAAAGTATAACAAAGCTGTCAGATAGCTTTCAAATCCTGACACAAAAAGAAAAAAAAAATGAAATGCCGAATACAAGGAATTGTTTGTTTTCGAATTTCGCGAGAAACTACACGAGGGCTATCTGCGCTAGTTGTCCCTAATTTAGCAGTGTAAGACTAGAGGGAAGGCAGTCACTCATCACCACCCACCGTGAACTCTTTTACCAACGAATAGTAGGATTGACCGTCACAGTATAACCTTCCCACGGCTGAAAGGGCGAGCATGTTTGGTGCGACGGGGATGAGAACCCGCGACCCTCGTCTTACAACTCGAACGCCTTAACCCACCTGGCCATGCCGGGCCCCACTGCTAGTGAGAAACACATTTAAAGACAAAAATTGCATAAGCGAGGCACGCAAAACATGGGAAATGTTCCCTAAACACGAGTTTCTGGAATCAAAAATGTTAAAAAAAAACAGATAAATTAAATAAAATACAAATATATTTCAGTTTAACAGGAATAAAAAATAAGATTGACAAAAATATTCAAAAGTAGTTTCATAGAACTTAATGGCTGAACAACATCGGTATTCCAAGTTTTAATACTATTTTATTCCCAACATAAAATAGTTCATACATTACATATATTCATTTCAAACCTTTGAAATGTTTACACTTTCATTCCGATGAGTTACAAAACCATATCTTACCTAATAAGAATGCTCCCTCTCTTAAGATTGTCCATGTAACTCGGCAGCGACATCTTTCATAATTTCTACTTACTCGTTGAAGTTTATTTACTCATTAGCGACCTCTTTCGGAATATGAGAGTAACAGTAGTTACGTGCAAAACAATTTACCTTATCATAATAATAAAAAAGGGTGACTAAAGTCTAGCTAATCAATACTGTTGTGACATTAATATAACCGAATATCACTTATACAAATTGAGTTTTATGGACGTATTACATACTGGTTTTACTTGTTTAAAAGTACGAAAAGGAAGAGATGTGTAAGACCACCACATACGGAGGTTAATTTGTCTGCGGTTTTCTTTGTCTTAATTTTGCACTGGTGGACTAGAGCATAAGCAACTACTGAACAAAAGCAACACAAAATTATTTTTTTTATCGTGATATTAGACTATCAGGATTTTCTATGCTTTTTATTATGAGTTCTTACTTGCAATTTTCAACTTTGTATAGCGCTAACATTCAGGGTTTGATCCCTGTAATATACAAATCGAAGAAAGTAGTGTCTTAGCACAACTACAGAGCTCCGAGAACCCTTAGGGTCGTGGATTCGAATACCTGTCACATCAAACATGCTTGCCCCTTCAGCCGTGGGGGCGTTATAATGTGACGGTCAATCCCACTATTCGTTGGTAAAATAGTTTCCCAAGAGTTGGCGGTGGGTGGTGATGACTAGCTGCCGTCCCTCTAGTCTTACACTACTAAAATAGAGACGGCTAGCGCAGATAGCCCTCGTGTAGCTTTGAACGAAACCCCAAACCAACTAAACCAATAACCCTTAAGGTTTTGTAACCATAGTCCGAAAGTTCATTGTTCCCGAGGTTCTGATATGAATTTGTAAAAGTAATTTTCGCCTCTGTTGCTACAACGGGACGTGAACTAAGAACCTCAGATTAACAGTCCGTCACACTAACTCTAGAAAGAGATCTGAGCATTTTCATCCTGTTTCTGTATCATTCCTAACTGTGGGTATCGACACCTCCACTCCTCGAATCGGACCATCGTCGGGGTCATCAGCATCCGCAAATAGTGTTGGGGGTGAAGCAAGAGAGCCACGTGTACCACTGGAAAATGAGAAAGATAATATATAATAATTTTATATTTATTTATTCAACATATATATATGTATATGATTTTTTTTTATTCAATTCACAATTTCTCACGACTTCTACGGACGCCCATGTGGGGCGTTGAGAAGAGGGCCACTTTCACGAAGGTCAAGATTTGACTTTTCAACTGCAAAAAAAAAAAAAAAAAAAATAAATAAAAAGTGTATAAACATTTGAACATATTTCAACAGAACGATTTGTCCTTTGACAAGAGGCCCGGCATGGCCAAGCGTGTTAAGGTGTGCGACTCGTAATCTAAGGATCGCGGGTTCGCATCCCCGTCGCGCCAAACATGCTCGCCCTTTCAGCGGTGGGGGAGTTATAATGTGACCGTCACTTCCACTATGAGTAGCCCAAGATTTGGCGGTGGGTGGTGATGACTAGCTGCCTTCCCTCTAGTCTTACACTGTTAAACTAGGGACGGCTAGCACAGATAGCCCTCGAGTAGCTTTGTGGAAAATTCCAAATAAACCTTTAACAAGAAATAAAAGCCGACAGAGGTAATCCTTTCTTGTACTAACTTTCCCATAGAAATCGCCCGAAAATTTATCAGTCCTCATAATTTGACTTTTAACATTTATGTGTTATCGTAAGACAATATTGAGAGCAACATGAATCATGTAAACTTGGAGAAGAAGCGTATAATCCCCTCCCGTTTTTCTTTTGCAGATACATTAAACTACTTACTGACCAATGAAAATATTGACCTTTTGGACTACAGAGCCATATCAAGGTGTAGTGAACTTGTTTTTATAACAAATATTATAATCCGTATTTTGAAGTTTCAAACTTAGCAAAATAAAGTGGATTTACAGCTATTTTAATTGTAATAACTGACACTAAAACAATTTACTGAGAATGTTAGAAAACATTGATGGAAATCAAAACTTCATAGGAACACGTGAAGCCTGTGATACTGTCAACACTCCTAGAACCTTGATTGTTATTGGTCATTGACACTTCATAAAGTTGGTATCCGTACACAGCTGTACCTGATTTTGGATTGACAGATTAGAGGGAAGGTAACTAGTGAAGAGCACCCGCCACCAGTCGTTGTCTGATATACTAGTGAGGTTCAGCAGTGACATTCCTATAGTCAGCACTCCCAGTTCAATGACATTCCTATAGTCAGGACTCTTTGTTCAATGACATTCCTATAGTCAGCACTCTTATTTCAATGACATTCCTATAGTCAGCACTCTTTGTTCAATGACATTCCTACAGTCAGGACTCTTTGTTCAATGACATTCCTACAGTCAGGACTCTTTGTTCAATGACATTCCTATAGTCAGCACTCTTATTTCAATGACATTCCTATAGTCAGGACTCTTTGTTCAATGACATTCCTATAGTCAGCACTCTTTGTTCAATGACATTCCTATAGTCAGCACTCTTATTTCAATGACATTCCTATAGTCAGCACTCTTTGTTCAATGACATTCCTATAGTCAGGACTCTTTGTTCAATGACATTCCTATAGTCAGCACTCTTATTTCAATGACATTCCTATAGTCAGCACTCTTTGTTCAATGACATTCCTATAGTCAGGACTCTTTGTTCAATGACATTCCTATAGTCAGTACTCTTTGTTCAATGACATTCCTATAGTCAGCACTCTTTGTTCAATGACATTCCTATAGTCAGCACTCTTTGTTCAATGACATTCCTACAGTCAGGACTCTTTGTTCAATGACATTCCTATAGTCAGCACTCTTATTTCAATGACATTCCTATAGTCAGCACTCTTTGTTCAATGACATTCCTATAGTCAGGACTCTTTGTTCAATGACATTCCTATAGTCAGGACTCTTTGTTCAATGACATTCCTATAGTCAGCACTCTTATTTCAATGACATTCCTATAGTCAGCACTCTTTGTTCAATGACATTCCTATAGTCAGGACTCTTTGTTCAATGACATTCCTATAGTCAGCACTCTTATTTCAATGACATTCCTATAGTCAGCACTCTTTGTTCAATGACATTCCTATAGTCAGGACTCTTTGTTCAATGACATTCCTATAGTCAGCACTCTTTGTTCATCTTGTTCAATGACATTCCTATAGTCAGCATCTTTGTTCAATGACATTCCTATAGTCAGCACTCTTATTTCAATGACATTCCTATAGTCAGCACTCTTTGTTCAATGACATTCCTATAGTCAGGACTCTTTGTTCAATGACATTCCTATAGTCAGTACTCTTAGTTCAATGACATTCCTACAGTCAGGACTCTTTGTTCAATGACATTCCTATAGTCAGCACTCTTTGTTCAATGACATTCCTATAGTCAGGACTCTTTGTTCAATGACATTCCTATAGTCAGCACTCTTATTTCAATGACATTCCTATAGTCAGCACTCTTTGTTCAATGACATTCCTATAGTCAGTACTCTTAGTTCAATGACATTCCTATAGTCAGCACTCTTATTTCAATGACATTCCTATAGTCAGGACTCTTTGTTCAATGACATTCCTATAGTCAGCACTCTTTGTTCAATGACATTCCTATAGTCAGGACTCTTTGTTCAATGACATTCCTATAGTCAGCACTCTTATTTCAATGACATTCCTATAGTCAGCACTCTTTGTTCAATGACATTCCTATAGTCAGTACTCTTAGTTCAATGACATTCCTATAGTCAGCACTCTTATTTCAATGACATTCCTATGGTCAGCACTCTTTGTTCAATGACATTCCTACAGTCAGGACTCTTTGTTCAATGACATTCCTATAGTCAGCACTCTTATTTCAATGACATTCCTATAGTCAGCACTCTTTGTTCAATGACATTCCTATAGTCAGCACTCTTATTTCAATGACATTCCTATAGTCAGCACTCTTTGTTCAATGACATTCCTATAGTCAGGACTCTTTGTTCAATGACATTCCTATAGTCAGCACTCTTATTTCAATGACATTCCTATAGTCAGGACTCTTTGTTCAATGACATTCCTATAGTCAGTACTCTTAGTTCAATGACATTCCTATAGTCAGTACTCTTAGTTCAATGACATTCCTATAGTCAGCACTCTTATTTCAATGACATTCCTATGGTCAGCACTCTTTGTTCAATGACATTCCTACAGTCAGGACTCTTTGTTCAATGACATTCCTATAGTCAGCACTCTTATTTCAATGACATTCCTATAGTCAGCACTCTTTGTTCAATGACATTCCTATAGTCAGCACTCTTATTTCAATGACATTCCTATAGTCAGCACTCTTTGTTCAATGACATTCCTATAGTCAGGACTCTTTGTTCAATGACATTCCTATAGTCAGCACTCTTATTTCAATGACATTCCTATAGTCAGGACTCTTTGTTCAATGACATTCCTATAGTCAGTACTCTTAGTTCAATGACATTCCTATAGTCAGTACTCTTTGTTCAATGACATTCCTATAGTCAGCACTCTTATTTCAATGACATTCCTATAGTCAGCACTCTTATTTCAATGACATTCCTATAGTCAGCACTCTTTGTTCAATGACATTCCTATAGTCAGCACTCTTTGTTCAA
The DNA here is from genome assembly GCA_011833715.1 of Carcinoscorpius rotundicauda. Taxonomy (NCBI): domain Eukaryota; kingdom Metazoa; phylum Arthropoda; class Merostomata; order Xiphosura; family Limulidae; genus Carcinoscorpius; species Carcinoscorpius rotundicauda. Next base: position 88,393,849 of record CM022398.1, read on the forward strand.
TGACATTCCTATAGTCAGTACTCTTATTTCAATGACATTCCTATAGTCAGGACTCTTTGTTCAATGACATTCCTATAGTCAGGACTCTTTGTTCAATGACATTCCTATAGTCAGCACTCTTATTTCAATGACATTCCTATAGTCAGCACTCTTTGTTCAATGACATTCCTATAGTCAGGACTCTTTGTTCAATGACATTTCTATAGTCAGCACTCTTATTTCAATGACATTCCTATAGTCAGCACTCTTTGTTCAATGACATTCCTATAGTCAGTACTCTTAGTTCAATGACATTCCTATAGTCAGGACTCTTTGTTCAATGACATTCCTATAGTCAGTACTCTTAGTTCAATGACATTCCTATAGTCAGCACTCCTAGTTCTTTGATTATTATTGGTCATTGACACTTCGTAGTGTTAATAACAAAAACTATTTCTGTTTAGGCCTAACTATCAATGAAATTCGTGGGTTAAACCATGTTGTTCCAAGTTTACTTGTTGTTGTTGTTTTAATTAAGTGAAGTCGATTTGATTAAAAAATTCATTTGGGAAAAAAGTTTTAGTCTTAAGACTCCTGATAATGAAATTTAAAAATGACTTTTTAACATGTCAACTAATTAGTTTGTACTTAAAACTTGCAGGTAATTCCATTCAGTGACACGTTATATTTTCTTTACCTTCACTGACAAACACTTATGATAAAATAAATCTAAGATTTCCATAATTTAACCATCCGAAAACAGTAGGTAAGCTAGGTCTGGTGTTAACAACGTCCACGGTTTTAAGTTTTTGCAGAAATTCTGAAAAAAAACAAAACATAAACTTTGTGGAGTGCGAAGTTTGTCATGTGTACATCTCCAGGTAACGTGATTAACTCCTGAGCTGATTTAAACATTATCACGCTATGTTGTGTGGATTAATGGTTCGGGTGTCTGTACGGTGAATTCGAGGATTCCCAGTTTGCAACTCGTTGTCGAAAACAAACCAAAGTCTCCCCACTATGGGAGCAACGGGATAGTCTCACCAGTTAATCATACAAGAGTAGTTCAAGGATTGGCGGCGGGTGCTGTTGCCTAATTACCTTCCCTCCAATCTGCCAGTCCAATCCAACATTAAGTACAGCTGTGTACGGACAGTAAATCTGAAGTCTAGTGCGAAATTATTTAACATGCGTTTTTGTGTTCCATCGTAACGATAAGGTATCGCTTTCAAAAACAAAAGAAACAAACAGCCATTAATCTCAACATAAACTTGTTACATATGCCGCTCTGATATTAAAGAAAAAGTGCGCGGAATACTATGTAAAAATGATCACTGCTTGAAGACCGTTTGTACAGAATGACGAGTTTACACCCCAACACATCTTTGTGGGTTAAAAAAATAAAATATAGATAAGAGAGCGCTAAAACCACTGGACCTGATAAAACCCCGTTACTAGAGGTCACACAGGGGAGGAGGATAATCCAAGGTACAGTTTTGAAATGAACCGCCCCCTGCAAAACATTATATTTTCTCCCTCCTTCGCTGGCGAAAAGGAATGCGTTGACAAGCAAAAGATCCGTTCCCACGGTTTGAAGTCTCGCTTCTCGCGCACACCTGTCGCGAGTGTCGTGGCTCGGGAAAATTTTCCCACGTGTGGTGTGTGCAAGCAGCTTGTTGCTCATGCAGCTGCTCAAAAAGTACCAGTGGCATTCAGCAGACGGCGCTGCCACGTCACGTCGCCTTGTTATGCGAAGTTTCCTGTCACGGACGTAATTTGGAATCAATTTGAGGAATACGTTATGCGTAAAATACGCAGTTTTAATTACAAAGTCAAGTTTAAAAGGACACTAGCGACAGAAATGTCAAGGAGTTGATAAAAACAGTTGGTGTGAAAACAAGTTAAACAGTATGTCACAGGAGTTGTTTTTTATTTTGTTATGAACGGAATGTGGTTCGCGAGAGTTTGTTTTGAATTTCGCGCAAAGCGACATGATAGCTATCTGCGTTATCCATCTCTAATTCAGCAGTGTAAGACTAGATGGAAGGCAGCTAGTCATCACCACCCGCCGCTAACTCTTGGGCTGCTCGTTTACCAAAGAATTGTGGGAATTATCGTAACTTTATAACTCCCCCACGACTGAAAGGGCGGGTATTTTTGGTGTGAGAGGGATTCGAACTCGCGACCCTAGAATTACTAGTGTAGCGCCTTAACCACCTGGCCGTGGCTTCTGGTGTGTTTGTTTGTAGTTAGCACAAAATTATACAATGTCTTTAATTTAACTTTAAAATACTGCTTTTATGACTATTTTACAATACAATAACAAGTTACGTTTGCAAATTCTGCATCTATTTCATTACCTAATGTGGAAGCCAGTGATGTAGGGATTTTTTTTTTCTTCAAGTAAAGTCGAGACTGTTTAGTTTTCTATGTGGTCACTGGGAGGATTATGACACACGTTCACTTCCAGCGGTGTCTTCTTTCATTCCTTTTTCAAACTCAGTTGAGAGTCCAACATGGCTGTTTATTTATCGATACATTTCTTATAGAATAGTGTACGTATGTTTTAACATTATAGGATCCATTCTAAGGCATTGTAAGTTTGGTATCGAATAATAAAATAGGAAGTCAAAGATCGTGAAGACAATTCTGCTCTGAAGACTTGTATGTGTACTGATGTATTCTTTCAAACTTTCACCTCATGTTTAATATATATAGATTGATTACCTAAATCCACGGATTTTATAGTGTATAAAATACTGAGTATTCTATGTTTTAGAGTTATACAGAGCGCCGGCATGGCCAGGTGGTTAAGGCACTCGATTCTTAATCCAAGCTAGTCATCACCACCCACCGTCAATTCTTGGGCTACTCTTTTACCAACGAATAGTGGGATTGACCGTGACATTATAATGCTCCCGCGGCTGTAAGAGCGAGCATGTTTGATGCGATGGTGATTCGAGTCCGCGACCCTCAGATTACGAGTCGAACGCCTTAACCCACCAGGCCATGCCGGGGCCTGAAATAAGTAGTCCAAGATCGTGAAGACCATGTAGCTTTGTCAAATTATGATGAAAAGAAACTGATGGAACTAGATAGGTGCTAGGCCTGTTGAAGAAAGATGATAAACGAAAATAAGAAATCCCAGCTTTGGCCATTCGCCGTTTTTCGACCTTAGGACGCTCTGAATAGCTGAAAAGCGGCATATTCTGTGGAAACAGTGCGGCTATGCTAGTTCTTCATATCAAGCTTCTGATGAACTGTAGTGACGAAAATCTAAATGACTTTTGTATTGTATTAATAGTATTCATGCCATTCCTATATATAAAATACTAGCGCACACTCTCTTATAAGTTTGGACCAAGTAAAGTCCAATATAGACATGTTATTACACATTTAGACCAACTAAAGACCAAACAAGTACAGACAACAACAAACAAACAAAAGAGACGTATCCTTCGTTTCTTAACAATCCCATTCGTAGTATGTTGATTTATCGCCACTCATCCTGTGTTGTAAGGCTTATTCTAAACTGAAATATTATATATAATTCGTAAGTACCATGCAGCAAAGATGAGTCTACGTGATAAAATAATTCATAACAATTATTGGCTATTCTATAATAAAGTATTGTTTCCTTCTATAGGTTGGTACAAAGGATGGTAGTACCAACATGAGGATTATATATTTTTTTCGAATAAAGCTACATCAGGCTATCTGTTGAATTCAACACGGGGAATCGAACCATGGATCTTAACGTAATAAGCTCGTTCCTTTTTTATTATTATTATTTCCCGCAAAACTACTGGAGAGTTACATGCGCTGTCCTTTATTAATTATAAAGTAATAGACTAGAGGGAAAAGATCCAGTCATCATCACCCACCGCCAACTCTTGGATTACTCTTTCACTAACGAATAGTCGGACTAACCGTGACATTATAACACCCACACGAATGAAAAGGCGAGCATGTTTGGTGAGACGAGGAGTCAAACTCGCGAACCTGAGATTGCGAGTCAAGTGTCCTCTAACCACCTGGCAATACCGGAGAATGGTAAATGTAAACACATTGTAAATAGATGTAACCTCTTTTATTAAACGTTAATAGGAAGAGGATAATCACATTTGTAATAAAAAAAAAAGAAACTTTTCATCATAAACACTAAATTTTCTTTCTTTAGGCCTGAAACACTAATAACGTTTAACAGAAATTTCATTGACTTATAACAAATGATGACTCACTTACTGATAAACTTAAGACGGACTAAGTCATTTTTTGGATTTATAACTGTTAGATCATTAACTCACTCAATTCTTTACTAACTCTTAGTAACCGAATTAACTACTACTCGTATTTATAACTTATGTGCCCATGACGAAATATCGCCAAAGCAAACTAAAGTCTTGGTGTCGTTGTGAACTTTATAGGTTTTCCACAGCAACGTTTATAAACTTACTTCATCTTAATGGGTCCGGCGTGTTAAGGCGTGTGACTCGTAATCTGAGGGTCGCGAGTTCGCATCCCCGTCGCGCCAAACATGCTCGCCCTTTCAGCTTTGGTGGCGTGATAATGTAACGGTCAATCCCACTATTCGTTGGTAAAAGAGTAGCCCAAGAGTTGGCGGTGGGTGGTGATGACTAGTTGCCTTCCCTCTAGCCTTACTCAACTAAATTAGGGACGGCTAGCGCAGATAGCCCTCGAGTAGCTTTGTGCGAAATTCAAAAAAACAAGCAAACAAAACAATCTTCTTAATGTCATGCGCCATCTAGCAAAACAACATCTAAATCAAAATGTTGAAATTATATAATTATAGTTAAATGGTGGCTAAGAAAGCATTTACAGGACATATAAAGAATATATAGAGATCGAAAATTTCTCAATAACAAAAGTTTTAAAAAATAATGGTAGGAAGAAAAAGTTTAACACACTTTTGTGAATTTTCATTTACACGTTTGTATTGTCCGCTAGAGGGGAGCTGATGTGTGACGCTCAGACATCTGTTGAAAGTCCAGATTTGATGTATCGTCTCGAATTTTCTAGAGATTGTTGGGAATTTTTTCTAATAACATAACAACATAAAAATGAGTTGATTAAGTGTTTTAGTGCTATACTAAATCATTTTAAAACAACAGACCGACAAAAGTAAAGGTTTAAAGGTAAGATTTGAGTGAATTATTTATTTTTATTTAACTTTCTTCGAATGTTTCTACCACTCAAGTGAACATCTTTTGGTTGTTAATGGCGATGCGAGTGGTCGAAACGTTGTAACAAAGTTAAATAATTTAAATAATCCAATCAAAAGTTGTGCTTCTGGAGTTTTATTTAAAATTCCCAGCGGATTTACTGACCTCACAACAACTGACAGACGTGTTTAAACAACTTAAGTAAATTAATTATTTTATTTGTTTTTATTGTTACATTTCTACTTATTTTCATGACACGATTAATTAAATTAGGGTTAAGAAGCGGTATTTATACCGAGTACTCTGTACTTATTTCTCTGAAAAAAAGAAATTAATTGATTCAGTGATACACAATGATATGTCCAGAGCAAAGAAGCCGAACCCCAAATTTTAACTTCACAAATATTCATGTTTTGGATAAACCAACCACTGATAGACCGATTAAGTTTCACTTATAAGTAAACCAATTTAGTTAAAGTTATTAGGCCTAGCTAACTCTCTTGTTTTGTTTTGTTTCTTTCGTGTTTACCAAGACTGACGTGAAAGATTTACGAGAGATCATAAAATCACTAAAATTACAAATGATCGAATTACTTTGCCCATGAATTCTTCCTATCTCTGTTGTCTGGGATTAGTCTAAGTTTCAAAGGTTAATTTTCAGACTCGTATTTCTGCTTGTCGTTAATCGAGTTTGGTAGATTAATATATACAATCTTAAAGGTTAGAATTGTGTTTCCAAAATCTTGTCTTCCTGTATAGATAAAAGTGCTTAGTAAATTTGTAGTAAAAAAATTGCAGACGTCTAGAAAGACGTAACTTGTAATTTAAGGTTCTATCAATTTTTTAGTAATATTATGTTTAGTTTTCCTGATTCCAAAAGTCGTTCTTTACATAGGTTTCTCAAGTTTAAAATTACACCTTGCGCAAAAATCCAACTTCATTAATTTGCAAATATTTTATTGTTAAACATTAATCAATGAATTCCTTCTGGTAATATAAAATATATATATATTCACACAAATCTTACAAATACAACGTTTCGGTATTTGAATTAGTTTACGTTTATGGTCGGCAATAGATGGCGCTAATCATAAAGTGGTGCGGGATTTATTTAGCAGGAATAATAAGAAAGTAAAGACCAATCAGAATCCACCTTATACTTTACCTTTAACTATTTTATTTTTTAAAAAAAGAACTTTAAATATTAATGAATCTTTAACGTGTAAGCACGAGAACGATTTACAAGTTTAAGGTCAGAGAAAATAACCTATGTGGAATATAATAACGAAAGAACCAATCAAATCAGATGTGATTTTACGACAACTGGTTAAAAGAAGTTAATAATTACAATCACCCCGATTACAGAAATAAATAAATAAAACAATGAAACGCATTCTGAGTATAGGTTATTCCAATAACCTATGGGGATTAATTTTAGATGTACGAGTGTTTTTTTCTTGTTTTGTTTCAGAGGAGGATATTTCTAATCACTTATTTTCATTGTGATTATATGACGTCAGATTTCTCTTTTTTAATATCTCTCAGAGACCTGACTAGATACTTTATAATTACACATAGAGTAAAGTTTTAATTCGTCGCTTAAACACCACTTCTACGTACAATATGGATAATAAAAAAAACAAACTGTAAGACCCCACGTAGTAGATTCTTCATCAAGCGATGTTGTATTTTTCTTTTTTTATGTAGTACTTTCCAATTTCGTGTTTACCCCAATGCACTCAAATTGTTACTCCCCGTGGCTTAGCAGTAAAACTGTGGATTTATAAGGCTAACATCTAGGTTTGATACCAGCGGTGGCCAGAGCAGTATTGAGCTTACCGGTGAATAAAATAAACAAAAAGTTAATTATCAGTATTTTGATACACGTTCATTCATTTAATGTGTTTCTATAATTTACTGGTATTTAATTTCATTTTCATCTCTTTTCATAATTTTACGAACTAAAATTACTTTACTATGGCAATTAAAAGATCCTTCAGACTACATAAAGTGAAGCCATTACAACTTGATGTCAGGATTTTTTTTTTTAAATAATTTGGTTAAATCTGTCATGATATTAAATGAATTGTCATCACACAAAATGTTGGCCGAACAAGACTAGTTACAAATACGTCAGTTCACACCGCGTGGTTTGTGTACGTGTTAATTTACCCAGATAGAACCAAGATAAATTCTACAGAACCTGTACGCCTCGTGCTAATCTCCCGTTGACCAGTTAAGTTTTGCTTTGGTTTGAAATTCGCGCAACACTACACGAGGGCTATCTGCGCTAGCCGCTCCTAATTTTGCAGTGTAGCACTAGAGAGACGGCAGCTAGCTAGTCATCACCACCCACTGCCACCTCTTTTACCAACGAAGAAAAGGATTAACCGTCACATTATAATGCCCCCATGGCTGAAAGAAAGGACGAACATATTTGGTGTATCTGGGATTCGAACCCGCAATCCTCAGGTTACGAGTCGAGTGCCTTAACCATTTGGCCATTAGTTAAGAAAGCAGGTGATCTGATCATTAGAAGACGATCACATTTCTTTATTAGCATCATCGGAATGAAGATTTATAACATCAAATAAGCATCCCATCCTTAAAAATATAACTTTTTATAAACATAAACCAACTAAAAACTGCATTGTTCATCTAATAAAATGGTAGATAATTTTTATAGGACAAAATATAAGGTTTATAAACCTAAACCAACCGAAAAGGGGATTCCTCATCTTATAAAATGGTAGATTCTTTTATAAAACAAAATATAACATTTATAAACCTAAACCAACTAAAAAAAGAACACATCCAACAAAACGCCCCCCAGTGGCTCAGCGGTATGTCGGCGGACTTACACGCTAAAATCCGGGTTTCGATACCCGTGGTGGGCAGTGCACAGATAGCTCATTGTGTAGCTTTGTACTTAATTCAAGACGACAACAACAACAAATCCAATAAAATGATTGGTTTTTATATAAAACAAAAAATAACAAATACATTATGAAAAAAATATATAATTTATTTACATGAGATTTTGCTTTACATTGATCGTGACGCATTATCACAGAAAGCATTATTTAACCCTTTTAGCACAACATGTCCAGTATCGTGGAAAAGGCCGCTTAAAACGTTGTCAGTTCGATAAAACAAGTTATTAGCATGCACCTTGCACAACAAAATATATTTTCCACCTTGTTTATATTGGCTCTTACGTTTAAGTATTACTTATATTTATAACAACATTACTGATAAATTTATTATGCAGTGTGAAACTAAAACTACTTCATAAATAACTTCACGAAGCCTTTTTTTATATACTCTCTTTGTTACAAATTCCCAGTGCAACACGAAACGTCTACTCAGTTATTGTTTTGTTTCGGATATCCGTGCCAAAATATAATGCACAAAGAATAGTTGTCCCTAATTTAGAAACGATAAAGTAAATTGAAGATAGCTAATTAACAGCACTGGCTGTCTGTCAACTTTTGGGCTATTCGAATCAAACAGAGATTTGGTAGTCACTCTTATAACTCACCCATGGCTTCTAGTTGAGAAGCGCGATTTTGCAACAACGGGGCGTGTACCACGTGCTCTCGAACTGTCACGTTAACATGAGCCCGCGTCCAGTCCTATACAGTTAATTACGTACTGATAATTAAACTAACATTTAAGATAAACACGTATTTTTACACCTCTAGATTGACAACAATAAGTGGAGTAGAAACAAAGGGATCTTGCCCGTAATAACGTTTTTGGTAAGTCAACATATATTTCACTCTCTTCCCCGAAAATGTTTCTTTCAGAATGAGGGAAGAGCTAATTTCGTGGCGTCCCCACAATTGTATGAAAATGTATACTCTCTGTAATGGGGAAATCTCTCTTCTATGATTTCCGGCCTACACGTATTCAGTTGTTAAAGACCACTTTCTCTCCCCATGTTAAAACATTTCCTACCTATCTAAGCTTAAGTATCTTATAGTTTTAATTTATTTTGTCCAAGAACCTTCTTCTGCACACTGCAAAACACTTTACCAATATTATAATTGGTTTACAAACACAGTTTTCTTATTTTTATGTTTTGTCAACAATAAACACAAAGGTCCTATTAACGAAGCGATTTACTCTTGTCAAATGGTTTTTGTTTTTATCTAGTATATAACATTTATTGCATTTATAATTTTATAACAACTACACCGTTGTTAAAGAGATTTTATGATCGCTTAATATAAAAACAAAATACATATATTTTTTTTTAAGTTTCTAAACTTCTACGCGGTTTAATGAAGCGAAATAAACCATTAAAAAGTAATCTTGAAAACCATTTGCGAAAGTCTTTGTTATCCAGTCCTATGGACTGTGGATCCATTTTTTGCCTTAGGAAGAAATGAGATCAAAATTAATCAACAAAAGCTGACCCTTGATCACCAAGGTCGCCATACTGTTTCATTCGACTGCTCGATCGAGCTAGGACACCGAGGAGTGACACTTGTGGGCGCCTCTTTTACTTTGCCATTAGTACCACTTGATGAACTTTGTAAGCCCACGTGATCGCGCTTACTGGATACTCCATCACGTCCAGTCTGGGAGGAACGGTTGGTCAAAAAACTGTCTGCAGAAGCAATGGTCGAAATGTGACCAAAGGATCGTTCTATCAGTAGAGAACCGGAGTTTTCAACCATTGATTGGACACCTATCTTTGCTGTGGTTGCAAACGAGGAATTTGAAGAACCCGAACTCGCTGTTGAGGTAATGTTTTGAAAAGTACTTGTCTTAGGGGCTGAACTTATTGGGTCCTGCTGTGAAAGATGGTCGTTTAAATGTCTGCTAATGGAAGGCGAGAGTTTTCTTGGTGACATCATTAAGGATTCGTTAAAGACATCTGATCCCGAATCGCTGACAGATGGACTGAGGGCACAGCTTAATGAACTTCCAGTGCTAGCAGTCCTTCGTGGACCTGGAGGTGATGTTGGATGATCCCAGGATGAAGGACCCGCAGGTGATTTTGGATGATCCCAAGATGAAAGAGAGCAGTAGGGGGTTGGGGTACTGGACCTACTTACCGAGAAGGTCACTGGTTTTGAAGATCTGGAATCTAAGGTAAGACTGTTCAAAAGTTGACCTGGAACGGAAGATAAACATCTGCTTGGTAACAAAAAAGCAATATCTCCGTTTGGAAGACGGCTTGGAATGAGAGGAAGACCTCCCAATAGTTTTTCGAAACTTGCTGACGATACGGTATTATTGGCTACCGGGCCAGGAGCATTGTTATTGTTGTTAATGTCCAATCCCATGCCAACGGTCTGCAAAGTTCTAGGAGCCACTCCGTTTGTAGAAGAAGATGTGGTGAACAATCCAGTGGGTATCTGAACGCCCAAGGGTTGTAGCTGATGAACAATATCCGGAAAAGACTGCTTTACCCCTGTGAAGGCCACAGAAGGCATAGCTGCGGTGTTCGCCATGTTATATGGTGTGGTGTTCTGAAGACTCGACACACAGCTTCCAAGGTGGTTTAACAATCGCTGGCTAAGATTGTTGTCTATCCCGTCTATCCTGCTGACATATCGGCTGACCTCCGTGGCACATTCGTTAAATCCCGCCTTGAACTTGTTGAGGACTGAGGGGTCAGTGGCAATGGCAGCTACATAAAAAAAATACAGGAAAGGATGTGAGTTTTAAAAATTCAATTACACGTTAAACGGTTTACGAAACGCTTAGGGTTAGTATACACACTAAAATGCTCAACGCTTGTAACTCAAAAACAAATACACAAAACAAACGGAATACCAACAACGGGAGATTTTCACTTCTCTGATCCAACTAAGGCCTGGCATGACCGAGCGCGTAAGGCGTGCGACTCGTAATCCGAGGGTCGTGGGTTCGCGCCCGCGTCGCGCTAAACATGCTCGCCCTCCCAGCCGTGGGGGTGTATAATGTGACAGTCAATCCCGCTATTCGTTGGTAAAAGAGTAGCCCAAGAGTTGGCGGTGGGTGGTGATGACTAGCTGCCTTCCCTGTAGTCTTACACTGCAAAATTAAAGACGGCTAACGCAGATAGCCCTCGAGTAGCTTTGTGCGAAATTCCAAAAACAAACAATCTGACCCGACTCTGTAAACATGTGTCACAGGTAAAGGACTAAAATGGACAGTTGGAGCAACGCCGAGTTTGTATATTTAGATAAAACTTTAATTAGAGCAGTCATAACGAACAAGAGGCCTGACTTCAGACTTAACTAGGATTTTTGACTTCGTTAGTGTAACTAGTTAGACGATGGCGCTGTTACACGAAAGTTATACACTGAAAAACAAAATCAACTCATTTAATTACTGAATAATTTTTCGTTATATCGTATCTTCAATTATGAGAACAAAAATTAATAAAATTGATGTCTTATGTTTCTCATTAGGCCTAATAAGTCAAGGTAGCTAAGGTTATTATGACGTGAAATAAGAGACTGGCTACTGATCGTATTTTTAGTTTGAATGTAATTTTTTATATATACTTTTACGACATATCTTTGGCGCCATTTTACTTTGCATTTTTCCCCGTTTCTTGTGTATTTCTATAAGTAATCTTAATAAAAGAATGAAATAAGAACAGCACATTTTCAAATTACAAATATCACGCGTTTTGTTTTGAAGTAAGCACAAAGCTACACAATGGGCTATCTGTGCTCTGCTTACTCCGGGTATCGAAAATCCAAATTTTGACGTAGTACACCTGCAGGCTCTTCGCTGAATCACGGGATGGACGGTACTATTGTCATTATATTTTGTAATACGATTGTAACAACGTCTTACTGAAATCTGACTGGCAAAAGCAATGTAGTTTTGATACAGTTGTTTGAGATAATGCAAAAGTTTACGTAAATGTCAGTTACACAGCCTGAATGAGATAATGGACCACAAACAAGGAGTTGAGAACGTCATATTTCGCAGGGGCAAATTATTTTACCGATTTAATTGAAAACATAAATCCAACATATACCTGCAACCTGTTTTCTCTGGATATTTTGAAGGTGTCGAACAGTCATGTCCAGTATATCTGCTTTCTCTAGCTTTGAATGTCGGGAAGGCTGTATAAAACAAACAGAAAATACAGTCATTCAATTGAAAATAAAAACAGTGTTTCTAACTTAATTTTGGTATAATATAAGAACGTGAAATATAGACATAAATTTAGACTTCAGTTCACAGCACTGAATACCTATATTCCATCTTAACAAACTTAAAATAAATTTTTCGTTCAAAGTATTCTATATTTACATAATTATTTAATTCAGGTCTTCATGTTAGAAATACACTCAAATCCGTATTTAACTAATTTAAAATTATTCACCTTAGAAATACCCTTACATACACGTTTAATTAATTTAAGATATCTTTACATTATAAATACACGTACGTCCATGTTTAATTAATTTAAGACATCTTTACATATAAATATACTTACATCCTCGTTCAATGCGTCTAAGATTAGAGCTTTCAACTCAGACAGGCACTGGTTTATTCGAGCTCGTCTTCTTTTCTCCATAATTGGTTTAGTGGCCTATACAGACAGTTGAAACATTAACCGAAGGGTTTTCCCACATAATATATATAATATAATAAAATAGCTCCGTTAATTAAATTACTTTCTGACTCATTAAACCGGACAATAAGTTAACCAGACAACAAGTTAATGTATTTTGAACTCTTTAAACCACTCACTTTATTAAAATAAAACAAAACTGTTTTCAATAACATCAGCGAACACTAATAAACTAAAGATAAAAACTTATGATCCGTACAAGATAAATTCGCCATACTAATTGGGCCACAAATTTCGTAACTGTTAATCTCGCATTTGGGACCCTGACAAACACAGTATTTATAATATAGACATTATTACTATTAGAAATTCGTACAATAAACTTGAGTCGTACATTTCAGTTCTTTATATAATATTACTGACAGCAAGTAGCCATACACCAGCTGATCTTAATCAAGATACATTTTAATCAGAACGAGTCTCATTTGAAGTAATAATTAGGGACACTAGTCCAGCATATCTATATAATTATTAACAGTTATCATGTAACTTTTCAGAAACAATGAACGTAATTTTTTTTCGGAAACCGTTTCTTAAAAATAGATTGCTTATAAACTCTTTACTGGAACCGAAATATACAGAAGTGGAAATCAGTTTTATCCACTCCGTACAATAAAACAATAATAAATACGATATTTACCCGTCGATAGTCGCTAGTCTTGGAAGGTGGTTTCTCTGTAGGCATTTTGTGTCTAAGTAACTCTTATTACGAACTATAAAACATGCAGAGGAAACTAACTATGCATTGGATCGAGAAATTGTATCATAAAACTCACGTCAACAACCGAGTACTTAAACTCTACGGCTACGAGTAACGGAATGCCAGACTTTTGTTCAACTTTCGAACCTAAACTCTGCTCCCCGTTCGGTGGGCCGACCAGCAATACTCAACAAGTGCATGTGTGGGAACGTGCGCGCGTGACGTGAGTTGTTATTTATCCGAGGTCAACCATGCATGCAGGCCGATAGTGTGAGAACCGCGAAGCCAGTTCGTTCCCACACTAACTGATAGTCACAGGCGCGGCGCTCGCTGCACAGATTGTGTAAGTACCTCGCGTTGGTTAACACGGGCCTCGCGTGCTTCGAGGCGCGGGTTGTGGAATTGCATCTTGTTTGCACGATTCTACGAATGGCATTGTGGTTTGTTTTTCTTCTTCGTATTTAAACGTTTCATTTCCTTTAGAATATTTTTCTTCGTGCAGTCAAGCTCGGTTTACACGAACGTCGAGTTTTATGTATTTTTATGCATTTTGTATATTTCGTTAATAAAAAAATTCGTAGACGCAATACTCTATATAAATCATATCAAACTCTAAAATAATTAAAAGCGTGTGTAATTGTGTTTATCAGTTTGTGTGAAGCTCCAAAATAAATATAACTATTTTTTTTTTTTATTTGTGGTATTATTTGTTTTGTGTGTAAACCATCTCCGTTGTGTATAATAAATTCCAGCAGTTTTTAAAAGTGTGTGTAATAGGACAACAGCTCGTTGATTGGCATTTCGTGTAGGCGTAACATAATGGCTCTGACCTGCAAATCAATCAGGGAGTAATCCGAGCAGAAGTATGCTGGTAAAACTGCACGTGCCACCGCTTTCTTCACATAACCCTGGCTCGTGCGGACTGTGGGAAAACTCCGCCTCCCAGCGCGCGTCGCTGGCAACTAAAGAATAAACCGGTTTTGAGCTTTGGCTGAGGAAGTGTGATGTGTGTAGTTGACTTTGTACTTGTTTAGTAGCAAATTAATACATACATATATACACATTATTTATATTTTATACCATTCAGATAACCACAGTTTTTGAATATCTTTATGAATTCTAGTTTCTAGTGCAATTTATTTATTTTGTATGTATATATGAAAATAAAATAAATGATACTTTGAAGAATACGACTCCGATTTAATTCAATGTTTCAACGCGTACGTATTCGCTACGGCAAAGGAGGAATGTAGTTTGTTTTCCTGCCGACAGATGTCACGCAACTCTAGTTATGATGTGACAAGAGATGTACGTGGGTGGTCCTCTGCTCTTCGACGTCATCTCGTAAGAGATGAAAGAGACTTCTGTGGGCTTTTATGACGCCCTAATTAAAACATAACGGCGGCATCAGCTTTTAATTGCGGATTGAACAGTCTCTTTATTTACTAATACTTTTCGTTTTGATCTAGGTTTAGGTTTGGACCAGTAAAAAGAAAGATTATATGAATTAAAAAACAACAACACAGAAATTCGCTTCCGATACCGAATAATAATTGTCTACACTTTGGAAACTGTTATGAAAGTATTGTAAGCCCAATGACCTCTTTCGTTTACCACAAAAGTGAAAGAATTATGGTCTTAAAAGCTTTTCATCTATAAGAATTGACTGCCTGGTAGTCAGAGCGCTCAACGTGCCGCTCGTGAGATTGACTGAACATGCTTGACCTTTCTCTCTTTCACTATTCATCAGTAAAAGAGTAGCCCGAGAGTCGGCGGCGAGTGGTGTTGACTAACTGCCTTCCCTTTACACTATTTACTTAGGAGCGGATAGCACAGTTTGCTCTCAAGTAATTTTGCCCGAAATTAAAAGAAAAAAAAATAGGTGTCGGGCTGATGACATAAGTCACGATCCTGAGAAAGGTGGGGTATTCCATTGTTTGTAACAGCGATTTCGAATCTGGAATTGTCTTCACACGAGTTGCACTTCACTGCAAAGAAATGTGTTTAAAATCTGATGGTTCGGTGTGCTTGTAACGTTTCGCTGTCATTGTGTTTAAACCACGTAGCTGTGCAGAATACGTTTGAGTATTCTAAATCCATCACAAAGGTCTAAGGTTTGTTTTCCATTTCAAATATTCGCACTTAGCCACATTGGAGCTAGCTGCGGAAAGGTGTTTCTAATTTTCAACTGACACAGAGAGAGAAAAGGCGATTGGCCAATCAACATCGTTTACTCTTGTCTGTCTATCAGCTGGTAATGCTTGGTTTTGTTTGTTTGTATGCTGTTAACCACAAAGCCACGCAACAAGCTATCTGTGCTCAACCCACTACGGGTATCGAAACTCGGTTTCTAACAGTGTGCCGCTGAGGGTCAAGTCCACCAGTATAATTTATCAAACCATTCACAACTAAACACGAAATTCGTTAGGTTATGTCTCACTTAAAGATCATTACTAAAGGTGTGACACCTTATTAACAAGTTTCATTTTTCTTCACTAAATGTTGAATTTAGGTATTCTCATTTCCAGTATTGTTTGTACATCGGACACTATCACAGTTACACCCTGGGATCGCTAAACATTGAAGAGTATCATAGATAAACTTTGAGATCGTTAAACATCGGACACTATCACAGTTACACTCTGGGATCGTTAAACATCGGACAGTATTACAGTTAAACTCTGGGATCGTTAAACATCGGACACTATCACAGTTACATTCTGGGATCGTTAAACATAGGACGCTATCACAGTTACACTCTGGGATCGTTAAACATTGGACAGTATCACAGTTACACTCTGGGATTGTTAAACATCGGACACTATCACAGTTACATTCTGGGATCGTTAAACATAGAACACTATCACAGTTACACTCTGGGATCGTTAATGTTTTTGTTTTATTTTCAAAGGTTTTATCAAGTCTTTGTATTTCAAATAGCTTGTTGTTGTTTTGAATTAAGCACAAAGCTACACAATGGGCTATCTGTGCTCTGCCCACCACGGGTATCGAAACCCGGATTTTAGAGTGTAAGTCCACAGACATACCGCTGAGCCATTGGGGGGCATTTCAAATAGCATTATTTTTTAAAATAATATCAGACACTTAATAAAACCTCACTACCTGCTCCCCAGTAGAGAGAGTAGAGATTGGTTTGTTTTGAATATCGCGCAGAGCTGCACGAGGGTTATCTGCGCTAGCCGTTCTTAATTTAGCAGTGCAAGACTAGAGGGAAGGCAGCTAGTTATCACCATCCATCCCAACTTTTGGACTACTCTTTTACAAACGAATAGTGGGATTGACCGTCACATTATAATGCCCTACGGCTGAAAGGACGAACATGTGTAGTATGACGGGGATTCGAGCCCTTGGCCCTCAGATTACGAGTCAAGTGCCCCTATCCATCTGGCCATGCCAAGCCTATGATTTATTAATACAGCATTAGAAAGGAAAATATACTGACGTGACTTACTTATACAGTATTAGTAGCGACAATACACTTGCGTGACTTAATAACATAAAAGTTTATCTTGAAGAAATAGTGGGTTGACCGTTACATTGTTTGTAAGGCAAAAGGCATAAATCATTGGATTCACATCTCAGGCATGCTTACTAGAAGGCTACGCCCGGTTTAAAGTTATTGTAAAACTAATTTATTAAGGATATGAATATATTAAGTTTCGTATAAAACCAGTGTAAAAATAATATTCTGTGAATGTTCTTTTTCACCAATAGAAATAAACTAGAATTTTTTCTATCGTAATACACTATAAAATACATATCACACTACTTTACACAAATGTCCTGATAATGCATTTAAAATCAGATACTGTCAGGTCGAAACACACTGTTTAATAGTGGACAGTTTCGACTCGTTTTCAATGTAAATCAGTCTAGATGACTTTTTAAGTAGTCTTGTAAAATACTTTCGTGCGAACTTTAACAGTGAGATTCAAAGGGAGATAACGTACCACACACGTTACTGGAGACAAGTCTTGACTTGTTCCCTGTTTGACACTAAGTATTCCAAGTTGTTAGTTGTTACTGCAGACAAGTCTTGACTTGTTACCTGTTTGACACTAAGTATTCCAAGTTGTTAGTTGTTACTGGAGACAAGTCTTGACTTGTTACCTGTTTGACACTAACTATTCCAAGTTGTTAGTTGTTACTGGAAACAAGTCTTGACTTGTTACCTGTTTGACACTAAGTATTCCAAGTTGTTAGTTGTTACTGGAGACAAGCCTTGACTTGTTACCTGTTTGACACTAAGTATTCCAAGTTGTTAGTTGTTACTGGAGACAAGTCTTGACTTGTTACCTGTTTGAGACTAAGTATTCCAAGTTGTTAGTTGTTACTGGAGACAAGTCTTGACTTGTTACCTGTTTGACACTAAGTATTCCAAGTTGTTAGTTGTTACTGGAGACAAGCCTTGACTTGTTACCTGTTTGACACTAAGTATTCCAAGTTGTTAGTTGTTACTGCAGACAAGTCTTGACTTGTTACCTGTTTGACACTAAGTATTCCAAGTTGTTAGTTGTTACTGGAGACAAGCCTTGACTTGTTACCTGTTTGACACTAACTATTCCAAGTTGTTAGTTGTTACTGGAGACAAGTCTTGACTTGTTACCTGTTTGACACTAAGTATTCCAAGTTGTTAGTTGTTACTGGAGACAAGTCTTGACTTGTTACCTGTTTGACACTAACTATTCCAAGTTGTTAGTTGTTACTGGAGACAAATCTTGACTTGTTACCTGTTTGACACTAAGTATTCCAAGTTGTTAGTTGTTACTGCAGACAAGTCTTGACTTGTTACCTGTTTGACACTAAGTATTCCAAGTTGTTAGTTGTTACTGGAGACAAGTCTTGACTTGTTACCTGTTTGACACTAACTATTCCAAGTTGTTAGTTGTTACTGGAAACAAGTCTTGACTTGTTACCTGTTTGACACTAAGTATTCCAAGTTGTTAGTTGTTACTGGAGACAAGCCTTGACTTGTTACCTGTTTGACACTAAGTATTCCAAGTTGTTAGTTGTTACTGCAGACAAGTCTTGACTTGTTACCTGTTTGACACTAAGTATTCCAAGTTGTTAGTTGTTACTGCAGACAAGTCTTGACTTGTTACCTGTTTGACACTAAGTATTCCAAGTTGTTAGTTGTTACTGGAGACAAGCCTTGACTTGTTACCTGTTTGACACTAAGTATTCCAAGTTGTTAGTTGTTACTGCAGACAAGCCTTGACTTATTACCTGTTTGACACTAACTATTCCAAGTTGTTAGTTGTTACTGGAGACAAGTCTTGACTTATTACCTGTTTGACACTAACTATTCCAAGTTGTTAGTTGTTACTGCAGACAAGCCTTGACTTATTACCTGTTTGACACTAACTATTCCAAGTTGTTAGTTGTTACTGGAGACAAGCCTTGACTTATTACCTGTTTGACACTAAGTATTCCAAGTTGTTAGTTGTTACTGCAGACAAGCCTTGACTTGTTACCTGTTTGACATAAGTATTCAGGGTTGTTAGTTGTTACTGGAGACAAGCCTTGACTTATTACCTGTTTGACACTAACTATTCCAAGTTGTTAGTTGTTACTGCAGACAAGCCTTGACTTATTACCTGTTTGACACTAACTATTCCAAGTTGTTAGTTGTTACTGCAGACAAGTCTTGACTTGTTACCTGTTTGACACTAAGTATTCCAAGTTGTTAGTTGTTACTGCAGACAAGTCTTGACTTGTTACCTGTTTGACACTAAGTATTCCAAGTTGTTAGTTGTTACTGCAGACAAGTCTTGACTTGTTACCTGTTTGACACTAAGTATTCCAAGTTGTTAGTTGTTACTGGAGACAAGCCTTGACTTGTTACCTGTTTGACACTAAGTATTCCAAGTTGTTAGTTGTTACTGCAGACAAGCCTTGACTTGTTACCTGTTTGACATAAGTATTCAGGGTTGTTAGTTGTTACTGGAGACAAGCCTTGACTTATTACCTGTTTGACACTAAGTATTCCAAGTTGTTAGTTGTTACTGCAGACAAGCCTTGACTTATTACCTGTTTGACACTAACTATTCCAAGTTGTTAGTTGTTACTGGAGACAAGTCTTGACTTGTTACCTGTTTGACACTAAGTATTCCAAGTTGTTAGTTGTTACTGGAGACAAGCCTTGACTTGTTACCTGTTTGACACTAAGTATTCCAAGTTGTTAGTTGTTACTGGAGACAAGCCTTGACTTGTTACCTGTTTGACACTAAGTATTCCAAGTTGTTAGTTGTTACTGGAGACAAGTCTTGACTTGTTACCTGTTTGACACTAAGTATTCCAAGTTGTTAGTTGTTACTGGAGACAAGCCTTGACTTGTTACCTGTTTGACACTAAGTATTCCAAGTTGTTAGTTGTTACTGGAGACAAGCCTTGACTTGTTACCTGTTTGACACTAAGTATTCCAAGTTGTTAGTTGTTACTGCAGACAAGTCTTGACTTGTTACCTGTTTGACACTAAGTATTCCAAGTTGTTAGTTGTTACTGGAGACAAGCCTTGACTTGTTACCTGTTTGACACTAAGTATTCCAAGTTGTTAGTTGTTACTGGAGACAAGCCTTGACTTGTTACCTGTTTGACATAAGTATTCAGGGTTGTTAGTTGTTACTGGAGACAAGCCTTGACTTATTACCTGTTTGACACTAAGTATTCCAAGTTGTTAGTTGTTACTGCAGACAAGCCTTGACTTATTACCTGTTTGACACTAACTATTCCAAGTTGTTAGTTGTTACTGGAGACAAGTCTTGACTTGTTACCTGTTTGACACTAAGTATTCCAAGTTGTTAGTTGTTACTGGAGACAAGCCTTGACTTGTTACCTGTTTGACACTAAGTATTCCAAGTTGTTAGTTGTTACTGGAGACAAGCCTTGACTTGTTACCTGTTTGACACTAAGTATTCCAAGTTGTTAGTTGTTACTGCAGACAAGTCTTGACTTGTTACCTGTTTGACACTAAGTATTCCAAGTTGTTAGTTGTTACTGCAGACAAGTCTTGACTTGTTACCTGTTTGACACTAAGTATTCCAAGTTGTTAGTTGTTACTGGAGACAAGCCTTGACTTGTTACCTGTTTGACATAAGTATTCCAAGTTGTTAGTTGTTACTGGAGACAAGCCTTGACTTGTTACTTGTTTGACACTAAGTATTCCAAGTTGTTAGTTGTTACTGGAGACAAGCCTTGACTTGTTACCTGTTTGACACTAAGTATTCCAAGTTGTTAGTTGTTACTGGAGACAAGTCTTGACTTGTTACCTGTTTGACACTAAGTATTCCAAGTTGTTAGTTGTTACTGCAGACAAGTCTTGACTTGTTACGTGTTTGACACTAAGTATTCCAAGTTGTTAGTTGTTACTGCAGACAAGTCTTGACTTGTTACCTGTTTGACACTAAGTATTCCAAGTTGTTAGTTGTTACTGGAGACAAGCCTTGACTTATTACCTGTTTGACACTAAGTATTCCAAGTTGTTAGTTGTTACTGCAGACAAGTCTTGACTTGTTACCTGTTTGACACTAAGTATTCCAAGTTGTTAGTTGTTACTGGAGACAAGCCTTGACTTATTACCTGTTTGACACTAACTATTCCAAGTTGTTAGTTGTTACTGCAGACAAGTCTTGACTTGTTACCTGTTTGACACTAAGTATTCCAAGTTGTTAGTTGTTACTGCAGACAAGTCTTGACTTGTTACCTGTTTGACACTAAGTATTCCAAGTTGTTAGTTGTTACTGCAGACAAGTCTTGACTTGTTACCTGTTTGACACTAAGTATTCCAAGTTGTTAGTTGTTACTGCAGACAAGTCTTGACTTGTTACCTGTTTGACACTAAGTATTCCAAGTTGTTAGTTGTTACTGCAGACAAGTCTTGACTTGTTACCTGTTTGACACTAAGTATTCCAAGTTGTTAGTTGTTACTGGAGACAAGCCTTGACTTGTTACCTGTTTGACACTAAGTATTCCAAGTTGTTAGTTGTTACTGCAGACAAGCCTTGACTTGTTACCTGTTTGACATAAGTATTCAGGGTTGTTAGTTGTTACTGGAGACAAGCCTTGACTTATTACCTGTTTGACACTAAGTATTCCAAGTTGTTAGTTGTTACTGCAGACAAGCCTTGACTTATTACCTGTTTGACACTAACTATTCCAAGTTGTTAGTTGTTACTGGAGACAAGTCTTGACTTGTTACCTGTTTGACACTAAGTATTCCAAGTTGTTAGTTGTTACTGGAGACAAGCCTTGACTTGTTACCTGTTTGACACTAAGTATTCCAAGTTGTTAGTTGTTACTGGAGACAAGCCTTGACTTGTTACCTGTTTGACACTAAGTATTCCAAGTTGTTAGTTGTTACTGGAGACAAGTCTTGACTTGTTACCTGTTTGACACTAAGTATTCCAAGTTGTTAGTTGTTACTGGAGACAAGCCTTGACTTGTTACCTGTTTGACACTAAGTATTCCAAGTTGTTAGTTGTTACTGGAGACAAGCCTTGACTTGTTACCTGTTTGACACTAAGTATTCCAAGTTGTTAGTTGTTACTGCAGACAAGTCTTGACTTGTTACCTGTTTGACACTAAGTATTCCAAGTTGTTAGTTGTTACTGGAGACAAGCCTTGACTTGTTACCTGTTTGACACTAAGTATTCCAAGTTGTTAGTTGTTACTGGAGACAAGCCTTGACTTGTTACCTGTTTGACATAAGTATTCAGGGTTGTTAGTTGTTACTGGAGACAAGCCTTGACTTATTACCTGTTTGACACTAAGTATTCCAAGTTGTTAGTTGTTACTGCAGACAAGCCTTGACTTATTACCTGTTTGACACTAACTATTCCAAGTTGTTAGTTGTTACTGGAGACAAGTCTTGACTTGTTACCTGTTTGACACTAAGTATTCCAAGTTGTTAGTTGTTACTGGAGACAAGCCTTGACTTGTTACCTGTTTGACACTAAGTATTCCAAGTTGTTAGTTGTTACTGGAGACAAGCCTTGACTTGTTACCTGTTTGACACTAAGTATTCCAAGTTGTTAGTTGTTACTGCAGACAAGTCTTGACTTGTTACCTGTTTGACACTAAGTATTCCAAGTTGTTAGTTGTTACTGCAGACAAGTCTTGACTTGTTACCTGTTTGACACTAAGTATTCCAAGTTGTTAGTTGTTACTGGAGACAAGCCTTGACTTGTTACCTGTTTGACATAAGTATTCCAAGTTGTTAGTTGTTACTGGAGACAAGCCTTGACTTGTTACTTGTTTGACACTAAGTATTCCAAGTTGTTAGTTGTTACTGGAGACAAGCCTTGACTTGTTACCTGTTTGACACTAAGTATTCCAAGTTGTTAGTTGTTACTGGAGACAAGTCTTGACTTGTTACCTGTTTGACACTAAGTATTCCAAGTTGTTAGTTGTTACTGCAGACAAGTCTTGACTTGTTACGTGTTTGACACTAAGTATTCCAAGTTGTTAGTTGTTACTGCAGACAAGTCTTGACTTGTTACCTGTTTGACACTAAGTATTCCAAGTTGTTAGTTGTTACTGGAGACAAGCCTTGACTTATTACCTGTTTGACACTAAGTATTCCAAGTTGTTAGTTGTTACTGCAGACAAGTCTTGACTTGTTACCTGTTTGACACTAAGTATTCCAAGTTGTTAGTTGTTACTGGAGACAAGCCTTGACTTATTACCTGTTTGACACTAACTATTCCAAGTTGTTAGTTGTTACTGGAGACAAGCCTTGACTTGTTACCTGTTTGACACTAAGTATTCCAAGTTGTTAGTTGTTACTGGAGACAAGCCTTGACTTATTACCTGTTTGACACTAAGTATTTTAAGTTGTTAGTTGTTACTGCAGACAAGTCTTGACTTGTTACCTGTTTGACACTAACTATTCCAAGTTGTTAGTTGTTACTGGAGACAAGCCTTGACTTATTACCTGTTTGACACTAACTATTCCAAGTTGTTAGTTGTTACTGGAGACAAGCCTTGACTTGTTACCTGTTTGACACTAAGTATTCCAAGTTGTTAGTTGTTACTGCAGACAAGTCTTGACTTGTTACGTGTTTGACACTAAGTATTCCAAGTTGTTAGTTGTTACTGCAGACAAGTCTTGACTTGTTACCTGTTTGACACTAAGTATTCCAAGTTGTTAGTTGTTACTGGAGACAAGCCTTGACTTATTACCTGTTTGACACTAAGTATTCCAAGTTGTTAGTTGTTACTGCAGACAAGTCTTGACTTGTTACCTGTTTGACACTAAGTATTCCAAGTTGTTAGTTGTTACTGGAGACAAGCCTTGACTTATTACCTGTTTGACACTAACTATTCCAAGTTGTTAGTTGTTACTGCAGACAAGTCTTGACTTGTTCCCCGTTTAACACTAAGTATTCTAAGTTGTTAGTTGTATTTTCCAATATGTTCTGAGGTTCTTATGGATGATCGAAGCGTGGTTGTTACCCCTGTCTCTAGTTGTCTTTGTCATTGTATTGTTACAAATAAGCAATGAAACGTACATAAGTGTACTTTAAAACATTAATTATAGCAATATGATGGTATATTTCAATATAGATAAAACATAGGTAAGGCTGCATATTTCAATATAGATAAAACATAGGTAAGGCTGCATATTTCAATATAAATAAAACATAGGTAAGGCTGCATATTTCAATATTGACCAAACGAAAATAAGTTCGTATATTTTAGTGCCTTCTCGGTTCCGTTATTTTAATATTGTTATTTTTAAAGATATAACTAAATGTTAATACTACAGGCAATAATTATTGGGAATAATTTAAAAACTTTTTATGACCTCAACGCCCATAAAAAACTTCATATGCCTTCAAACAAAATACGCCTCTTTAATTTGACTTGACAAATTAATTCAAAGTATATTTCTCTTAAAAACGGTTTTCAAAACGTAATAATAAAATATGCCCCTCCTTAAAATATACTTACTAAGCTATAAGGAAAAATATACAACCATTCAGGACAATGACTTTTGTCCACGAGGAAAATTTTCTTCTGTCCAAGGTCGGTCTTTAGTGAGAACATTTGTCATGAACTGTTTGTTTTTTTATCTACAGGTGTACACACACGTATCTCAACACCAATAAACAAACATTGATATAGCACAGTGCTTATTTACTTGACAACAATTTTTTTCTTGTTGTTAAGCGCAAAATTAAACTGTGGGCTATCTATGCTGTGCCCACCACGGATACCGAAACACGATTTCAAAATTATTTAAAGTAAAGTTGAACCATGAGAGAAATGGGAAGAGGTTTGTTTGTTTTGAATTTTGCGCAAAGCTACTCGAGGGCTATCTGCGCTAGCCGTCCCTAATTTAGCAGTATAAAACTAGAGGGAAGGCAGCTAGTCATCACCACCCACCGACAATTCTTGGGCTACTTTTTTATTTACTGGGATTTACAGACACATTATGAAGTTCTCACAGCTTAAAGGGCGAGCATTTTTTGTGTAACAGGGGTTCGAACCCGCGACCTTCAGATTACGATTATAGCGCTCTAACCACCTGGCCATGCCGAGCCCTCCTAATTGGAGCAGACACTGTAACTACCAAAGTGTAAACTATATAACATTTATTTATTCTTACGAATAATCTTTGTTTTTTTTATGTTTGACGTGAACCGTGGATTCTCAAAATCACAGTATTGCGTACTAACCAACAAGCATCGCTGAAAACAAGTGTTAAAACGAATTCCCCAGGAGTACATTTTAAAACTGTATATAGTGGATTACCACTAAATTTAAACTCAAACTATAAGTAATGGATAATGGCAAAAATTAAATAGCCACTAATCAAAGAACTGTTTAGCTTTGTGATTCCAGGTTCGTAACATGTTTGTAATTTTCCAAAAAAGATTTTACCAGCTCACGCCAATATATTTGTTTTATATAAAAAATACACAGAAAATATTCACTTTTCAAATTAAAATATGTTCGCATCCCACTAATCTAACAGATCATGGACGTTTGCTGGTTTATTTCTATTGAGTTAAAAACAAGTGTGGGGTTTGTAACTCCAAAGTTCGTCTGTCAGTCATTTAGTTGGTATAAGCAAAGAATCTTTTAGAGTTGTTAGTTCATTATTATACATATGAGAGTTGTAAGAACCACTGCAGGAGAGTCAGTGAAATAGGAGCACATTCTGAATAAAATGAGGAGCAACTCTAGGAGCTAGAAAGGTTAACGTACTGGAAGTCACTGACTCGAACCTCTTTTCAATCACTCTTATGAGACTAGATAAACAAAGTTTATATAAAAGGCCTAGCTAGCATTTGTGATCTCGCAGTTTATGTAATCTGTTCTATCTTATCACAAACGTTAGGCATGTTAGTTTCTAATTTTTCAGTTGCCAGAAGTTTTAAAAAATTAAAATTGTAGTTAATCTCTACGCGCTAAAGAAAACGACTACAAACTTCTTGGCGGCCATTTTATGTCCTGGTAGTGAAAGTGAGGCTCTCCTTGAAATCCCAGACGAAAATGTTTAAATTATCTGTATATATGCAAAGTAGACTCCACTTTGCTACTTTTCTCGTCTTCTTGTGTTCCACGTCACGTCTGGTGCACTGGCAGACTGAAAGAGCCCGACCCAGTCAAGCGCACGTGCCACTCTTTCTTGAAAACTGGAAGCAATCTCCGTTTTAGTAGCTTCAATTTTTTTTATTGTTATTATTATTAGGTTTTAAGTTAGCAAATGTGAGACATAAGTCCAATCCACATCTCTGACACTCTTGTTACGTATAAATCAGACAACCAACAATAATATTTTCATTTTATTTTAAAGAACTATTCTATTAAAAGTTACAATATATTAAAATACACCGACTGTACTAGAAACGCTGTGGAAGACACGCTCTCGATTCTAAAACAACTGTTATATAGTGAAGTAATTCGTTTCCGAACTTTTGCGGTTTTTGTAATACAATGGTAAATGTAAAAAATGCCCAAATGCTTGTATACACACACACACACATATGTATTATATATAATTATTTATTATCACTCAGTGAAGCTAAGGCTATTTCACTTAACTTCATAAAGATTGAACAAAGTAATGGAGAGGACGACATAGTCAGCGACCAATCACATACAATGAACGTATTTTAGTGTAAATACACGTTATGACATGAAGTAAGTCACACCACAAGGAAGGATTACGTTAAAAACAGCAAATCAAAACCTCTGAATATTTATATTAGTTTGTTGCATGTGGTAGTAATTTATTAATATCGTGTTTGCTTGTTTTTTTTTAGAATTTCGTGCAAAGCTACTCGAGGGCTATCTGTGCTAGCCGTCCCTAATTTAGCAGTGTAAGACTAGAGAGAAGGCAGCTAGTCATCACCACCCACCGCCAACTTTTGGGCTTCTCTTTTACTAACGAATAGGGAGATTGACCATAACATTATAATGCCCCACGGCTGAAAGGGCGAGCATGTTTCAGTAACCATAATCATATGAGATGCCGAAACAGGGGTAAGAGCATAAGTTTATACATAGAGGTCAGCACCTCATTTGGTCTCCCCATAGTTTATCAATAGGTGTACAATGATTGGGTCAACTTGAGTTTTCGGTTTAAAACAACGCTCCACTATAAACAGAGAACGTGAAGCAATCTTCATGTAGATATGTGCAGTTGTTTTGACGCAAATCTACATGATAAGCTATCTGCGTTCTGTCCATCGAAGGGAATCGAACCCTGAATTTTAGCGTTGTAATTGCATAAACTTACCTTTGACCTAGTAGATATAATATATTTAGTAGTCGAAGACAAAAGTTTTGTAAAAAATAAAATCACGTGAACTGATCGGTAACTTTCGTAACTTCACATTAAAATCCCCTGTGTTGTTTTCCCTGATGTTCATCATATCACGAGTCCCAATTTATCAAAACAGTCTCGTGCTACAGCTGTTAACTGTTGAAACGTTTGTCCCTAATCTCTCGAATATTTGCCCCCAACGCATTTTGCTCGTGATGCGCGTGCGTCAGTTTCGTAATTAATTTGTTATTACTGTTATTTCTAATAATCACGATGAGTATTTTCATATTGTTGTACATAATTTATAATCACGTCAAAAAGCTTGGCCAGTGGTCACTTGTAGGTGAATCACTTCCAACAGTATTAATTCGCCGATTTGTTTTACAAAAAAAAAAAAAAAAAGATTTTCACAGTCGTGCGAAATGTCTGGTCCACAGATTAATAATGTGAAACGATGCTACAACAACAACTGTATGTTATTCTTGTGGGCTGGGCGTGGCCTAATTTTAGCGTATCGGAAATGGTATTACATCGACAGCAATATATTGTGCTTCCGGACGAGGCTTTATCTGCTGTTAACGTATCGGGCTGCTTCCGTAAAGTCCAAAGTTCAAGATGTGATACTGCTTGTACTCTCAGCTGCTATCGCATTATCAAAGGGACTGTAAATCTCGTCAGTTATTTTGTTTATGGGGCTGTATAAAACGTATCGACGCGTGATTCTGTCTTTCATATTGTTTTTAATTCAAAATTAGGGACAGCCGTACCATATAGCATTAGTAGAACTAAAATGAAAAGCTTTATTACGTGTAAATATTTAAAATTAAAAGCTTTATTACGTATAAATATTTGTTAATTTGATTGCTATATGACTCTTTCCTGACAGTCCATAACACGAGTCTACTTTCCTGCTTTTCCTTCTTGGTTTTGAATCATAGAATAACTTTAAGTTAAAGCATTATGTATATATGTATAAAAGTCTTAAGACTGAAATGAGTTTTGCATAGGCCTTTACGATTTATATACCTGAAATTGATTGAGTCAATAGAGTGGCTAGAAAGAAACATATTTATATGTAATGGTTACATGGATGAGCGTACAACGAAGATCATTCCTCGTTTGTTTTGAGGTTAAGCACAAAGCTACACGCAGTGGACTATCTGAGTCCTGCTCACCACGGGTATCAAAACCAAATTTCTATCGCGGTAAATAATGAAGAGAATTGTTACACGTGTACAATATGAAGTTGTATGTTTCATTAATAAATTAATATATATTTATATATTACCCTAACCGACAGTATAGCGTTATTCTCGTACACAGCAAGCATCCAAACACAATTATAAATGACAAATTTGATGTTTCAGTAGACTTATAGAATAGATTTGAATTTACGGTGGAAACTAAGTCTGATGGATTTCAATTACCCGGATTGGGGTTATGCAGGTGTTCCCAACCTCTGTGGCCGAAAGAACCATTTAAATTACATTTTCAGCTTGTTACACCCCCAAACCCACCTGTCTAGTGAACCATGTAACATCCGAATATAATAACCAACCCCTTTTAGAACGATAACTGAATGAGTCGGTTGAAATCGGGAGAAGTTGGAGGTGGGGTGGAATTGGATATCCAGTTCAGGTCTCGGTGTCTGTGCTGTTATTTTAAAATTGTTTATTGTAACCGAAAGAAAGACAAGTGATTCTGAAAAGGGTAAACAAGACTTAACGGTTGAGCTGAATATAAAGGAACTCGTCATGGTGGTCTTCATTCTGTGGAATGACTACTGCTAGCGATGTGCGGGTGGCCCTGCAGACCTGTTAAGAGTTCTCTTGCAACATCTGTATGGAATTCTGACAAAAAGAAGACAACACACCAAACACGCTGTACCACGATTATCTTAAATCAAAACTAAGCCTAAACTGTCACAAGATTGAAGTATATTAAACATATTTATATTTCCCACGTGTTTCAGGCTCTCATATATTCAAAAACACCTTACATATCTTGTTTATGTTCGGGAGAGTAAAGTGTTATGTGATTGAGAGTATGAAGCGTGTTTGTTTTTTCAGCCCTTAACACCCTACCTTTAACGCTTAATAAGTTATTTGACAGATCAGAACAAACTTATTTAATTATTGTACGTGAGAAATGAAGTGTTTTAATTTAATAAACAAGGTGAACTAATGCAAATTTTTGGAAGTTTTCCACTTCAGGCTACAAAAATCAGTCAAAGATGACCAACAACGCTTATTAAAAATTAACTGTTGATAGGTATAAAGATTGGAGATGCTAATAATAAAAATAGAAAGATACACAACAATCACATTTAATTAGCCGAATTAATAACAAATTATTAACTATGTTAGAAATATAGGTGGCCCGACATGGCCAGGGGGTTAGGACCCTCGACTCGTTCGAATACCCGTCACACCAAACAGGTTCGACCTTTTAGCCGTGGGAGCGTTATAATGTGCGGTCAATCCCACTATTCGTTTCTAAAAGAGTAGTCTCACGGTTGGCGGTGGGTGATGATGATCAGCTTTCTTCCCTCTAGCCTTACGCTGCTAAGTTGGGGACGGCTAGCACAGATAGCCCTCGTGTTCAAGGTTCGAGCCGCAATATACCACTGAACACGCTCTACAGTTTCGGCTGTGGGAACGTTGTAACAACCCTGACAGCGAATAGCGTTTTTAGGGTTAAGGGCAAATGCATAAACAACGAATGGAGCTGACCAGGGGTGGACTCGCATGACTTTTAATGGGTCTCTGATCTGACCGTTTGGCCGAACCGATCAGTCGAGAAGCAACTTGCTTGTTAGCGCTTCTTAGTCACCGTTGCATAAAAATAGAATTTAAATAAAATGTTGTGCAGAGACTCAGCATAATTTGATTTAAAAATCATATGATGATTTAACGTTGGGTGTTTATAAATTAGCTTGACCACGAACACCTCCCACAGTTTTAGGTGCAGTAGAAACAAATGTCTGTATTTATATGGCGTAGCACCTCCATCTTCCATCACCTTGAGGGAGTACCCGGAAGGCCACTAAAAACATGATGGAGTGTAGGATCGTCTGTTTCGAAGTTGCCATCAGATTTTGTGTTATCATTACTCCCTGTCCCCTTCTTATTAGAAAGAGATGGGAGGTATGGACGGGTCGCGAGGTGAGACTTTACTGAGGTCAGTGCTAGGAGAACGCACGAAGCAGAAGAAGAAATACATTGATGTATGGACAGCGTTCAACACCGGGCGTTGTAGTGGGAGGGCTGAGTCCGAACCTGTTCTAGGGCAAAACAATTATACAAGTTCATATTCTCAACGAATAACTAGCCGATGTAAATGTGACAAACGTGCTCACGTACCGTAGGTCGACGTGCTAACGGCTTTTTGTTTTCTCTTCCATTTTTTTCGGGTATGAATCCCCTCCCATTAGGGTATCTATGGAAGCAATAGGTGATAATTAAGTGGCTTATCAGTGCAATGGGGATTCTACGATTCGTGACAGGGACTCAATGAGCTCTGAAACAGGGAGCGGGAGTTTTATTGTAGTTTTAATAGCTCGTGTAATTTGTTTCTATTTTAATTTCGCGCAAAGTTACACGAGGGCTATCTGTGCTAGCCGTCCCTAATTTAGCAGTGTAAGACTAGAGGGAAAGCAGCTAGTCATCAGCACCTATCGCCAACTCTTGGGCTACTCTTTTACCAAGGAATAGTGAGATTGACCGTCACATTATAACGCCCTCACGGCTGAAAGGGCGAGCATGTTTGGTGCGACGGGGATTTGAACTCGCAACCCTCGGATTACGAGTCGAGCGCCCTAACCACCTGGCGATGGCGGGCCACGTATGTATGTATGTGTGTGTGTGTGTATATATTTATATAGTTAATGTTTGATCTATAACAATTAATATACTTCGTTCGAAATCTTCTTTTGAAATTTAAACAACTTGCTCCCCAGTGGCACAGCAAAAGATCAGCGGACTCATACAGGTAGTAAACGGGTTTCGATACTTCTGGTGGGCAGAACACAGATATCCCATTGTGTAGCTTCATGCTTACTTGAAAAAAACAAACAAAAAATACTCTCTGAAATTTAAATGTCTATTCCAGTTGTATTTTGCAATTTGAAACGTTAACGTACGAAATATATTAAAGTGATTCATTCGACACATGTGTAATCGTAACACTGCAGCAGTGTGAGTCATCTTAAGTTCAGTTAACTTTAAATATTTCGTGAGTATTACCGGGAAAACAGTGCGAGTATTTTTCTTATAGCAAAGCCACATCGGGCTATCTGCTCAGCCCACCGAGGGGAATCGAACCCCTGATTTTAGCGTTGTAAATCCAGGAAAACAGAGCAACGTGTTACGTTTTCGAAAATGTCACCAGTGATAAAACAGAGAATGTCTGAAACAGGATTTAACGTTACACGTTTATTTTGTTAACTATATTTGTTTAAAGTATAGTTTTTATGCATGTTGTGTATATTGTTCGATGTATGTTGCGCAAGTCACACCTGTTCTCTAAATTTATTAAAGATTCTCGAGAGCAAGAATCAACAATATTTGTTTTACGAAAACGCCAGCGGTTTTCTCTAACATTGTTGAAAGTTCGAGAGTCTCGCGTATTTGCTATAAAAACAAACAAACCAAAGCACCGAGAGACAATTATTACATATTACTGGTCAGTTACAGCTAGTGTACTATAAGCCTCAGAAGCTATAATTGTGACAAACGTATATTACTCAAAAAACGAGAATATTTCGCCAGGAATTTTTACAGATTTCAAACATTATAATATATCAAATTTCAGTGAATAAACTTCGAACGTTAGTGTTACCACTAGGACGTTAAGATATTGTCGTCGGTGAACACTTACTGGTGCTTCAAGCTAGCTAGCCGTCAAAAGTAGTGTACTCGTGCATGATTGAAGAATTAATTTACTCTCTTCGAACGTCGATGAAAGATTCAATTCCAGAAGAGATAAGAAACTCAGTTTTGATTGCAAGCTTGTAATACTCTTGTACATAAACCATCATTTGTAATAACTGTTATTATAAATTGTATTGTTTTTGTTTGTATATTTGTGTTAAGAAAGAAAACTGTATCAATGTTGTTGACAAACATCATACATTGATTGATATGTATTGATATTTAATTAACTTCTTAATTCATATTAGAATTTACGATTATTTGGAATCGTACTATGTAACTTATGGAACATAATAAATTGGAGACTCGTCCGAGTTTGTTTGTTTTGGAATTTCCCGGAAAGCTATATTAGGGCTATCTGCGCTAGCCGTCTATAATTTAGCAGTGTAAGACTACAGGGAAGGCAGCTAGTCATCACCACCCACCGCCAACTCTGGGGGTACTGTTCTACCAACGAATAGTGGGATTGATTGTCACACTATAATGTCTCCACAGATGAAAGGGCGAGCATGTTTATTGTGACGGGAATTCGAACTAGCGACCCTCAGATTACGAGTCGAGTGCCTAAACCACGTGATCATGCTGGTCCGACTCGTTCGAGATAAATCATATATATATATATATATATATATGTAGTACATAACATAACCAATAGGGGCCTTGTCCGGGATGAAGTGTAATAGGTAATAGGGAGAACATGTAAACATTTGACCAGTTGACTCTTGGTTAGATTTAGGAGAAGAAAAGTAATAAAAAATATGATTATAATCATTATTAACACGTCCCTCAGAAGCCAAGGGGTATCTTTATACTGTAATTTGTAGAATAGTCAGAGTTCATCCCGAAAAGTCCCAAAGAGGGCGGTGTTGAACCAAACTTTTCATGACATATTTTCGTTTGTCACTTTATAATTTTAAGTAAAACTGCTGTTTGTTTTTGTTTGTTGTAATTAATCAAAAAGTTACATGTAAACTCAGTATACATCAATATCCATACTATATAGTACTAAGGCCTACCTACTGATAGTGAAATCAGTATACATCAATATCCATACTATATAGTACTAAGGCCTACCCACTGATAGTGAAATCAGTATACATCAATATCCATACTATATAGTACTAAGGCCTACCCACTGATAGTGAAATCAGTATACATCAATATCCATACTATATAGTACTAAGGCCTACCCACTGATAGTGAAATCAGTATACATCAATATCCATACTATATAGCACTAAGGCCTACCCACTGATAGTAAACTCAGTATATATCAATATCCATACTATATAGTACTAAGGCCTACCCACTGATAGTGAAATCAGTATACATCAATATCCATACTACATAGTACTAAGGCCTACCCACTGATAGTAAACTCAGTGTATATCAATATCCATACTATGTAGTACTAAGGCCTACCCACTGATAGTAAACTCAGTGTATATCAATATCCATACTATATAGTATTAAGGCCTACCTACTGATAGTAAACTCAGTATATATCAATATCAATACTATATAGTACTAAGGCCTACCTACTGATAGTAAAATCAGTATATATCAATATCCATACTATATAGTACTAAGGCCTACCTACTGATAGTAAACTCAGTATATATCAATATCCATGCTATATAGTACTAAGGCATACCTACTGATAGTAAACTCAGTATATATCAATCAACCACATTCTTAGCATTATTAATCAAGCAACTGTCAACCTTTTACGCTTCTGCTGTTACCTTTCTATGCTTAGCTTTCAAATGAAGTACGAACCATCTCACCTGCTGTTAGTTAGGGAAGATCGAAGCATCACGATAGTCAGCAGTGGGATGAGTAAACAGGAACATTTTGAAAGCAGCTACAAGCATAATATTGTACTAGGCCTGCTGAACAATATCTACCAATATCTAAACAGTTCCTGAATACTTCCTAGTGTCATTTGGAGTCTCCCTTGCTTCTTGTACTTGGGGTTAAGTTCGTGATGTGTTGATGGATTTCAATTACCTGACAACTTAAATTACTTTTAGCAGCCCCAATCCTAATTAAGTGCTGGAGATAATTCTTTATTAGCCAATAAAAATGTCCAAAAAATGGTTCATTTTAAGAGGACCGGATTGGCTCGTGAGTGGACTATTAAATACCAGTAATGTGTGAATAATTTGTTACATTGTTAATCCCAAAAATGGGACCAATAACAACTATAACAGAACCAGTTATTTTTGATAAAGAAATATTATAGAGAGTATTTAGATGACTAAAACGTAAGACTTAATTTGCTAAATAATGATGCAGGGTTCAAATTACATCCATAATTTTTCCCTATTTACATAACGGCGTGTATCAAAGGAAGTGACAACGTAGGTAGCATATCCCCAAGGAAGTGACATCGTAGGTAGCATGTTCTAAAGGAAGTGACAGTGTAATTTATACGAACCAATAAGACGACACTTAAAGAGTTGAGAAAAATGTACAGTTGATAGGATTAACTGATTCAGCTGGAACATGTCGACAAGTTATTGTTCTCTATATGTGAATTTAACTTGATTTTGAATAAATGTTTATTCTAAGTAACGTTTTGTTCTTTCATTGATAGATGCCAGTCTCTTCAGTAAAAGTAAGGTTTAGCTTCAGTTACATGAAAAGTTTAAACTAATGTTGTCTTATTGTACAATAACACATACAATGTTTCGTGCTAGAGTTTGTTTTCAATTTCGCACAAGGCTACTCGAGGGCTATCTGCGCTAGCCGTCTCTACTTTAACAGTATAAGGCTAGAGTGAAGGCAGCTAGTCATCACCACCCACCGCCAACTCTTAAGCTACTCTTATACCAACGAATAGTGGGATTGACCGTTACATTATAAGCTCCCACGGCTGGGAGGGCCAGCATGTTTGGTGTGACGGGGTTTGAATCCGTGACCCTCAGATTACGAGTCGAGTGCCTTTAACCACCTGACCATGTCAGGCCTAGGTGACAAAGTTTTTTCCCTAGTTAAAGCTCGTTACAGATGTATGTGGGGAAATAGTCAGCTCGTATGTTAAGAGTATTACGAAAGAATAGTGTGAGGTTTGTTCTAAGTATTCGAACAGTAAAAACAGCAAAATTTAAAGGATGTTCTAATTACGTAGTTGAAAAAAACAAACAAACTAGTAGTAAACTGGCACGTGACAAAACTGACAACTAAAATAACAAAATTACTTAATTCAGTTATTTTTCTTAGTATTTCTGTTGCACACTTTGTTGACTGATGGCTATTTCGTTAATTAGTCTGTTGACTTAAATTCTTCGCTTCACCAGCTGTCTACTTAATTATGTACAGAGCTGGATGAGACAAACTAGAAATGTAAGGTCTGTTTGATCGAGGGAAGCGAGGGAAGATGTGGTACATGTGGTCGGTATAACAGGACCACAGAAATACTTGAATTCCACATTGAATATCAGGTATTCTATTCTTCTCTTTGTTTGTTTGTTTGTTTTGGAATTTCGCACAAAGCTGCTCGAGGGCTATCTGTGCTAGCCGTCCCTAATTTAGCGGTGTAAGACAAGAGGGAAGGCAGCTAGTCATCACCACCTACTGCCAACTCTTGGACTTCTAGACAGCCAAGAGTTGGCGGTTGGTGGTGATGACAAGCTGCCTTCCTTTTAGTCTAACACTGATAAATTAGGGACGGCTAGCGCAGATAGTCCTCGTGCAGATTTGTGGGAAATACAAAAACAAACAAACAAAACCATTTACCAAAAGTACAATTCGTTTCTTTTCTCAGCTTTTCTTATGTTTACAATTAATACGCTACTTATTATGCATAATAACATTTTCCACACCTAATATAGTGTGTGTTCTTAATGACTGTCCCCCCGCTAGTACAGCGGTAAGTTTACGGATTTAGAGCATTAAAATCAGTAGTTCGAATCCCCTCAGGGGATTCAGCAGATAGCACGTGCTCTTTACGAAAGAAAATTTCACTTTTCTTCAAATTTTCAGAGCTACCAGAACCAGTTTTCCAGAACCTGTTCTCTATTTGTCGTCTTTAACGTTATTACATCCGGGTTACGACAAATTTTGGAAAGTTGTTTTATCTTTTTTTTGTTGTTTTTTTGCTGAGTTTTTTTCCTGGACTTTTTAAACACGTGTTTTTTCGTTTTTCGATGTATTATTTTCCGGTTTTGAAGGTCGTAAGGATGGGCAGGTAGTTAATTAGCATAAGACCGAGTCATCTATCATTTACTGTACCTTTAAATTAATGTTAGCCGTCGTTCATAACACCAGACTGTGTGGGTATTAGAGACCCGAAGTTCACGTAATGTCTCACACACTGATTACACCCACTCTTCGTTGTGTGCGTGGGTACCACCAGTCGTATCTTTCATCGGATGTATGGATTCGAACACGAAATAGGCTTAATAATGATGAAAAATCTCGCTGTCGGCCAATTATTTTTCAATGTTTCGTCAGATTTCGGCATTGAAAACGTAAGTTAAAGTAAGAACATCTCACGGTTTGCATGGTCAGATACTGACATCTTCAACCGACAGATTACTATACTTTTTCATCCTCGCAGAGAGAGGGTAATGCAGTCGTGTTCTTGTGTGTATCTTCTGTCTGCGTTTCCCAGAGCGTTATCCCTCAAGTGACTTGCTTCATCGACCACAAATATCTATGATGCGTGAAATAATCAAGGCTTAGACTCATTATACGTCAAAACGGGTGAGATTTTCACTCTGGGTTGTGAGAGCGTGACACGGTGTCAGATTATGTAAAGCTCACGTGAGACTTGGATTGACTTGATGTTTGCTTGCTTTGTTTCGCTCAAAATGGCTGATTTTGAAAAATAAATTGTTGGTTTCTAATATATCGACACGACCTACATCATACAAGATTTTAATGTCCATGAAACGTAAGAAAGGTTCTAGGTAATGGTTTCTTTTAACAGAGGTTTGACGTGGCCAAAGTTCTCACAACTTAAAACCGTGAAACCTGAGAGATAAGGTTTATTCTTTTCTTTCAGTAATAATCGTCTAGGTTATCGCCAAGCGAGTCGCTGCCGAAGTGAAATGTTCGTATTGAAAATTCTAATTTATGACGTGTACATTTATGAGCAATCAGAACGATTCTTTCATTCTTGTCGTCTAGGGATAGACTTTACACTTTAAGTTATTGGTCGACGTTTACGATATTAATTTCACCAAATCAAAAACAAACTGAAATTGAAATAATTAAACGGTTATCTTGTAAGTTTGTTTTATTTTTTTCACGCTAGGATTATGTGTCGCGTAGTAAACTGTGTATTGAGTGTTGTTTCTCTCGGTAAAGAATTAGACATTAAAAATCTGAAGATAAACAGTAACACTTTGTTAAGGTCTCACGTTTTTGCTGTCGGATGTGAATTATCAATTTTTTGAGCAGAGCTACACAAAGGTTATCTGTTCGTAACAGTTCCCAATTTTGAACTGATAGCTCGAGAGAAGGCGGTCAGTCACCAGCACTCACCTCTGACTATTGAATTACCTTTGTAAGCTCGAATGGTAGAGTTTGATCATCACTTTTAAAGTGCCTAGCAAGCTTTTTTCAGGCAGCGAGTCATAAGTCCACGCGCCCATAGTCTCCACTTGCTAACCAATAGGCTACGATTAGCCCTTAATATACTAAAATATAGCACGGTAGTAACACGAATTAGACAACTTTTATACAAAAAGGAGTTAAGATTTCAGCTTCAAAGCAATTGACATAAATGCTTTTTATACAGGACTGCAGGCGAGTGTGTTAAAAGTGAAATAGAAAGATTTCTTTTAATGTGCGACTACAATATCTAGCATCTTACAGTTCATTCTAGTTTTTACTAGAGAATTTTTTTCTCATCTCATATGTTGGCTTCTTTCAAATGTCCTTGCCCCCCCAGTGGCTCAGCGGTATGTCTGCGAACTTAGATCGCTAGAAACTGTGTTTCGATAGCTTTGATGAGCAGAGCACACATAGCTTATTGTTAAGCTATGTGCTTTGTTACAAACTTCTTTCACACCCCCTAGTGGAAAAAAGCATAAGCGTATATTAATTGTCTTACAAAACACATCAGACCAAACTGATTTACAGAAAGTCTAAATGCGAAAGCACAGCATGATTCCAATAAAGTGCTTTAACTGGTAAATACTTTATTTGGAGAGAGGCTGTTAAAACGAAATATCTGGAGCTTGCTGGATAGTTTATCAACCAATCACTTTAAAGTTTCTGGTATGTTATCCTAACTAACTGCTACCAGAGGGCGCCAACAAAGTCCTGAATCCTTTTTTAGTTTATTTTGTTTGATTGTTGTCGTTTTGAATTAAGCACAAAGCTACACAATGGGCTATCTGTGCTCTGCCTACCACGGGTATCGAAACCCGGTTTCTAGCGGTTGTGAATCCGCAGACGTACCACTGTGTCACTGGAGCGCTCCTTTTTAGAGATAATTTTTATCTAATACACTTATGTTACAAACTGAATGTTTCATAAATATAATAAAACTACAAACATGGAAATTTCTTAAACTCGCTTCAGATACAGTTAAAAACTATACTGTCTAAATATTCATATACACATTAAAAACTACATTATTTAATTACTTATATACACAATCAGAAACTAAATTGTTTAAATACTCATAAGAGCATACAAAACTACATTATCTAAATATTAGTATACACATCCTCACAGGGTGGCGCGGTATAAGCCATATTCATATTTGTATGTTTGTTTGTTTGTTTATGAATTTCGCGCAAAGCTACACGAGGTTTATCTGCGCTTGCCGTCCCTAACTAAGCAGTGTAAAACTAGAGGGAAGGCAGCTAGTCATCACTACCCACCGACAACTCTTGGGCTACTCTTTTACCAACGAATAGTGGGATTGACTGAAACATTATTACTCCCTCACGGCTGAAAGGACGAGAATGTCTGGTGCGACCATATTCATATAAATAATTTAGAACTTATTTCAAATAACTCCCTCTCTGTGAGTTTTATAGATAGAAAGTAAATCAACGACATCATAAAAATTTGTTCTTTATACTGAACTAATTATCATTTTTTATTTCTTCATAGAGTACTTAATTGTATAACAGTCATTTAATGCACTTTAACGCACGAAACGTCACTTCCGGTTACTGGCGCCACCTTTATTGCCTGTTTTCAAGTGCGTGAGAAACTTTTTTCGTTTTATTATTTTAGAGTTTATCACTTACATTTGTATGCAGAGAAGGTTTTCGTGCGAACGTGTGCAGCATGATTATTTTAGCTGCTCGGGCACAACTTCTGATCCTATGGGTAGATGGCGTTACGATACTATACTAATTTAGCGAAATCTACTATAGGGGGACAACAGTAAAGTAGCGCTTCCGTTCAATTTGTGTATTTTAATTTTTTTATAAGGGCGAGTGTTATATGAATTTTTGGGTTGCTCTGACAAATATATGACAATAACTGATTTTTATTCTACATATATATATTATATATACGGTGTTAGAGGACATACCGCTGACCCACTGGGGGGCGCTGTGTTAGGGAATTTACACAGTATTGACGTTGTATTCTGTCGGTTAAACACCATGTTTATCAACAAACGAATTGAGTTTAAAAGTGGTTGAAACCGTTTGTTTGTTCAGCGATAATTTTGAGATATAAAAAAAGTCCAAGATTCTTTATCTCTTGCAATTTCTTGTTATTTTAAGTTTCAACTTCAGTGTTATGGGGGGAAAAAAGTTACCCTTGGTAACATTAACCACTGTAGAAATGTGTATGATAAACTGTGTTTACCCTTTCTTCGTCTTGATGTCCGTGGTTGGTTAGCTTAAAGTTTGATGTTTCAGATGCGAACCGTAGAAAATTAATAGCTTGTCATCCTCGCCCGACCAAACATGCTCGTCCTTTCAGCCATAGGTGTGTTATAATGTGTCAGTCAATGCCACTATTCGTTGGTAAAAGAGTAGCCCGATAGTTGGCGGTGATAATTAGCTGCCTTCTTCTATAGTCTTTCACTGCTAAATTAGGGACGGTTAGTACAAATAACCCTCGTATGGGTAGCTTTTAGCTTTGTACGAAGTTCAAAACAAAACAGTTCTTTGATTTTATCATTGGTTTAAAGTTTTGTACTCATGTTGACTTTGTTGTTCAGCTGATCAAATCAAAGGTTAGCTGTTACAGTTTTACAGACTTGACCTTTGAAGTTTAGCTTATGAGGAAACTGTAATGAAAATAGCGCATATAAAATATACGTTTGTTTTTGAAACATCGTTGTTGAATGCACAGGTTTTATGCAAAAAAATATTCCAAATTTACTATTTGTTTATTTGAAGTTAAGTACAAAGATGCACAACGGGTTATCTATGATGTGCCCACCACGGGTATCGAAACCCGGTTTCTTACGTTATAAGACCGCAAAAATACACTGAAAGGCTTCAGATTTGATACCAATATCATGCTATCGGCCAAACTTCCCGAGAGCCTTTGGAAAAGTAAGATTAATATGGGTTTTATAACGCAAAAAAGTTAAAGTTCGATCCTCGCATGAACACAGTACTGTGTAGCTATTCACAACCCTCACTCACTTTTTTTTTAATCCATGTATCTTTACTGTTTGAAAAAGATAAAAGGGGGAAACATTGATTGAAGGAGAGAGCCGTGGGATAGATCCTTAGGACTATTACAGCTATCAAGTCATACAGTGGTGGAATGCGGGTCAAGTGTGCCACAAACAATGATGGCACGTGTGCGCGCGAGTTCAGCCGATTACCATCGTGCAGCCACCCAGCTACGTGGGGTGCACTAGGGCGAGACGAGGTCACCAATGCACAACGGCTGCCACTATGTTCCCACGGTATAGCGAAGCAGAAGACCGGAGTGTGTCAGAAACTTCCCTCTTGCCACCCCCCCCCCCCACCACCACTTACGACTGTCGGTCCTCCACCACCTACTGTTAATTGGATTCTTATAGCGGAAGAAAATGGCCTTCCTGAGGAATGTACAGTAACGCCTAGCTAACAACTCGAAGAGGACCTAACAACGCATCTCATTTTTTATGGCGATTCCTTCTCTCCACAAATGTGTTGAATTGCTGTAGACATTTCGTGTTCTTCTCTCCACAAATGTGTTGAATTGCTGTAGACATTTCGTGTTCAGATTCCTCGAGAAATTTTGTCACTTTGTTTGTTGAACTCGATGACCATCTGCGCGAGGCATCACTGATTTAGAAGCGTTAAACTAAATGGAAAGCAACTACTTAAAATAACCCACCGCCAACTCTTAGGCTCTTTACCAATGGATTATGCAATTGAAGGACACATTATAACGCCCCCCCCCAAAAAAAAAGGCTGAAAGGTTAAACATGTTTGACTACAGAATTCTATCTTGCGACACTCAAATTGTGGGGCCAAATGCAGGTCTTGTCAGGTTATGAAAACAAAGTAACATGACAAAGAAATCAAATATCAGATAGGTCAAACACCGAAAATATCAACACAGATTTCAGATCCGTTTCCACGAACTACCTGATAATACACGATGTATAAAACTCTAACTCTTGAACTAATAAAGAGTTGTATTTCTTAGTTATCACCCTTCTGTTTTATCTTCAATGTATGGACAGCTTCTACAACGTTTCGTTACAGTGATCGTTGCGGGTGTATATACATGCTTCACAAAGTCATTTTATAAATACGGGCACACGCATGCGCTCACAGAAGCATATATTTATATGAATGTAAGTTAAATGGAAGGTACAGTTACCTAATGACTATAAATGAGACACACAACTGTTGCTAAACGATAGGTGGATATAGTCTGGGTGCGCCACAAGACGACAGCCCACGTGTAAGGCATGTGCTCCGAAATTATGGCAGAACCGGTTGGTTTTTACCACAGAACGCCTGTTTTGATGAGCTCGGCCCCAGGATCATTCCTCGAGGAAGGCGGAGTTTTCCCACACTCAGACGCGTTCCTCTGCTGCTGATACAAAGCTACGGCACGTGCACTGCAGCCGCTCTGTGGCAGATGTATGCACTGATTTACAAGTAGAGGGGATAAGATGCCTTTACAGGAAGGTGGGGGATGAAAAAGGGGAAAGCTCGTTGGGGTGTTCGTTGACCATTCAGCGATCACGTGTCGCGAGCCACCGCAATCACACCTATCAACAAACTCGCATGCCTGTACTATGATTGGTGCAGCACAGCGTGGGAAAGTGTCGCCCCTTCGTATCTCAAGCCTACTGCCTCGACACACTCCGTTGACCCTGGGCAGCCATAAAACCTTGCTTCTCATGGTTCTTTCCCACAGTTTAACGTACCACGTGCTCGTGTTCACTTAGCGCCAGTCACGTTCCTGAGCTCAACTGCTACATACCATCAGTTTCACTTTGGCTGCGAGCCAACACGTTTGAATATTTACCTGTTTGAATCGTTGTACAGCGAGAGCGCCACTGTGTAGGATTTTCTAAACATCGAGATGCCTTCAGAAAAATCCTCAATGAAATCCAGCGAAAATCGCAGGGTAAGAATTAATTTCAATAAGAAAATACCACCCGTTTTTTTCTTCTTCTATTATTTTCCACAATAATATACATTATTTACTGAAACTTTATAATATAAATACTTTAAGAATTGACTTTAAGTCAATCATCGGTTTTGCTCTTTTGACAAGAAAAAAAAATGAATATTTTGTTATAAACAGAGACACCTACATGTTCAAGTTAACATTAATTTTTTACTTTTATTTTTTACAGAGTACCAAGCCTATCATGGAAAAGAGACGACGTGCTCGTATTAACAACAGTCTGGGAGAACTGAAAAATCTAATCTTGGATGCTTTGAAAAAAGATGTAAGAACACGTGAATTTATTATATGTTTATGACAGTTTCGGTACACAGTTACCAGTTGTGTAATACTGTGTGTTTGTTGTATTAATATTTTGGGTGTTTTTATTATAAAGCATGTTATATTGTTGTGCTTTCTGGAATTATTTTAAAGTTTTAGTTTAAGCTCCGGGGGAAAATGTGAGTAATGTCTAAACTTCGGGTGACGAGTCTCTGTTGTAACATTTGCAAAACGAAACTGCCATGTGGGGCACGCGCAGGTCACCGTTGAGCAACTTGCGTGCCCTAGCGGAACAAAGTTGCTCGTGGGACTAGTTCTCACGGATCTCGAGACTGCATGAAAGGCCTAGCCAGGTGTTTCCTCGGTCGAGAATACCCGTTGTGTTACTTTCTGTAAGGAGGTGAAGGTGTGTGGGGGCCGTAGGTGGAACAAAGACTCTTTAATAATTGTAAAGAAGTGTACAGTTGGTAGTTGTTGGAACAAGTGTAGAATGGGATAAAAGAATGTATTTTAAATTTTTGCCAGGTAAACGTTCTTAATGTTAGTAGAACTCAATTGAAACCTGCTTATATGTGTTATTTGTTTGTGTTCCAGAATGCTCGACATTCGAAGTTGGAAAAAGCTGACATTTTAGAAATGACGGTGAAACACCTTCAGAACCTGCAGCGTCAACAGATAACAGCTTGTTCCCTAAGTGACCCTTCAGCCATGTCAAAGTTCAGAGCTGGCTTCAACGAATGTGCCAATGAAGTCTCTCGCTACTTGAGTGGAGTGAAAGGGGTCGACCTTTCAGTCCGACAAAGGCTCATGAACCACTTAGCTGATTGTTCGTCTGGTCTGAGTCCCACTTACCCTCAGAGGTCCAGTAATTACGGTT
Organism: Carcinoscorpius rotundicauda; assembly: GCA_011833715.1. Lineage (NCBI taxonomy): Eukaryota > Metazoa > Arthropoda > Merostomata > Xiphosura > Limulidae > Carcinoscorpius > Carcinoscorpius rotundicauda. Next base: position 88,437,747 of record CM022398.1, read on the forward strand.
TTCCGTCCTTGAATCCTGTCCATGTTCAGGTTCCTGCTAGCACCACAACTATTGATACCAAGCTCCTCGAAGGTATACAACTTGTACCAACCCGCCTTCAGAGTGGAGAAGTAGCCTTCCTTCTTCCTGCAGAGAGACCGAGCAAACATCAGTATCAAAATCAGTTACTGACTTACTCGCCGGTCATGTCGTCCGTCCCATCAAGTCCAGTTAGTGTCTTGGGGTCATCGGGTATTCTCAGTCCTGCTGCCAGCGATAGGTCACTTTCTAGTCCTGTCACACATACGACTACAACTTCTGGACCAGTGTTTGAGCCAATATCTCCACCATTTGACCAGCAGGAGAAACCAGAGCGTGTCTGGAGACCATGGTAACATGGTTCTCATTCACCAGCAAGAGAAACCAGAGTCCGAGCGTATCTGGAGACCGTGGTAACATGGTTCTCATTCACCAGCAAGAGAAACCAGAGTCCGAGCGTGTCTGGAGACCGTGGTAACATGGTTCTCATTTTATAACACAGAGACTATCGCTCTGCAGTGGAACTACAGTACAAATCATCACGTGCCATGCACTAACTCGCACGTTCTGTAATAACTAGTTATTTTAGACGTTAAGTGTGTGACTGAACGTATTTGTTAATCTGTTCATGAGATATCCAAAACACAAATTGGTTAGCTGTGATATATTACGAATTCTACCAGTGTTCATTTCGGAGAATCCGGTGCTGTTTAATTTATTATCATTTTGTGTATATATATATATTCATATTCATTCATCAGAACATATGAAGTATTTGGTAAATACGAATAATTAAAAATATGTAAAAATAAATGTTTTTGTATGTGTGTGCGTTATTCACTGAATTAACAACATGGAAATGAATAGTACTGAAAATAGCATAATTTGTATTATGAGGATATCATGATTTTCGTTTCATAGCACAAGTATCCAAATATTTCCTTTCCAGAAAGAGTAAGCCTAAAGATCACGGGCGCAGATAGCCTAGTTTGCTTTGCGCCATTGAAATACCAAACCAAAGACCCGGATGATAAGCTAGGTGGACGAATTAAGAGCTGTTTGTTAGATTCTTTACTAATGTGATTACAAAATGGGAGGAAAATATGTCTCGCTCGTCGTCATAAACTTATGTTTTAGAATTTGGTGCAAAGCTACACAAGGGCATATCTGCACTAGCCCTTCCTAATTTAGCAGGTTAAGACTAGAGAGTAGGCAGCTAGTCATCACAACCCACCGCTAACTCTTGGGCTACTCTCTTACCAACGAATAGTGGGATTGACCATCACTTAGAACGCCCCCACGGCTGAAAGGGCGAGCATGTTTGGTGTTACGGGGATTCGAAGCCGTGAGCCTCAAATTACGAGTCGAGCGCCTTAACCACATGGCTTCGTAAACTTCTGATCAACGTTGGTAAAAACATAGTCTAATTAGGACTAAAATTTAACTAGTAGTTAACGTATCAAGCTAAATTATACATACATCGAATTATCGGTGGACACAGTGGTTACTGGATCTTTATTAAAATAGAAAGTCACACACATGTAGTAAATATTGAAAGGGTGCGACCTGGGACAGACCGACATTCTGAAGAACATTCCATTGCTAGTTTATTTTTATTGTTGTTTTTTTTCAATTATTTTAATTCTGTTTCTATAATATAAAACTTTAGACATACTATTTCAAAGAATTAGAAGAAAGATTTAATTTATGGAGTTATTACAATTGTATCTCTAAATGTTACGGGATCGTGTTTTTAGTATAGAAAGGTACACACACGCATACGAATGCTTAGGTTATGTAACAGTCTGAATGAATGTTAAACCTACTCCTTTACTATCAACTGTAACTAGTGATAAAACCCGATTAAATTTAGTTAGTTCTTTGTACTGAATTTTTGCAACGCATCTAATTACCACGAGGACAACACAGGTACTGAGCGGTACAGAAACTAAGTTCTAATTTGAGTGTTGTTTGTACAGGGGGTGGTGGAAGAAGCAGTTTTTGATTGGTCAGGTGACTCAAAATAGTGCGCAGAGCTTGCTAGTGCTAGGGATGTCTCGAGGCATATCATCCTTCCAGAAACAGAAGCTCGCTCACACTTATATTCACTTTATAAACATGTATATTACACATTGTTATACTGATTCATACAACTACTATAAGTCTATCTTTTCACCCAGAAACAATTTTTGAAGTGCACGTTATAGTTTAAAAAGGGTCTGTAATTTTATGTAACAAAATGTTGGTCCGGCTGTTACAAGGCCCACTGAAACTCCTCCAATGCACGCGTGTATTACCGCCAGAAAACTGACTGGTGTGTAATCTTCGCCCGAGAGAAGACAACTGTATAATAAACCGAGATAATTTATATTATAATGAAAGGAACTTATTATTGTTTTTACAGATGCCGCCAGGAGCGCAGTTAGCATTGCAGAACTGAGGTGGGGGGTTCGTCTGAAAACAAAAGTATTTTTTTTTTCATCTTTCTACACATAGAATTCAAATGATTTACGTGAAAGTCGAGTATTTATTTAAAGACAACGTACATTTTAGACTTTACGGAATATTTGGACAGACTTGAGGCCTTCTACCAGTAACGCCTCCTGATGGCGTGTATAGTGGAGTGTATTTAAGAGTTTATTAAAAAAAACATTATAACAAATATAACGCGAAATTCGCTGACATGTTCTGTTAACATGTCACACTTAACTACATCACTTAGTCTTACGTATTATAAGCTACGGCTGGCTTTCTGCCAAACTGTACAATTCCTTTCTTCCTTTTTTTTTGTTTTAACCAAGAAATATATATATATTGGGCAAAACACATAAATTATCCGATGAAGTAAACACACACAAATTTCATATCGAAAACAAACGTAATGTGCGTGCGTGTTAGATGTCTGATGTTTCGCCATTTTGAATTCAACGTCTTGGAAGTGAACCATGATCCAACAATACATAATGTTTTTTCCTCTGCTTTCCCAGAAGTACAACGAAACCACGTGGACAGTAAATAAGTTTCCTGTAGCAAGGTAATTTTTTAATTTGTGTTTTTTTTTGGTTGGTGAGTATCAAGTGGAAAGCCGTATTTCAAACGAAATTTGATCGAATTGGTCAAGAGAGTGGATTGTCATTCGAGGAAGGTCTAGAATTAAAGTTGAAGAAATTGGACGACTCGATTTTCAAAATGATGTTTTTAACGCGAAACTTAAGCTACGTGCATCAAATACTGTCTTTTTAGAGAGTGTAATTGGAAACAAAACAACAAAAAAATCCAATAGCTTCAAAAGTCGAACAGAGGAGGATTTGTAGTAGGGTACAGTTATTTACCCTTGAATCTATAGTATCTGTTTACGTTAAACATACCGAAAAAAAAATTTGCTGTTTTAGTAACTCTTCTGTTTCGCCAACCCCAATTTGGGTTATGTAAATTGGATCCTAGTTCGTCTTAGAGCGCCTTTTGTACTTATATTAATGCCGATACAATTACTGACAGTTACATCAAAAGATAAGTTCTGGAACGACAGAGGGCGGCTCAATCAAAGCTGCCAGACTGTGAGAAAGTCAAACATTGCCACAAGTTAGCAGATAAACAACTTCTCAGAGGTCAAGTGGGGTTGGAACCCTGTTAATAGGACACAAAACTTTCTTGTGCTACCCATTAAGATAAAAGAAATTAAAAAAAAAGACAGACAAAGAGAAGAGGGACGGAGATGCCATCTTTTAGTTGTTTAGTGAACTAATAAATCAGAACATTTTAATATCTTACTTTTCTTATAAATGTGCGTATAAAAAGTGATCTAACAACCACGTCACTTGCTTGCTTAGGACTTTTGAATGGAATGTTATATCTTTGGAGTTTACAGGTACTGACACAAATTTAATTTTGGAAAATGTCTGAGAACTGAATAACGTTAATGGCGTTGTACACGTTTTGGAATAAAGTATTCAAACGATGTCACAAGTTAAATGGATATCAACAACTTTTAGATTTACATTTAATTTCAAATATTTCAGTTTAATATGAAGATGTAAGGGTTTGAAACTCGGACGTATCGAAACAAGTAAAAATGTAAGAAAATTGTTTTAAAACTAGGGTCTCCATCTTTTATAATACTGCAAAAGTGGAAGAAAAAATGCTTAAGATGTATTAACAAAAGGGTTAAATATTTACGAATAGTATTTACAAACATTTATGGGTGTTAGTAGTTTACGGTGATAGTTCTTTAATCTAAGTGTTGGAACGAATGAGAAAATTGCTCATCCTTAATCCGATGCTACATACGGACTCCCCCATTTTTAAAATAACGCTTCCTTGCTTAAAGAATTGGCTACAAGAGCTTATTGGTTACTTTCTTGGCTCTGATCTATGGTAGTTAACTGACGTATGATCAAAAGTTCACATTGATGAAGAAATGAAAAAGTTATGTTTTAATGCTTTGCAAGTTCGTGGAGGAACGTGGTAATAAAATGCGTAAAACTGTGTCAGGCCCACTATGACTACGCAGAGAAATGAAAAACGTGGTTGTGGAGTACACTACAACATTCTTTGTGTCAATAATTTCAAAGAGAAATAAAAATGGCACTTGAAATTTCTGCCTTCAGATTTTAGCCCTTTTCTTTACGTCCCCCGCTGGTAAGTGCGGTAAATCTACAGATTTATAACCCCCAAGTCAGGGGTTAGATCCCCTCTAGTAGACTACTCAGCAGAATAAGAAAACACACACCCTTTTCTTTACTAGTGACTGATTTGAAAACATGTACACTGATTCTTTAACAAGTATGAAAGACAAAACGTTTCTCTGACTTTTCCAGTTCACGCTCTTTCTATTCTTTTGAGCTGCTACGGAAAGTTTTGTTGTTAAATCTCGTGTAACAGTTTCTCAAGTCATTTTGTTGTCGCAAGTTAACCGTCAGGTATTTAATGGATAATACTTGCTTTATTGTTCGAAATGTCCTTAAACTTTCGTTTCAATGTCACTTTAATTTATAATTAATTATATTTATATTTCTCGAGCCACAGTGGATCGGTAAAACACTTCCAGACTCAGTCGTTAACATTCGAGGTTCGACACCAAATGAATAAAGTGCAAATACATTATGGTGTTGCTTTACACTAACAACAAATAAACCATTACATGGGCCCGACATGGCCAGATGGTTAATACACGTGACTCGTAATTTCTGAAGGACGCGGGTTCGAATACCTGTCACATCAAATATATTCGCCGTGGGGGCGTTTATGTGTCGGTCAATCCCACTATTCGTTGGTAAAAGAGTAGCCCAAGAGTTGGCGGTGAATGACGATGACTAACGGCCTTCCCTCCTGTCTTACACTGCTAAATTAGGGACGACTGGCGCAGATGGTCCTCGTGCAGCTTTGCTCGAAACTTAAAAACAAATAATTGCAATTTTTATTACAAGAGTTCAGAATTATACAACAAATCAACAGCTGTCATTATTGCCATCTAGTAGAAATATAAGAAACTAAATATTAGAGATCTCAAACACAGTTGTTTTATCTTTTTCTCAGCGCTTACAAACAAGATGGCAAATTTAAGGTGTCTGTGTTTTTCGTATAGCAAAGCCACAAAGGGCTATTTGCTCAGCCCACCGAGGGGAATCGAAGCCCTGATTTTAGCGTTGTAAATCCGGAGACATACCGCTGTACTAGCGGGGAGGGGCAAATTTAAAGAAACGGAGACATTAAGATTACAAAGCTCATTTGATCACTGATTTGACGTTTATTATTTAACGTTTGATAAACTGAGTCAAAGCTTATTAACTGAGATAAAATCAAACACAAGAAATTTGTACTTATTTCAAATTTTGCACAAGGACTCTCGTACAAACCTTATTTGCAAAAGCACTTGACGTCATGCCTTGCCTGTTCTCCCTTTATTTTATGTCATATATTTAGTTATACTTATTTATACATGGACAGAGAGAATTAAGTTAATGTTAGAAACTAAAATAAAGAAGAAATATTTTCAGCTTTGAATAAGTTCGATTAATCTCAAAATAAAGACGGAAATATGAAGTAGGACTCAAAGGAATTCTAAAACAACCTCAATTAAAATTAATCAAACTGTTTTATAAACCTCTTATAAACGCTTCCAGGAAAACGACTAAGATTTTGGTCGATAGATGGCAAAGCAATCGACCTATTTAGTGATGCTTGCAATATATTATAATGAAAAAAGAAAGAATAATTGCAAATATGTTCCTGGGATTTTTTACTTTGTGAATAAAACATGCTTCAAAATGCACGATGGATATCTGTAGTGTAAATTCAGTCTGGTCGGAAAATATTAATAGTTAATAATATATTGTTATTGTTTTTTACGTACATTTTCACACATATATATGACAGTATATAGAACAGTGGTAAGTCTCCCGATTTACAACGCTAAAATCATGGGTTCAGTTCCCTTCGGTGGGCTTAGCAGATAGTCCGAAGTGGCTTTACTATAAGAAAAAAAGCCCATATATATATTATGTTTAAAACATACCGAATTCAATCATTTATCACAAGTATACAGGTGGTTTATAATAACAATACTGTATTGCTTCTAATTAAGGTTCCAGGGGGCGATGCAAACTACAAAGTGGGTCTTATTAGAGCTGTTAGAGCACAAAGCTGCACAATGGGCTATCTGTGCTCTGCCCACCACGGGTATCGTAACCCGGATTTTAGCGTATAAGTCCGCAGACATACCGCTGAGCCACTGGGGGGCCGCTACTTAAAGACTAAATTAAATATATGACGAGCATAAACGTCTATGCTTTAGGCCTAACATTAGTATATTGTCGTTGTTTGATAGACGGTGTTATAGTATTTGTGCAGTTCAGAATTCTATCTTTCAGTTATAATTTGCTAATTTCAAAGGTAATAAGTTATGTATTTGTTTTTTTCTTTTTCTTTATAAATCGATATTTCAATAATAAAACAGATTATAGTTGAATATTATATGTTGGGTTACTATTGCTTTCACATTCGGTGAACTATAAAAATATCGGGAAGGCGATAATTAAAAAGGCGATACAAAAATACAATAGAACCAAATTGTATGGTTTGTGAAAAATAGAACAAACGAGTCGATGAAAATATTTTGTTCCATATCTAATTATATCATTATTTTAATTAGTTTCTCTTTGTACAGATATATATTTCAACCATTTCATACAGTTGAAAGATAATTATAAACTACGCCTACTATACAGCATTATTGCATTACGAAGCTTATATGTTTTAATAAAAACTTTAATTGTTTATGCTGCTAATGTTGCATACTAGATGGCGCTATTTTACAGTGCAAGGAAGTGATACGTTGTTTGTTGTTTTTGAATTAAGCACAAAGCTACACAATGGGCTATCTGTGCTTAGCCCACCACGGGTATCGAAACCCGTATTTTAGCGTGTAGGTCCGCAGACATACCGCTGAACCACTTGGGGACAGGAAGTGATATGCGCTCCGACATAAGCTGTATTGTTGTGTTTGAAACAAAAAATGCATCCTAACATTTTAAAATAAGTAAAATATTTAATTTCAAAATAGAAGATACTTACTACATAAATCAAACAAAAATTCGCTAAGCTAAGTACGTTTTGTTTGGAAACATGAAAGTTTAACTGAAATAAAATTTGAAAATTCGTTGGAGTCGTTCATCTTTATTTCCAGGTCTTGTAGGGTTTTGTGTTTGTGTTTTCTTATAGGGCCCCCCAGTGGCTCAGCGATATGTCTGCGGATTTACACGCTAAAATCCGGGTTTCGATACCCGTGGTGAGCAGAGCACAGATAGCCCATTGTGTAGCTTTGTGCTTAATTCAAAACAATAACAACAACAAGTTTTCTTATAGGAAAGCCACGTCGGTCTATCTGCTGGAAGGGTATTGTATGGGACGTAATAATGCTGTAACTATATAGGGTTAACGCATGATATTATTATTGTTGATGGCGCATTTAAAAACCCGAGTTCAGTGAAGAACGCTCAGTTTAAGTCGCTCTTGTGGAACTAGCACGTGCTCTGAAGTTAAAAGGCGGAAGACTTCCGAAACGTCGCTCTCTACACATGTGTTTCTACAAACGGAAGTTGCCGGCTATTCGACCAAATTTTGTTACAAATACTTTGCGTGAACAATCTATCAAATAATTTATTTTGGGCTTTGGTTTTGTTTTGTTTTGTTTTAATTTCGCGCAAAGCTACTCGAGGGCTAGCAGTGTAAGACTACAGGGAAGGCAGGTAATCATCACCACCCACCGCCAACTCTTGGGCTACTCTTTTACCAACGAACAGTGAGATTGGCTGTAACATTATAACGCCCCCACAGCTGAAAGGATGAGCATGTTTGGTGTGACGGGGGTTCGAACCCATAGCCTGTAGATTACGAGTCGAACGCCTTAATTCACCTGGTCATGCCGAATCAGCCAAAACAAAAGAAAAAAAAAAAGACACTCGTGGCTGTTAGTGTGACATTCGATAGTCGTGTCAATCACAAGATTAAAAAAATACTCCGGACATTTATAGCCATTCTGCTGATAGGAAAGGATTGTTAATAGTCAAAGGGGAGTTTACTCCAATATACGGTAACAATTAAAACAGCTTCAAGCAATTCGCTGCACGAGCTCGCCAGGACCACCAAGCGAAGGCTGTGAGGTCATAATCTTGAATCCAAATCCTGAATACGACCGGATTTACATAGAAGGATCGCTTCTCGTAAATTACTCAAATAGACTAATCCAACCACAGGATTTTGATCTCACTGTTTTAATGGAGATCAGACCTCTGCCCATGCAAACCGTGATTTGTCCCGCTGTGGACCATAAATAAACAGCTGCGAAGCGGTCCTCCAATCAAATCCCCACGCCCTCGTCCCTCCTAGTTCCTACAACCCCCACCCCCCAAAGAAAGACGGTATAAATGTTATAAGGCTCTTTTATGTTCACCTCTATAATTTCCAAATCGAAAACTAGGAAACGTAACTTATTAATTAGGTTTTAATATTTTACAAACTTTTATTGGTTTGGTTGTTTGGTGTTTATTGTCGCAAAGCAATTGAGCTATCTGCGTCTTAACTCTTATCACCGTGCGAACTTTTTTTTTCAAATATTTGTTTCTCATTATTTCAGTGCATGGACACCTTGCATTTTGATAGATGAGACTGAAAATGTGTAACCATATTTCACTCATAAGACCCCTACCATCCCCTCGGTGACACGGCGACATGCCTACGGATTTTCAACGCTAGAAACCGTTGGTGAGCAGAACACGAATAGCTGATGGTGTAGCCGTATTTCTAATTATACACAAACACCAGAAATTCTTCACACCAGCTTCAGTCACTTCTTAAGATGGTCACCAACAACTTGACTAAAATGTACCTGGACTGAACAATTAACACGTGTACAAAGATCAATGATGAAACACACGTGCTAACACCACTGTCACATAATGTATGGTTCTAACGTTTTTATTTATACATGCATCTAGGTGTCAAACACTGTCCTCTGTACCCACTTCTTCTTACACACATAATAACATTGCCACCCTATCTTTCAGAGGGTGGTGGACAGCTACTGTACGTCTCGTGAAAGGCTTGGCATGGCCAGGTGGTTAAGGCATTTGAATCGTAATCCGAGGGTCAAGGTTTCAAAATCTCCATCATACTAAACATGCTCGCCCTTTCATCCGTGGGAGCATTATAATGTTACGATCAGTCCCACTATTCGTTGGTAAAAGAGTAGCCCAAGAGTAGGCGGTGGGTGGTGATGACTAGCTGTCCTCTCTCTAATCTTGCACCGCTAAATTATGAACGGCTAGCGCAGATAACACTCGTGTAGCTGTGCGCGAAATTCAAAAACAAACAATTTTACGAAGCGTTGTTATTATATTTACGAGAAACAACACAGTGCGTATTTCAGTTTGATATATTTGTGCTGAATATCATGGAAAGCTACACGAAGGCTATGCGTGCGTATTTTAGATCTAATTAAGTTGAGAAAGCTAATAGAAATTGTCTTTAATGTAATGTTAATTTTTTAAAGGAAATTACAATCCGATTTAGTATTGGTTTTGTGAAATATTTTGCAAGTAAAACTAAAGATGAAATGTAAGCCACCTAGCCGTTCCAAATTTAACAGTGATAAACTAAGGAGCCAACACCACCTAGCGACAACTTTTAAGCTACTGACACGTTATGACTTCCCCACGGCTGGAAATGAAATGGGGATTCGAACTGGCGACCCTCATATTGAGAGTTATTATAATTATTTAAATCAATATGGAGTTTGAAAATTAAATCAGCACACATAGTATATTAAGTGTAATAAATTATGCAAACACACGTAGTGAATTAATTATCATAAAATATGCAAGCACAAATAGTAAAACTAATTATCATAAAATATTCAAGCACAAATAGTAAACTGGTTATCATAAAATATTCAAGCACAAATAGTAGAACTAATTATCATAAAATATTCAAGCACAAATAGTAAACTGGTTATCATAAAATATTCAAGCACAAATAGTAGAACTAACTATCATAAAATATTCAAGCACAAATAGTAAACTGGTTATCATAAAATATTCAAGCACAAATAGTAAAACTAATTATCATAAAATATGCAAGTACAAATAGTAAAACTAATTATTATAAAATCTGCAAGCACACATAGTAAACTAATTATCATAAAATATGCAAGCACAAATAGTAAACTAATTATCATAAAATATGCAAGCACAAATAGTAAACTGGTTATCAGTGTCAAAGAGTTTTCCCCAAGAAAGGTAGGACAAAAAGTGATCATAACGAACTCTTTCATCGCATGAGACTCTGATCGACTGGTTTTTCTTGGAATATTGGATTTAATATTTAAATTTTCTACCGGTATTCCACAGAGCGCCCTCTGTGGTGGGAAGTGCAGTAACTCAACCATCAAGTAACACGTTTTGTATGTACTGAAGATCATTTGAAAAGAGCAGCTCGCAAAAGGTTGAGAAAAGAGGGGGTTCACCCTTAGTAAACAAGTTATTAAACTTTGATATTGTACCAGAAAGGGGCTGGCTGTCCCTTTCACTCCGGCCTGTCATGGAGATGAGCCGAATCTATTCCAGTTCATGGAGTTTCTATCCACTTCTACGTTTGTTTGTTTTTGGGATTTCGCACAAAGATATTAGAGGGCTATCTATGCTAGCCGTCCCTAATTTAGCAGTGTAAGAATAGAGGGAAGGCAGCTAGTCATCATCGCCTACCGCCAACTCTTGGGCTACTCCATTACCAACGAATAGTGGGATTGACCGTCACATTATAGCGCCCTTATGGCTGAAAAGGCGAGCATGTTTGATGCGACCGGGATTCGAACCCGCAACTCTCAGATTACGAGTCGCACGCCTTTACACGCTTGGCCCTGCCGGGCCCCCTACTTCTACGTGACTGACTAGTACAAATAATTTGCAGTACGTAACAATTTGCAACCTTTATAAGGTGTAGTGAGTAGCGTAAATAACCATCTAATACTGGGGTATAACTGTTACTCTTACAACACATCTACAGCTCGAAATTGCGGAGCGCCATTTTATTCACTCCGGTAGGGTGGACATTACTGTTTGCTACAGAATGAAAGTTGAACTGCTCTTTACCAACAAATAGTGGGATTGGCCTTGACATTATAGTGACCCTACTGATAACAAAAGTTAAAAGATGTTGGCAATAGACGAATATAGATTTTATATATTGATTATATATGGTAACAATGGTTCGAACCTTGGTCGAGGCACAACATTTTATGTGCACTTGTATTATTCTTTTACATTCAAACAGTAGATACAACAACAAAAACATATAAAAGTCGTGAAGAATGTTTTTGCAGAATGTCAACAAATATATTGTTTAGATTGATGCATTTCTATATTTCAGGTTTGTTCCTGGCTTCTAACTGTAGTTTGATGCATTTCTATATTTCAGGTTTGTTCCTGGCTTCTTCTAACTGTAGTTTGACGCATTTCTATGTTTCAGGTTTGTTCCTGGCTTCTTCTAACTGTAGTTTGACGCATTTCTATGTTTCAGGTTTGTTCCTGGCTTCTTCTAACTGTAGTTTGACGCATTTCTATGTTTCAGGTTTGTTCCTGGCTTCTTCTAACTGTAGTTTGACGCATTTCTATGTTTCAGGTTTGTTCCTGGCTTCTTCTAACTGTAGTTTGACGCATTTCTATATTTCAGGTTTGTTCCTGGCTTCTTCTAACTGTAGTTTGACGCATTTCTATGTTTCAGGTTTGTTCCTGGCTTCTTCTAACTGTAGTTTGACGCATTTCTATATTTCAGGTTTGTTCTTGGCTTCTTCTAACTGGATCTTGTCTCATAACATGGAGAACATTCTCATCTCTTACTTACTTACTCTTTCTGTAAGTTACTTCATGACGTTTCATTTTCTTTATCAACGTTTATACTGATACAGAAGTACAACAAAATGAAGTAATTGTGTATCTTACGAAAATCGTGCAGCTACAAAATTCCTGGAAATGTGTACTCAACGAGCTTCGTTACGATTCCTTTCACAGAATAATTTAGTTCACGTAAACTTGGATTCTTCATCAGAAACAAATCACTTTTCTTTTCAAACATTACAATAATTCTTCAGTTAAGACTCGGCCCAACATGGCCAGGTGGTTAAGGCACTCGACTTATAATCTGAAGATCGCGGGTTCGAATCCTCGTCGCACCAAACATGCTCGCCTTTTCAGCCATGGAGACGTTATAATGTGAGGGTCAATCGTACAACTCGTTGGTAAAAGAGTAGCCCAAGAGTTGGCGGTGAGTGGTGATGACTAGCTACCTTCCTTCTAGTCTTACACTGCTAATTTAGGAACGGCTAGCACAGATAGCCCTCGAGTAGCTTTGCGCCACATTTAAACAAAACATTTTTTATTTTAGTTCGATATGAAACTGTTACTGCCTTATGTATTTGAAAAGCCCCCCAGTGGCTCAGCGGTATGTCTGCGGACTTACACGCTAAAATCCGGGTTTCGATACCCGTGATGGGCGGAGCACAGATAGCCCATTGTGTAGTTTTGTGCTTAATTCAAAACAACAACAAGTCTTTGAAAAAAAAACCCTGAAAAAATACATTCATTATTTTTTTAAAATAACAGATGTTAGGAACTTCTTATGATGTTGACAAATCGTGCAAAGTTTCATCCAAAAGAGTTTGCTGGACAGATTGGACATTAGCAGGTTGCACACATATAGAGATAAGATGACAAACAATATCATTGTATTTCCTTTCTAAAGCTTTGAACTTACAACTTTCGACTCTTTAAACAAACAAACAAATGCTTTTTCAGTTTACGTGTAGCCGCCCATGTTTCCTTTACTTGCAGTCGTCTATGTTTCCGTCATATGCAGATGTATATGTTTCAGTCTTGTTTAGCTGTCTGTGCTTACGTTACGAGTAGTCGTGCGACTTGCTCAAGGGGCACCGTAATCAGTGTTTTAATCTGATATTCCGATTCTTATTAGATAGAAAAAAAATTTTTAAACCATCTTGCGTTCTTTTATCCAACTAGCTCTGATGTTTTACCATATGCAGCGAACAAAAATTCTGAATGACAGGTTTTTAATAAACCCATAAAGTTTTGGTATACGTACCTCATGAAAGAAAACATATAGACGAGAATAACAACGCCATCTACTTTACCTTCTTCAGAACGTGTGCAGAATGTTGCTTCAGTCTTTCTTTCGCTTTTGAACCGACAGTCGACATTATTACAGTTATTGTCCCGTAGATGGCGTGCGATCAAGACTGGGTTACGAAAGTCCGAGAAGTCTACACAATGATGCCCGAGTCCAATTTTGAAACCGCAAACAGGAAGCCTAACTGTTCAAGGGACAAAAGAACATCTGCAGTCTTGACAAATCAAACACTTTAAAAGACGCGGACGTGCGTGAAAGCTAACCCTTTAATTTAATCCATCTCAAATATTTAATGGTTGCCGCGACTTTCGAAGTTCATTTTCTTTCAGTAGCAGATGCTTCCAGCGCCTCCCTGCAAGCCCCCTCTTTCCACTTCCACCTACCACCCTCTCCTCCTCCTTTTAATTTCAAAGACTCTTCTAATCCGGTGGACGTGAGTGGGTTTGGAAAGGGACATATATTGTACAAGCTTAATTCAATAGTGAGTTACCTGATTTTTTTTCCTTCTTCTGTATTTATTGACTATAATAAAATTCGCTCTGTCGGACACTTATGTGACTTGGCCCTTCGGCTTTTTTTTCTTTTTAACCTCCAATCTGTCCGTTCTTAATCAGCTTACGTAGTGCTATTCTCTTGAGAAATTCCACCGAAACTTCTGACCCTACAAGAGAGCACGACGAGCTGGTAGAGTGAGGCTTATCGACATTTTTTTAAAACATATTCTGCTTATTATTCCACCTTCTAAGCTTTCCGACTTGCTTTTATCGTAGGCAGATAAAACGTGTCTTTGGGCGGTAGTTCAGTGCGTGGGGTAGGGGGTCTAAATGCACGTGATGGTATTAAACAGAGGGAAAAATGTGAATTAACAATTCTTTTGTAGAAATCCACGTGACATGAGAACTGTTTATCTACCTGTCTGTCTAGCTACAGTTACTCTTCCAATAAAAGACAAAAATCCGTCACTGGTCAACTAGTTAGCTAAACTGTTTTGTTTTAATTTCGCGCAAAGCTATACTAGGGCTATCTGCGCTAGCCCGAATTTAGCAGTGTAAGACTAGAGGGAAGGCAGCTAGTCATCACCACCCACCGCCAACACTTGGGATACTGTTTTACCAACGAATAGTGGGATTGACCGTCACATTATAACGCCCCTACGGCTGAAAGAGCAAGCATGTTTGGTGTGGTGCGGGTTTGAACCCGCGACCCTCAGATTGCAAGTCGATCGTCCTACCCACCTGGCCATGCCGGGCCCTCTACCGGTCTGACTTCGCATACCTGTCTCTTTGTCGCTTTGGAAGCTTTAAAATTTACTCGCTTTGTTTATTATATCGTTAGTAATATTGTGTCAAAAAATACTTGGTTGACTTTCCTTTACGGTTTTCTTTTCTGTCCCCATAACGACACAACACTAAATTTAGCTCAGTTATGTATGTCTCAAGATAAGTTTGCTAATAATATTTTCACACAAATAATGAAACATCTCATAATACATCCAATGTAACATGGAACTTTGTTCTTTGTGCGTTTGCTATTTTTATTCTTGCCGTATTTCCCTCAGTTTGAGCACTTCTGTTTGTCATACGCGGCATTGTTAGTCTGATGTGTTGTCTAGACGTTTTACACAGAATTACACAGAGATTAACTGTGCGTAACGGTATCTAGTTTTGAAATAATTGATTAAAGAGGTTGTATAGTTTTTGTTTGGCAATTTATTAAGTCTTAAGCTGTGGATGGTGCACACTAGAGTGAAGGAAGGCAGTCAATCAACATCTCTCAGTGTCTACCCTAATCAACATCTCTCAGTGTCTACCCTAATCAACATCTCTCAGTGTCTACCCTAATCAACATCTCTCAGTGTCTACCCTAATCAACATCTCTCAGTGTCTATCCTAATCAACATCCCTCAGTGTCTACCCTAATCAACATCCCTCAGTGTCTACCCTAATCAACATCCCTCAATGTCTACCTCGTGGTTATTCTTGTCTGACTGAAACAGTGTCACCTGACAAGAACGTTTAAACGGCGTACATAAGACTCCAAAATGCGCATTTCCGACAATAAAACGTGAAACGTGAATCTTCGGGTTCAAATTCCGGGCACACTAATCTCTTAGTCACGCCCAATCCCTGGTATTAAACGTATACGGGACTTCGTAAGGTTTGTTTCGTAGAAACTGGAGATGAACCATCGTCTTAAAGCAGGAACTTCTTGTTCCTTCTTCATGTCATTAAATACATATTTTTTCTTGTTCTTCTACAGGTCATCAAGTACAGACTTTTCTTCTTCTTCTTCAGGTCACCAAGTATAGACCGTTCTTGTTTCTTTTTCAGGTCACCAAGTACAGACTGTTCTTGTTTATTCTTCAGGTCACCAAGTACAGACCGTTCTTGTTTCTTCTTCAGGTCACCAAGTACAGACTGTTCTTGTTTCTTCTTCAGGTCACCAAGTATAGACTGTTCATGTTTATTCTTCAGGTCACCAAGTACAGACTGTTCTTGTTTATTCTTCAGGTCACCAAGTACAGACTGTTCTTGTTTATTCTTCAGGTCACCAAGTACAGACTGTTCTTGTTTATTCTTCAGGTCACCAAGTACAGACTGTTTTTGTTCTTTCTTCTTAAAGCACTGATGCAGTAGTCGCTTCTGGTTCTCCAGTAAAACTGGATAAATCCAGTTTTTTCCTGCTCTTTCTGTTTCTGACCAACAACCGAACTAAGTGTGAAACCCATTGCAAAACTATCCAAACAATTTCTGATGGTGATTATATCGCTCTGACTTCTAATCGTCCTTCATCTTGGGTCCAAACTTCTTCCATAGTACCACATCTAACTCTTCTTTCTGGTACCCAATGTCCACCCTTTCTGCATTCATTCTTCCTTTTTTTTTTCTATTTCCTTTCAAATGATGTTGGTCATCACTCCTTGAAGTGCTTTGCATTACAAACTTATGATGTACTACACCACAGCACCTGCAATCCATTTTTCGGTTATTCTTATCTCAGCTATTGGTAGGATTTGGTAGTTACCCTCATATCGATGACCAGAAATACGGAGATCGTTTTTTTTTTGCGGCAATGGAACGCAAAGTATTGGATTCACAGTGCGGACATGTTAAACACTGAGCCACCTGGTGTCTCAGAAGGAAAAGAATAGAAAAAGAGGTTCGCTTGTTTGTTTCAAGTTATGCACAAAGTTACAAAATGGGCGATCTGTGCTTTGCCTATCACGGGTATCGAAACCCGAATAAAAGGGTGTACAACTATAAATGAATAACTGTAGCTTACTTGAAATAATGTAACCTTTTCCTGCCGATCGTTTTTATATTCAATAAGATGTTAAAAGTAGCCTGACTCACGCCGTAACACCTTTAGTTCCTTTAAAACACTAAGTTTTATAGTGGCAACTAAAGAAGTAAATAAAAATCTTAGGGTGCACTACGATTACCACAGATTTAGTTCAAGAAATCCACTCAACACGAAAAGTACACAATACGAGACTAGGACGCTCGTTTTTCAAAACTATGTTGACTTGAAATAAGAGATAAAATGATGAGTGAGCAAGTTTCTATTTTTTTAAAATTTGTTTATAAATCATGTAATAAAATAAAATGCACGTGCTTCGAAATCTCTCGTTTTCGAAATTGGGTCTCGCAAGATTTATGTCACACGTAACACACATGCTGAGCACAAAGGTCGTGTTTGTTTTTGAATAAATCCTTCTCTGAACGTTCAAAGTGTAAAGTCTCTTAAATATATTTGTGTTTCTAACAAGGTTCTAAAATGCACGTGTTACCAGTTAGGCTTAGTTACATTCGCAAGAAATGTTCGACCAAACAACCATCGAGTTAGAAGACCAAAAGGTTGTAAACCACACAAGATTAAGTCAAAGCGCAAAGCGAGAAAACAAAAGAAGCGCCACCTACCTAGAGCGATAGGATACCGCATGCACGTGGTTGTTTGTGCTTTAGCAAGTGTAGGAAACACGTGTAAAATAGAGATCGAATAAATTTACAAGAAAGGTGTAAGTTCTCATCGTTCACAGGAAAACACTAGACTTCTTATCTCTCTTATTTTCACTTCCTTCTCAGATCTTTTTCGTTCACAGGAAGACACCAAATTACTAATATTTCTTGTTTTCATTTCCTTCTCAGATTTTTGTCGTTTACAGAAATACACCAAATTACTGATCCCTCTTGTTTTTACTTATCAGATCTTTTTCGTTTACAGGAAGACTCCAAATTACTGATCTTTCTTGTTTTTACTTCCTTATCAGATTTTTGTCGTTTACAGGAAGACACCAAATTACTGATCCCTCTTGTTTTTACTTCCTTATCAGATTTTTGTCGTTTACAGGAAGACACCAAATTACTGATCCCTCTTGTTTTTACTTCCTTATCAGATTTTTGTCGTTTACAGGAAGACACCAAATTACTGATCCCTCTTGTTTTTACTTCCTTATCAGACTTTTATCCAACTTTTTTTTACCTCTCTCTTCACGTTTAATTCACTTCTATCAATTTTACTTTGTGTTAATTAGGAGCGACGTTCAATGTTGACTTGGTAACAGAGAATTAAAAGAATATTTGTGGACCTGTAAGTCTGTTTACTATCCTTCAGAAATGAAGGAAGCTAATTTTTTTCATCCAGTTAGGCTTAGATGTGATAACGAAACATATTAAAACTGAATTTAACATATCTCCAGTGTCAAGAGAAGCATCAGCTTTGTACAACGCTGTTAAACTAATTTTATTCGACCACAATGGCTACTGAAGACAAAACAGGATGATTGGATGTTTCGTATCTTGCCAAAAGGATGATTGGATGTTTCGTATCTTGCCAAAAGGATGATTGGATGTTTCGTATCTTGCTAAAAGGATGATTGAATGTTTCGTATCCTGCTAAAAGAGTTACGAGACGTCTTATGTTCTGTTTACAAGATCATGAGTTGCTTTGCATCCTGTTTCCATAGTAATAAGACGTTTCGTTTCCTGTTAAAAGGATGGTGGGAGGTTCGTGAGACGCTTCGTTATCCTCCCAAGATCTTTTTTTACAAAATATCAGGTAATTAAGGAAGTGGTAAGACTGATAAGGACTTCTTTGGCTCGTTTCTTGTGTACGAACAACGTAAATAGAAGATGTCTGAATGTATTGAGAGAAGGTGATGCTGTTTCTCATGTTACCGTATTTCTCGTAAATTTTAAAATGCCTAACGTATAGTTTGCTTCCTATTTCAAGCTCTCCCCTTTTGATTTATTCCGAAAGTTTTCATTTATTGCCGCTATTAAGGTAATGCCCAGCAAAAACAGTTCAAAAACTCAGTGTTTAGAAGCCAGTTTCACGCGTGGGTGACAACAAGCACGCGGGTGAAAGATGAATAGGTGTTTGTTGTCATGCGAGTTCTCTCCGCCATTTTGAAGATTCGAAGGACAAAAGGATACGCATCGCGTGTCTATTTGCGCACGAGAAAAATAAATTAACAGCGTTTAAGTACTTGTAGAATGTTCGCAAACAGATTCATAAATCTCGGGAAGGACGGGTTTTAACACAAAAGTCACCCAGGGTTAGGCTGTGAAGTCTTTTAAGACGAGATAAAATCATGAAGTAAACAATACCCCAGTTTCCCTTGGCAACAATATACGGCGCTTCATCCCTCGTGATAGAAGGCGAGAATGTCGTTCAACGCAGTAACAATATCTTGTTGAGCTACAGAGCATAATAGAAAATCACTTTTAAAGACTAAAGTATATTTTTCATACCTTTTTCACCAGGGAAATATTAAGTTGAAAGAGGAAAGATAAATAAAATGGACATAAAGTTTCTTTAGGAGAGAATGGCATGGCAGGGTCAGGTGGTTAAGGCATTCAACTTGTAATCTAAGGGTCGCGAGTTCGAATCCCTGTCACACCAAGCATTCTTGCCCTTTCGGCCGTGGGGGCGTTACAAAGTTTCGGTCAGTCCCACTATTCGTTCATAAAAGAGTAGCCCAAAAGTTGGCGATGGGTGGTGATAACTAGCTGCCATCCCTCTAGTCTTGCATTGCCAAATTAGTAAGAGCTAGCGCAAATAGCCCTCGTTTAGCTTTGGGCGAGCCGTTTTTGCATATAAAATTCTCAACAAGTGGGTTTCTCGACATCACTGATTGAAACATGAGAAAAGATTTAATAAACGAAAACAACTCCGACATCAGTGGAAGTGTAGTGTAGAAAGTGTTAGTTTTATTCTAGAGATCCCATGTGAGCGACTTTTTTGTTTACGTAGAGAAACAATCGAATTTTACTTATTATAAGTCAAAGGTACAAAATGTTTTGAAAGATTTTGTTTGTTCCGAATCTCGCCCAAAGCTACACGAGGGCTATCTGTCTAGCCGTTCCTAATTTAACAGTGGAAGACACCTAGTCATCATCACATTCTACCAACTCTGGGGCTACTCTTTTACCAATGAATAGTTGGATTGACCGTCACATTATAATGCCCACACAACTGAAAGGGCGAGCATGTTTGGTGTGACGGGGAATCGAACTCGCGACCCTCAGATTACAAGTCGAGCGCCCTAACCATTTAGCCATGCCAGGCCAAACTTCCGTTTGAAACGTAACAATGGGAACACACATTTTAGATTTTTCGGTGGATATGTTTAGCAGATTTCATTAAGTACTGTGTACGAACACAGTGTTTCAGTGAATGTCTGAAACAGCTGAGGATTAGAAGAGAAGGTGTTGTTCTTAGTGCTAGTTACAAAATGTCCAAACAATTTGTGTCTTATTTCAAGCTTTCTCTTGTTTCTTCTTGTTCTGAATTATTGATCGAACGTATTTCATTTCTACATGTTAGAAAGTCGAGCTTATAACTTTTCATATTTCCTCTATATTATTGTGTCATATGCCATCTAATCGTTTGCATCTTACTTTGTGACCTAAAGATCCAGAGTTCGAGACGTTATTCTGACAGACATAATTCGTACTTTCAGTGGTCGAGTTTTCAGTTGATTTAGTTATTAGGTTCAAAGAATCAAATAAAGCCCTCAGAGACACTTATGTGTTTGTGTGTGACCTGGTAACTTTTTTTTTCTGGTCAATATATCAAAATTATACACTGCGGTACCTAAAATACGAGGAGTCTATGACCTGACCATTTAACCAACTTGTTACATTGTAGAAGCTGCTCAGGTTCGAAATTCTACGTCTCTTTATTTGTCACTAAAAGCTATTTGATACTCTAAGAAGAAATTACACTTCTGCTTACAAAGAAAAAACATGTTAGGTTTCGAACACTTTATTTGACACATTAAAATCTTACTGGAGATGAGAACTAATATAAATAATTTCCTAGATATTCGTTTTGTAAGTTCATAGGATCGTATGTTTGTTTTTACGCTGTTTTGTGAATGAAATAAACTTACTAAAATTATTTTTTCTTTTGGATTTTTAGTCGCGGCAAAGTGGCCCATACAATGGCTCTGAGTTTTTCAAATGCAAACTTTTAGCTCATAACTCCGTAATCTCTTGACCGATTTCAGATTTTATTTCAGTTTTGGGCTCAGGGAGTCAAACCATTTCCATGGATGTATTTAGAATTCACTAGGTCTCATAAATTAATTTGCTCTAATCTTGCCTGAAAGAATTTCAATATGAGGGTGGACTGGTAAAGTTCTTGATGGGTAATAAAATCGAATGGGGTATAAGCGCACAAAATTATATCTAATAAAAACGAGGGTGAGATGACCTCATAAATTAATTTCTCTAAACCTGCCTGCCCCCCGCTAGTACAGCGGCATGTCTCCGGATTTACAAAGCTAAAATCAGGGGTTCGATTCCCCTTGGTGCGCTGAGCAGATAGCCCTTTGTGGCTTTGCTACACGAAAAACACACACACACACACTCTAACCATGCCTAAAAGAATCTCAAATGTTACGGCTATTGAGAATTCCCTTTTCTTCTTTATGTATCTTATGTTTTAATGTTTATTTGTGGAGTCGAGAAACTCACTTGAAGTAAAGATGTATCTCAAGATGGCTGGTATGAGCATTAAAACTTTTATTAAAATAAAGTCGAGAATTGTTTGTTTTTGAATTTTGCGTAAAGCCACTCGAGGGCTATTTGCGCTAGCCGTCCATAATTTAGCAGTGTAAGACCAGAGGGAAGGCAGCTAGTCAGCGCCACCCACCGCCAACTCTTAGGCTACTTTTTTACCAACGAATAGTGGGATTGACCATAACATTATAACGCCCCCCACGGCTGAAAAGGCGAGCATGTTTGGTGCGACAGGGATGCGAACCCACAGATTACGAGTCGCGCGCCTTAACCCACCTGGCCATGTCGGGCCTCAAAGTAGAGAAGACTTCGACCTTCTTAGATCATCTTAAGGTAAAGAAAGAGAGATTCTGTAACAAACTGAATGAGTTTTGTCAACGTGACCGTCAGATGTCGCTTTACAATGAGTTTAAAAGTGAAGATAGTTCGTGTTTTAGTAGCGGATGTAATACACTGTATAAACAGTGTTCCTTTTCTCTGTCTGTGGTTCAGAGACAAAACTACAGGTTTACAACGCTAAAAATCGGTTGTCGGTACTCGTGGTGGTTACGCTCATGGTCTAGCTTTGTCAATCGCAAAATTCACAACAGGATATCTGTGGCACGCTCATCGCAGGAACTGAACCCCAAGTTTCAGCGTTAAAAGCCCTCGATCTTACCGTCGAGTCTTTGAATGGCAAAGCTATTGTCTAAAATATAAATATTTTAGGTTAAACATCTTTCACTACATCAGTCACTTTACATAAGATTCCCTAGTTAACGAGATGAAGCTTACCTCCATACTTGTAGTTCATTAGACCACTCTCTAGCCTTAACTAACTCCCCCTACCGTTTTCCTTAAATAATATCACACTAACATAAATAAAGAAAAGACAATAGGGAAGACAATAAATAAATTAGTAAAAAAAAAACGAATTAAAAAGCTATCAGCCTAATCACGAGCAATATACTACACGCACCTCTACTTAAAAACTTAAAATTGAAAATAAAAAAAAAGGAAAAAAAAATATAATGGTTCCTAAAAATGCGCTTCGTTCTACTACAATTGGTGAAGTGTTTAGGCCTTATTATTGTAATTGCTACTACGTAGAGCTTGATTAAGTTGTCAAATGGACACAATTTTAAGAAATAAAAACGTAATCTATCTTCGTCATACGTTGAAATAGAGACCAAATAACACAGACACGAATGCCTGGAGCACAGCCGTGGTTCTGTTAAAAATAATGGCCCTACTTGGCCATCCCACTGGAAACTGTTCTAGACCGATGCTAATATCCGATTTTTAAGACAATGATGGCATAACTAGCAACTACTATGTCATTGGGTTTGGTATAAGCTGCTACAGGGAAGGCGGAGAAGACGTTTAATGCTATGGCAGACTTTTGTAACGTGTACTTTGTGTGGGTTTTAGTCCTAGCTCGAGAGACTTCAGAACTTTATTTCCGTGCGTAATAACACGTTATTAAACTGCTACAGTTTCAGTGGATTTCGTCGTGATGCAGTCTAACTGTTAGTGGTTTAGATTATAAGCTCTACCAAACTATGATTCTCGAACTTTTGTTGTTAAAATACTTTCTAAAAATACCCCTCTCCCCTCTCCATTCGGGTCTCTTAAAGCACATATTTTGCTGGTTGATCTCTGTGCATTAAAATAATCGAATAGTTTTCATTTGAGAGTTTTAAGAAACATGAGTTAGAATGTTTGTCATGTTGTTAATGTTTGTTGTTGTTTTCAGAATTAAGCACAAAGCTGCACAATGGGCTATCTGTGTTCTGCCCACCACGGGTATCCAAACCCGGATTTTAGCGTGTAAGTCCGCAGACATACCGCTGAGCCACTGGGGGCTCCATGTTGTTAAAGATGCTTTTGTAATGAGTTAGGATGTCTACCATGTTGTTAATTTTACGTTTATTAAAGATTCTTATGTCTCGTTACAAGAAAGTAAGTTTAGTGAACATGAAAACTGTAATTATTCTTAGATATTTAAAATAATCCGATGTTGATTTTAATAAATAGGTACAGAAATGAACAAAATATTTAAGATTATCCCACATAGTGAAGTAACACATTGTAGTTAATGTTAAGTGTTTAGTAAACTTCGGGTTCATTTATTATGTTGTTAAGGCAAGATATAACGTTTTTACAGGTTGGTTTAGTGAAGTAACACTGTATAGTAAATTATAAAGAATATTGTTAAACGTAAGATATGGTCTAGCGTTATCCTGAGTTTGTATTACCAGTATCACACATCAAGTCATATCATTATATATTGTAAGTAACAGCTTAACCTAAAACGATTAGGATATCATAGCTCGTTACCGTCTGTGTTCATGTTTCTTATTTTCTACAATTCGTGTTTCATTAGAAATAATAATAAAAGAATTGATAACTGTTCATTTATCGATCATTTATCTTTAGTTAAACACTTTAGGTTTTAGTCCTGCACGAGATCACCAATGAATGATCCTGAGTACCGTGCTAAACTTTAACCTATGAACCCCAACAGGTCTTGTTTGTTTTTGAGTTTCGCGCAAAGCTACACGAGGGCTATCTGCATTAATCGTCCCTAATTTAGCAGTGTAAAACTAGAGGGAAGGCAGAAAGTTATCACCACCCACCGTCAACTCTTGGGCTACTCTTTTTACCAGCTAATAGTTTACCAGCGTTATAACGCCCCCACGGCTGAAAGGACGAACATGTTTGGTGTTACAGGGGCTCGAACCAGCGACACTCATATGACTATTCGAGTGCCCTGACCATGTGGCCATGCCGGGTCCTGACAGGTCTCTGTGAATTATTACGATCCTAAACCATTTTAGCCAGTGTATTATTTCCTTTCCTAACCATATTAGTCAAAGCACATTATTACTGTTTTAACAATTTTAATCAGAGTATATTACACCAGTTTTTAACTATTTTAATTAGATTTGTATTATTATTATTCAAAACCATATTAGTAAGTGTATTATTTCCTATATTAACTATTTTAGTAAGTGTATTATTTCCTATATTAACCATTTTAGTAAGTGTATTATTTCCTATATTAACCATTTTGATAACAGTGCATTCTTTCTAATCCTAAACATACAGTTTCACGCGTCTTAATAATTTATTCAGAGTAAATGCAATTTTACATTTTATTTTTAAACATTTGTCTGAAATATCCTTTTATATTTTATATTTTAAGTTTCTTAGTCTTCTATTAACCTTTTCCAGTTTTCATTTTTAAAATTTGCTTTATCGGAAGTTAAATATCCTTCTCTATCTTTACCTCTTTAGTGTTTTCCAAGTTTTATTTATTTTTAACTGTCTCTATTCGCAATTATAATTTTTCTCGTCTTTATCCATTTATCATCTTAATAATAATTCAAGTTTTCTTTTTCTTTGAATCAACTGAAGTGAAATACAACGTTTTTTTTTCTTCTCCTTCTGTTTTATAAATGCTTAATTAAAAGAATAATGTTGAACTTCTAAGCAATCATGAAAACAGTCAACATGTTTATACTTTTGACACGATTTTTATTCTCAACTGTGAATGAGACCCTTCGTTTAAAGAACTCCCAAGTATTTCACCCATCAATTCTGGTTTTTCGTTCTCTATGGTTCATTAATCCCCCTCTATTGTCAAGTTGTCAAGCTGCACACCTGGGGTTTGTTCCTCGGACGTTATTTCTAGGCATTGGCTTAACAATGAAGTTTCTTTGTTATAATGCCACAGAAGGAATTATGTTCCCTGGGAGTCAAAACGATATAAGTGCTCTATTTCTCAGAAAAAAACACACATAACCAACCCGAACCTTTGTCGCCACAACAGGGGGAAGACAAAAACAGGAGAAAAAAGATACGTTATCGTATGATAGGGGAATGACTTTTACAATGTTAAATAACAGTTATGGAAACCCAACAAATTATTGAGTAAAATAGCAATTTGTTCTCGTAATTATCCTGGAGTAACACAGCAATAAAAAAACAACAAAATTAACTTGAAACGTTGTGTCGTAAATTCTCCGTAGTTTTTGGATCAACGCTCGCAAAATTAGCTTTGTCGACAAAAATCAGTTAGAAATAAGTTATTTATTAGTTAGGTATTGATTAAATCATGTTCCAAAACATTAACCAAATTATGCACTAAAGATAAGTTACTCTTATTCTTATTACATTTGGTCACTTGGTCTAACCCTAATATATTGATTTAGTCGTAGACGTACCAATATCTGCTTTAATTTCTTTTATAGAATACTGGGAGCTTACGCCAGTAGCAGAGTCAAACCACTTGCTGAAATTACTTCTCCGTTATATCTAAACGATTATTACTTTCATGAGTAATAGAAAGTTGAAGTTTGTTCGTTATTTTGCAGGTAGAGGGCACTGTAGTGAAGCTCTACACTGCAGCCTATCTTTCATTGAAAGGATTTTGTTCGAGCCCAACATAATACGAGGACAATATCTAGAATATTTAATGAATGTTAGAAGGTATCGATTCTTCTTCGTTAGGAAACTGAAACACTGCGCTCAAATATGAAGTTTCAAATTTGCTCGCAAGTATTTTTTTGACACTATATTTCTAACGATACGAAAAACAAAGCGAGTAAATTTTAAAGCTTCCAAAGTGGCACAGCGACAGGTATACGAACTCACACCGGTAGAGGGCCCGGCATGGCCAGGTGGGTAGGGCGATCGACTTGTAATCTGAGGGTCGCGGGTTCGCATCCCCGTCGCGCTAAACATGCTCGCCCTTTCAACCGTGAGGGCGTTATAATGTTATGGTCAATTCAACTATTCGTTGGTAAAAGAGTAGGCCAAGAGTTTACAGTGGGTAGTGATAACGTTCTGCCTTCCCTCTAGTTTTATCCTGCTAAATTAGGGGCGACTAATGCAGATAGCTCTCGTGTAGCTTTGCACAAAATAAAAACAACAACAACAACAAGCACACGGGTAGAAAACGGATTTCGATACCCGTGGTGGGCAGACCACAGATAGCCCATCGTGTTACTTTGTGTTTAATTCCAATCAAGCAAATTAAGTTTAAATACGATGTGGTTTGTTAAAGTCGTCGGTTGTAATATTAAAGAAACAAAAATGTGTGTGTTGTATTTTTCTTATAGCAAAGCAACATTAGGCTATCTGCTAAGTCCACCAAGGGAAATCGAACCAGTGCTTTTAGTGTTGTAAATCCGTATACTTACTGCTGTACGAGCAGGAAATGAAAGAAACTTCTGTGTAATTTTATAATGAGTGTGTGAGTTGATTAACGCACATGTATCCAAAAACAGTATAGGCGGGTCTATTTTAATTTAGTAACCAATTACATGTTGATAAAGTGATTGTTGGGCCAGTAGGGTACGTTATATAAATAAGTGCTGTAATGACAGATGACGAAACTTCGTGCAAAAGCCTTGCGTGAGCTCGTTTGCAAAATAACCTTCTGGAAAATACATTCTAATTACAAACGAAATACATTTTTTCCACCTATATTCTGCTAAAATAGCTGATGACTGCATGCCGAAAGGTATTGTTACGCCCCCTATAATTTAAAATCGTTAGGTAACCAATAGGGGTCAACTCACGTCACGCTAGGTATAATCAGCAGTGATGTAAATATATCCGAAAAAGGAAAAATGAGAAAACAGATATAGAAGAAGCGATAACAACTGGAAATAATCAACTCACTCACGATGCTTGACTTAAAGGTGCCCCAAATCACACGCAACATTTATGGATTACCACGTGGTGGTGATAAACGACCCCATCTACCTTTTCTTTCTTATTATCCACAACGTGGACATCGTGCAGGTCACCATTCGTCCATCCTTCTCAATAGGTTTAGAAGAAAGCCGTGAGAAACGTTTCATCAGGTCATTATTGTTAATTCTCTTACGCGGTTTCTAGGTTACCTACAAGTTAAATGGGTGATTTATCAAACAAACTCAGTGGGTATAAATGGAGATTGTCTTGGAGTTTCAACAGCAAGGTCTGACTGGTAAAAGCATGATTCTCAGAGTTAGAAAAACAACGTTTCAGCATTAACTTGGCCATTTCTTCTACAGATCGATTCGAATCCATGACTTTCATATGCATTGAATATGGATGTTAAAATTAAGGGACCTTTTATAAACTGAAAACTGGATGTACTTGAGGATGGTCCACGAAAGTGTTCTGTCCCAAAAGTAAACAGAATGGAAATTACGAGTGAAAAATATGTTTATTTATTGTTTTTAAAATTCATGCGTCATGCCGTGTTCTCGCCTACAGAGCGCATAATTCTTCTCGTGGTTCATGGCATGCGCACGTTTCATGACTTCACGACAGTACAAATTAAAATGTTAAAAATCCCTTACGGGACATCATTTTAGTGTCTAATGATTGACTGACATAGACAATGAGTTGTGTTATTGTTCTTCACACATTTAATTGGAATTCTACTATATAATAAATAAAATCTAAATTTGTGCGTGTTTCGCTAATTTACAATAGTAAACTTAAATAATACAATATGTATTTCAGTTATTCATAACATTAGCTAAATTTAGTGTGTAATCATTACTGTTTTATTCAATCTCTTATTCTGGTAGAAGGTATTACATAATTTAATATGTTCTTTATTTTAAGAAAAGAGTTTCTTAATTTCAGACGAACATTGTCGATGAATGAAATGCATTATGGTAAGTCTTTCAAAATCTCCATTTTCATTATTAAAACTATTTATTATCCGCTTCAGTAGCACAAAGGCATGTCTGTAAGTTTATGCTGCTAGAAATTGGGTTTCGATACCCGGTAGACAGAGCAGATATAGATCTTTATATAAGTTTGCGTTTAACTACAAACAACTTGATTATATTTTACCCACGGTTTGTAGAACACGGATAGCCCTTTGTGTAGATAGCTCTTTGTATGGATAGCCCTTTGTGTAGATAGCTCTTTGTATGGATAGCCCTTTGTGTAGATAGCTCTTTGTATGGATAGCCCTTTGTGTAGTTTTGCGCTTAATTCCAAAAAAAATCAGTCAATCAATGATTTTATTATTAATCGACATAGTCAGGTGGTCAAGGTACTCGACTCGTAATCCGAGGATCGCAGGTTTGAATCCCCGTCGCACCAAACATACTCGTTCTATCAGTCGATGGGCGGTCAATACCCATTATTCGCGCCAAACATACTCGTTCTATCAGTCGTGTGGCGGTCAATACCCATTATTCGTTGGTAAAAGAGTAGCCCAAGCGTTAGCGGTGGGTTGTGATGACTAGCTGCCTTCCCTCTAGTCTTACACTGCTAAATTAGAGACGGCTAGCGCAGATAGCTTTGCGTGAAATTCAAAACAAACGAAAACCAGTTATTTACTGTAATTATTGTAACTATTAGTAGCTCTTCTGACACATTCAAAGTACAGATAATTTAGTTCACAATTTAATAATGCGCGACAAACGTTTGTACAGCTTGACGTGTGACAGAATTATTCAATAAATATATTGGCGTCATTAGTTATCGTTGGCACTTAAGAAACGTTTGTGTATATTGATGAAATAAAAATGTTCTGTAGCATTTTAACATACATTCATCTCAGTCAATTGTCAGAGATGTAGGCTACGTATGCGTCCAGTTTATAAGAACATTTCATAAAAATTATAAACAAGTGACTTGAAAAACCCGACTCACTAAGGGTAGTGGACATAAAAAACAACAAGAAGGAAACACATTGGCGAAACACAAGGTACGTCAGTAATTTAAAGCTAGTATAACTTTGCTTCTAAAACACTAAAAATGTTAAATTTATTTTCCATACAAAAATTAATCTATAATAGCGCCCTCTACCTCGTAATGGCTCAACGGTTTATAACGACTTTGCACGGCAGCTGTGACAAGTATAATCTTAAATTGACCAATTGGCTCGGCATGGTTCGAATCCCCGTTACTGCACACTAGCTCACCCTTTCAGCTATGGGGGAGCTATTATGTTACGCTCAATTCCACTATTCGTTGGTAAAAGAGTAGCCTAAGAGTTGGCGGTAGATGGTGATGACTTTAGTCTTACGCTGTTAAATTAGGCCCCGCAGTCTTTGAATGTAAATCCCCTTAAACTGGGTTTCGATAGCCGTGACGGACAGAGTACAGATAGCCCTTTGTGTAGTTTTGTGCTTAAGTACAAACGAACAAAAAATAACACATCGCTACAGTTTCTGTGTACGATTTTTTGTAAATTCATCAGTGTTTACAAAATCTCTTACGATTTTTAAGTTATTCTTGGATGATGAACATTGATTTCATTTCCAAAAACATGTCTGTTTTCAACACTCTACTTCACAGAGTTCGCCACCATACACTCTTTTAACACGCCACCTATGGGTTCAGTTTAAATACGAAGCTGACCAAATTCGCAAATATGCGTACCGCCTGTTCTGGGTTTAAACCTTTGTTTGAAACACCTTCTTTGCCAGCACTAGTCTCAGTTATGCATAAATTATTGGGGGGAGTCATTTGGCCTTGTTCTATTTTCCTGCATCCTAACACTGTTTGAAGTTAAATATTTTCGAGACAACTAAAAAAATTTTTTTTCTTGTTTCATGACGTTCTCGTTGCTAATGGAGATGTCAAACGAGATAAATAATAGATACGTCAGCAAGAATGTGAATAGGAAATTAGGAGCGTACATAAAAATGCCACACTTTCAGAAACCTGTTACACATAATATTTGGTTGTCACATGTAGAGGCGTTATAATACATAAAGTAACAACAGATAAATATATGCAATAAAATAGAATACTTGTGTTTCATCCAAGTTATGAACTCGATCTTTACTTTAGTGGGTATTTATTTGTTGTTTGTTCGTTTTTGGAATTTCGCACAGAGCTACTCGAGGGCTATCTGTGCTAGCCGTCCCTAATTTAGTAGTGTAAGACTTGAGGGAAGGCAGCTAGTCATCACCACCCACTGCCAACTCTTGGGCTACTCTTTTACCAACGAACAGTGGGATTGACCGTAACATTATAACGCTTCCACGGCTGAAAGGGCGAGCATGTTTGGCGCGACGGAGATGCGAACCCGCGACACTCAGATTACGAGTCGCACGCTGGGCCATGCCGGGCCATTTATTTCTTTAGAGTTACGTTGTATGTTCTCAACAAATTCTGCTACGAAAAAAAAAACTGAAGTACACACGGCCCTTATGTGATTTGCATATGCTCAACAAGGATTAACGTGCTTGTTATTGAGAATTATGTTTAAATCACTTGACTTCGACATTTTATATTATTTGATAGGAGTTTAGGCATGGCAGAGTAGTGATGTTTAATGCCCAGATATTTCCTTAATGACTATATTTGACATGGTATCTCAAATATTTTAGAGATTTAGGGTTAATTATCGGAAAGATATAGAAATGAAATAGAAACAACGTAACCCGAGCGTTTTCAAATGGTGGATCTTTCTTCTTCAGGTGCCCCCCAGTGGCTCAGCGGTATGTCTGCGGACTTACACGCTAAAATCCGGGTTTCGATACCCGTGGTGGGCAGAGCACAGATAGCCCATTGTGTAGCTTTGTGCTTAATTAAAAACAACAACAATTCTTCTTCAGGGGCAAACTGACGAAGAAAGGTCTACCTTTCGAAAGCGCTGGGTTATAGGGTTTCTACTTCATTTTTATCAAGACTTCTTGGACCTACGTGTTTTTAGAACATCATGAACAAAAATAGAAGATAGTTTTTGCTCATGTACTAATCAGATCCGTAAGTAAGAGATAATGATTCAGTTTGTCATTTCAGTGCTGTACATTTAGGGTTAATGCCGTGGGTAGAGAAGGTAACAAAGGAAGTCACCATTAAATTTTAAGATAATTTTCCTTTTTTTGTTTGTGTCCTAGATTTGAGAGAAAAACGTAACAAGTGAGTTTTATATTTTAAATATTTTCTGAACCCAAACGAGCCGTTTTTGCATATAAAATTCTCAACAAGTGGGTTTCTCGACATCACTGATTGTAACAAGTGAGTGCTTAGTTTAATAATTCAATGTTTAATTTTCATCGCGAGTTAGATCTGTCTGAAAACGAACTTGTATCAATGTTTGAGGAGAATCTTTTCGTTATTGGAACTAAACTTTGTAGTCTTTCTACCGAATAATCAGAAAATTTCGTGCAAAGCTACACGAGGCTGAGGATTCTTTGGCGTGAAAAAGTCTCCCGGTAAAATCAGGGTCGCGATTCCCCTCTGTGAACTCAGCAGATAGACTGATGTGACTTTGATGAGGGAAAATCACACACACTCACGAATAAAAATGCCTTAGATGTGATTTATCGTTTCAAAATAATAATTACTTTTCTACTAAATCATATGTTTGTAATTCAATGTGGCGTTTTATTAATAATTTATATCATTGTAGTTAAATCTACAGACTGCTTTGCCATTAAATACAAAACGTTAAGTAAGATTATCTTATTTTAATTGGGCCTGGCATGGCCTAGTTCGTTAAGGTGTGCGCTTCGTAATGTGAGGTTCGCGGGTTCGCGCCCGAGTCGCGCCAAACATGCTCGCCCTCCCAGCCGTGGGGGCGTTATAATATGACCAACTATTCGTTGGTAAAAGAGTAGCCCAAGAGTTGGCGGTGGGTGGTGATGACTAGCTGCCTTCCCTCTAGTCTTACACTGCTAAATTAGGGACGGCTAGCACAGATAGACCTCGAGTAGCTTTGTGTGGAATTCCAAAACAAACAAACTTATTTTAATTTTAAAATATGAGCCAATCCTCTAATTTCATTAATTTGTGTCGGGTTTCTGTTTATTTAGAAATATAAAATTAACTGAACATTTTTGTTTTCGACCTATTTTAGACGCCTCCCCCTCCCCAGGAAAAGCTTCATGGCCTCCAAGGAGGGCCGCAGCTCCCATTTTGGGAAACACAGATCTGGTGTATTTATTGTTTTTGAAACAATAAACATTCTATTGTTACAGTTATTTTTAATTGTAGTAATACGAACAGAAAGCAAGAGTTCTCTCTCTGAATTATTTTGCGTTACAATCTCAGGTGTAGAAGCCATTAAAACCAATAATTTCCGCTTCCCTTAGGCTCCATCCATGTGTCACGAGCACAACGTCACGGGCTTGCACGCGCGTTAGCAAGGCGAAACCAGTCCGTAGGTAATTCGTGGGCGAAAACTCCCCCTATTGGCATGTGACATAAATCATTTTTATCGCTTTACCATCAGGCCTCCCAGGCACATCTTGCACACGCACGAGCTAACTTACCCTGTTCATGCTTTCCAACTGAAGTTTTAATAACCGCTCATCAGAGTGGATGGCTGGTTTCTGCTGCTAAGCTGACTGCATATTGTCTCTACTGCGAACTAAGCCTAAAATAAGGAATGATGGCAGAGACTCAGAGTGAACTCCAGTCTTAAAAAAAAAGGAAAAAAAAAAGAGAGAGAGAGACAGACAACAGTCACGTGGCTGTTTTATTGGAAACAGCAGTGCATAAGCGATTCCTGCAAGAATAATTTCTGCCAATAAAAATGAAAGAATTAACAGTTACACAGCTATAAAATAAGTGTTCCTAGTCTTACTGGTTGGCTAGTGTTTTGTGTGTGGTAAAAATGCAGAATGGCCCGACATGGCCAAGCGTGTTAAGCCCTGCGACTCGTAATCTGAGGGTCGCGCCAAACATGCTCGCCCTTTCAGCCGTGGGGGCGTTATAATGTAGCCCAAGAGTTGGCGGTGGGTGGTTATGACTAGCTGCCTTCCCTCTAGTCTTACACTGCTGAATTAGGGACGGCTAGCACAGATAGTTCTCGTGTAGCTTTGTGCAAAATTCAAAAACAAACAAACAAACAAATATACAGAAGTTTAATATTATAATAATTAAAAATAAATCGAGTTAAAAACAAATAGTTTCAAAAGCAGGTCAAAAAACGTATAGAATAAAAAAGCCCTAAAACCCGTACATAGCTAGAAAGCATAATCAAGGTGGACAATTTTGCCATCGCCAATTACACTGTCCAACGTCAGGGGTAAGCCCGTAGAAAAGACATCTCTAAAATGGTGCCACTGTTCACCGTTGTAACGACGGCATGACATGAGCACGTGGGCTGTCGTTATTTAAGCGGCAGAACGTCCACTCACTGGTGCATAAGTGCTAGTTTTACCGTATTCCAGAAGCAAATGTTCTTTCATAATAAGTTCGTTGTTGTTCCTATAAACGCAAAGATAAAGTTGATGCAACCATTATATGTTTATCCTGTCTAGGACGAAACTTTTAACAAGCCAAACGAATAAACATTTCTTGTAATAGCTCGTTTTTGAATTTCGCGCAAAGATATTCGAAGGCTATCTGCGCTAGCCGTCCCTAATTTAGCAGCGTAAAACTAGAGGGAACGCAGCTAGTCATCACCACCCGCCGCAAACTCTTGGGCTACTTTTTACCAACGAATAGTGGGATTGACCGTCGCATTATAATGCCTCTACGGCTGAGAGGGCGAGCATGTTTGGTGCGACGAGGATTCAAACCCGCAATCTTCATATTACGAGTCGAAAGTCATAGCTCATGCCGGGCCTCTAGGAATAGTCTAATACCTTATGTGCCTAACCACAGCCATATTATGCACTTCGTGTGACTTTATGTATAGTATTTATGTGTAGCATGTACCTGTTACAGGCACATGGTGCACTATGTATGCTGTATGTACAGTATATGCCTGATCACAGCCACATGGAACACCAGATACGACGTTATATCCTAGATATGCAGTATATACTCAGGAAGTGGGTGAATTTAACTAAACTGGTGCCTGGATTATCTTCACCTGCCTTAGTTTCGATTATTCGCAGTTTCTTTCTTTTATTTTTACCACATCCTCTCAATAAAATTGTGCCATAACAATTCTAGACAATACGTTATGGAGAAATTGTCGCTCAGACATCAGTTTTGGTTGCAACAGCTCATCCCGGCATGGAACCAGATTGCTGGTTCTGGTGTGCGTTCAAATCTAAGTCGGACGGTTCAAGCCTAGCCTTACCTCTTTTAGTTTTAGCTGTTAAGATAAAAATACGGAATGCTCGTAGTTTGGTTAACTTTGTTTGATTAGCGATTAAAAACACACACAATTCCCATTAAGGTTTCTTAAAATATTTGACTCAACTTTAATTCTCGTCTGCTGTTTATGCTGGTAGGCGGTTAAGGCACTCGACTAGTAATCTGAGGGTCGCCGGTTTGAGTGCCTGTCACACCAAACATGCTAGCCTTTCGGCCCTGGGGGTGTTATAATGTGAGGGTCAAAATCTCAATATACGTTGGTAAAAGAGTAACCCAAGAGTTTGTGGTGGGTGGTGATTGCGAATGGTGTTCCTAAACCACCTGTCCATGTCGGGCCAGGTTGAGTCTTATAACTCGTAGGATTAAGGTAAGGGGATAAAATGGTTGAATTTTATAGCTGGTGTAACTGGGATAATAGAACAAAACTGACTTGATCATATAATTCGTTTGGTTGAAATAATAGAATGAAATGGTTGAGTCGTATGGTTATTGTATGTTTACTTACAACAAAGCCACAACCAGCTATCTACTAAGTTTACTGAGGAGAATCGAACCCCTGATGTCAGTGTTGTAAATCCGTAGACTTACCGCTGTACTAGCGGGGTAGTTTTGCTGTTATGACTAAGATAATAGAATAAAATGGTTGAGTCTTACATTACTGAGTCTGAAATAATACAATAAAAACAGATAAATCGATGTGCTGAATCTAAAGATGTTGTTTTATTACTGCTTAAGATATATGATTGGATATGCTATTTTTGATGTGATTTATTGCACAGTACACAGTACACAGCAAGCTAGAGAGAAGGTACGCCTACATTATTCATTTTTTCGATGTAATAATATATTGAATGGTTAATCCATTACATGTTTTACACTGTCGTCAAATCAATAAAATAAACACAGAAAGAACCGTTTTATTTATGATGCAAGTTTTAGGCTTTTTTTATGATGTTAGAAAGTACATTTTAGTAGGTTCAAGAAGTCTTGATAGAAATTAATAAAAACCCATAACACGAGCGCTATCGAAAGGCGAAATTTTCTTCTTCCCGAGCAAACTGGAAATACTTAACCCTAAAGAAGATGGGGAGTCGAAACCCTGATTTTAGCGTTGTACACCTGTAGATTTATCATTGTTCCAGGGGACTCCTGAAGAAGAGAGGTCCACCTTACTAAAGCGTTCTGGTTATAGGGTGTTTATTCATTTCGTAAATTATAGACCTGTGTAAAGTCCTTACAGGATAGAAACATATGAACAATATAATGCAGGTGTATTTTGTTTATTTGCTATAAAGTTTAGAGCTACATCTTAACCCTACCCATCGCATGTGTTTAAAACCCGAATTTCAGTGTTAAAAGCCCACTGAAATATCATTAAGTCACCAGGGGGCAGGACAGATGTAACTTTCAGCAATTGGTCACATTTGTGGTCTACTTTCTTTTTTTTTTAACTATACGGCAGATGATATTTAAACTGTCTAAAAGTAAATACTGTTTTCAAAATGTGTTGGAATCAACTGTGCTCTGGTCAGAAGTAACGTCCGAGAGGAGTTGAGTTTACTATAAACAAAAATATAAATCTTGGTAACAGAAAGGGGTCGTGTTGTGAGAAGAAGTATCCACGTGGTTGCTACGGGC
Source organism: Carcinoscorpius rotundicauda (assembly GCA_011833715.1). Classification (NCBI taxonomy): domain Eukaryota; kingdom Metazoa; phylum Arthropoda; class Merostomata; order Xiphosura; family Limulidae; genus Carcinoscorpius; species Carcinoscorpius rotundicauda. Next base: position 88,474,136 of record CM022398.1, read on the forward strand.
GATCAGAAGCTGCCAGCCACGAGCATCTAGTGCTTGTTCGAAAGGATAACAAGTAGCTTCATATAACAGCCATTTTTACATCCTCTTCTGTGCAAGGAAAGCTAGTGGGTGGGGGAACAACAAGGAAACAACGCCCTAAAGACAAGGGAAAACTTTAGATATATATAGTTTACCATTATTTGTCATCACCCCGATATTTGGATCATCTTCACGTTTTACTCCTAATGAAGTAGCATGACAATGTTGAATGTTATCTGGTCTTTGCCCCTTACTGTGAACAGCGTTTATGTAGTTTGTGTCTTCAGTATGGAATCGAAGATCAGTATTGTAGTCACCAATTGACCTAGACTCAACCAAAGGTTAAAAAGAAAACCTCCTGGACTTTCAAAATACAGTTGGACAACAACAACAAAACTGATACCACTGTTACGTCAGATGGTAAAAAACAAACAAGAGTCTCTACACAGGAACTATGGGAAGACGGGAGTATAACCTGAAATAAAATATGAGAACTTCTTTATCATGAAATCAGCAGAAGTTTGAGAGAAAGAAACGGCAAGTCCACATGATATGAAACGTTTGAAAACTTAACAAACGGTATCACTATAAAAACTATTAAGTCAATACGTCGTTACTTTGATGATGGTTAGTAACAGTGGATAATCAAATGCATATTTCTAATTAGAATTTACCAAAATAAATGGTCGATAAAGACAATATATCGTCTTTCTAATGCGGGGTAATAAACACTGGACAGAATTTACTTAGATAAATGGTTATCAGTCAGGAACTCAGAAGGTGAACGAACGTGTGAAGAAATTGTTCGAAAGACCAGAATATACCTTTAATTCTATATGTATACAGAATCTGAAGAAACTGTAGAGTGGATGAACTAATCGTATGTGAATGAAAATTTGTAACCAGGAAACCAAAACATTTCTATTGCAAACTACCCTGACAGACACTTGAGGGTAAAACGAAATAAAACAAAATAAATTGTACTGCACACTGAGACTTAAAGTGATGAAATACAAAAGTCTAAAAACATACATCAGTGATTAGAACAAAGTAAAACAGTAAGAAATCCTAACTGCTTTGTAAAGAACACAATTCACTGACTTTAGAAGGCAACATTTCATCTGAAGGACACTGTCCACTGACTTTAAATAGGCAAGATTTCATCTGAAGGACACTGTCCACTGACTTAAGACAGGCAACATTTCATCTGAAGGACACTGACCAGGTATCTTTTCATCCAAAGAACACTAAACACTGACTTTAGATAAGCAACATTTTATTTGAAGAACACTGACGAGGGATCTTTTTTATTCAAAAAGGACTAACTACTGACTTTAGACAGGTAACATTTCATCTGAAGGACACTATCCACTGACTTTAGAGAGGTAACATTTCATCTGAAGGACACTATCCACTGACTTTAGAGAGGTAACATTTCATCTGAAGGACACTATCTACTGACTTTAGGTTGGCAACATTTCATCTGAAGGACACTAACCACTGACTTTAGACAGGTAACATTTCATCTGAAGAACACTATCTACTGACTTTAGACAGGTAACATTTCATCTGAAGGACACTAATCACTGACTTAAGGTTGGCAATATTTCATCTGAAGGACACTAACCACTGGCTTTAGACAGGTAACACTTCATTTGAAAGACACTAACCACTGACTTTAGACAGGTAACATTTCATCTGAAGGACACTAACCACTGACTTTAGACAGGTAACATTTCATCTGAAGAACACTATCTACTGACTTTAGACAGGTAACATTTCATCTGAAGGACACTAATCACTGACTTAAGGTTGGCAATATTTCATCTGAAGGACACTAACCACTGGCTTTAGACAGGTAACACTTCATTTGAAAGACACTAACCACTGACTTTAGACAGGTAACATTTCATCTGAAGGACAATAACCACTGACTTTAGACAGGTAACATTTCATCTGAAGGACACTAACCACTGACTTCAGACAGGCAACATTTCATCTGAAGGACACTAACCACTGACTTTAAATAGGCAACATTTCATCAGAAGGATACTATCCACTGACTTTAGACAGGCAACATTTCATCTGAAGGACACTAACCACTGGCTTTAGACAGGTAACATTTCATCTGAAGGACACTAACCACTGACTTTAGACAGGTAACATTTCATCTGAAGAACACAAACCACTGGCTTTAGACAGGTAACATTTCATCTGAAGGACACTAACCACTGACTTTAGACAGGTAACATTTCATCTGAAGAACACAAACCACTGACTTAAGGTTGGCAATATTTCATCTGAAGGACACTAACTACTGGCTTTAGACAGGTAACATTTCATCTGAAGGACACTAACCACTGACTTTAGACAGGTAACATTTCATCTGAAGGACACTATCCACTGACTTTAGACAGGTAACACTTCATCTGAAGGACACTAACCACTGACTTTAGACAGGTAACACTTCATCTGAAGGACACTAACCACTGACTTTAGACAGGCAACATTTCATCTGAAGGACACTAACCACTGACTTTAAATAGGCAACATTTCATCTGAAAGACACTATCCACTGACTTTAGACAGGCAACATTTCATCTGAAGAACACTATCCATTGACTTTAGACAGGCAATATTTCATCTGAAGGACACTATCTACTGACTTTAGACAGGTAACATTTCATCTGAAGGACACTAACCACTGACTTAAGGTTGGCAATATTTCATCTGAAGGACACTAACCACTGGCTTTAGACTGGTAACATTTCATCTGAAGGACACTAACCACTGACTTAAGGTTGGCAATATTTCATCTGAAGGACACTAACCACTGACTTTAGGTTGGCAACATTTCATCTGAAGGACACTATCTACTGACTTTAGGTTGCCAACATTTCATCTGAAGGACACTATCTACTGACTTTAGGTTGGCAAAATTTCACCTCGATTTGCGCGACACCCCACAGAGTGTTTTTTTATGTTCTTAACTATTCTTTGTTTGGTAAAAACACTTGCCACATCTCTAGAAACTTGATGTATCGCACAGTTTGTAAAGACGTGTATCACCAGACAAGTGCTATCTTGGTCAGTAATTAGTAACACGTGTGTCTCAACCACTGACCAGGCTGTTTCATCCAAGTTTCGCGTGAGGTGCCGTTTTGTTGAAAATATCAAACATACTTACAGTTATGAAGTAAGTAGTAAAAAAATCACAATTCTATCAATACAATACGTGCTCTTAATTCTAAACAACATTGTAACGTATGTTCATCGCTAAATGAATGTGCCAGGTGTTTGTTTGTTTTTGAATTTCGCACAAAGCAACTCGAGGGCTATCTGTGCCATCCGTCCCTAATTTAGCAGTGTAAGACTAGAGGGAAGGCAGCTAGTCATCACCACCCACCGCCAACTCTTGGGCTACTTTTTTACCAACGAAAAGCGGGACTGACCGTCACATTATAACTCCCCACGGCTGGGAGGGCGAGCATGTTTGGCATGACTCGGGCGCGAGCCCGCAACCTTCGGATGTGCCAGGTGTAACTAGAGTGCATATCTGAAGGGTCAAAGTTCGCTCCGTGATGTTGCTGGTCATGTTTTGCACTTTCGCTGTGACTGCGTCACACGAGTGGCAGTCAGGCTTGTTTGAATTTAAGCATAGTGTGGTATGTCCGTCACGAGTGTCGAAAGCCGATTTCTAGTGTTGTAGGTCCTCAGACACCACCTAAAGCTACTGGAAAGGAAATGACGTCAATCCTGTTATTCGGTTCAAATCCGCAGACATTTCTTGTGGCGAAAAATTGCAATTGGCTGGCTGCCTTTCCCCTGGTAAGTAGTCCAAAATTAGGAACGACTATACCCGAACGATAGCCGTATATTGCACGTGCGTGGAAAGTGCAATTCATTTTTAAAATTCCAAATAAATTACTGAATCATTGTTTATTAAAAAATAAACCTAAATACAGATGACTGATAGAAATAATATATTTTTTGTGAAGTATGTTTCTTACTGTCCTATAAACGTCTGAAATTTCAGAGACACGTGAAGAGTCTACATTCTTTTAAAAATTACCAGAGAATTATTCAATCGTAACATTCATAACAAAAATCAGAGGGCACATAAACGATAATCGGTCAGACTATAAAATTGTGCACATGTTTTACGTGTCTGAATTTTAATACTGATAAGCTGAGTTCCAATCTGTGCGACACCATAACAATATCCGGCACGTTAAACTGTGGGTGGGTTAGAAGAATGACAGTCAGTCCTTTATGATGAGTGGTTGTCGGTAAAGTGCTTCTGATTGGCTGACATCTTTCTGGTCAGTGATTGAAAATTATGGACGGCGGCAGATGACTTTAATAGCTTCTCCAGGAAAACAAATACTTACCAATAAAACAACAACAACATAATTCCTGAGGGTTAACTATTTCAAACAGGAAGCGAAAACATTACAATGGAGATGGTTTGTTTAAAGTTCTAAAAACAGTTTACGTTCGATTATTTCTAGGACTACGCAAGGTTGTTCCACAATGTCCTGGGCTGCCACAGCCAAGTGGTCAAGGCACTCGATTCGTAATCTGAGGATCTCGGGTTCGAATCCCCGTCACACCAAATATTCTCGCTCTTTCAGCCGTGGGGGCGTTATAACGTGATGGTTAATCCCACTATTTGTTGGTTAAAAAAATGTAGCCCAAGTGCTTTATCTCTGTCGCGTGATAAATATTCAGCATCTGCAAAATCTAAGCATGAAAAATAAATCGTAAATGGTGATTAGTTCATTTATTACAGAATTTCCCACAAAGCAACACTAGGACTATCTGCGCACGATTATTCGTCATTCCTAATTTCACACAAAGCTGCACGAAGACTAGCTAGGTATGGCCATCCCTTATTTCACACAAAGTTACACCAGGACTATCTGTGCACGGTCGTTCTTAATTTCACACAAAGCTACATCAGGACAATTTTCGCATGTCGTCCCTAATTTCACACAAAACTCTACCAAGACTATCTACACACGGTCATTCATGATTTCACACAAAGCTACACCAGGACTATATACGTATGTTCATTACTCATTTTGGTCTGATAGGCCTGATGGAAAGCAGTTAGCCAAAATTATCAAAAACTTACTTGAGTTAATGGCCGAATATAGTGGGATTCAACTCACAGTGAACTCCTGGCATTTACACCCGCAACGGGACGCGAATAAAAAACCCTCGAATTTACAGTTCAGGCACTTCCGTCCCATATCAACTGAAAGTTATTGAGTGTAATGTATTTGAGCTCTTAAATGAACATAATAGTATAGTAATAAATCATAAGCTCTGTTATACTTGTATTTGTTTATGTACAATAGTATATATAAATATGGAAGACATGATGAGCTCATTCAGTGTTACAGGTTTAAATTTATGACGTCAGAATTTCCGAACTGAGCTCAGTATTACAGCTGTTTTCTGATTAATCAGTGTCGGTCAATAGCTATTTTAAAACTGCGTTTACCAGCATAAGAAGGTTAGTTGCGTTCATGTGAAACCGTTTCTCACCACCGATAGGAGCAAATTTGTTTTCCGCTGCATGCAAGTAAAAATAAAAATAAATTGTTTGTTTTCTGAAATTTCGCTCAAAGCTACTCGAGGGTTATCTGTGCTAGCCGTCCCTAATTTAGCAGTGTAAGACTAGAGGAAAGGCAGCTAGTCATCACCACCCACTGCAAACTCTTGGGCTACTCTTTTACCAACAAATAGTGGGAACTGACCGTTATATTATAACGCCCACACGAGTGAAAGGGAGAGCATGTTTGGTGCGAAGGGGATTTGAACCCGCGACCCTCGGATTACGAGTCGAACGCCTTAACCAACCTGGTCATATCGGGCCTAACAATAAAGTAAAGATTGGTATATATTCGTATATTATCTTTGATCTACATGCCTCTCTATGGTCAGTCTGCAAAACATGGGTAAAACCAGGTAGCGAAACCTCATTCGCGTTTATCAACAGTGTATTTAATTTCTGACTTTAAAAAATATCATAACTGAAACACTTGTTTGATTTGTAACTTATTTTGTAATGTCAAGCGCTCTAAACACATCGAACAGGAAAGATCTCCCGGTGGAACAGCGGTGAGTTTACCGAATCACACAGACAGAACCCAGAGCCGGATTTCCCGGTATGGACAGAGCACGTGCCCATTGTGTAATATTCCTCCTGTACGGTTAACGAATACGGAGGTGAAAATGTAAGAAATTAAAAATTTAATTATAATCATTAAATTTAATTAATATAAGAAACGTCAAAACTTAATTAATACTTTTCGCTGATTCGTCGGTAATTAAAATAAAATTCCTCCAAAGATTTTTTTTCGCTCACCTGAGGGCGTTATAAAATTATTTCAGCTATCCCAAACTTTCGTGTCAGAATCGCTTTGTGACCACGTATGAATGGGCGATACCTTAGCATGAACAACAAAAGGAGTTTGTCCCATTCTTCAGCGTTAATATTCAGTTCTAAATAATATCAGTCAACGAATCTGACCGAAGAATGTATTTAGTATTGCATTTCTTTAAGCCTTTTAAGATAACGTTTTTTGAAGCAATACTTTATGAATTGAATCCAACGCACGAGTGGCGCTTTTGATGAGAAAGGTTTCAAATTATAATTTGTTATTTTGATGTTTGTATGTGCTTTCTTTGTCGCTTTGTTTTTCGTATAATACACAGAAATAACCCTTGGTAGTGTTTATAAAGTAAATCTAGGTACACATGCGTTTGTTAATTTTGTTCATAAAGTGAAGCTAGGTACATATGTGTTTGACGATTTTAACTATAGAAATGAGTTAGATACATATGTGTTTGATAGTTGTGTACACGGATAGGAGTTACACATATTGGAAAGTTATTTTGAGCCAAGAGGGATTTTTAACATGTTGGAATGTTATATGGTACCAAGAGGGAATTTAGCACGTTGGGAAGTTATTTGGTGCCAAGAGGGATTTTAACATGTTGGAAAGTTATATGGTACCAAGAGGGAATTTAGCACGTTGGGAAGTTATTTGGTGCCAAAAGGGATTTTAACATGTTGGAAAGTTATTTGGTACCAAGAGGGATTTTAGCACGTTGGGAAGTTATTTGGTGCCAAGAGAAATTTTAACATGTTGGAAAGTTATTTGGTGCTAAGAAGGATTTTAGCACGTTGGGAAGTTATTTGGTGCCAAAAGGGATTTTTAACATGTTGGAAAGTTATTTGGTGCTAAGAGGGATTTTTAGCACGTTGGGAATTTATCTGGTGCCAAGAGGGATTTTTAACATCTTGGGAAGATGGCTAAGTGTTATTGCATTACATCACATCGAACAAATTTTGTTGCTAACAATTTGACCATGCAGCTTCTGGTTAAATATGTTCTGCTTGAATATAATTTGTGATGATGGTTTTAATACTCTACCCTCGTGACCACAATGTCATTTTAACAAATTACACGACTGGGCACGTTGTGCACTGGACATGACGTTTCGAACACTCGGTAGTTTTTGTCCATTTGTTAATGCAATGATTTATCTGCTTTGTCGTGTCTGGAAGACCAACAAGTTTTATAATCTTAAGAGATTTTTAACTTGTTCATGAGTATGATTTCGTTTTATGTCAATACAGCCTGTCTGCCTAATTATACTACAATATGTGTATATTTATTTAGTACCAAAAACAGCGAAAGGTGGTATGGTTTGAGATGTTAGGTGTCTCTCCCTTCCTCTCTCATGTGCTAAATTTATGTCATAGGTCTGATTGCGTTCTCGCCTGTATTTGGTGTATCTTGAAGGAATAGTATTCTATTAACACTTCTTTTGGGTGTTACTATGTTTTCAGAGTAATATTATATTATGATAAACTGCATTTATTACATAACCTTTGTTTCTTCTTCTGTTTTTTTTACTTGATATTTATTGTGTGTAAAAGGCTTAATGCAACATAATTCTTCGTGTGTTCTTTTTTATTGCGGTAAAAAGTATATTTTTCTTGTAAGTACCAAATACTTAGCTAATCAAATGCTGAGACCTTCATTTACCATGCAAAACAACCCGTGATTATCACAAAATGATTTTATTCACTCACAATGGTTAACTCAAAAGACACACAACTATGGAAGGAAAGGCAGGGAAGGCACGTGGAGTGTGATGTGAAGCTCGAGGACTCCAAGATAAGGCCTTAAGACTTGCAGTCTCAGGGACCATAACATCATTTATATTTTTATTTTCTTGAACTAGGAAGAGAAGAGAAGAAAAAGTCGATAAAAATAACGTGGGTGTTTAATTTTCTTTTTCTAGGTCAGTTTACCAAGATCAAGCACGATGGATTTCAAAGAATAAACTTGAGGGGATTTCTAACAATAAGGGAGCATACTTATGTTACTAAAATAATCATACTTTCTGCGCCGGGTTTTATGCGAGCTATTTGTAAATGTATTGGAAATCTCCCCAAACACAAATAAACTACTAATGATATAACTATTTGTGTAGATTTTTTTACAGAACGTTCATCTCTCACCTCTGTAATTGTAGAATTTCACCAACTACTGACGGCTTCAAGTGTCAATATATGTACTTTTGCTGTTACAAGCATACTGCAGGTTTATATGGCGTACTTAAATGCAAAAAAAAAAGAAAAGACAAAGCTACATTTAACTGTTATCGGATAATTACATAACACATTGCACTAATGATAATAAAGATTCAATATTCGTAGCACACTTTTGTAACACCAAAGATGCTCGTCCTTTCAGCTGTTGGAGAGTTAGAATGTGACAGTCAATCTCACTATTCGTAGATAAAAGGGCAGCCCAAGAGTTGGCAGAGGGTGGTGATGACTAGCTGCCTTCCTTCTAGTCTTACACTACTGAATTAGGGAAGGGTTGGTGCAGATAGCCTACGAGTAGCTATGTGCGAAACAAACAAACAAATCGTAACTCGCATTATCTACGGTTCATTAATCGCTCTTTTATTCTAATTGTAAATGATGTTTATTTATTTTCGTAAATCAGTCTTTCAAGTAAGCCTCACTGAATTATATAGGTGGCGCCATTGCAGAACGCATTTTTCATTCGTGATGACGAGAAACGCACTTAAAGTAAAAATGTATTCTTAGGATGGCTGGTATGGGTACTAAAACTCTCTTTATTAGTCTGAAGATGACTTAAGAAGGTCGAAAAGTTGTATTTTAATGAAAGTTTTAATACCAGCCGTCATAAGAATGCTTTTATAATTCGCAATCTGAAATGAACAAAGAAATAAGAAGTAAACAGGTCTGCATACTTCCAGGTATAAAATATAAAGAATGTAAATACATTAAATACATACATATATTCATGTTTTACAGATCATGGATAGAATTCTGTCGATAAAATATACACGACTTTTTGTTAAACAAGCGGTTTTTCATATATTTATTTATAGTGAGCGGATACACTTAGCTTGTTTTTTTTCGATTTAGGGTTAAAGTTCACCAATATATTTGCCTTAAGTTTAGAACTACGACCAGTTCTTAACTTTTGATGATTATGAACCTCTTCTGTCATACAGCATTTTATATTATTAAGTTTCGTACGTTAAATGCGGGATATATTGAATATAAGATTTATAGAATAAATTGGAAATTATTATTCATAAATTATAACAGTGACACCTGAATTATGCACACATTATCGTTCGAGCTAAGTTTAACATAAATACCCCATTTGACGTTCAATAAGAAAAATATTTACTTGGTTTGTTTTGAATTTCGCGCAAAGCTACACTTGGGCTCTCTGCGCTAGCCGTCCCTAATTTAACAGTGTAAGACTAGAAGGAAGACAACTTGTCATCACCACCAACTGCCAACTTTTGGGCAACTTTTTTACTAATGAATAGTGGGATTGACCGTCATATTATAACGCTCACACGACTGAAAGGTCGAGCATGTTTGGTGTGACGGTGATTCAAACCTGCGACCCTCAGTTTAGGAGTCAAACGCATTAACCCACCTGGCCGTGCCAGGCCATAGGTTGCTAGGACTGGACCCAATGTTTTAGTTGTGTAATCAGTTGGCTTGAGTTGTTTAATCAATATAGCGGACTGAGGTGGAGTAAAACTCGATTATAATTAACAGGTTTGGTAGTATTAGAATAAAACGAAAAAAATATTAGCGATTAGCTACGCAGCACTGAAATGTAAATTCTGATATTAAAATCATTTTGCTGGATGATACTCAACCATGAGTAGCTTAACCATCTGGCCATGCCAAGCATCAGACGGATGAGAAAAATAATATTAAAATAATTTTGCTGGGTGATACTTAACCATCAGTAGCTTAACCATCTGGCCATGCCAAGCATCAGACGGATGAGAAAAATAATATTAAAATAATTTTGCTGGGTGATACTTAACCATCAGTAGCTTAACCATCTGGCCATGCCAAGCCTCAGACGGATGAGAAAAATAATATTAAAATTATTTTGCTGGGTGATACTCAACCATGAGTAGCTTAACCATCTGGCCATGCCAAGCCTCAGAGGGATGAGAAAAATAATATTAAAATAATTTTGCTGGGTGATACTTAACCATCAGTAGCTTAACCATCTGGCCATGCCAAGCATCAGACGGATGAGAAAAATAATATTAAAATAATTTTGCTGGGTGATACTTAACCATCAGTAGCTTAACCATCTGGCCATGCCAAGCCTCAGACGGATGAGAAAAATAATATTAAAATTATTTTGCTGGGTGATACTTAACCATCAGTAGCTTAACCATCTGGCCATGGCAAGCCTCAGACGGATGAGACAAATAATTAGAATATAAGTTTGTTTTTTTTACATTTATTTGTGACATTGCTTAAAGTATAACAGTAAATCATTTGTCAAAATTCTTTCAGCTTTTTTGTTTTCAGAAATACATACTGATTAGTTTGCAAGTTTTCAAATCTCGTATGATGACTTGATAAACATATCAATCGCTATGAACATTTTGTTTTATTCAAATCATTCTAATGTGTTTCAAACCCATAAATTCCATACAAGGTAACACAAGAAAATCTCGTTTAGAAGCAATCAATAAAATGTACCTCTTTCAATTTGTCGTTTTTGTTTACTTTGTGTTGGACAATGACACAACCTTTCTTGGTTCATTAAGACTTTATATTAAAGAAATATACCCATTTTTCTGGTTTCACTCGTTTCGAAGAATCTGTCATAAAATATTACAAGTCTTTCAATTACAGACTTTAACAAACAACGAAAATTTAGAATAACGGCTTTTGTTCTTTGAAAATTGAAGCAAAAATAGTTACAACTTATAGAACGACTTCAAAATTCCATCAAGCAGCGACGCTCATAAATATAGACAATTATAGTAATTTCATCTTGGTATAAAAATAAATCGTTCGCAAGGTTTGAAAATCTGTTATTTATGCTGAATGTGAAAATAGGACTCACTTGGAAAACAAAAATAGTTATTTTTAATGACAGCGTTTTATTATAAGCGAAACGTTTTTGCACGTGCATTTTGCTACAATGATTTTTTTAACGCTCGTTACTCTTTCTCGACATTACGTCATCAGTTTTACTGACACCTAAATCCTGCAGGATATAATTTGAACTTAGAACATAATGGTAAGTATTTAAGTTTATTTGTGTTTTTTTTAATTGTAAAAGGGGCAAAAAACACAAAGCAACACATGAGTTAACTTTCAGATTCTGGACAGACATATTTTATGCGATTGTAAATTACAGTCTATCATTAGGCCTTTTTCAGCAGAGGTTTTCTGATAACAAAAATGGGGAGTTGTCTTATTTGTTTATTTGTGAATTTTGCACAAAGCTACTCGAGGGCTATCTGTGCTAGCCGTCCCTAATTCAGCAGTGTAAGACTAGAGGGAAGGCAGCTGGTCATCACCACCCACCCCCAACTTTTGGGCTACTCTTTTACCAACGAATAGTGGGATTGGCCGTGACATTATAACACCCCCACGGCTGAAAGGGTGAGCATGTTTGGCGCGACGGGGATGCGAACCCGCGATCCTCAGATTACGAGTCACACGTCTTAATACGCAATATGAGGTTCGTGGGTTCGTTTTCCTGTTACACCACACTCGTTTTTTTAGCAGTAAAGCGTTATAATGTGACGGTCAATCCAACTATTCGTTCACAAAAGAGTAACCCAAGAGTTTTCGGTGGGTGGTCAATATTAAATTAGGAACGGCTAGCTCGGATAGCACTCGGTAGTTTGGCGCGAAATTGAAAAGACACACAAACAAATTCACCACATTTCACAGACAATTTAGTACAATATTAACTTTGACTTTAACGACAAGTGTTAGACCCACTACTTTATTTTTTACGAGTAATTGCAGCAATACATTTTCCATTGCACCATATACAAACAGTTTCAGAGTTTATGCCGTATACTCCACCCATTTTACTACGAGAGGTTTTTAGCCACACTATAGAATATAAATAATAAAATTAACTGGAAAGAGTAAGGCTTTACTCGCTTAAAATTGTATGTCACTCCTCATTGGTTAATCCATTAATCTTTGGTCTTTAGCCTAAGAACATATTGTTAGCTTTATTATACGTCACTTTTCATTAATTTAATTTTAATGTGGGGTCATTAGCCCAAAGACATATTGCTGATTTTTATTAGACTTCATTGTATGCGTAAAAATGTTATTTTGAAAAAAACAGATACAAAAAATAATCAAAAATCAATAAATTATTGATATTCGATAAGGAGTGACTGTACTTCTAACAATCAAGGTAACCACTCTTAAGATACATTGTGTTTGTGAATAATTTTGCCTGCAAACTACTCTAACAGTTTTGGGGCCAGAAGGACCAAACTTGACTTGCAGATCTGAGGTGGGTCGAGGTACGCCCTTATCTACATACTTTATCCCTCTTACTAATAGGGGATGGGAGACAAACTCGATCGTGATGGGAGGTCTAGGAGTAGATTTTAAGGGTCGCTGAACCCGAATCTGACATCGAATAATTTGTTTATGCCCCCCCCCATTATTCTGGGAGCGCCATATTTGAAACTGATTTCAATACACCCACTCTCAAAATAACCGGATCAAACGTGACACACGTACTGAGGTACCACAGGTGGGTGGCCTGACGGAGTTTTTTTTTTTTATCGGGTTTGGAAACCCTTGGGGTAACTATGAAAGTAACTGACGAGAAGGGAGGAACTTGATCGGTACATTGGGACTTCTGTGAATCATGAAGGGGTCTTGGAACCCCGCGGAGTGCTGGAACTTAATGTTAGGTCTTTTAAACAATATTGTCAGTAATGTTACACATTAGTAAGTACTGGCCTGTCCGTAATATGTTTTGTATGCTGTCTCTGCAGAAGCATCATTGTGAATTTTACTGTTCTGTATTTTTTATTTTAGTTATGTCGTCTTTATACCAGCATCGCTATGTGAACCTTCTTAAATACGATTTGTTTACACGTAAGCTTGTTCTTGTGAAGCTATTTTTTTTCACATTTTTCTTATCTGATGTTCATCTCATCGAAAAATCACGTGGTTGCGATGTTAAATTTTAGATGGCGCTTCTATTCAGTGTAATAAACTCGGTTGAAACATTCGACCAGATGACATTGTAGATGGATTAAGGGATGTCAACTAGAAGGTTTAGCGACACTTCATACTCAACAACGTTCAAATTATTTTGATAATTCTTGTAGGCCAGTTTACTTCCCTTGATTGTTTAATCCAGTTGAATTATTTAACTACAATATAGATATGTCACGCACCCTCGCTGTTTTATGTCATAAGTGTATCATTTCAATTTGAAGAACAAAACCTTTATAGTTGTCTCTTATAAGAATTATACCCCATATAAGAAAAGAGTCCGTCCACCACAAGAGGTCGCTCTCTGTGAGACTGTTATAATCACGACAGGGTGTTTATGCTCATTACTTATGCGCTGACAAAACGTGCTATGGGCGACAATGTTTGGTGGCGAAATTCGAACCCGCGACCTACAGATCTTGGGTCTAGCACCTCTAAGTAATTTAAACTGTGCAAAAATTGTATGGATAGTAACATTTTTATAGAAACGTTTGTCATCCTAATAATACGAAGGTTAAATGTTTAGAAATCCATTAAAATACATCAGTGTGGAAATAAGAGGGAAGTCACCAGGTAGATTCGCGTGCATCGGAATGAACAAACGAGTACGGGAAGGTAAGATATTTATTAAACGAATAAGTGAAACGCACGAGAGTATTGAAGTATCTAATATTTATTGAAGTTAGTTTTTTTAATTGAAAACAAGTTGAGCTTTCTCACTTATCTTTTAGGCATCTCTACCTTTTTCAAAGGCAGCTTAGCGACGTTGGTGGTCTAGCAAACACGTTTCATCATGTTTTATAGGTATACAAGTGTTTCGACAACGAAAAGAATAACATAAAGATTATATAACTACAGCCTGTTACCTAAAGGCATCACAGTCTGACTGGATACGAAAAAGTTCACAAGAAACATGTTTCGAAACAAATATTTTATGATGGGAATAACATGAAAACATCTTTCGATTGTTTTGAATTTCTCACAAAGCTACACGAGAGCCGTCTGTGCTAGCCGTCCCTAATTATACAGTGTAAGACTAGAGGGAAGGCAGCTAGTCATCACCACCCACCGCCAACTCTTGGGCTACTCTTTTACCAACGAATAGTGGGATCGATCGTCACATTATAGCGCCCACACGGCTGGGAGGGCGAGCATGTTTGATTTGACCGGGATTCGAACATGCGATCCTCGGATTACGAGTCGAACGCCTTAACACTCTTGGCCATGCCGAGCCGACATTTTTCGACATCAACACAAAGTTTTCAGTATAATTTACTCGGACTTTTTCTTGTAAGATTTAAATATCCTTAGGGAATTTTTAAGATGGAAATTGAGAAGTTGGGACTTTAAATCTTTTCTGTGATAAATAAGGGCCTGAATCCACGTACAACGTTTAATTACGTTAGAAGACCCATAAGGAATTGAATTCGTGAACGATGTTTCTTTATATCGTAATATCAATGACGAATTGAATCCATGAAGGATATTTGTTTGTATTGTTAAGTCAATAAGAAATAGAAGATATGAGCAATGTTTGTTTTTTATTGTAACATTAATAACAAAACGGAATCCATGAACAATGTTTTTATGTTCACGTAGTCTCGTGCTTTCCCCCCCACCGGTTCCATGCTCTCAATGGGCAGAACATCGATTGCTCATTGTATAGCTTTGCACTTCACAACGAACAAACAAAAGCTTACTTAGTCTGCTAGTCATAGGAAATGAATAGAAATGTCCACTAAAGGACTTGCCTTAAAACGTCATAGTGACGTAGGCACATAAATGTTAAACAACCTTTTGAACATTTACTAAAACCTTGTTAGAAATGAATTTTCAGCGAGAAAGATTGTTTTTTTTGTTTTTTTTTTGTTTTTTTGGAATTTCGCACGAAGCTACTTAAGGGCTATCTGTGCTAGCCGGCCCTAATTTAGCAGTGTAAGACTAGAGGGAAGGCAGCTAGTCATCACCATCCACCGCCAACTCTTGGGCTATTTTTTTACCAACGAAAAGTTGGATTGACCGTCACATTATAACGCCCCTACGGCTGGGAGGGCGAGCATGTTTGGCGCGACGCGCGCGCCTTACGCGCTTGGCCATGCCGGGCCCTAGCGAGAAAGAATGCAACATCTTTGCCCATATTTTTAACATGGAAAATAAAGTATTTTAACGAACGAGTGTGTATGTGTGTTTTTCTTATAGCACAGCCACATCGGGCTATTTGCTGAGTCCACCGAGGGGAATCGAACCCCTGATTTTAGCATTCTAAACCCGTAGACTTACCGCTGTACTAGCGAGGGGCTTAACGAACGATGCTACTTATTATCAAACTTACTTCTTTATCAAGTTCTTTAGATAATTAATTAATTAATAATTAAATTAGAACGATTAGTTGTTCTCCTTTTTCGTCAAATTAAAAATGGAGAAATAATGGTTACTATGCACAATAACAATAGAAGCTATTATAAACATAAAACATGTTTTTTTATTTTTAGTGGTACTCATAGCTACAGTCAAACAAAAGTGTTTGGAATTAGGTATACATGCGTGCTACACAATGGGCTGTCTGTGATCTGCCTACCAGGGATATCAAAACTGATTTTCTATGGTGGTAATCCATAAATATTCCGCTGTACCGCTGGTGGAGCACCCTTCGATCTACTTTCCGACATGCTAATTTTTCTCTTACTCTTATAGTGAGAGATAAGAAAAAACTTTGAATCTAAAGTAAAGTGATTAAAATAAGATTTTAATTTAAAACTAGGCTTAGCTCTTCTATAAATTGAATTTTTTAACCTCAACAGCACCTTATGCCATATACCTGTACGAAATGGACACATTACAGAGTTATAAGATTCAGTCGTAGTCATCAGTTATTTTCAGTTGTTGACCAACTAGTGAACAACCGGCCATTAGTAGTCACTATATATACAGCTACACGGATAGTGAAATTCAAAACAAACAAACAAATATTTGATAACAGTGTTTTTCAGAATGATGCACGCTGATAATTTGAAGTGATGAACGACTATTGGAAAGTGAAGAAAAAGGAATCGAGTGTACTGTTAGAACTCTTTCCATCATACATTAAAACAAATGCTTTAGAAATACCTGCTTTACGACGGATTTCACAAGCTGAAGTCCAAAGCAAGCAGAAGAAATGTACTTTGGTTTGTTTGGAGTTTTGTGCAAAGCTCCACAAGCGATATCTGCGCCAGTCGTTCCAAGTTTCGAAGCGATAGATCAAAGGAAAGGCAACTTGTCAACACTACACACTACCAACTTTTTTATCAATGACTAGTGGGATTGACCATAACTTTATAACAATCTCACAGCAGAAAGAGTATGTCCTTCATGGAGGTCTTAAATCTCAGATTGCGAGCCAAGTGTCTTAACTAAATAGGCTATGCCAGGCCATAAGAGATGCGATTTACTAAACATCACATTCATACACTACACACTACTCACCTTTTCGTAATTCTGTAAGTAATATGTCGCAGATCGTGAAATATCTGGTTGATCATAGCCTATTAAAGCGATAACATTCAATTAATAATCGTCTTTTAATCATAGCTTTTAAAAGACGCTTTCTTATAGTGAGCAAACCTGGTGTGATTCTCCTAATCAAAACACCAACGCATTATATAGCACCATCAATACAACCATGATCGATTTGTAATTACGTCCATATAATGTTAAAATGTGCTTCAAATATTTGGACATCTAATACCAAAAGAATGAGTGCGTGTGTTTGTGTGTGAAATGTTTAAAGGTATTTTTATGTTATAATCTTAATCACAAATCTCAGTTATTATTAATAGGCTATCTCAACTCAGTTGAAACCCAAGACATTTTATTTATTTTCTTAGAAGCCACTCTATGTGATGTCAGACTCCAGTGATTTCGGCCACTCCTCACACCCCGTGAAAATCTCCTGCCTCACTTCAACCAAGGAGAGGCTTCTCAAGGACCTCTTTTGTCCAACTTTCGATTTGATGTCGTTCTCGTTTACCACCAACAGTTTTATGACTTCTTGCTATCTCCAGAGCTTGATTCAAGGTTGCTGTGAGTTGTAAGAGGCAAAAAAGAAGTCCTTAGTATCGAACTGGTGAGATCTTAAGACGTCGATTTAAAACCTTGCTATAAACAAAAAACGACTTTTTCTATTTTTTATCGTATCTTTTTATATCAGAGGAGTTAAATGTTACAGGACAGCAATATTATATTATTTGTCACCGTGGTTAAGAACAGTACGTGTTTGGGTAAAAATATTAATGACATTTAAATGAATGGAAATATTGCTTTGATATTAATATAAGGAAGAGATGCAGGGAAAAAGAAAAAGACAGACATGTAGATTATGACATATTTAACAACCGATAATATGTAAACACAACATCAACTTTGGTCAATTTCTAAGCCTTTTAGCCTTTTGCCAAATTGTTGGTTTTTGTTTTAGCATTGTAATTACACAATGTTGAATTCAATGCGGAGAATCGAACTCCGAATTATATCTCAGGATGGCTGGTATGGGTATTAACACTTTTACTTATAAAGTAGACAACAACGTTTCGACCTTCTTAGGTCATCTTCAGGTTAACAAAGAACGAGTTTGTAATCGACTGTTGCCGGGCGTATGTCCTAGGAACGAGAGTGTAAACATGTACGGGATATGTTGCAGTATATGTTAGGTTATTAATTAGTATAGGTATAAAGGTGTTCCTTTATAGTGGTTTAATTTTGGTTTTAGTTGCTATATAAGTAGGGCTTCTTTGATTTTGTATTTGATTATAATTGTTTCCCTACTTAGTATCTGGGTGTTTTCTATGGATACGTCGTGAAGATGACCTAGGATTGTTTGTTTTTTGTTTTTCTTATAGCAAAGCCACATCGGGCTATCTGCTGAGCCCACCGAAGGGAATCAAACCCCTAATTTTAGCGTTGTAAATCCGGAGACTTACCGCTGTACAAGCGGGAGGCAATGCCCTAGGTGGTCGAAATGCTGTTCTCTGCTTATCAATAAAAGTGTTAATACCAATACCAGCCGTTTTGAGATTTTGAGATACGTTTTGAGGCTTTTCGTGTTATTTACCATAGCATCCACCTTCTACAATTTTTGTAGTTCGTAATCTGGACAAAGGAAGAGTGTCTCAGCTTGTTTTTATAATTTTCAGTTTGTATGTTTTTTGATTGTAATCAATCCGATTAATAAATACAAATTACATACTTCTGAGAGACACAGAATCGCTGTAAAAGGCATACTATAGCTAACAGTGTAGTTACTGTGAGGTCAGGGCCATAGCTTGGGCCTTCTAAATGAAGAACCTTCCTGGAGTATTTCTCCACTTAGAAAAACTGAACTTTCGAATGTCCCAAAAAATGTTATTTCACACAAAACGAAACACAAACCTCCATAGAGAGCTTTCTAATAAGACCGAAAGTGTGATCTGGTCGAATGAACCATATGAATCTCACTGATCTCACTTCTGCTACGAGTGTGAAGTCTTAGCTTGTTGAAACGTGGTTTCCGTCCCTTAACCTTTTTGTCTCATTAGCTAATGAAGTTACAAAGAATCTTCTGATTTCATGTAAATTATAAACAAATTAATATAATTATCTTGATTTCCCTTACTCAGAGAGCTGTTGGGCAACAGATAAGGAAATAACGTACGTTTTCTAGATGCAAGCCACACGAGTCACTCGTTTGTTTTAGAAAAAAAACAAATGTAAACATTATTTAAACAAAAATAACCCTAAACATTGATAGAATTTCCATAAAATTTTAGCTCCATTGAAATGTCATGCACATTGATTTAAATGTTAACGGCTATCACATTCATACCCTACCTGAGGATATGAAAAAAGAGAAACGTGGTTTTGTGATGTGATGGAGGTTTTCAATTTAACTCACAGATAGTGATTTACGATTACTGTTTCTCACTGACAGGTACGTGTCGTGTTTCGTCTTGGTGATTAATTTTATGAAGACGTTCGGACAAGCTTACCCTAACTATGTCCAGTAGTCTATTTAAGCTTCTTAGGTCTTAAGCCTCATGGATAAGATAAATGAAATTTCAATGTATTTTAATTTCTCATTCTAATTATTTTTTTGCTTTTTTTGTGGGCACCTGTATATTTATATTCTAATTACAAACATGTCACAGGTTTATCTTTATAATTGTTTGATAAAGATCTCAATTCTTTTCAGTTGTTCTTCTGCTGTGCTAAAGTTATTAGAATATACAAACTAATTAACATCGGTTTTGAGAGATATGTATTAGAATATTAAAGCAAATATATATACTTTAGATTTTTTTTCTACTGATATTAAATTAAGTAAACAAATTTCAAACGGTCAAAACCTCTGTGAAAAAATATATATTTACCTATCGTCAAAGTTTTCAAGGACTTCGGCGTAAAACGTAGACAAAATACGATAGGCCTAAGTTTTGTAGCTATTTTTTTCATTCTTAGATTTAGATAACTTGTTTTAATTAATGTTGGACGAGTTAATGAGTGGTAAGAAATAACCAGATTCTACTTACTTCATGTTTTTGTCACGTTGGACGAGCCAGTGAATAATACCGAATAACCAAATTTTTTTTCATATTTGAAAGACGAACGAGCTAAAGACGTAATGTGTGTTGTAGTTATTTATTCTGCGCTAAGTGTATTACAAATTAAATCGTTCTTGTTTCAAAATTAAATCTAGAAATGCCTTTTTTTAATCTATTATTAATCTCTTAATATGTCACGAATCAAAAAATCACGAAACCATATACTGCTGTATACCATATATTCCTGACATCAGCAAACAAATAACCAACATTTGGCAAAAACTAGTAACAAAATATAACATTCCAGTTAACACTAAATTTATTCAAAAACCAGGCACAAAACTAAGGTCTATACTATGTAAGAACTACACTGACAAACACCACACCAACATTATTTATAAAATACAATGTGACAACTGCCACGACTTCTGTATTGGAGAAACAAGTAGAAAAATGGAAACCAGATTCAAAGAACATAAAAAGTCACCTTCACACGTTTTCGAACACTGCAAGTCAAATGGACACAACATAACCATAGAAAACACTAAAATACTAAATAAAGAAACAAACATAAACAAACGAAAAATTAAAGAAGCCTTACTTATACAACAACTTAAACCCAAAATAAACCAATATAAAGGAACGCCATTATACCTATATTAATATTATAGATTATTATATATTCAAACATCTAACCGCGCCCTCTACATTGCGACACTCAGTTATACAATCCCTTCCAAACCTGTGGTCAGCTTCCGGTCAGTTACCTCTTTCTTTAGAAAACTGTATCATTATAGATTCTAAATAACTTTGGCGGTGAAACGTCTGCTGTTAACACTACGATGGATGATGTTCTGTTACTCTATTAGTGTTCTTTTGTGAAAATGTGAGATACGTATTTATTACTATTTCCGACCTGATTTCATTTCGTTCGAAGTATTACTTGAATATTGCTGAAAGGTTTAAGTAAAGGCAAATGTGTACGTGTGTGGCTTTCTCATGGTTCATTGACGTATTGTTCTAAATATTCTGAAAATAAGATAAAATACATATATGGTTTTAGAAAACTCCGGCTTACGTGGGTGGGCACGTTATCTGACCTCCTGACCCTTTTAATGTCGTTTTCTTCCTACACTTGGGCAAATTATCTGACCTCCTGACCCTTTTAATGTCGTTTTCTTCCTACAGTTTAAGTACCGCCCAGAAAAAAAAAATTACGTTTTCAGTATATCTTTACAACTATTAATATAAAGTGGTATTTCGTAAAGACGTTAGTGAAAGAATACGTGAATGCTTTTTGCAGTTTCGTTATCGGATGGTAAAAAGACGACTCAGAAAGAGAATAATAGCTGTTCATAAACAAAATGATCAGTTCGCAAGTCTCGTGCTCCCATACGTTATAATTACTTGTTTGGGTCCTTCGGTTTATTTTAAAGATCTATGATATCCCTCCGTCTCTCATTCATGGACGAAGTTTACAGTAGTTTTACATAATTACTAATAGACACAGGACAAAACTACTATTATCAAACAATTTCTGTTTGTAACTTCTTTTGGACCACCTTGAAGAAGTTTAAGTTGCAGCGCCTCCTACATTTTGATGAAAATCTGAAAAAGAGAAAGAGAGAGGGAAAAAGACAGAAAACTTGAAAATGATAAAACCACAAATTACCATGTTTTCCCGTCATTGGACAGCTCTTACATTTTTATAATATATTTGCCTCACAACAATAGAAGGAAAAAAGAAACGTAATAGAAACCGTGAACACCCCTTTTCGTAAAGAGAGGCTAACATCTTCAAACGTATGTTTCTGTCAGTACGATAAAAAACAGTTGATACATAGCAATCGTAGCATGAAGCTTGTAGCCCGTTGTAAATAGTTACATTAAGAGCCTTTTATTGTGATTCGAATGAAACACCTAAACAGAACAAACCTGAATTACTAATATGGGATCTGCAGGGTACGCACTGTGATATCTGTTGTTATTATTTATAATGTACTTAACTATCGTGCATGTGTTCGCTGCACAGGGTTTTAGACTTAAATGAGCTATAACTGACGGACAGACAAATGACTGTGCCAGAACAAAAAGATTCTATTAACTGCTTACACTTTTTTACGTACATTGAAGAGTTACAAAATGGAATTTTAAATACCCACCAGAGGGTTTTCGCTAGAACAAACAGATTCTGTTAACTGCTTACATTTTTTTTTACCTACATTGAAAAATTATAAAAAGGAATTTTAAATACCCACCAGAGGGCTTTCGCTAACTCTTAAACAGTTCTGTTCCCTCCCCTCCAGCCAAACTTTAAAAACAAAACCGAACTTGCTGGAGAAGAAAAAAAAATTACACTACAACTATGTTGTACACGCCATAAATTTCACGAGAAGTTCGATCATTTTTGTGAAACAAATAATTATATATATAATTGATTCATGCTCAAGTCTCTTTTTTTTTTAAATTCCGAAATTGCTGTTTTCCATGCATTAATAACAACAACAACAACAAATAAAACCCCTAAAACTTAAACCAGTCCAATATGACTAGGTGGGTTAAGGCACTAGACTCGTAATCTGAGGATCGCGGGTTCGAATCCCCCCACGTAACAAACATACTCGCCCTCTTAGCCTTGGGGTGTTATAATGTGACGGTCAATCCCACTACTCGTTGGTATAAGAGCAGCCCAAGAGTTATCGGTGGGTGGTGACGACTAGCTGCCTTTTCTCTAGTATTACACTGCTAAATTAAAGACGGCCAGCGTAGATAGCCCTTGAGGAGCTTTTCGCGAAATTGAAAAACAAATAAAGAAAACCTAAACTCGTGACTTTCAAAATGTGAATCTTTCACTTCTGAAGAAGAAAGGTTAATTTCCCGAAAATTTTAGGGTTTACAGGTTGCCCCCCAGTGGCTCAGCGGTATGTCTGCGGACTCACACGCTAAAATCCGGGTTTTGATACCCGTGGTGGGCAGAGCACAGATAGCCCATTGTGTAGCTTTGTGCTTAATTCAAAACAACAACAACAAGTTTACAGGTTTCTAATTTTTTATTGCTTTATATTTATGATCGAATGTTTTTCTAAGGTGATGATTTCTAGTACATTGCACGTATTCATAAAGCTAATTTATATGTTTAAAATACTCTACAAATGACCTTGCCTAGATTCATCATTGCCCCCTCCAGTGACTCAGCGGCATGTTTGCGGACCTACAACGCTAAAAACCGGGTTTCGATACCCGTCCCGTGACTAAAGTGACAAAAGAATTATAATCGAAGACATCGAAATCTGTAAGTCTACTTGTCCTAAGACGCCTTTATTAAGTACGGCCGATATTCGACAAAGGTAAATTTACGCTGAACTGGCGTAAGTTTTTGCTGTGGTTTCGTTAGGGTTAAATGTTACCATGCTTAACCAATTTACTGCTTATTCGCCGTGTATGGTACTGTCTGCCTCCGGCAGGTGAATGCGAGTGCGCTGTATCCAGTGTACCGTCGCAAAAGTTCCACGCGCGTTTAAAGCAATTGCAATCAAATGGTTAGCACAAACAAAAATTAAAGTTATTTTGTAATTCTGAGATCTAACATTAGACCTTTTTTTAATATCGTATGAGCTCTTAATAGGTTGTGCTAAATGTCCGTTAAAGCATGTTTACATTCGCTTGTTGTTTATATCCGGTAAGTGTGCGCGCATGCAAATTTAAACAGCAACGTGCACTCGCGTTTTCAGGACAGGAAAGAAAATTACTCTAATCATAAAATATGAAACGTTTACTCAGAAATTAGGACAGTCTCATTCTAGTTGGTCATATTAAGAAACATTATTAACATTTAATGCTCAACATTCTACAGTGCGGTCCTCCCTAAACACAAAGTTAAACATATCATTTAAATCCCGTTATCTCTTTGTTTTGTCAAATGTGATAGTACGTTAATTTACTTGTTTGAAATTAAGCACGAAGCAACACAGTGGGTTATCTGTGCTCTGTCCATAACGGGTATCGAAACACATTGTAAGTCTGCAGACACGTCACTGCACCAAAGGGGAGAACAAGCAGGTTAGCAACATTGTAGTTGTTACTAAGCCTGGTTGCCTCCCGCTAGTACAGCGATGTCTCCGAATTTACAACGCTAAAATCAGGGGTTCGAGTCTCCTCGGTGGGCTCAGCAGATCGCCCGATGTGCCTTTGCTCTAAGAAAACACACACACAGTATTACCTGGAAAAGAACTGTCCTTTGAGAATCGAACTTTTACACTGTAGTCAAAGATGTCCAGGCTATAAAAACTATATAAATGAAAGAAATAACAATTTAAACCTTTTTTTTACATAAAACCCAACATTCCAAAATAAAACGAAAAAATTTAAACCCGAAAGTTTTCTTATTTAATAAAAAATAAACATCACGAGAAAGGGTTAATGGGATGCAAAAACTTCCCTGTGTCGCTTGAAAACACACGAACGTTTAAAAATCCTATTTTGGTTATCTTCGTTGCTGCTAGGATTGTAATATAAGCGAAACTGAGGAATTTTTATTTCATATTAGAAATATACACGTTAAAAGTTTAATCAAATCTACTAAATTCATGGGCTTTCGATGACTAAAATACCGAGTTAGTTAAAAGTTAAAGACTTGATCGTTAAAATTCTTAAAATTTATTTTTAAATTCTAATTTTCAACCTGAACTGTATCGTGTATGATAAGTGGATTAAACAACCAGCTCAAAGGTCCTTACAGTTGTTCTTAATTTTGAACCAACGACCACGAGGAAGCCAGTCAATAGCACGGCCTGCATGAACCTACCGATTTCTGTGTATCTGATAACGAGACCGGTTGTCATTTTTGTATTGTGTCCACAACTGAGAGCGCACAGCGAAATCTATAGCATGACGTCTCGATTCTTGGATCCTTCGAACCATAGCCAATTTACAATATAAAAGCAGGTTATTTTCAGCTTTCAGTTTAATTAAATACACTCACCGACGATTAGCCACAAAATAAATTTGTTTAAAAAATCAACAAAAACATCTTCTAGTATCTTTTGGAAAAAAAAAAAAAAAAAAGAGCTGACTTTAATGCTTCGTGTTCGTTTCCTTTCCTCGGGTTTCTTACTCAGTTTTCTTTGCCTTTAATGCTTCATGTTCGTTTCCATTCCTCGACGAATGTGAAAATTATGCTTCGTTCCGGCGGTTGAAACAGAGGACTTTTTCAAACTAAATATGATTTTTGTGGGTTTTTTTTTTCGAATATTCATTTGAGCACAATCAGTGCATATTTTTTTCCAACACTCAAGCATACTGTAACAACGTATGTTATTATTAGACGTGACCCTGGATGGCAAGGTGGTTAAGGCAATCGACTCGTAATCCAAACATGTTCGCCCTTTCAGCCGTGGGGGCATTATAATTTCAAGGTCAATCCCACTATTCGTTGGTAAAATAGTAGCCCAAGAGTTGGCGGTGGATGGTAATGACTAGCTGCTTTCCCTCTAGTCTTGCCCTGCTAAATTAGTGATGGCTAGCGCAGATAGCCCTCGAGCAGCTTTGCGCGAAATTCGAAACAAACAAACAATTATTAGACGTACTGATGTACTAATAATATCGTATATTCTGCTCTCCTAATTGGACGACATGATGATAAAACGTTGTAAAGAAGGCCATATCTGGTTTCTTTTTGGGTTTTTTTAATGGTTTCTACTCACTGGGAGAGACAAAAATCTAGGATTTTTTTTCCAGGTCAGAATTAATTTCTTCCGGGTTTTGTGGCAAGACATTTCCCGGTTCTTAATGATATTTGGGGTGAATGTTACCGTGTGCACGTCTGTAAACCTGATGGTAATCTTTGAATCGATTACCCTTAATACTGATTTCTCTTTAATAACAATGACTTGCATCTATTATTTAATTGTCTTCCATTATTAGCCTACGGGTTCATAATGTAACAACCCACGCGGATAACACAGCAGATAGTCCATTGTGGTTTGTCCTAAACCATGTTAAAACTCAATCAGCTATCAGAAATAATAATGACAGAGTTTGAGATGTGTGAGATTTTATGTATTGTAGATTTACACATTAAGTAAATACGTGACGTCATGATGTAAACCGGATAAATTCCTTTGGATTGTTAGTTCTGTTTGTGTAGCTAGATCCTGAGGGCATACCCAAAAGGTTATATCTTATTTGAATTTAACCAGATACATGCACGTACCACTTTGTTGTTTAAAACATTTTTTTATTTCACTGTGGATTTCACGAGCATATTATATGCACGTGTTTCACCTATAGTTTTACCCCCAAAATCCGTGACGTTAAAATTACCTACGAGTTTGTGTGAAGACAATTTTATACTATTAATTTAGTTTTAGTTGACACACATCGGAATTAAAGCTCTTGAATGGAATCGTCTTCAATAAGGTCAGATACACGATTTTCAACGTCATCATCATAGTAGAACAAAGGAAAAATTTTCAAATAACTCATGATCTCACTAGCCGAGAGTGTCTCAGTGATTAGAGTGTCGAACTGTAGTTTAGCACGACCTATTACCGACAAAAGAAAACTCGCATTCTTCACTTTACGGTTGTGAGGGTGTTATAAGGACGACAGTCAGATCTCACTATCCGGTCAGATTAGAGTATACCAAGAGATAGATGGCTGTGGATTTTAGATTAAGAATCCAAGAAATCCCTCGGACATTTTTGCGCGAAAACTGTTTGTTTTTTGAATCTTGTGCAAAGCTAAACGAAGGCTGTTTTTATTAGCCGTCCCTAACTGAGGAGTGAAAATCTAAGAGGAAAGGCAGCTAGTCATCTCTACCCACCGCCAACTCTTGGACTACTCTCGTATTAATAGGTAGTGGTATTGAACGTAACTTTATAATTGAAACTTGGAAGGGCGAGCATGTGTGGCGGAACGGAGATTCGAACAAGCGACCTTTAGATAACGAGTCGAGTGCCCTAACCACTTGACAATGCCAGCCCGCGAGTAGCTGAAAATAAACCAAATTATCACTACGAATCTATTAGAAATAATAATACTTGTTTTGACCCCAGTGTGAAATGTCAACATGGCAAAGAAAACGTGGTTCAGATAACTTTTCCATAGAAGTTTTATGTATTTACTGTCAAGCCACAGGAAGAGGCAGGTTACACAAAGGGGTGAAGTTTCAACATTTCAAACATATTATCAAATATTATACTGATGTTATGTTTATTACCAGACATAAATAATAATCGAATAAAATGTCTGATCAGTGGATCGTACTAGTATAAATGTGACAAATAAATTTATTCGTCGGATGTTGGTCCAAAAAATAATTAATGAAGCTTATACGGTGCATAATTTATAGCTTTGTTTTCGTTATAAAATTAAAATAAAACTATTTGCCCAGACTAGGCCTAAAATTCTAGTCCAATAAATCTATGAATACTAAAGGATACTTTATTTGTTTCTTAAGCTTAGCAAGCTGGCATATCCTGATTGGTTTAGCTTTCGATCTATAAAACCTCCTATTACGGGAAACGATGGATAAAGGCCAACGGCACCATGTATTAAAAAACATAAAAAACGAAACAGGGAAGCGTTACTTATATTAAGAGTTATTATTACCGAACGTAATTCGATAAATTTTAATTATATTTTTTCTTCGACGTACATGCCTGTAGGTTGATAATGACGTACTCTATTTATCAAGCATTACACCGGTTAAAGTTTAGAGGAATTGTAGCTTATAATTACTTTTAAAATGTATTTTTGTATGCACAAGCGTTCGCGTACAGTAGAACAGCTGCTAAGCCTAACAGAAAGGACTATGTAAGTTCATCATTGCTTTGTTGTTTCTTAACAAACATCACTATACAGTTTTACAGTCAGTGGGTAGGTTTAATCAAACAAGTTAAAACATTTGTCAAATCATAATAAGTGTGTTGACTGGCGAAGTTCAAAACAAAATTTAAGACAATAATCGCGAGCACATCTCGAGAGGAATGTGTGTGTTTTTCTTATAGCAATCTGATGAGTCCACCAATGGGAATCGAACTTCTGATTTTAGCGTTGTAAACCCGTAGACTTACAGCTGTACCAGCTGGAGACTTATATAAAAGGCATATCAACTAATTAAATGACTACTACTACTAATAAAATAAACACGTGGATGCAGAATATATTACACTATGTAACAAAATTTTACTTTTTCTTGTTCCTGGATATAAAGTGTTATTTCCCAATTGCTTATACCTGAAGTAAATGAAAAAGACCTGTTTTTCTCTTTAAACTTTGCTTTTGTGACCTGTAAGCGTATAGCGAAAACATGATGACCGACTATATTTGTGGGCTGATACGTGAATCTGATTTACATTACAGTCGCAAATCTGGAAAAACTGCTAACTTCTAAGCATTTTTGTTCAACTTTAGTATAAATACATGTAAATCTTGATTCATATGTTATTTTATTCGGACCTTATGTAAATGAAAATGTTCAAATTTGCCCGTTTTTACATATAAAATAGTTTAATTTCTAAATTTCGTTATCCAGGTCACAAAAGCAAAGTTTGAAGGGAATAATGGTTATTTTGTGTACTTTTACAACATAAGCAATTAAGATATAACACGTGCTATCCAGGAACAAAATCTGTTACATCGTGTTATTTAGCTAAAATACAACGAAGAAAGATATGAGAAGTAATACAAAATAATAAATGGTTGAATAATGTTAGACGAGATAAAAATAATTCAAAGATGCAGGAAATTGGACAAGTGGTATATTAAACTAACCAAATAGATATTACTGTTTCACAGACATTTACCTCATTAGATTTTAACCTACCTATAACAGTCTTGTCTAAGCAAATATACAAACCAGCTTTTAATAAATACGAAGAAACTTACTTTTGAAATAAAGTCACAGTTTTATATCGAATATTTTTGAAACTTTCGGTTATTTAGTTATTTAGTCTGTTTGTTAAAGTAACTATTATTCAAGAAAGCTAAAGATAAAAAAACTCACCAAAAACATAAAACGTGGACATGCGCACTTGGATTTTCAGGCCTAATGTTACAGCTTTTAAGTCTACCTGTGTCTGTATTAATAACAGGTGATAAAATCATACATATAATGCTTATCTGTACAAATTCAGCAAAGGCCGAGCATCGCCCGATGGTAACGGGGCTCAATGTATAAGCTGACGGTCGCGGGATCGAATCCCCTCCCACGCAAATACAAATTGAATATAAAAATTGAAAAGAGACATTGGAAAACAAAGGTTATTATATGCTTAATTTATCATCAACGTATTCTGAATTTGTTTTGTTGGTTTTTGTAATTTCGCGCAAAGCTACACGAGGTCTATCTGCCCGAGCGGTTCCTAATTTAGTCGAGTAAGACTACAGGGAAGGCAGCTAGTTATCACCACCCACCGCCAACTCTTGGGCTACTCTTTCATCAACAAATAATACGATTGATCATCACAGTATAAACGGCTGAAAGTGCGAGCATGTTGGGTGTGATGGGGATTCGAACCCGCGAACCTCAGATTACAAATATTCAAAGGCCGAAAAATAACATCAGTTACTAAGCCTACAAAGTGAAATTTTATTGCCAACTGTAAACATAATTTGACCAGTAGAGTTAATTTTGAGAGGCACAACAGTAAACTAATAACAGTTTCGGATTTGTTTTTTCACTTTGTAGGCTTAGTAACTGATGCCATATTTCAGCCTTTGAATATTTGTAGCTAAAATATAAATAAAAAATATCATTATAAAAACATTAATTTCTTTTTTTAATACAGAAAGTTTAAATTTTAGAATAACTATCTCATGCGATATATCTGGTAAACCCACCAAAAACAAGTCTTATAGTTGTAGTTTTCACATAAGATTCGTTATAACGTATCTTCTAAAAAAAATGTTTTGTTTTGCCCGTAACTCAGAGTTTTGTCAAATGTCACACATGTCCGTATTAAATCAAACCCCATAGATCTACGTTTCTGATTTCAACACACCTAGATTATAACACAAGCTCGGTGTTATAACAGTTAAATCAATGTGATACTTTACCTGACAACGCACACTGTTTTAATCAACTTTAACTATTTGCATCAACTGTTTGATGTATGTACAGCTTGGATGAAATTCTGATTCTTGGAGGTTTTCTTGCATCACTAACCACTTATAAAAATAATTTTATCACAATAGGTAAATGATGCTTGTGTAGTTTTAATTTCGTGTAGATTTCTTTGCAGTGTTAAGCTTTGAAAATATGATTTTGGTTACAAGATGTATGATACATAATAATAGTTTCATATCAGCACGAGCTAGTTACTTTGACCAAACCCCAAAATCATCCTGGCCATTAGTATAGTAAATGCTACTCAGTAAGGCCGTAAGTGACTTATGAAAGTCACTTTTTACATCAATCACGACACCAGAATGTAATCTGAGTTTAGAGTACCCGACTAGTGAGAGAGTAATTAGTCATTAGCGCCCCCCGCTGTGTGGCTACTCTTAGCTAAATAGTTGGATTAGTTGTTACAATTTTTATGCCACTACAACTGAAAGTTAGGAGCGTATTCAGTGGCATATCGCGGTTCGAACGTCAGATCTTTCGTCCGCAGTTCGGCACACTAACCTCTAATCCACGCTCTAGTATTGGTCGAAGCTTCCAAAATATATAAAATAAGAGCTAACCAAGATTTATTATTAAATTTTGTTTTAACGCAGTTCGTATTCTATTTAAAAACCGCATAGCATAACTCGAAAAACTGTAATTGCATAACTCTCATGGATCCACAACTCTTTCTGCTACCGAACATTTATGTCTTCCACCATGAATAGTTAATAGTTACTTTCTGATTGTTTGGTTTGGTATGTTTTAAATTTCGTGCAAAAATACACGACGGCTATCTGCGCTAGCCGTCCCTGATTTAGCAGTGTAAGACAAGAGGCAGCTACTCGTCACCACTCACCGCCAACTCTTGGGCTACTCTTTTACCAACGAACAGTGGGACTAACCGTCACATTACAACGTCCCCACAGCTGAAAAGGCGAGCATGTTTGGTGTGACAAGTATTTGAACCCGCGATCCTCAGATTACGAGTCGAGTGCCTTATTCACCTGTCCATGCTGGGCCTGTCTAATTGTTAATATACAAACAAATCTTGGTTTTTGTATAATGAAATTTCATATGGATTATATTCGACTACATAACCTAACTAGTGAAGAGAAAATTTTGGTAACTTTTGCTTTTCAACACTTCAGTGACACAGCGGTAACTCTCACGATTTACAACGTTAAAACCCTAGTAGTGGAGGCAGCTTAATGAAACTTAGATTTAAAAGTCAACAGACAAGCTTTCCAAGATCGTTAAATATTTCGGTGTTTCTAACTCAATTCTTGCATTCAGGGCCTTCAATTATTGAATAAGACACTCGATTCGTTTCCCGAGTGTAGCGAGTTTGAAACCCCTCCCATCAAACATGTTCGCCCTTTCAGCCGTGGGGACGTTATAAGTGAAGATCAATCCCACTATTCGTTGGTGAAAGAGTAGCCCAAGAGTTGGCGGTGGGTAGTGATGACTAGCTGCCTTCCGTTTAGTCTTACACTGCTAAATTAGGGACGGCTAGAGAAGACAGCCCTCTAGTAGCTTTGCGCGAAATTAAAAAAAAAACATACAAAACAAATCAGTTATTGAAAAAAAAATCGAATATAATAAAAATAAGCAACCTCTTCGAAACTTTTAAATAGTAATATAAAATATATATACAGTATATGTGTATAGAATATGGTGAATAATAATAATATAACCATGGTTATATTTAAAATTCCCAGTCTATATTACAGTTTTTTGGCACAGATAATAACGTTATAATCATGTTATCTTTATTAAATTTATATAATAACAAATTATTGAAATTTCCAGCGAACAGTAAACAAAATGTTTCTCCCTCTCTCCCTGGTTTAGCTCCCAAGTGGTACAGCGGTGGGTTATAATGCTATAAACTGGGTCTCAGTACTCATGGTGGGCAGAGCACAGATAGCCCATTGTGTAGCTTTGGGCTTAATTACAAAGAAACAAACTTTCTTACTGGACCGGCATGGCCTAGCAGACTGTGAATTTGAAAATACATTGTCCTCAAAATCGATTTCGCAAAGACGCACCATGCACTTTGGGGCCAAAGTCCGTCTTAACAATGACGGCCAATTCTTACAGTTCGATTAGAATAGTTTAAAAGTTATCGGTGGGTAGCTAATGAGTAACTGTCTTTCCTCTAGTGTGTCAGTTCAAAATTAGGGAACGCTATGTGCAAATAACACATACGTAGCTTACGCTCATATCCGAATCAAGGAAGCAAACAAGCTATCTTTCAGTGTTTTTAATATAGGACATAGAAGATGAGTACGCTATAATGAAACAATCTGTGATGCTCATAACGTCCTCACTGTCCGTATCATCACGTCTTGTCATTCTCTGTCATCCTTCCTGACATCTTTGCATCTTGACGATAAGCCTGATGCGTAGTTTTCCTTGCAAAATAGTATTTCTTAAGTCTGTCATATCTAATATACATCAGTACTAAGCGATTGCTTTCCATAATTTATCTTGTGTTTTTCCATAGTCCGATTGCACAGAAATTCGTAATCGCTGCGTCCGGTAACTTGACAGACACGTTTTTGCATAGAGTAGCTTAAATATTCGTGTTTTTTTTTTTCATTTGTTTAAGGCTACGTTATAGTTTGAGCGGAAGATATGATTTGAAGTTTCATCGTAGTGAATTCACACTGTAGTTCGCTATATTTTCTGGAGAAGATCCTTCATGCTTATGTTCTGTACTTTTGCCTCAAGATATCGTATTTTGCTTACCATGCAGGGGTACGACTTGTCGCGGGTCTCTTTCTCAATAGTCCTGGTATCTCAAGCTGATCAACGTTCGTTTGTTTTCCAATACAGTTAAGTGCAAGGACATCCTCATCTTCAGAATTATAAATTTTCGATCCGAACACATCTTTGTGACGTAAACGTATAAATATTTTTTTTCAAAAGTGTTATTCTGTTCCACCGCATCTTTATATTGGTTAGTGATTGCCACGTGATAAGCTAACTTGCACATTCAAAATCGTTTCAGCATAACGTACTCAGCCCTATGCACAAATAAAATAAAACGAAAATACGCATTTTGCATGAAAAAGACACCAACAATGCCTCAAGCTTATTGAAGCGGCATGTTTTGTACAACTGCTCATTCTGTTCGGATCTAAGTTGTACATTTCTGACAGTAAAGCGATGTTGAAGTAAAGTTTATTACTCACGCACTTATACTACAAGTAAAAACAACATTTAGATTTACTTCTAAAATAAGAATTAGAATGGTGAGGACTGATATTCAGAATGTTTTTACAGCCCATTGTTTCTTTGAAAACCCGATTTTCTCTTGAGGCTATTTGAAAGTGTGCGCTGCATCTCATAACGAAGCTTCATGAGAAATGGAAAAAAACGTTAAGGAATCATTTTCTAATTTTCATGAATACGAAAGTTTTCATACAAATTATGAATCCAAAAAACAACGAGAAAAAACGAAGAAGGCTAACAGAAACAAGATTGGTTGTTGTATAAAACCAATGTCTTTGAGAGCGTGCTCTTTACTTATTTGCGTATCGCAACAACCTTGTAGGTCATTATTTAATCTTTTTAGAAGCGCTCTCTTACTCCGTAACACTAGAAGACTTTTCCCCTACTCTACACTAGACTTTTAAACTATGCTATTTTGATTTTGCTTACATTTATTTCCCCGAAGGGAGGCCGCCTGGAAAGTTCATCTGTTTTAACCACTCGCACCAGTGTACAGTAGTGTGTTGTCTGTTAATCAGTCAGTAAATGATTAACGCTGCAGTTTATACTGTCATGACGTTATTAAAATGTGAACAATGAATAATGACAAGTATTACATACACACACGCACTCTCTCTCTCTATGACATGGCCTAGCTCGTTAAAGCGTGCGCTGCGTAATCTGAGGGTCGCGGGTTCGCGCCCGAGTCGCGCCAAACATGTTCGCCCTCCCAGCCGTGGGGGCGTTATAATGTTACGGTCAATCCCACTATTCGTTGGTAAAAGAGCAGCCCAAAAGTTGGCGGTGAGTGGTGATGACCAGCTGCTTTCCCTCTAGTCTTACGCTGCTAAATTCGGGACGGCTAGCACAGATAGCCCTCGAGTAGCTTTGTGCGAAATTTCAAAAAAACAAACTCTCTGTATGAATATATATACATGAACTTCAAGAGAAAGAGATAAAAATATTTGTTACTCGTAATTTTGGTTTTATTTTATCCTTGAAACACAACATTTTCAACGACTCATCAGAATAAGCCTTAGTAAACACTTATTAGCTGTAAACTGTTCTTTGGCAAAACAGTTTGAGTTCTGGCGTCATTGTAACTTTTTTTCTTTTTAAAACAACAATGTTCTCAACAACAATGAGTTAAAACTAGAATTTACAGAAGTAAAACTCACTATTGAATTTCTCTCTAATGAACACCTGAATTGGTAGTTTTTCTCGTAAATACACACGAATAGTTTACTCTTCGCTATGTTATTTCCTTCAGATCAATAATAACTGATACACACAAACACACAAATCAGCGCTTGCTACGATTAAAATGCGACTATAGAAGTAATTTACAGAGGGGACGTATCCCCCTCACTTTGATTTTCTTGAAATCAATCAGCCGCAGTATAAAATCAAAGGTGTCGTTTCTGAGAACACATAGCAGCCACTCCAGACCCCACATTAAACATACCTTTTTGTATGTTTGTTTTTTTTCGCAATGACGTCATCTATGGTTAGAATTGTACGCCATCGTTCATGTTTTGCTGAGCGTTTTTTCCTATTATGGAACTTAAACAGAAAACCAAACTGAAACAGATGCTACTCTTTGTTGAACTAAAACAGAAACAGAAATAATAATTTATATTTCCGTGTATTTTGTAGTTGTTTCTTTGACTACTTCTTACAGTAGAATGCAACCATTTTTATTTTTAGTATACAATTACTTTTAAGGGTAGAGTGATTTTGACAAGTAAAGACGCAGTAAAGCTTTAATTATCAGCATATAATTATCTCAGGTAAAGACGTAGTAAAGCCTTTATTATCGGCATATAATTATCTCAGGTAAAGACGTAGCAAAGCCTTTATTATCAGCATATAATTATCTCAGGTAAAGACGTAGTAAAGCCTTTATTATCAGCATATAATTATCTCAGGTAAAGACGTAGTAAAGCCTTTATTATCAGCATATAATTATCTCAGGTAAAGACGTAGCAAAGCCTTCATTATCAGCATATAATTATCTCAGGTAAAGACGTAATAAAGCTCTCATTATTATCATATGATATCCAATGTAAATTTGTAGTAAAGTCCTTATTATCAGCATGTAATTATCTCAGGTAAAGATGTAGTAAAGCCCTCATTATTATCATATGATTATCAAATAAATACGTAGTAAAGTTCTTATTATCGTCACGTAATTATCTCAGTAGAGACGTAGTTAAAAATTAATCGTCTGGATTTAATTTTCACACTAAAATTATAAAACATCTTTTCTTAAGTAAAAACGGAAACACATGTGCTTTAGCGACAGCAAATTGGACGAACAATGATTTATAGGCATAAACAAAATTACATTATGTAGAAAACATATTAAACAAAATAACACCCGTTGTACATTGTTGGTCACTTCAACACTACTTACCAAAACTTTTACCGAAAACACCGAGGGAAGTCATTGTTTACTTGAGTCAAAATATGATATGACATACTATTTTGAGCGTTTACTGTTTGTCGGTAATTAGTAAAAACGCTTTAAGAAGATAACTAGTTTGTTTATCTTTCAGCTCATATGATGAGAACCATTGATCTTTAAACTAAGAGATAGAAGCAGGGAGGTGATGTAGACTACAGTATGAAAACCAAACATATCTGGACGTCGTTGCTACAGAGAGGGCAGGTTTGTGATGTCTGGAGAATAACCCTGAAAGTGATATTGTACCAAAAATTTAAATATATTATTAAACTTTTCATCGTCTCAAATACGATAGGCAAGCCGTGGATCTTTCTCATATTCCGATAGATGGTTATATAAAGGATTAGGAATTGTAATTTCTAGGTCCAGTTCATGGGATTTACAGGAGAGAATCTCGGAAAGTTTGGGATTGTATTTACTCTTTCTGTGCCTGGCCGGATGTTCCACTAGAAGGGTTCTGATTACAGGGTTAATAACAAAGGCGTTCGTGAGTGTACTTCAAACTTCGTTAATATTTAGGAGTTCGCATTAGTTTTTAATAATTTAACTCAGATAACGAGTGGAGACTGTTCGATTAGTTTGAATTAGCATATACGGTAAGCATAAGCATATATGAACTAAATCCCAAGATCTCGGGATTGTGCAACAGCTTTCGGTTTGCATCCCACTTGCGACGTTCACTGTTTGTTTATTTCTTTTTGAATTTCGCGCAAAGCTACACAAGGGCTATCTGCGCTAGCCGTCCCTAATTTAGTAGTGTAAGAAGAGAGGGAAGGCAGCTAGTCATCACCACCCACCGCCAATTCTTGGACTACTTTTTACCAACAGATAGTGGGATTGGCCATCACATTATAACGCCCCCACTACTGAAAGAGCGAGCATGTTTGGTGTGACCCTCAAAACACATGGCTATTGCGGAACTGACGTTCACTGTAAAACAAATCGTGTAATTATGATGCAGTTTCTGTATTAAAACGTGTGATTAAAAGATAAGATTTGTAAACTGCCCCTCGATAGTTCCAGCAGCAAGTCTGGGGGATCACAATGTTAAAATTCGGGGTTTAATACCAACGATGGGCAAAGAACAGCTAGTTCAATTTTTAACTTTACCTTGAACAAGAAATATAAATAAACTAAACAAATACCATAAACATATGTGGGGATTGTAGATGTAAACATTTTTGGTGTATTTAGAATTGTAAATTAATAGATCACATACTGTTTGGCCTGGCATGGCCAGGTGGGTTAAGGCGTTCGATTCGTAATCTGAGGATCGCGGGTTCGAATCCCCGTCGTACCAAACATATTCGCCATATTAACTGTGGGTGCGTTATAATGTTACGTTCAATCCCACTGTTCGTTAGTAAAAGAGTATCCCAAGATTTGGCGGGTGGATGGGTGGTGATGACTTTTTGTCTTACACTGCAAAATTAGGGACGGCTAGCGCAGATAGCCTCGGAGTAGCTTTCCACGAAATTCAAGAAACAAAACAAACGTACTTTTTACTTTATAGTATGTATGTACTGATGTGGCAGAAGAAAGGTAAAGATAGTAGTGTGAAATCATTGTGTGACGGTTGTACGATGGTGTTATTAATGTGACAATATTAAAGAAGGACTAATTGATTGGTTTGTTAAAGTTATGCACAAAGCAACAGAATGGGCTATCTGTGCTCTGCCCACCACGGGTATCGAAACCCGGATCCCATGGTTATAAGCCCGCAGACATACGACTGTGCCACTGGGGTGCAAGATTGTTACTCACAAATCAGTCTACAAATAATTGATTATACGTTTTATCAATTTAATAATTTTATTGATTTAAGTGGGTTGACAAACGTTTGTCGTATTAAAATGTTTTACAAGTATATGTAATCTAGATAATCTCCATTCACAAACCAAAGTTTAATCCACGTCCAGAGCTGAAACTTAAATAATGATTTTAGCCAATTTAGTGAATCAGAAACATCAGAATTATTCTGGAATCAGGGAAAGTGTTTCACCTTAATGTGGTTTTAGAAATTCGACATGATTTAAAAAACACGAGCGTCCTGATAGTTATTGAACCAGACTTAGACCGAGTGTCGTACGCATCTCGTTGACGCAAAATCCGGTTCTGCACTGTGAGGCCATGTGTGAGGCTGACCGTCAGATCCCGGTTTTGTATTATAGTAATCCAAATGTTAGTTAGCGGTAGGTGACGCCGACTAAATTCCATCCTATTCACCCATCAGTTAAAAGGTTGAGACGGCTTGTTTTGTAGCAAAGCCACAGTGGGACATCTGCTGAGTCAACTGATGTGTCCGAAATTTAGCGTTGTCTGAAGCCAATATTTTCTCACGCTGTCGAACAAGGAATTATACAACCATCGACTGGAATTACCAACCATCGCGCTCCCTAGCGGCACAGCGGTAAGTCTGCGGACCCACAACAGGGTTCGACACGCGTGGTGGATACAGCACAGATAGCCCAATGTGTAGCTGTGTACAAACAAACAGAGCAGACATCGCGCGTTAGCAGTGAGAGTGTATTGTTGAAACAGGAAAGGAGAAAAACGGTCATATGAAAATATTCATAACGTCTTTCAGGCTATCAAACACAAACGAATGTTCTTGGTGACGAGAAACCCACTTGAAATAAAAATATATCTCAGAACGGCTGGTATGGGTATCAACACTTACTGATACGCAGAGAACAACGTTTCGACCTTCCTAGGTCATCTTCAGGTTAAGAAAGAGACCTAGGAAGGTCGAAACGTTGTTCTCTCCTTATCAATAAAAGTGTTATTAATACCCGGACCAGCCGTTTTGAGATACAAAGGTATACTATTAAGCTTGTTATAAACGCTTCAGTATTCAACCGAAATGGTGAAATAGATTGAGAAAGGGTCAGTCATCCGTATTTATCTATACTCTACGTTGCGTTTTATGTACGTAAATTTTGCGAAATGAAATATTTTAATGCCTTCTGAACTGAAATGATCAGAAAAAATGGGTTAAAGAAATACATACGTCTAGTAGTATCGATTTCTTTTTCCCGAGGAAAATTAGACCATATCATGGAACATACTTAAGGGACCACTAATTAAACTCGCAAAAGAAGTACATAAAGACGCTCAAACGAAACCGTATTGACTAAGCCTAAATAAATACAATCTTAATAGAGCTATAACTAAGCGATCGATCAAAGTTTGTAGTTGTTTTCGATCATGCGCAATACGTTCTACTTAGGCACAACAGGTGGTTACATTTTTGTTCTTCTACCCTGGTGGCAGAAGAAGCAGACATAGTCACGACTTCACATCTTTGATTTCGACTCTTTGTTAAGGGGCCGCACGTTATTATTATTCTGTATGAAAGATGTATTTCGAGCCTCAATCTCGACTTATTCACACGCATGATCAATAGCTAGGCTTAAGCATTAATTAAAGCTATTCACACACACACAAAGGGGCGGACATTACCTAGCAGTTAACGTGTAGAACTATGAATCTTAAGGTATGTATATTTCGTGTCTGTTTACCACACAAAAAAGAATATGTTCCACCATTTGAATACCGTGGGTGTAGAATAAGAGTGGCAGTCAAATCCTGCAATTCGATTAGAATATCCCGAGAGCTGGCAGTGTGTGCTCTTGACCAGTTGTCTTCTCGAAATAATTTTTGCTCAAAAGTAGGGACGTCTAGTACAGTTGACTTTTGACCAGCTTCGTGGAAATATCTAAAATAAACA
Organism: Carcinoscorpius rotundicauda; assembly: GCA_011833715.1. Classification (NCBI taxonomy): domain Eukaryota; kingdom Metazoa; phylum Arthropoda; class Merostomata; order Xiphosura; family Limulidae; genus Carcinoscorpius; species Carcinoscorpius rotundicauda. Next base: position 88,513,841 of record CM022398.1, read on the forward strand.
GGTACATAAACATGATAATCCCGGTGTGGCCAGATGGTTAGAAGTCGTAATCTGAGGGTCTCAGATTCGAATTCCCGTCACATCAAACATGCTTGTCCTTTCAGCCATGGGGGCGTTATAAAGTGGGGTAGCCCTCCAGTGGCTCAGCGGTATGTCTGCGGACTTACAATGCGGTTTTGATACCCGTGGTGGGCAGAGCACAGATAGCCCATTGTGTAGCTTTGTGCTTAATTCGAAAACAACAATAAAGTGACGATCAATCCTACTATTCGTTGATAAACGAGTAGCCTAAGAGTTGGCGGTAGGTGGTGATGACTAGCTGCCTTCCCTCTAGTCTTACACTGCTAAATTAGGGACGGCTAGCGCAGATAGCCCTAGTGTAGCTTTGCAGGATATTAATAAAAAACAGACCAAAAGTTTAATGGGTTTAATCGAACTTTAGCTGAACATTAGAAGCCGAAGAAACAAGTATAAACCTAAAAACGACAATAATTTCACATTGATAGAGTTACCTATACTTGTGGAATTATGTAGACGTGGCGTAAATAGGATGGGCAGATGTAGCGGATGTTTCGTCATGGAAGGAATACAGAAAATATCCACTAATGAACAACAAAGTACAAATTAAGACTCCACTTATAATAATACAATATTAAGAAGAAAGGGACATATCTTGAAATCTTAACAAATCTATCAGATCGTAAAACATGGTACAAAGTATTTGTATCTAGAAACGAATACTCTTGTTGAAAACTTGGGCTGGTGTGTTCAGGTGTAAATGGTGGTAATAGGATTTGGTCTGGTTTGAATTTTGGGCAAAGCTACTCGAGGGATATCTGCGCTAGCCGCCCATAATTTAGCAGAGTAAGACTAGAGGGAAGGCAGCTAGTCATCACCACCCACCGCCAATTCTTGGGCTACTCTTTTACCAACGAATAGTGGGATTGACCGTCACATTATAACGTCTCCAAGGTTGAAAGGGCGAATAAGTTTGGTGTAAGGAGGATTCGAACCACGGATTACGATTTGAGTGCCTTAACCACTTGGCCATGCTGGGCCTGATACGTGGAGCTTGAGTTGTTGTTTACAAATGTGATGACTAGTATCAAATCTTTGGGCTGATGTAGCCAAGTATAAATGGTGGTGTCATGATTATATGTTATTATATTCAAATGCGATTACTAGTAGCGAAATTTTGGGTTCATATAACCAGGTGTGAATGATGTTATTAAGAACTTGAGTTGCCGTGTTCAAATGTGATTACAAGTAGAGAAATTTTGGGTTCGTGTAACCAGGTGTGAATGATGGTATTAAGAACTTGAGTTACCGTGTTCAAATGTGATTACAAGTAGAGAAATTTTGGGTTCGTGTAACCAGGTGTGAATGATGTTATTAAGAACTTGAGTTGCCGTGTTCAAATGTGATTACAAGTAGAGAAATTTTGGGTTCGTGTAACCAGGTGTGAATGATGGTATTAAGAACTTGAGTTACCGTGTTAAAATGTGATTACAAGTAGAGAAATTTTGGGTTCGTGTAACCAGGTGTGAATGATGTTATTAAGAACTTGAGTTGCCGTGTTCAAATGTGATTACAAGTAGCGAAATTTTGGGTTCGTGTAACTATATATATAATGGTGGTAAAAAAAAACTTCAGTTATGGTATTCAAAATGAAGACACCATGTTGAAACATATAGATCATGTATACTTGAATTAAACATTGATAGTTATTATTACGTCACTAGAGTATACTAGAAGTGCCAAACCAACTTTAGGTGATCTCACGCTATCTTTACTTTAGTCCTATTGTACCAATACTCACTACACTTATAAGGTTTCATTGTAGAAACACACCTCTTCACGGGCCTCTTGCACCCTTGTCACTAAAATTATAATTGATGGACTATTCTCTTTTGGATAAATCCATTTGGACTTTAAAGACTCCTTCTATTTCAAGAAATCAAGCGTAACACAGACTGGCTTCTAAATGGATTAGATACCAATATATTTATGTTATTTCGGTTTAAAACCCACACATATGTAAATCTAAGAACTTTTGTTTGTTTGTTTTGGAATTTCGCACAAAGCTACGGCTGTGCCAGCCGTCCCTAATTTAGCAGCGTAAGACTAGAGGGAAGGCAGCTGGTCATCACCACCCACCGCCAACTTTTGGGCTACTCTTTTACCAACGAATAGTTGGATTGAGCGTACATTATAACGCCCCCACGACTAGGAGGGCGAGCATGTTTGGCGCGACCCCCAGATTACCAGTCGCACGCCTTAACGCGTTTGGCCATGCCGGGCCGATCTAAGAACTTACGAGTGAAAGCATATAAGTGTGTATAGTAATATGCTAACCATAATAGATCTGCTGTATCCAATATCGACGGGATTTCTCGTTCGTACCTGCATGGCACATTAGAATGGTTAAAGTACAAGAGAATTTAGGTTAAACTACCCCTTGTAGAAGTACTGAGGCCTTAATGTGAAGTACTTTGAAATACTTTAGAAGTACAACTTGCTGCTTCATCAAAGCCTTTGAAGACGTCTAACCCTCTGCACTTGTGTTTCATGAAGGCAACCGACATAGATGGCGCTCTGTGACAATCGCATTCGAGTTTGTAATAACGATAAATATTTCATTAAAACTATAAGCCGTATCTCGTTAAAAACCCTTTGTCGATTCCCTGTTGAAATTCAGTATTATTCGTCACGTTTCGGATAAGCATCACTTGTTGCTCGATAAACGCCAACTTGAGTTGTAACGTTTCGGGTAGGAACTATTTGCCACTGAATAAGTGTCAGCACGTAGTCATGTTTGTCTCTTTTGGTTTTAAGAGCAGTAATAAGTCATAACTTGTTGAAATGTTTGAACCCCATAATTATACTATGTAAAGACTGTTAGCTACAGGCTAATATGTATAAAAATGTATATTTATGGTGCATAACAATAGGAGAACTTAGCTTCAGATGTATGGGGTATAATAGGAGAACATAGCTTTAGATGTATGAGGTATAATAGGAGAACATAGCTTTAGATGTATGGGGTATAATAGGAGAACATAGCTTTAGATGTATGGGGTATAATAGGAGAACATAGCTTTAGATGTATGGAGTCTAATAGGAGAACATAGCTTCAGATGTATGGGGTATAATAGGAGAACTTAGCTTTAGATGTATGGGGTATAATAGGAGAACATAGCTTTAGATGTATGAGGTATAATAGGAGAACATAGCTTCAGATGTATGGGGTATAATAGGAGAACATAGCTTTAGATGTATGAGGTATAATAGGAGAACATAGCTTTAGATGTATGGAGTCTAATAGGAGAACATAGCTTCAGATGTATGGGGTATAATAGGAGAACTTAGCTTTAGATGTATGGGGTATAATAGGAGAACTTAGCTTTAGATGTATGAGGTATAATAGGAGAACATAGCTTCAGATGTATGGGGTATAATAGGAGAACATAGCTTTAGATGTATGAGGTATAATAGGAGAACATAGCTTTAGATGTATGGAGTCTAATAGGAGAACATAGCTTCAGATGTATGGGGTATAATAGGAGAACTTAGCTTTAGATGTATGGGGTATAATAGGAGAACATAGCTTTAGATGTATGAGGTATAATAGGAGAACATAGCTTCAGATGTATGGGGTATAATAGGAGAACATAGCTTTAGATGTATGGGGTCTAATAGGAGAACATAGCTTTAGATGTATGGGGTATAATAGGAGAACATAGCTTTAGATGTATGGGGTCTAATGGGAGAACATAGCTTCAGGGTCCACACAATTCCTACTTCACATGGTTCCTGTTATATTGTAACAGAGTATTATATATCGCCAATAAAAAAAAGAAAAAAACGCATTGTACTTATCCAGACGGTTGGTACGCACGTGACCTTCCTTCCCGTGTAAAGACCAAATCTGAAAATAAGTACAAGGTTAAACTGTTAAAAGACTATAAGACTCTATCTCTATGAAACCTAGTAAGAGGTTTTTAACTGTGGACCAAATGAACACTAAAAAAACACATTTAAAGTTAGCAAAAACCTGGTGACAAATTGATAATTATAAATATTTTGATGTCAGAAGTTTGATCTATTTTGTTATTTCACTAAAAGTTCTTTTCCGAGTTTTTAGGCTTGGTGGTTAAGGTGCTCAACTCGCACCCTGCTTCTCATCGATTCGAAACTCCTTTGCCGAACGTGCTTGCCCTTTCAACGTGAGGACGTTATAAAGTTACAGTGAATTCCGCTATTCTTTAATAAAAGACTAGCCCAAGAAGTGGAGGTGGATGATGTTGACCTTCTTTCAGTCTTCCACTGTTAAATTCGGGATGATTAACGCAGATAGCCCTTGTGTAACTTTGCGAAACAAAATGAGAAATCTGGGACTCGTTCTGCTAGAAACTAAGCTAACAGTATTACCCTAAACACATCAGACAACACTTGAAACGATACAAACACACGGCTACCAACCACACGAAGTATACCTAATGCTAGAGTAAGGTTACAAAACCATACACACGATTCAGAAAAATAGAAATATTCAAATAACACGTACACAATATCTTTAAAATAACAAAACGACAAGGATTTGGGTGATCACCATCCAGATCACGTAAATAACACCACTGAACAAAGCTGAAAATATCATCTCAATTTGTGTAGTCAACGTGACAAACCGGTGATCAGGAAATATAGATTCACACTGAGTACACGTTATAAGTGAAATAACATATTATAACAGCATTAAAACCAAAACCTGCCGGGGAAGATGAGAAACGAGTCATATGTTACTAAAAAGGGGCACTCAGCTATTGACTGAAGATCCTGAGGCACTTTTGAACCCCTCCCTGACATTAAGGTACGCCCCCGTCTCTCGGAAGAAAGGGAATATTCTCACGTTCTTCAAGGAAGGGAAGCCAACAAATGAACTATAGATCAACCAGCCAGACCAGTCGTGTAGACAGTATTATCGAAAGAGTGGTAAGTAATAGGTTACATATATTTCCTGAAGTACATTTAGAATTGCCCAAATCACAAAATGGCTTCAGTAAATTTTGGGAAACCACGCACCGTTTAATTATAGTAACCGAAAACATAACTAGCTTTAATAAGAAGGTGTGTGGAGTCGTCTGTTTGGTCGACCTAGAGATGGCTTCAGATGCAATCTGGAACTAATGTCTAGGGTTCTAAATATAACAGATGGACCTAGAGATGGCTTCCGATGCATTCTGGTACTAATGTCTAAGGTTCTAAATATAACAGATGGACCTAGAGATGGCTTCCGATGCATTCTGGTACTAATGTCTAAGGTTCTAAATATAACAGATGGATCTAGAGATGGCTTCCGATGCATTCTGGTACTGAAGTCTAAGGTTCTAAATATAACAGATGGAACTACTGTTCGCTGGTTATCAAAGTTTTTAAATAATAAAAAAATGTCAGGTGATGGTCAAGGCACCTATATTCAGGGTACTTTCCTCCTGAGGCCGGGTGTCCCACAAGGAGTCATAGTTAGCCCTAAACTATTCATCAAGTATGTAAGCGACATGCTACAGATTTCTTCCAGACATCGAAATTCGCGGATAATGTAGCAGTCTAGAGCTGTTTCCAGACTCGTACTACATAGTGGTCGCAACAACAATACAGCTGAGTACTGCCAAAAGAAACACATCAAAATTAATGTATAAAAAACACGGCTCTCCGAGCTCACAAAATTAAATAACCTTTGTAAGAACAATCACGAAACTTATCTCCACGGAGCTCTCGGCTACACCAAAAAATGTTCTAGGCCTCACCTATGATATAAAATTAATACAACTACACTACCAAAATCTTAAAACAAGTAAACATAAAGACAAAATATGCATTTTGCGTTGCTAGACTCAACCACTTATTTGAATAGAGCTTCGAAAGATGAAAATTAGAAAAGGAAAAATAAAAAAAAAAAAACTTTTTTAGCATTTAATAGGGAAAATGTGAACCTTATGAAATTAGCCTAAATGCTGTCTGGTGAAACGTCAAGACCATACTGAAACGAAGCGTTAATCGGTAAACACGTCACGAAATTTGTGTTTAAGCATTAGCGTTGTCGACATCTCCTGTGTTACATTGGGTAAAAACATGGAAAGGCCAAAAAGTTGACAGAGTTTGAACTTGGCAGAATTTTCGAGCTGCAAAAGCAAGATCTCTCTCAACGTGCCATCGCTGGTGAGACTGGGCGTAGTAAAACTTGCAAATTTCTAGTTTATTCGAGATGGGAAGCAAAGAAACACGGAGGTAAGCTTTACCTCGTGAATAATATCGTAGTTTCACGTGAGAGAAATTCACGTTCGCTAAGGTAACTGGAGGATGAAAATACAGGGGTAGACACGATTGTTACTGCACGTGACACGACAAGATCTGCCCAAATAAATGTAAAGTATGAATCATTAACAGGCGTCAGAGATAAATTCAGAGTCACAGCAAGAATAACACTATGTAACATAATGATTACTTTTTCTTGTTGCTGAATATAAAGTGTTATTTCCCAGTTGCTTATGCCTAAAGTAAATCGAAAAGACCTATTTTTCTCTTCAAACTTTACTTTTGTAACCCGGGAGCATAAAACTAAAACATGATGACTGACTACATTTGGGGACTGATAGGTGAAAGTGATTTACCTTACAGTCGAAAATCTCGAAAAACTACTCACTTTTAAACATTTTCGTGTAACTTTAGTATAAATACATGTAAATCTTGATTCATATGTTGTTTTATTCAGACCTTGTGTAAATGAAAATAAAATAAAAAACGTTTTTACATATAAAATAGGTTAATTTTTATATTTCATTATCCAAGTCACAAAAGCAAAGTTTGAAGGGAATAATGGCCATTTTCTGTACTTTTACAACATAAGCAATTAAGAAATAACACATACAATCCAGAAACAAAATCTGTGTTACATCGTGTTATCTGTGTGTTTCTCAGTTGGAACAGTGTAATCTTTATTACATTGTTTGAGTAATCTTTCTCCGAAATGTAATTACGTAAGAAACTACATTACTGATTTTACAGCATCAACCAGTAAGAGTCTTATTGTATATCGTGGAAAGGAAAGGCTTCGAACAGAATGACCACCGGATAGTCTTTTGGACGTTTTCAAGCTCTCAATAGTATTTCTCGACCAAAAGTGTAATTCAGTGTAAAAACGATATGATATATAGAGATCTTTCAATTTCTACATAGTAAATTATGCTGCTAAACGCAAAACATTTTCCTACAAAGATCGCTAAAATGTGTTAAATAATGTGGTAACATTACTTTACTTCGAAGAGGATTATAATGTATAATATAGAGAACCAGACCCACTAGAGATGGATACAGATGCGATTCGTAGCTCTGAGACGTGTGATAAGCTTCAAGTGCTGTGTTACTGAAAATAGATCATAGGCTCTCTTGATGTTACCTGATACGAGGGCTCTATTGAAGTTGAGGCCTAGTGTGGCCTAGGGATTAGGGCGCTCGACTCGCAATCTAGGGATCACGAGGTCCTAATTCCCGTCATCGAACATGCTCGTCCTTTCAGCCTTGAGGACGTTATAACGGCGGTTTATCCTACTATTCGTTGGCGGTGGGGTGTTGCTGTTGACTAGCTACCTTCTCTTTAGTTTACCACTACTAAAAAATTAGGAACGGCTAACGTAGATAGCCCTAAAGTTGCTACGCACGAAATTTAAACCACACCAGCTACTGGAGTTACGTGTTACATTAACAGCTTAATAAACACGGGCTTTTGATGTTACCTTACATAGGACCAGTTTAACATGGTCTTTACTGGTGTTACCTAACTTAGGACCGAATTTGACAGGCCCCTGGTATTAAAAAACGCTTACGCCTTGTTAAATTATAATTTACAAAACCAGTTACATCAAATCACAAAGCTGTTTATACAGTATTACAGAAATACAAAACATGCGATGTATTCAATGCACGAAGTACTTGAATAATTTATGCCAAACGTGAGTTAGCAAAAAGAACTTGTTCGGTTTCGCATATCTTGTTTATGTTTAAATAGTAGAGTACCAAATTCTTTGTATTAAACGGTACCGAAATCGTAATGTGTTGCCACCGATAGAGCGAAGGACTATTGGGTTACAAGCGTATCAACAGGTGTTGGAAAAGGCGACAGCATTCACTCCTGTAACAAAACAGCACTGACTTTAGGCGCCGGTTGTGGCGGTCCTTAAGAAAGAGCCTCGGTCGGACCTCGCTTGCTCTTGTTATCTGATGTCTGTTTGCTTTCTCGTCCACAGCGATTTAGTTCTGTAACTATGAGGTACACAAGGAAACACAATGACCAGGTAAAAACCGTTCGGGGCGACTGTCTGGCGACTACGATCATACAAAGAGATCAATCCTGTTGCGGTAATTCGTTTGGCTTGCCGTTATAATAAATATATACATATATACTCTGACAAGGTAAGCATGAATTCACATCGACGGCTTCCCACTGTTATTGGAATGGGGTAAAATAAAACCACGACAGTCGTTATTAACATACACACAAAAATATTCAGAAACATATACATAATTCTAAGTGAAACAGAGGTAATTTTTCAACATGTTTACTTTAAACAGATGCAAGCAGTCAGTTTTGAAAAAACAACCACGTATAATTCAGTCAATTTGGCAATAATAAAATCAAGATTGCACGAGATAAAACTGTTGGGCAGTTCATGAAGCCCCGGCATGGCCAGGTGGTTAAGGAACTAAACTCGTAATCTGAGGGTCGAGGGTTCGAATCTCTATCATACCAAACATGCTAGCCCTTTCAGCTGTGAGGACGTTATAATGTTGTGGGCAATCCAACCATTCGTTGGTAAAAGAGTAGTCTAAGAGTTGGCGGTGGGTGGTGATGACTAACTGCCTTCCCTCTAGTTTTACACTGCTAAATAATGGACTGCTAGCGCAGATAGCCCTCGTGTATCTTTGCGAGAAATTCTAAAAACCAAACCTGTTGTATCAGCGGCTCGTCTTTCCTATTTATTTTTAGATATATTACCAGATAATATTTATTTATTTATGTTATGGTGTTGGATCTTAAGTGTACTTGAAGGATTAGAGCAGCAAATGTAGATTTATATTCAGCGTCACTGTATATAATGTTTTTAATATTAAGGTTTCAGAATTTTTGGTTACGATATTTTTGAGTTATACAGTATATCTCAACAGTATTTTTACAAGATGTTTTTGAATACTGTTATTATTTTTCGTTATGTTTTTATTTCACCGTCTTCGTTATGTGAAAATGGTAAACGTAACTTGGGTGAATAAAATCAAATTTTTGAACACCCTGGATTATCCTTCCCACCATCCTTCGTTGAACCCTTAACTATATGAAATATAAATCCCTCCCACGGATTTGCGTTGTGTTTCATAAATAACATTTTATTTTCAAACAAAAGAAACATTCGTTTCCTCGTGCTGAGAACCCCTTCACTGTCTTTGATTCTTAGACAAACCAAACCAGTTCATTAATTTTTTTATGACAGTGTAGTCTCTTAAGCTTTTAAAAATACGAGAAATGGACGTTTAATTATAATTATCAAAGAGTTTTTGTAACATTTAAATATTTTAGGAAACAGTATCGACTACAAATCTTATGATTCAAAACATTCCAGATTTTCTTAAAGTTTGATTTTGTTTTAGCCCAATTTTACCCTATTTAAACATTTAACAATTTCTATTATTAGTTCTATTGTTAGTTTACATTATTAGTGTCTATTGTTAGTCTGTATTATTAGTTTCTATTCTTAGTTTACATTGTAAGTTTGTATTATTAGTTTCTATTCTTAGTTTGTATTAGTTTCTGTTCTCAGTTTACATTGTTAGTTTTTATTGTTAGTTTATATTATTAGTTTCTATTGTAAGTTTATATTATAAGATTGTATTAGTTTCTGTTCTTAGTTTACATTGTTAGTTTCTATTGTTAGTTTACATTATTAGTGTCTATTGTTAGTCTGTGTTATTAGTTTCTATTCTTAGTTTACATTGTAAGTTTGTATTATTAGTTTCTATTCTTAGTTTGTATTAGTTTCTGTTCTCAGTTTACATTATTAGTTTCTATTCTTAGTTTGTATTAGTTTCTGTTCTTAGTTTACATTGCTAGTTTGTATTGTTACTTTGCGTTATTAGTTTATATTATTAGTTTTGTGTTCTATGAAAGAACGTATTGTTTTTAACAGCTGGAGTAATTTACTTTTTCTTTCCCCTAGTGACTCGGCGGTAAAAAGTTAAAAATCGGATTTTTGTCGCTCGTGGTTTGGCGCAAGATAAACAGCCAATTGATAAGTTTTGTGCTTAGCTACAAACAAACAGAAACGCTTTATTAATTACACATTAATTTTTCCTTATTACTTTTAGTTTTATTCGTTATAATTTTTTTGGCCTCGTATTCGTAAAGAAATAAACGAGAATTTTTCATTTTCTGACTTCTATTTTTCTCCGTCTTTTCTGTTTCTAATTTTTTGTTAAATCTCAGTCCAATATATTTAATTTACGGTTTTTCTTTCACTTGTATATATTTCTTTCTTCTTAACTATCTCTTTGATTAGTTATCATGAAAATTCTTACCACACAATAACTAGACAGATGAAACAAGTCACTCCTGCAGGCGACTCCATGAAAAAGATAGACAAAAGCCCAGTCTTCACGTAAATAATATAACGAAACGCGCGTGCATTACTCAGATAGTAGTAGTATTTCTTCTGTAATCGTTTCAACGGAAAACCTCTCTGTGCTAAGGAAATCTGAGTCACGAAACCCGCACAGCCCTTGGGCTTACATAGTTTAAAGAAGCTATCAGAATAAAAACTCTAACAAACTAAGGAGTGTTGCCTCATGTATATTTAAACACTCATTTCTTACGTCTTCTTTTTGTCTTTTTAGGCTTCTAATTAATGTAGCTACCCAGTGGCACAACGGCACATCTGTGGACCCACACCGCTGGAAACCGTGTTTCGATGTCCGTGGTGGGCAGAGCACATTCACTGTGTAGCTTTGTGTTTAATTCCAAGCAATTCTATTAATGTAATATCTTAGCCTTCCTGACTATAAGGTTTCAGTTTTGATTTCTTTCCAGGTTCTGATATTATATTTAAATTATTTTTTTTTGTTCTTGCTCTTCTTACTGGTCAGATCCCGGAGCCACGCGCGTGAGACGTTATCTCATCATTCAATAAAACTGTTACCTACGGTGCTCTTAGTTTTATAGGGAACTTCAAACAAGTCATCAACACCACGAGGTTCATTTTAGCAAAATGAGTATTGGAACAAGTGGGATGCGGCCCCTGTGTTGTTGGATCATAGTGGTGTTACTAGGGGTTGGGGAAGGATTATTACACTTACAGATGATATTGTCACAATACGCTTTCTATCATAAAGGAGTCGAGTTTTCAGTGAAATTGTCTGAAAACTTCTCTCTTGTTTTCAAAGTTGGTTTTCTTAGGAGTGCGTCTGTGTGTGTTTCCTTAGAGCAAAGCCACATCGGGCTATCTGCTAAACCCACAGAAAGGAATCGAACCCCTGATTTTAGCGTTATAAATCCGTAGACTTACTGCTGTATTAACCCCCTGGCTTTTTCTTAGGAACTAACATCAATATAATTATTTCGATTCCATAACATTTTGCGATGGGACAGGAACATATTTACTGGCATAGAACGCCAAATTCTTATGTTCGACTCCTCGCGGAGTAGATAGCCTAATATGATTTTTTTCTAATACAAACGCTTTGTTAAAATAAGGTAATAAACCAATTTCTAAGCAGGATTAACTTTTAAAACGCAGAGGTTATTGTTTGTGTATGTGTGTGTTTGTCTTTCACTGCGTGTTTGTGATCTTATGTGAGTCTTTGTGTCACGAATTTATGATATAAATTTTCAAGAATTACGAAAAACAATTCAAAGGCGGTTTTAATTGAAGTTTTATGATAACATTTCCGACAGAAAATAAAACACGAAATAAGAAAAAATCTCGCAATTTCTGTTCCTTTCTTTTGTATTCTAGTTGACAGATAAGGTTTAGGTATCCACCTATATTTGCCTAGGGATTCGATCCAGCGCGAATGCTGCACTTTGATCAGTATTCACTATTACACCACTATTACCTCTTCCTTTTTGGTAGTGTTTTAGCCCCTCAAGGGGTTAACTGTACCTTAATGGACTCAAAACGTTACAGTCCGCGGTTTGATACCCCCATGATGAGCAAAGCTTATAGAGTTTATTGTGAAGCTGTGAGCTAAAATAAACATATTTTGATCATGTTATTTGATTCATCAATAACGGAAAACTGGTAAACGGTTTAATAATAAAACTTTAACTTTAAATTTCAAAAAACAAACAAACAAATAATTATTATTGCTTTTGCGGACTGAACAGAATTAACTGAAAAACTGAGGTTGTTAACGTCAAAGTTCACCACGTGTTTCGCATTTTATTGCCTTTAAAAGGATATTTTGCTTCGTGTCCTTTTATCGTTTAGAAGATCAACTTCAAATGAAGTGTTGATCGGGAAAATCTGATACACTTATGGTAGAAAATTACTGTTTTCAATACATCTTTCTCAGCACAAAACTTCAATGAGTTTCACTCTACTGATCAAGAGTATACGAGTTATTGTAAAATTAAATCGATTATTCATCTGTGAAACAAAAGCACGTGCGATGAATTATTCGAAACTTTAACACAGCATATCCAAGAAAACTTGTATCGTCTTACACCTTTGCTTTCAAAGATTATATAAATTGCCTGGCGAATGAAACAATGTATGTCTAACACAAAATGAGGAGATTTTAACTGAAATTTTTAAGCTTTGCTGTTTTCAGTTAAAAGCTATGTCAGGACTGTTTTTGACCTTTGGTGGTACAACGGTAGCTGTAAACTTTAAAACTCGGGTCACTTTCTCGTGTAATAAATTGCAAAGTCAAAGCACTTAAAAACTAAGTGAACTACTGGATGGCGACCAGGTGTTCGGGAGATTTGGGTGTACATGCTACTTATGTCTTTGTGAGTGGTATTACATCAAAGAGTCCTGCTTGGGGCACCTGTAAAAAATAAAGCAATAACAGTGCACTTTAAAAAAATTGCACATAAAGGTGCAGAAGGAGAGATAATCAGTGTAAGGCGGGATGTTCAAAGATCAGGAGATGTCCTTAGTTTACGACAACTGTCTGTATGTACAGTAGCAAGACTCGTGGTATAAAGATGTCCGTAGCTACTATTTTCCTGGAGATTTTTTTAGCTGTTCTTTTATGACACTACAACTTTATTTTCCACCTCATTAAAAAAAAAGAAAAAAAGAAGTCAAAGACAACATGCAACACACCAACTGTTCAAGCTATCAAAGACGTGGGTAGATAATAACGCCATCTTGGGACTGTTTTTTTTATATATTTTTTTTGTTCATGGGTAAAACATCCACAGTATATAACTAGAAATGTGAATCATGAGACAATGTTTCTTTAAGATACAGAGAAAGGGCACATTCTATAAGAACTAACTGGGCAGAGTATGAAATAAACTCGAGTTTTTATTCTATGTGAACCAAATAAACAATAAGCAATGATAAACAAATATAAAAAATATTGTTCTCGGTTAGTTTGGCCTGGCATGGCCGAGCGCGTTAAGGCGTGCGCTCGTAATCCGAGGGTCGCGGGTTCGCGCTCGCCCTCCCAGCCGTGGGGATGTATAATGTGACGATCAATCCCACTATTCGTTGGTAAAAGAGTAGCCCAAGAGTTGGCGGTGGTGATGACTAGCTGCCGTCCCTCTAGTCTTACACTGCTAAATTAGGGACGGCTAGCACAGATAGCCCTCGAGTAGCTTTGTGCGAAATTCCAAAACAAACAAACTCGGTTAGTTTTATACTATTCATACTATCAACAGTCAACCAAAGATGAAAACGTGGTCGCAGGTCAGTTTTAAATTAATCCGAGGGTCGCGGGTTCAAATCCCCGTCACACCAAACATGCTCACCTTTTCAGCCGTGAGGACGTTATAATGTGACGGTCAATCCCACTATTCGTTGGTAAAAAAATAGCCCAAGAGTTGGCGGTGGGTGGTGATGACTATCTACCTTCCTTCTAGTCTTACACTGCTAAATTAGGGATGGCTAGCGCAGATAGCCCTCGTAGGGCTTTGCGCGAAATTCAAAACAAAACAAATAGTTTTAAATTGTCCAATAAGCGACGTACAGGCAGGAAAAAGACTTGGTTCTAGATTATGTTTATATTTTCTAATAAGTGGCGGACAGACAGGATAAAACATGGTTGCAGATTATTTTTGTATTGTCCGATAAACGACAGACAGACAAGAAAAAGGCGTGGTCTCAAATTAATTTTAAATTGTCCAATAAGCAACGGATAAACAGGAAATAAGAATAAGATTAGTTTAATAACCCATACATAGATAACAAACAAATAAATAGAAAAATTTTGTCTCAGTTTCACGTGACGGGTTATTTTTTTATTGAAAAGTATCATAACGAAGCTTTTAGGATTTGTTGATTTGAAGTACAAGAGATCATGTTAAAAAACTCAGAAGTATCTATTATCCGAGCAAAGTAAGGACACTGTTGACCCCTAGCGGAAATGACGTCTCCATGGGAAACTGGTTGGTGAGCTCACTGTATAAGAATGTATAAACTAAAGAAAAAACTAGAAAACAGCTTAACAAAGAGATCTTAACTGACCTCGTCTCGCTGTGTCCATCAACACTATTTTCTGGACAATGGTTCTTCTAGGTTCTGATCTGGAGGTGTATGTAACTTGGTGAGAATATCCAACAATGTCACTTTTTTTATTATATATTTATATTTTTTTTCAAAAACAGCAACTCTGTTTGTTTTGAATTTCGCGCAAAGCTAGCTAGACGGGGGGGCTATCTGCGCTAGTCGTCCCTAATTTAGTAGTAATAGACTGGAGGGAAGGCAGCTAGTCATCACCTCTAATTCTTGGAAAACTCTACGAGTAAAGAATAGTGGGATTGACCGTAACATTATAATGCCCCACGGCTGAAAGGGTGAACATGTTAGGTGGGACGGAGATTCGAACCCGCAACTCTCAGATTATAAGTCGACCACCCTAACCACCTGGCTACAGCAACTGGGAATTACTGAGCTCCTTGTTTGCATATAATGAGTGAAGAGGTACAAAATGGTTTGTTATAAGGTATGACAGTTACTTTCATATCATTGGTCAGTGTAATACCATCGTGTTAAGCGTACGTTGGTCAGCGCCGATAGCGGCAGATAAAAAAACACCTACTATTCTTATATTATCTAATAAGTCGCGAAAAGACAAGGAAAAAAAACATTGTTCCAGATTACTTTTATATCACCCAATAAACGACCGAGAGACAGGAAAAAACATGTTATCTAATATTAAAATATAAAATAAAGAAATTATGTTTGTTTTATTTGCCAACTTAATGTTTTCTCAAAGGTTGCATCGTATAATTTACAAAAGTTGCCGGATGTTGCCTGTTGTCCAGCACAGCTTGTTTGCCGTCCACAACCACAGTTTGTTTGTTAATGCACGTGTCAGTAATGTGTGTTGCTATTTATTCATGAAAATACGCGCAAGTTTCTCCTTAGCTTTTGTTTTTCACGTGACTTAAACTAATATCCAATCACGAGTGGTTTAAAAGAGAAAGTAAATGTCTGAGCGCCCGCGGTTGATTCCGACCCAGAGCTCCGGCTAGGGTCCAGTTAAATCTTAAACCGAAGTATCTGCCAGGTTTTCTCTCTCTCATATACGAAAGGTCAAGTGATGGTTCACATCGATGTCACTTTACTTAGAGATGGCTATATGAATATTTCTTAATGTCATTCGTTTTCCTGGGATCAATTATGTGACACTTAAGTGTTGTTAGGGTGATATTAAGAATATTTTGTAAGGGTAACATGACAAAACATTAACTTGATTTTCTGACTTTTAGAATTTCGTTTGTTTGTTTTGGAATTTCGCGCAAAGCTACTCGAGGGCTATCAGCATTAGTCGTCCTTAATTTAGCAGTGTAAGACTAAAGGGAAGGCAGCTAGTTATTACCACCCACCGCCAACTCTTGAGCTTCTCTTTTACCAACGAATAGGAGAACCGACCGTCACATTATAACGCCCCGACGGCTGAAAAAACGAACATGTTTGATACGTCGGAGATTCAAACCCGCGAACCTAGGGTTACGAGTCGATTGCCCTAACCCACCTGGCCATGCCGGACTCTTACTTTTAGAAGTATACTCCTCCTAATTCTGCCCGTAGTGGTTTTCGATAGGATCTCTCAAAACTTTGGCTAAAACATGGGAATGTAAGCTGATTATAAAAACTTGTTATACACGTTCTCAGATTTTTTACATGAACGACAAAGAAATTGAATAAATTCACTGATTACGGATATTTAATCGTGACAATGACACGGCCACGTTTAAAGTTTATCAATGTACACGAAGAATAGTTAGATACTGGACATCATTGCACATCCTGTGAACGTAGTGCAAATAAACCCATGAATTCCGATTGCGTCTTTGAAAAAGGATACCATTAAAGTATCCTATAAACGCAGTGTAAAAAATCTCGTGCATTCTGATTCTGTTTTTTAAAAAGGATATCATTAGAGCATTTTGTAAACGTAGTGTAAATAAACCCATACGTTTTGTTTCTATTCTGAGAAAGGTATCATGACGGTACCCACAAACGCTGCACAAGTAAAGATATTTTTTCTGCTTCTATTACTTGGAATTAAAACAGACTTTCTGACTTTGAACGTGGTGTTGTGTGTGCTTGTTAAACTTCTGAGTCAAGTATCGCATCATAGGTGTCGTTACTTCTGTTCTTTGTTCTGTTTTTTTTTTTATATTGGCAAGTGATAAAGAACATCAAAAAGAAGATGGAGAGATAGAGCGATTGGATTGAAGAGTTTTTTTCTTTGTAATCTTTTCTTCTCTACTGACGTTGACGAACCTTATCTTAACTTTACGATGTGGTCATCTGTAGGCTGGCAAATCTTTTGACAGTTTTTCGGAGCAACTTCTGCTACCCCCAGTCTTCCCCACCCACACCCCCAGGCTAAATTCACGAAGCCTTCAATACTTCTAGGATCACGTACCTTTGTATCTAATAAACACTTATATCTTGTGTCAAGGTTTTTGGATTACGAATAACAAATAGGCTGCAACATCTTTATTAACACTAACAAAACGACATTTGCACAAATTTGCCGAAATATGACGATGTTCTAACTATCCTTAGATCAAAATCTTTTGTGTAACAAAACAAAACAACAGTTTCGTAAGACTTTTTAGACTTTTAAAAACATACACTCGTACAGTTAGCAAGTAATACACTTTTAACCAAAGTAGCAATAGAATTGTTATGTTATACCTTTCAACGAGTTTATTTTCCAGTGGCCGCTTTACCGCTTACAATGTTTACTGCGTATTATCCGTCTTCTGAGGATAAAACTTATGAGTTTGGAAAGAATATAATGTTTAGACTATAGAACATTTTGGGGTTTTGAAGTTAATATGCATATAGTTTCCAAACTCACAAACGTTTAGACTATTAAAATTGTTAAACTCTTTGATTAGTTCAGAGTTTTATCTGAATTTTCTGTCGTGTGTATTTTGTTTAGCTTCATTATTTTTTCTTGATTCAGAGTCCGTCGGTACAAAATTTAATTTTTATCAACAACAACACCGTTCAGTGCTAGTTGGAGTTTCAAGTTATCAAATCAGACATTTTCCCTCATTTCTGATTTTACTGTTATCTACGTTTAACCATCTATGCAGTTGTTGAAAAACTCACTTGTCTTCACTTTTTTTTTTAATATGTTGCGTGACTTAGTATTTTAAAAGTAATTGTAACAAATAGACCGAAACAAACCAGCTGTTTTATATGAGTTTGACCAGCACTAACACGGATGAATATATATATTTTTATATTATATCACGTTTCTTTGTTCTTTGTGGTGAAATCTTATTACCTTTAGCTCAGGATTACGTTCTACCATGCGAATAAGCTTACAAATATTTTTATTGGGTATTCTGCATTATCCTTCAGACCAATTACTGAAACCATTGAACCTGTCAAGTTAGAAACAAAAACGAATTAAAACAGAAACAAAGAAAAGCATTCGTTCGCTTTATCTTAAATATCAGTTTCTTTGTACTTGAAGGGGAAATAAGCTTCAAACATGAAATATTGTTAGAGTGTCGTGAAAAAAAGAATCATAAGTCGTATTAACCTTCAGAGTGAGATTAAACCAGTATATTTAATTATATAGATAGCTTTAAGATAATACGTATATATATTTATGAGCTTGAAAAAAAACTTTGTCGTTTTTTCTAAGCTAATGTTTCTAATAATGTAGGGATTACATAGAAAACTGTTCTGATATTAATTTATTGAAACACAGTAAAAATGTTAATTTTTTTTGACAAAGATAAACTGATCAGTGTTGAAGCCATAGGTTAGGTTCGCTAAACATATTTATAACACAAGCGAGTTATTCGCTTCATTCCTGCAGTGTTGTCTTACATTAATGTAACACGTGTAGCACAAACTCGTGTTTAAGCCTAAAAGGAACTTTATATTACTATTATTAGATGTACTTCCATAGGGTCTCCGAAAATGTTTTGTTTCATAAATAAATGAAACCAAAATTAAGAGTATAACATATTTGTATTTCTTGGTTTACCAGTTCGTGAGTCATGCTGTGTTAAAGCCTACACAATTCATTCTTCTTCTCGTGGTCTATAACATGCACACGTTTCACTGACGTCATAACAGTACAAGTTGCAAACAAATTCGTGATGACGAGAAAACCACTTGAAGTAAAGATGTATCTTATGATGGCCAGTGTGGGTATTAAGAAGTTTATTAAAATACAGTAGAGAACAACGTTTCGACCTTCTTTGGTCATCTTCCAGTCAACAAAGATGACCTAAGAAGGTCGAAACGTTCTTCTATACTTTATTTTAATAAAAGTTTTAATACTCATACCAGCCGTCTTGAGATACAATTTGTAACTAAAGCGTTCCTTATGTGATGTTACTTTAGTGTCTACTTTATACATGACAGACAACTCACTACTGGATAGTGGTGCGAGTGATTAAAACAGGTGACTCCTTCAAGCGTCCTTTGGCCTCCTTTCGAGGAAACTATTAAGTATTATAAAAACAATCAATATGGGAAAAGTATTTATTTGCTTGTTCTACGACACGAAGATACGCAGTGGGTTATCTTTACTGTGCCCATGCCCACCACAAATATCTAAACTCTGTTTAGACAATGCTAAACCAAGCCAAACCCTCTGGTCTTACACTGTTAAATTAGTGAGAGCTAGCGCAGATAGCCCTCGTGTAGCTTCGCGAGAAATTCAAAACAAACCAAACACTCTAGTGTTATTCTGCTAAATTAGAGCCGATTAACGCAGATAACTCTTGTGCAACTTTTCGCGAAGTTCAAGAAACAAACATACGTTCCCAGCTCATGACAATATTGGAAAATTTGCATTTTTTTAATCAGAAAAATATGATATTTCAATTTTTCAACTGTTTACTTTTACACCAACAAAAACGGTTAAAACTTTTTATTGTAAAATGAAATACTTATGTCAGATACCCCATTGCAGCGTGCTTTTATTGAAGGTGTTTTAATGTCTTTCTTGTTTGTTTGAATTTCGTGCAAAGCTACTTGAGGGCTATCTGTGTTAGCCGTCCCTAATTTAGCAGTGTAAGGCTAGAGGGAAAGCAGGTAGTCATCACCACCCACCACCAAATTTTGGGCTACTCTTTTACCAAGGGGGATTGACCGTTACATTATGACGCCCCCACGGCTGAAAAGGCGAACATGTTTGGTGCGACGGAGATTCGAACCCGTGACCTTCAGATTACGAGTTTCACTCCTTAACCCACTTGGCCATGCCGGTACACAGATCTCTCTTTTTTTTTCCAGAAAATTCAAACTGGCTCTCCGCACAAGAAGACATAAATACGGGAGGGGAATTTGCTTATTTTGAATTTCGCGCAAATGTTACACGAGGATTATCGCGTTAGCGTCCCAGATTTTATCAGTTGGTTGTCATCACCAGCCGCCAACTCTTAGGCTACTCTTTTATCAACGGATAGTGAGACTGACCGTCTGCTATAAGTCTCTGAGGGCGAGAATATTCAGTGAGAGTAGTATTCGAACTCGTAAACCGTAGATTCTGAGTCGATCGCCTCTAATTAACAAGCCACACTAAGCCTAGAAACTCAGTTAAAAGTTAAAGTAACAAAAAAAACGACAAACTTTTGACATAAAATTGTTTTTAATCAATTTTCTATTTATTTATTTTTTTGCTCATTTTGAATTTTTCTTGGTGTTTATCCCGTCTACTATTAAAACCTTTTAACTTGGTTTTATGAAGAAAGAGTCTTCTAGCCTCTTAACAGCTCAACCCAGTTTGTTTGTTTTTCAGATTCGGTTCTTACAGGGGGAGGCGGGTCACGAGTGTGTCAACTGTTTGGATAAGTACAATATTTATAAGTGTTATTTTTTTATGGGTTACACCGTTACAATTTAACGGGAACTGTGTAAACCAGGAGTTGTGTAAACCCCGTACATCTGAAGCTAAGTTCTCCTATTCTTATATGCCGTGAATATACGTTTTTTGTTAATTTTTTCACGTATTGGCCTAAATAGCGCACTCCCTTAAATAAACAAATACTGATCAGGTTCACATAATATAGTCCTGATTAAGTGCATTTGCTTTTTCTTCTCCAATCTTTATTCTATAAATTATTAAACATCTTTTAAGGGTTGGTATTTATTGGTGGTTACGGCGTACGACTGTAATCTCAGGATCCAGGGTTCAAATCCCGGCTACAGAACATAATTTCCCTTTAATTTTCTTTTTTTCCTAGTGCTATCCGCCCGAGCACAAAAATTATTGGTTGATACAAAATATCCTAGCGGCTGATCCTCAAACTAGATTAAATTAAACTTAATTTTCACCAGTCCTAAGCTCTGGTGAGCTTTGGAAACTCTTCGCTATTTTTATTGTATTTTACTGCTTAACTATCTTTCCATATTAATTCAGAAACGAATAACAAAGTTTCAGATCTGTGATCACGCTGCCAATGTTTTTTGTGTTTTTTTTTTAGTGTGCGTGAGGTTTATCTATATAAAAGTATACTGACAGTGAGATGCAGTGTTCATTAATCAACACGTCAACGAAGAGGACACACACTGTTGCGCTCTCCTTATAAATGTGTCTGCGACCATGTCCTAGTTAGGCTAATGATTGATTCATCCTGACTAAAGCTTGACAGATTGTTTGTACAAAGATGCTTAAAATATTTGTTTTCTGAATTTCTTAATTGACACCTTAAATAATTCAAGTATTCCAAATTATTTGTATTCCAAAAGGATTTTCTCTCATCAACGCAATTCTCACTCAGGTCGTACAGCGTGTTTGTTTCGGTTTTTGTTTCGAATTTTGCCCAAAGCTACACGAGGGCTATCTGCGTTAGCCATTCCTAATTTAGCAGTGTAAGACTAGAGGGAAGGTAGCTAGTCATTACCCTCCACCGCAAAATCTTGAGCTACTCTATTACCAACGAATAGTGCAGTTGTCCGTCACATTATAATGCTCCCACGGCTAAAAGAGCGAGCATGTTTGGTGTGACGGGGATTCGAACCCACGATTACGAGGCAAATGCCCTAACCACCTGGCCATACCGGACCTAAAATGTGTCTTAATAACATTTAACCGAAACTTGTAAACAGTGTATCTCAGTATATATGCAATGCTAAAATCAGGGATGGACACAGCAGATAGGCCAACATGACTTTCAAATAACTAAATATTCACCCCCACCCCCACAGTATCTGTAAAAAAAAAAAGAGATAATAAAACTAATGTTAACTGCATTCAAGGTGAAACGGAAATAATCTCTGTACGGCAAAAAATGTGTGTTACAGGATGGGCTATCTGTGTTGAGCCCATATCGAGTATGAAAATCTATTTTGTTTAGTGTTATAAACCTCCAGACTTTGAGGTAGGATTGGAAGGAAGAGAAGGAAATGGTTGTTGTTGTTTTGTATTAAGCACAAGCTACACAATGGGCTATCTGTGCTCTGCCCACTTTAGATATCGAAGCCCGATTTTTAGCGTTGTAAGTCCGCGGATATACCGCTGAGCCAGTGTGGGGCGGAGGAAATGGTAAATATAAGAATAATTATAACACTAAATATCGGAGTTTGATACCCGCAGCAGGCAGTGCATTGTACATCTTTGAGCTTGACAACAAGCATAAACCAGACATTTAATAGTTTTGGTTTGAATTTCGCACAAAGCTTCACTAGAGCTATCTTCGCTAGACGTCCCTAATTTAGGGAAGGCAGCTTGTCATCACTATCCATCACCAACACTGGCAGCTACTCTTTCATTAACGATTAGTAAGATTGACCATAACGTTATTACGCATCCATGGCTGAAAGGCCGGGCACGTTTGCTGCGACGGGGATTCGAACCCGCGATCCTCGGAGTACGCGTCGAGTGCCTTAACTACCTGACCGTGGTGGACCTTAGCTATAATATAAAAAAGACATTTATTTAACATAGAAATAAATATAACAATATGTAGGTAGTTGCTTGAAGATCTCGAAAGAATCATAGATAGGAATGTTTGTGCTTACAAACAATATCGCAGAGAACAAATAGAAGGATTTTGTAAGTAATTACAATCAAACGTTAATTTTTTAACTCTCTTCTTCTTAAAAAGAAGTGTAAAAATAAGAAGTGTTTATCTTTACTCAACTTATTACGAATATGATAATATGACAGAATAAATGTTGAACCAAAACAGTTTATGATAAGCACCTTACTTGTCTTTTAGGATTAATTGGATGACTGGCGTTTATTGGTGCAAAGCAACTAGGCCTCTCTGCGCCAAACAACCGGTAAAAAAAATAAAAGTAATATTATTATAACACGTAAAACGAAATAAAATTAAAGAAAACTACGGATAAAATTCGGACAAAATATTTTAATAGAATTGGAGAGACCAATGGTCTTTACAAACTTAAAAACACATGTATCGTGGATAAAAAAAAAGTCTGAAATGGTGCCGATTACTGTCGTAACGACAGCACGACAGTAAAATGTGGACTATTGTGAGTCTTGTGTTACAATGGACACATACTGATGGATCAGTTCCAGATAAAAGAAAGCGATGAGTTAAAAACTGTGACCAATGTGTACACCAAGAACAACACAAGATTTGATCTGGAAAAGCTTGTTATACCGTTTTTCACTCCAAATCGACTGCCAATTGGCGCAAAGCCGAGCCTTGAGTACAAATATAGAACAGACACGGAAGTGACAGCATCAGCATCAGCATCTGGCATTCAGATGGAACTGGATAGAACTGGGAGATAAAGAGAAATGGGTCAGTCAGTTTTGAATATCGACGAAAACAAGGCGAAAACTAGCGCAAAGTGATTCCGAGGCCAGTATAGAACTAAGGAGGTCAGTGTTAATGGTACAATCTGTGTACTACATGGCTTCTATGTGATCCAGAGCAAGAGAAATTGCATACAGTTAGGCAGTGAACACAGAAACTGTAGAGGGGATTCTATGAGAAACCACCAAACTATAACAAACCATAGCAGAGCCAACTGATTTCAAACCATCCATATAAATGTAAATGGAAAGATGGTTTGAAAGATGTCCTACTAACAGAAGATGGTACTTTCAATCAGGAACATCCACCTTTCTCAGATGACTGAAAGAAAGGTCACAATTGGGGATTGTAATAAGCCATGATCGGATGGGCTGACCAATGGACACTGCAATGTCATCCAAGGAGAGACCCAATTCATCCATGTTAGAGCCAAAATGATCACCTGATTTCTAATTATCTGTGCAAATGTGAATGGAAGAATGTTTCGAAAGATGTTCGGCAAAGAAAAGACTCCTATCGTAACGTTCTGCTACAGCAGATTCTTACTGTGGTGATTGGTGCTTAAAGAAGTCGTCTATAAGTGGTCATTCACTGGTTAGCTGTTTTATTTTTTTTAAGACTGACGGATCCATAATAAATTTAGCCCTACTAGGTGACACATTTCAAAGCCAAACTAGGACACTGCAGCAATGCCAAAGCCTCACTATACCCAAACACCAACATCATTCACGATGTCCACAACACCAGTTGAGAACATTCAGTACTGGAACTCAGTTGACCCTGAATTTTGAACCAAAATGGTGTGTTGCGGTGCCACAGACACCATTCAACGACCAGGATCCTTTCCTCTCCTTTAAGGGTGCTACCATGGCAAACACGGGGTGGATATTCAGGTCTCAGAGGAGGTAATCTTAAGATACCCTTACCACATACAGGAATCTACTTCTAGGGTTTTGTAACTAATTTGCATATTGTTTATTCCAAGCATAAATTATTTTAGGCAATAAGTATTTACTAAACAAATGGGTCTGCTAATGTAATATACCATGTATATTATCTCTCAATACCATGGTCCACAGGTCCTCTTTTGGTTGTCCATGGAAAGGTCGGAAAATAAACGATAACTTAGTGCATAGCTCCACCAAGATAAGCCTATTTCCCATCACAGAGAACTTTTCGGGTGCCCGGATGGAACAACGTTAAGTCCTCAGATTTACAACAATAAAATCGAGGCCTCAAATTCTCTATGACGGACACAGCAGATAAACCAAATAGGCTTTTCTCTAAAAAAATCGACAAACAAAGCACATTTTGTCTATCTATATCACGATGATTTTGTGTGTGTTTCGTTTTGTTTTTACGAAAGCGGCTCTAATTATTTTATTTAGCGCTTGAAACGGCTTAAAATTGTACTTTAATAGTTCTAAAATAGAGATATAAGAACTTTTAAAATCTACCACACGTACATGTTCATCTGTCGGTAGTGTGAGACTCACAGAAAATCATAGTTTGTTGTTCTCGAACAACGAAGCTAAAAATGTGTCCACCAGAAAACAATACTGACATTAATGAAACATTATCTGCCTTTAAGAATAAACATAATAAGACTGTATATGGAAAATAAACATTATATATGTCATTGACTATCTCTGGTTCAATTGGCTTCGGTCATTAATCATCTCAGCGATCATCTCTGGCTTCACATGACTTCAATAGTATTTCAGTTACCACCTTTGCGTCACCTGGCGTAAATTGTAACTATTTTAATAATTACTAAAATAATTATAATTATATTAAATGCACCGTTATTTTACAATAACAAGTATGTCTTTAGCGTTTTTAGATACTGTTTTTTTAAATTATTGATACGTTTTAACAACTTATTTGAGCTATAAAAAACTTCTGTAAACTTTTCAAATAATATTCGTCATGATAAGTGGTAGTTCACGAGTTTACACGGTAGCTGTGATAAGTATTATCCTAAATTAACTAATTGGCCTGGCATGGCCAGGTGGTTAGGGCGTTCGATTCGTACTCTGAGAGTCGCGGGTTCGAATCCCCATAACATTAAACATGCTCGCCCTTTCAGCTGTCGGAGCGTTATAACGTTACGGTCAATCCCACTATTCGTTGGTAAAATAGTAGCCCAAGGGTTGGCAGTGGGTAGTAGTGACCAGCTGCCTTTCCTCTAGTCTTGTTCCTCGCTGGTACAGCGAGCGGTACGTCTACGGATTTACAACGCTAAAATCAGGGGTTATATTCCTCTCTGTAGACTCAGCAGAGACCCTGATGTGGCTTTGTTATAAAGAAAACACCTTCCAGCCTAACACTGCTAAATTAGGGATGGCTAGCGCAGATAACCCTCGTGTAGCTTTGCGCGAAATTCAAAAACAAGTAATTGACTAATTCTTTAAAAAGGTTTACGTTGTCCGTGTGGTAAAATAAATCCTCACTACAGTTGAAGCTGTGTGATTATAAGACGGATCAGCAGATCGATGCACTCTGGAAGTCTTAGTAACTTAGAATTATTATTTGAAACAAAAAAAAAGTATTGTTTAAAAAAGTCATTGCGGGATGTTTGTTTCAAAATTGCCTTCAAAGCTATGTAGTGTTTATCCGTACACAGTTATCATTAATTTTGAACATATGGGGAAGTGGGGGGAGTGAAAAAGAGTAGAGTAAATTGTTGTTTTGAATTAAGCACAAAGCTACACAATGGGCTATCTGTGCTCTGCCCACCACGGGTATCGAAACCCGGATTTTAGCGCGTAAGTCCGCAGACATACCGCTGAGCCGCTGGGGGGCAGTAGAGTAAATAAACTACCAGAATCAACTGATAACTTTCCCCTCTTCCGTGGCACAGCGGTATATCTGCGGATTTTCTCTGCTAAGAACCGGGTTTCGATACCCATGGTGGGCAGAGTACAGACAGCGCATTGTGTAGCTTTGTGCTAATAACAAACGATAACTCTTGGGCTACATTCTTCTGATACAATAGTAAGAACTGATCACCAGTTTGTTAGCGGATTCACAGGCCTCTCCTTTCATCATTTCTTTTACTTTTACAAATTAATTTTAAAAACAATTTTAAAAGAATAAAAGGCGTAGTAACATCAATAATGTCACTGTTGTCTGGCTTTCGCATATTTTTATTCGTTGCCAAATATGCTAGCTCTTTCAGCTGTGGGGACGTTTAATGTAAAGATCAATCCCACTATTCGTTGCCAAACATGCTAGCCCTTTCAGCTGTGGGGACGTTTAATGTAAAGATCAATCCCACTATTCGTTGCCAAACATGCTAGCCCTTTCAGCTGTGGGGACGTTATAATGTGACGGTCAATTCCACTTTTCGTTGGTGAAAGAGTAGCCTAAGAGTTGACGGTGGGTGTTGATAACTAGTTGCCTTCCCTCTAGTCTTACTCTGCTAAATTAGGGACGGCTAGCACAGATAGCCCTCGAGTAGCATTGCTCGAAATCCAAAAACAAGCAAACAAACAATAACTTTAAAAATTGGGTTTCCATACTCTTGGCAGGCAGAGCACAGATAACCCATTGTGTAGTTTCAGTGCTTCACAACGAACAATGCTGTTGTTTTTAAGAAATGTAAAATATCTTTCAACAATATAATTCACTGCAGGAAATAACGTACCGCACTGGTGATGTCAAGAGAGAGAAATATAAAAAAGAATGCCCTTAATTAAAATTGTACTTCAACGTGTATCAGTACTTATGCAACTGACATCGTGGAAAAAAAGAAAAGAAAATATTCCTTATAGCGACAATTAAGAACCTAAAATGGACTCTGGTTAGCTGTTCAACTGAGCGTAGAAAGATGTACTTGTTAACTACCACCCCTAGGTGTATAAATAATCCAACGTTCTTATCACTTGTAACACTGTCAGAAGGTTAAGTTCCCCTGCTAACACTACTCACAGCTTTGTTTCTTTTGCTAACTAAAGATTTCTATCCACAACGCACTAATAAGGACTTTTCTACGCTATCTTCTCGTCACGGTTGAAATACGGTTATGGTTTATTTGTTCCCTGTTTGTGCGTGAATGTTCACTATTTTGAGCTGACCGTATTTTTAAGAGTGATATTTTTGTGGGGACTTAATTAAGAGATTGAGAACTATATATATTTATAATGACTCATTATAAATGAGTATAAAATATCACCTGTCATTCAAAAGAAAATTCGTTACGCAGAGGTCGCATCTGAACTTAATCTCTTTGCAAGTTTTGATTTGATGTTCATTAATCACGTGACTCACACGTCGGCGTAAAATGTGTGACGACCATCGAAAGTTTTATTGGTGTCTGTTAGGTTTCATGCATTGGAAACGTTTCACTGAGAACTTCTAAAAATTAATACTTGGATGTTTAGTAGGATACGGATTATTCCTGCAAATCTGCGTTAAAAAGCGGGCTAGAACATTGGATTCGACGACACGGTTAGATATAAGAGAACACTTAAGTTAGAATTCTTTCTTAACGTGTCATATCAATGCTCGAATTTCAAAGAAAAGCTTATTTTAAATATCAGTTTTGTCTCCTTGGTAACTACACCATACGCGCGGAAGAAACGTTTCAAGAGTGAGACGTTACTGTCGTCATGGAAACACACCTGTATTATTACCGACTCTTTCCGCTCTCAAAGTCAACCGTCGAAACTATTTGAATTTATTTTAGTATTTATGAGCGTTTTACGCTTAATTGTTGTTAAGTTTTAATTCTAACCTCGTTGGCACTTGATTAATGTTGTAATAAGATTCGTGTACCGGTATAGTGTACACTTCTTTAACATTTGTAAAGAGAACTTATTAATATAAGAAAATACATTTCTTTTATGGCTGGTCTGTTACGGGAAATAATATTTTGAATAAAGCTGTTAGCTCAGCTGTTTCATGTGAAACGGTTCGTATAGAAAGGGAATGAGTTAGTAAGAACAGCCAATAAAATTAAAATACATCGGTATTGGTCAGGAGGACGTGTACGTAACAAAATACATCGGTATTCGTCAGGAAAACGTGTACGTAACAAAATACATCGGTATTGGTCAGGAGAACGTGTACGTAACAAAATACATCGGTATTCGTCATGAGAACATGTACGTAACAAAATACATCGGTATTGGTCAGGAGGACGTGTACGTAACAAAATACATCGGTATTGGTCAGGAGAACGTGTACGTAACAAAATACATCGGTATTGGTCAGGAGAACGTGTGCGTCACAAAATACATCGGTATTCGTCAGGAGAACGTAACGTGTACGTAACAAAATACATCGGTTTTGGTCAGGAGGACGTGTACGTAACAAAATACATCGGTATTGGTCAGGAGAACGTGACACTAGTTATTTGTGTCTGTTCCGGTGGTGTTTCGTTTTTCACACAGAAAAACATGACAAAAACAATGATAATGTCTTTTGAACAATAAATATGTTGCAAGATTCCATGTTCCTTTATTCAATGTAATATATATATATTTCACTGAAAAACACCCAGTTTATCCGTTTTGGAAATCTGTACACAAAGAAATTTGTCTTTTTTATTTCACCAAGGGCGCCAGACATTATCCGTAAAGGGAGATTGACCACTAGGAGAAACTAGGAAACTGTGATCCACTGGATGCACGGGACGAGCTCGCGGTTCGCGAGTTCTCCCAACTGATTCGTCAGAGCTGAGATCGGAAGCTTCGCTCGACATGGGGCTCGGTGTTTCCGAGCTGAAGTGCTTATGGGTGGGGCCAATCACGGTGGAATCGGCTTCGTGCCAAGAAGAAGAAACTGCAGAAGGCACTTCCTGACGAAGCGTTGATGATTCTGAGTCCGATTGGGTAAGTCCAAGAGCACCAACACTGCATAGCTTCTTATCCAAGCAACCGAGAGCACCAGAACTCATTTTCTGGGGTAAAACCAAAGCCAGTTCTCCGTTCGACAAGCGTTTTGGAACAAGATGAAATTCGGCAACTCCAACGGAACGACACCCACAGCCACTGGAATTGTTGGAACGTCGCTCACCGTAACCGTTAGAAGACGCTGTCGTATCTGGACTTTTATTGACGTGGCAACTGCATTCTGTTGAGTCTGAAGGAGAAGATACGCAGTGCTGAGTTGTGACGCTAAAGGTACGGATTAGAGAAGAAAGCGAAACGGACTCCTCGTTCTCTGTCTCTTTAATGTTTTTTACTCGTTTCGTCAGGTGTTGCAGAAGGCGCTGCCGCGTGTCCTCTTTCACGCCATCTTGCTTCTTTAGATAGAGCCCTACCTCGCGAACGCACTCCTCAAACCCGAGGAGAAACTTGTTCCTCAGCTGAGAATCGTTAACCAGAGTCGCTACATAAAAAATGATAACATAAGTCACCACTGAATGGTATTAATTATTTACTTAAAAGGAGCAAAATTAGGAAAAACGTGATATTTTTAACTGTAATATTACTCGCCCTTAATTACGTCAAGCCCTTTTTTTGTTTTCCATTTAAGCTCAATATTTTATTATGCAACAATATTTTGGAAATGTCGAATTCTAACTATTAGTGTCACTTACCTGTTCGTCTTTGTCGATGGAAATCTTGTAGATGGCGCACTGTCATTTCCAAAATGTCTGCTTTTTCTAACTTGGAATGCCTTGGGTTCTGTGGAAGTGACATGAAATAACCAGATAAGTAAATGAAGTAATCGTTACGAACTATTGCTGAAACACATTCGATGCTTGAAACGATAAATAAAAGGTTTTAAGGATAAGACTAAACTATTATGAATGTTGAACTGGAATCATTAGTTAGACGTGCAAAGAGATTATCATCTGATAGCTATTAGTAACTCGTCCATAGTCCTCTAATATACGTCCCTCAATATATATGCAAAAACGGCTCGTTTGGGTTCAGAAAATATTTTCTCGTCATCACTGATACGTCCCTCAAGTTATTTTTTCACGTTCCAGTAAAGTATCACCCAGCAAAATGATTTTAATATTATTTTTCTCATCTGAGGCTTGGCATGGCCAGATGGTTAAGCTACTGATGGTTAAGTATCACCCAGCAAAATTATTTTAATATTATTTTTCTCATCCGTCTGAGGCTTGGCATGGCCAGATGGTTAAGCTACTGATGGTTAAGTATCACCCAGCAAAATTATTTTAATATTATTTTTCTCATCCGTCTGATGCTTGGCATGGCCAGATGGTTAAGCTACTCATGGTTGAGTATCATCCAGCAAAATGATTTTAATATCAGAATTTACATTTCAGTGCTGCGTAGCTAATCGCTAATATTTTTTTCGTTTTACTCTAATACTACCAAACCTGTTAATTATAATCGAGTTTTACTCCACCTCAGTCCGCTATATTGATTAAACAACTCAAGCCAACTGATTACACAACTAAAACATTGAATCCAATCCCAGCAACTTACTAATTATAAAAGTTTAAAGTGTAGTCCAAC
This sequence comes from Carcinoscorpius rotundicauda, assembly GCA_011833715.1. Classification (NCBI taxonomy): domain Eukaryota; kingdom Metazoa; phylum Arthropoda; class Merostomata; order Xiphosura; family Limulidae; genus Carcinoscorpius; species Carcinoscorpius rotundicauda. Next base: position 88,544,777 of record CM022398.1, read on the forward strand.
ATTAGCAACCTAGTTATTACACAAATCTACGTTTTACTCAACTAGTAACAACTTAACAATAAAACAACTCTAAATTCTATTTCGTTGCTACTAACTTACTGGTTATAAAACTCCAAGTTTTATTCAAGTACTATCAAAACTACTGATTATATAACAGCAATTTATAGTCAATATTATCAAAGCTATTGGTTAAACAAATCCATGCTCTATTTCGGTACTATTAAACATAATGATGGATTTGTAGGTGAATTCTGAACTGTACCAGGTTTGACAGAAATCAAACTATACGAACAACTATAACGCCGATATAACAAGTTGTTTAATTTAATATTTCAAAAGATAATGCGTGAAACTTTTAATTTCACAGAGAGAACATTCATGAACAAAACATAACATAGAGTTTTGTTGCTTAGAAACTAGAACTTTTGATAACTTGTTTTTTTAAATTTTTAATCAGCTAAAGAAAAATTTATATTTTTGGCAAAGCTGGTAAGACTATCTACCATGGTCCCTAATCATGAAATACTGATTAAACGAAAGGCAGCAATTCAACACTATACTACCATCTTCTACCAATTCCTTGCAAATGGGTTGACTGTCACTCTTGTAACGCACCCACAACTTAAAGTGCAGATAATATTTTGCGGTATCGCACGGATTTGAAGGCGGCTCGCAAACGTAGAGATCCAATGCCCTATCGTATAACCAATAATTACATACATTTACAAATTAAGTCATTAAGCTTACGTCAGATCTGATAGCGTCCAATAGCAAGTTACAAACATTTACAAATTAAGTCATTAAGCTTACGTCAGATCTGATAGCGTCCAATAGCAAGTTCTTCATCTCCGATAAACTTTGGTTTATTCTCGCTCGGCGTCGCTTTTCCATCAACGGTTTCGAAACCTGTAATCCATAAAACACAGTCTTTCAACAACGAGAATCATTAGCTCGTTGTGTACACGCATTTAAAACGTACGTGTAATGTTTCAACACCATAATATGTTTAACTGTTTTTAGTTCGTAAGTGAATCAAATTTGTTAATAAAAACATTTAGCATAAAAACATTAATAGTAAAAACCACATCAAAGATTCTTTTAGTATTCGTTTATTAAGAGAAACAAAATACTTCTAAAATCAACTGACTCAGAGGGTCATCGGTAGGTATACAGTTTATAACATTAAAATATTGGATTTAAATCCCCGCGGTGGGCAGAACGCGGATAGCCCATTGTCTAACTTATCGCTAATAAAACAACTCTTTGTAATATTAGAAATCTCTTCTGATTTTTGATAACTACAAAAAATTTATTAATATTAAACTAGTCTTAGCAACAGACTAGGTTCTGTATAGCAATGCCCTGTTAAACTTACCGGAGAGAACTGAGAGTGACAAAGTTGAAAACAGCAGTGATTTTTTAGCTAGCATCACTCCAAACGGAGCAACCTGGTATAACACAGTTGAAAACAGCAGTGATTTTTTAGCTAGCATCATTCCAAACAGAGCAACCGGGTATAACACAGTTGAAAACAGCAGTGATTTTTTAGCTAGCATCACTCCAAACAGAGCAACCGGGTATAACACAGTTGATAACAGCAGTGATTTTTTAGCTAGCATCACTCCAAACGGAGCAACCGGGTATAACACAGTTGAAAACAGCAGTGATTTTTTAGCTAGCATCACTCCAAACGGAGCAACCGGGTTAAGCATTTCATATACCAGTAGTGGCCACTGAGCATGCTCAGTGAGAGTTAACTTCTTTACATTCGTAGTGTATGACGTGAGTACCAGACTTTAGATGAAACTGAGTATGTTACACATAATTCAATGACTAGTAACTTTAATTGGCGCTCAATAGGGAGCACTGATTGTCCACTTGTTCACAGCCACAGATGAGTTTGAATGTCCCCTCCACTTGATTGTTTAGTACGTAAATACTGCTAAAACTGACTAGTACTCAGTTCATTTTCTACTGAATGAAACAAAGCACCAAATCACATCAAACCAGAACGTAAGTAGGATTTAGATTTGTTTCATTGAAAGTTACCGATAAATATTTTAGAAACAAAAGTCCTACATAATAACCTTGAACTTTCTATTCTGTATCATGCACATTATTTCATAACTTAGAAATTTCCAGTAATTAACAGGGCAAATTTTTTTTCTTTTTTTCTGAATTAAGAATATACAAGGTGGTCGCTAGAAAAGCGGAAAATTTGAGGGTCAGATGAGATCATGAATAAAATGCGTGCTTACTCATTTCTATTTTGATTTCTTTACATCATGAATAAAATGCATGATTTTAATATCACGGACGACATTTTGAGCATCTATGAGTGTAATATAACATATGCCTTTAAAAAACTTCGTAAAAGTTATTCTTTGTAAAAATAAATAGCTGTTTGACAAATTTTCCGCTTTTCTAGCGACCACCCTGTAATATTAGTTTTGTCTTTTAATATAATATTTAACAATAATATGTTATTCTAATTCAACGTTAACCCCTTTCCTCCAAGTGCTGGTTCACGAGTAAGCAGGAGGGCTCACAACGCTAGTGTTCGATGTTTAATCCCTGTCGTGGACAGAGCGTAGGAACTGCGTAGCGTTTCGTATATTTCCTCGGCACGTTACTTTCGTTATGGAAGCAGTTAGACGAGAGGTATTTACGAAGAATAAGTGATTGCTTAAGCATGGTTCACGCCCATTTTTTTCTCTTGTCAGTCGAGGGCACGAGTGAATTTGTGTGCCTCTACATAAACACAAATGGCACCTGAATATTTGCCAAATCGATCTTTCCTTTGAATGGCTTTAATTCCTGACACAAGGCCATTCTTTTGTTCACGATAATAAATAGTTCGCTTTCTTTCATGATATGAACACCAAGCCACGTCTCAATTCGCATACCTATGTGTTGCTGGTTGTATTTTTAATCACTTGTTTCTCTGGTCTTTTTGTTCCGTTTCTCCCCCTGTCATATGGTCTGCCTAATGAACAGTAGTTAAGACTTGTTTTGTAAGAGAATGATAGAGCAATTGTTTATGAACAAAACAATAGGTAAACGATTCCAACAAAGCAGGACGATTTTAACAACAACGGACATCTGGCGGTGTTGAATTACATGAACAATATAACAAAAATAAGAAATTACACACTGACGGATACATTTGTCCAGTTAAAAAAACAAGAACAAAATATATGAACAAACATGTAGACCAGTCACGAAACAAAACCTCAGCCCTTCCCTCTTCCCTCGATGACTGTCGACGAGAAATCTGCGTACTTATAAAGCTAAAAATTCGGTTTTCGATACAAGTGCAAGTGCAGCATAGAAAAGCCAATTGCGTAACTTTCTGCCTAATAATAAATAAATAACAGACGTCACAATATAATAACAATGAAAAAGACGTTCCCCACCACACTCTTGTTCAAACGTTCAAAATCTGGTTTAAATACCCGTGGTGGGAAAAGCACAGATAAGCTATCGTGTTGCTTTGTGTCTAAGAAGAAAAGCAAAGTTAGAAACATAAATGTGTTTTTAAGTAATACTAGAAGGCATTTGTATCCTGTGTTTCTTCTGTCGTTATTTTTCATACACAGATTGGTTTGAATTTCGAACAAAACTACACGAGGGCTATCTGCGCTAGCCGTTCCTAATTTTGCCGAGTAAGACTAGAGGGAAGGCAGCTAATCATCACCATTTACTGTCAATTCTTGGAGTACTCTTTTACCAACGAATAGTGGGAGTGACCGTCACATTATAATGATCCCACGGCAGAAAGAGTAAGCATGTTTGGTGTGACGGGAATTCGAACCCGCGATCCTAGAATTACGAATCGATTGCCTTTACAACCTGGCCATGCCGGGCCACACGGGTTACTTAAATAATTATTTATACTTACAATTAGTTTCATTTAATTCAGGAAAAAAAAAATTCTTATTAGTTATCAATAAGCCTACCAGGTGAAGTATGAATAGCACGCATTCTATGTTATTAGAATAGAGTTTTAGTTTACATATCAACATATAGTTTTGCCTCATTTCTTCAAAAAAGTGCGTGTGTGTGTGTGTGTTCTTATAATAAGCTACATCGGGATATCTGCTGTGTCGACCGAAGGGAATCAAACCCCTGACTTTAGCTTTGTAAATCCAAAGACTTACTACTGTTCGAGCGGGAGACCGTTAAAAAAAAGTAAACGTAAACCAAACTAATATTAGTTATTAAAAATCCCACCAGGTTGAGTAGCCGATATAGTGGGACACACTTTTTAGTATTCGTATTAAAACGCATAATAATTTTATTTTATTAAAAAATAAGACACAAACTAAACTATTGTTAGTTACTAATAAATCCTCCAGGTTGAGTATACACACAGTTTCTTATTAGAATATAATACTAAATGTACATATTAATGTATACCTTGTTCCTCCCTTTAAGCTACTTTGCCCCTGTATGCTCCCACTGCTTGATTTCAGAAATAAAACAAAAAATATATAAATAAAACAAACGCCGTTTCATCATCTTTCAGTGCCAGGATAAAGATTAATTGATATACTTAAGGTAAGGTTTTTAAACCTTTAAATAACTCTATCCTGCATCGAAAACTTTATCCACCAACTCTCAGGCTACTATTTTTCCAACGAATAGTAGGACTAACCGTCACATTAAATCGCTCCCACGGCTGAAAGGGCGAGCGCGTTTGGTACAACGGGAATTCGAACCTCCGACCCTCAGATTACAAGGGCCTACGAGATAAGAATGACAGTATTGTAAAATTAAAGGCTGTGTATAATGACAAGTAGTAACGACTACAGCGAAACACAGGTAAGAATATTTCTTTATTAGCTACCCTTCTTCTTAGTTTAGAATTTTTTAACACCAGAGGGTTTGAAGAGGACTATAAATTAATTGAAAGAACTGTAATGGCTTTTTTTATATTTATTGCCACGTAAACGCTGACAGAATGAACGTTTATTTTACACCATCGTTGTTCAGAATTTCTTTATCTCTACCCATAAATTAAATAATATAAAGACAGTGTGATGTGTACCAAGGTATTTCGATGTTTTCCTCTTGAAGTTAGAACTGGTTTTAAAGTCTTTTTTCCCGCTATTGTTTTGTCAGTTCATGGAAACCGATAATGAAATAAAAAGAAAAACTAACACGACTAAAATTTCTTTAAGGTAATAAATTTATAAGTTCAGTAAATAGCTGCAAAAGTTTATTTAGTAAATAAACAAAACAATCGTAAGCTAAGCAAGAGCTGAACGCAATTTAAAACACAACAACCAAGACCCATGAAGTGTATCCACGTTTTAAAACACAACAACCAAGACCCATGAACTGTATCCACGTTTTAAAACACAACAACCAAGACCCCTGAACTGTATCCACGTTTTAAAACACAACAACCAAGACCCCTGAACTGTATCCACGTTTTAAAACACAACAACCAAGACCCCTGAACTGTATCCACGTTTTAAAACACAACAACCAAGACCCCTGAACTGTATCCACGTTTTAAAACACAACAACCAAGACCCATGAACTGTATCCACGTTTTAAAACACAACAATCAAGACCCATGAACTGTATCCACGTTTCAAAACACAACAACCAAAACCCATGAACTGTATCCACATTTTAAAACACAACAACCAAGACCCCTGAACTGTATCCACGTTTTAAAACACAACAACCAAGACCCATGAACTGTATCCACGTTTTAAAACACAACAATCAAGACCCATGAACTGTATCCACGTTTCAAAACACAACAAGCAAGACCCATGAACTGTATTCACGTTTTAAAACACAACAACCAAGACCCATGAACTGTATCCACGTTTTAAAACACAACAATCAAGACCCATGAACTGTATCCACGTTTCAAAACACAACAACCAAGACCCATGAACTGTATCCACGTTTTAAAACACAACAACCAAGACCCATGAACTGTATCCACGTCCGTGTTCATCTACTCACTTATTAACGAATTGACCTCCCTGTGTTGGCTGCTATTTTATAAAAAAAATAAATTGTGTATACGGATTTGCAGGTGGCTAAAATCATTTTATAAAGTTAAAAAAAATCCATCTCTAGTAAAGCCGTACTTAGGAGGAGTTACATTAGATCACGTCGAAGAAGTCGCGTTGCTGTGTACTGCGTTAATAACGCGGTTTTCGCGTTTCGGATAATTAAGACATTCTTGGCGTAAAATATCTCAAACTCATCTTTATTCCAGACGAATATTTCATCTAGCATACAATACAGTGACAATTTTAAAGACTTCGTCTAAATAAACTGACCGACTAAGCCGAAAAGTTGCGGAAGACCCTTTATTTATTCCATTTGAACCCTTTATTTACTCCATTTGAAAGGAACAAAACAACGGAACAACTGATTCTACCACATAAATAAGCCTTTAAGATTAACACAAAATAACGCAAAACAGAATACATGCATATAGACAATAAGAGACAAGATAGTTTACAAATCTCTAGGTCTTTAATACGAGCGTCAAAATTGTGAAATTTGGTTTCATATCTCCTCGAGCATGTTGTCATATATACCCTATAACAAAACAAGCTTTCATAAGAATGCAGTTGGTGAAATGTTGTTACGGATCATGAAAGGCCAGTTGACACTGACAAATAAACAGTAACAGTGTATGAAAAACAACTCGTGTTTATTGTGTTCTATAATAATATTTCTTAGAGCTAATGAACCCTTGTTCAAAATTAATATTGTATACTTACACGTTTGTTCTCCTGCCTTCTTGTATCCACGTTCAGATCTTCGCTTTCCATTTTAAAAAAAAATAAAGTTTGTAGAACTTAAGAAAACGTGTTAAATCGTACAGTTATTTTCCAATTTTGTAGCATTTGAATGATACTGTAGTGACGTAACTGATATAAGCTAGCTTATGGGGCCGATCAGATGGTGGCAAGATATTTCTGACATCAGTTACGAGGCACGAGCCTGGCCCTGCGAGCTAAAGTCGCGTGCTAGAATTTACACAGAGCTGGAATGCCAAAGATTGGATTTACACTGGTCTAACGTGCATGCGCCTTTTAGTTTGTTCCAAACTGTGAGCCATAATCTAGCAAACCAAAGCTAGCACGTATTGCACGTGCAGCACGTGCCATTGGAATACAGCCAATCTCCTGCCAGACGAAGAAAATTGTGATTGGTCTCAGTTTAAGCGAGCCAAGACGAACCAACGAGGAAGGTCTGACTGCTGGAGTGTGGCGTGCACAATCATGCCACGTGCACTTGGTTTAAACACACGTTTCTCAGAGAGAGACTCCCGCATTGACTAGGGGGAGAGAGATGCCCCCTAGAGGGAGTTTTCGTAGTTTTGTTCTAATACATGCCGCCTCCCAAATGTCACGTGTCATTTCTGTCTAAATAATTAATGTGAAAGCAACTTATGTGGCCCCATAAAACTTCAAACTGATTAAAAACAACTCAGTAACGAAACGAAGCGCCTATTTGTTAGAAACAAGCTATGCCTGATAGAGAGGCTTAAGTATGCCCTCACAATTTCCTCTGCAGTTACATGGGGGCGAGCTAAGAGGGGAACCAAAGTGTCTGACAAACTGAAGGGTGGTTACACTATTCTGTTACGCTAATGATTATAAACCAGCTAGAATCATAATTACAATTATGGGGAAATAAACGTAGGAGGCCTAATTACTTTTTTATGTGTGTGTGGGAGGGGATCTGTCTTTTGTAATAACGCGACTTGCTTGGTTGACAATTCTGTGATCAAAACCATTATCTGTTTTAAATCTTCTGTTCGAGACCAGGCGTGGCCAGATGGGTTAAGTCGTTCAACTCGTAATCTGAGGGTTTCGGATTCGAATTCCCATCGCGCCAAACATGCTCGCCCTTTCAGCCGTGAGGGAGTAATAATGTTTCAGTCAATTCCACTATTCGTTGGTAAAAGAGTAGTCCAAGAGTTGACGGTGGGTGATGATGACTAGCTGCCTTTCCTCTAGTCTTACACTGCTAAATTAGGGTCGGCTAGCGCAAATAGCCCTCGTGTAGTTTTGCGCGAAATTCCAAACAAACATTACGGTTTGGACAGAATTGGAAATATTCTTTAGTAAAATAATATATTCCTTCACTTAGCAAAACGATTTCTTCGTATGCCTGTAAACTATGAAATCAATCATATTCATAAATGTTTTTCTTTGTATTTTTAATGCATGTGTGTAGAATACATTTTCAGTGTGTATTGACTTAAAGAAAATCGAAACCTGTTGAGCATGAAGTTGATGATGTTAAGTCTTTTGTTTCTTATTCAGAGAAAAACCACACGAAGGCTATCTGCGCTAGCGGTTGCTAATTTGGCAGTGTAAGACTAGATGGAAGGCAGCTAATCATCACCACTCACCTCCAACTCTTGGGCTACTTTTTTACCAAAGAATAGTGGTATTGTCCTTTACAATATAACGCCCCTACAGCTGAAAAGGCGAGCATGTTTGGTGCGACGGTGATTCGAATCCGCGACCCTCAGATTACGAGTCGAACGTCTTAACCCACCTGGCCACGCCGGACTGTAGATGATGTTAAGTGGTTTCGTTGTTGTTTTGAATTAAGCACAAAGCTACACAATGGGCTATCTGTGCTCTGCCCACCACGGGTATCGAAACCCGGATTTTAGCGTGTAAGTCCGCAGACATACCGCTGAGCCACTGGGGGGCAAAGTGGTTTCGTATATCTGTCGTGTGTGTTTGTGTGTGTGTATGTTTCCTTATAGCAAAGCTACATCGGGCTATCTGATGAGCCCACCGAAAGGAATCGAATACTTAAAACATTCGTTTTAAGATGATAATTTAGTTGTGTAAATTGTTTGTATCAGAGTTTTGAAGTACGAAGTATAAGTGATAAGGGGGACAATAAGAGATGTGTCTCTGGGTGTGTGTATAGGTATTACTTATAAAAAAAGGATTTGTAAATTAGTCACGGCAGTTAATTTTGGCCAAAATGAAAACCAACAACTAAACTTATACTTGTGAAAAAAATTACAGTATTATTCTCAAAGTTAGAAGGATACATGAAATCAAAATTACTTAGCACGAAACAGTCATTTTGATATTTTTACGCGTTGGGGGTTCTACGGTTGTAGCGCCATCTTCCCTTCACATTTGTAAGTAGCTATTTTTGCAAAAAAATAAAAAATATATAGCTCTCTTTGGTTTTACTGAAATACAAATCATTTACAACGACATCAACAGTGATATTTAAAAAAATATTTTAAAATATTTTTAAAATTTATTTTTTATCGACACGTGAAGAGTAAGAACTGTTGTAAATTAGTTAGATCGAAAAACACTAATTTTAATTTTATTCACACGTGCTGATAATTGAGAAACCAAAATTACTTTTATTCATTAACGACAGATATGTTTAATATTTCATTTCCTTACAGACGATACATTTTTTCTTCTTTTTATAAATGTAAAATATTCACTTTTCATGGATAAAAGTTTCACAAAAAGAAATTAAAAAAATTGAAATTGTCAAACATTATTTCAAATAAAGAAATCCAGTAATATATTTATTGAACATTTCAGTAAATGTTTGATACAAAAGTAATAAACAGTTGATCGAACGTGTAAGTCAAAGTTGCCTTTGTCAATGTTATCGTTGCTTGGATCTTCTTCACGAGGAGCGGTGTTTAAAGTCGATAAGCGTTGTTAACTTTCCTTAATACCGAGTTAAATATAATTACAACCTTCTTGTTAATTAAAATATGAAAATTTACTACTAATAAATTCAGTTAATTTATGTTTTATTTGTAGGAAAGCGCTTGTCATTTTACATTTTCAGGGGGGACACTCCCCCATACTTCTGAACAGCGACGTCATCTATAAGTGACGTAGTACAAGCTTACGGTATTACCTAATATTATATCGAATACAGTATTTATTAACCATGCTGTTTTGATAAGTTGAAAATAAGTAATTATTACAATAGCAAATATCAGTTGTATTGTGTTATCAACTAGCATCTAAAAACAGTAATAGGAATATATATATGTGTGTGTGTGTGTGTGTGAAGTACGGAAGAGGTTCAGTGAAACCACCTCTAACTAGTATATAACACATCTCTCTACTCCCAATGCATAATGTGTTTTACGTCAGAAAAATTTCCAACCAATCATAAGTCGGGAACATTAGTTGTTTTTTTTTAAAGAACTTTTATAATGTTTCTGTCGTTTTTACTTACCACTAATTTCGGATGTTTTCAGTTTATACCGAACGCGTCTCATTGTATTTAAAACTGACCCATTCTTATATATTTAGCGAAAATCAAAGATTTCAGATTAGGTTGATTTTCAGGTAAACTTCAGATTTACCTGCCAAAAACATTCTGAAAGTTGCGGGTTTGAAATCCCATCACACTAAATATGCTCGCCCTTTTAACCCATATTTGAACAATGAATAATTATCAAAATATAAGTAAACAGTATTTATAAAAAGTGATTGAACAACAGCAATCGATATACGACCAACTATAATTCGTTACAATCAATTACTCACTTTATTCTACCTGTTGTTGTCGATTTTTTAAATCAAAGTCAAGCAATACGAAATTTTAGATTACAAGTCGATAAAACGGCAAACATGCAAACAAACATAAAATAATAAAGAGAGAGAAATATATTGTGATAAAACAGTACAAGTTACTATGGTAACTTACCAGTACAAGTTACTATGGTAGCTTACCAGTACAAGTTACTATGGCAACTTACCAGTACAAGTTACTATGGCAGCTCACCAGTACAAGTTACTATGGTAGCTTACCAGTACAAGTTACTATGGTAGCTTACCAGTACAAGTTACTGTGGTAGCTTACCAGTACAAGTTACTGTGGTCACTTACCAGTACAAGTTACTATGGTAACTTACAAGTTCAAGTTATTATGGTAACTTACCAGTACGAGTTACTATGGTAACTTACCAGAACAAGTTACTATGGTAACTTACCAGTACAAGTTACTATGACAACTTACCAGTACAAGTTACTATGGTAGCTTACCAATACAAGTTACTATGGTAGCTTACCAGTACAAGTTACTATTGGGTTTTTGTTACGAAAGAACATACTGAACAGATAACGTATACTATGAATTCACCAGCTCAACGAAAAACACCAGAGAAAATAATAACAAATACAGCAGTAAGAGTTACCCAACAAAACAACATATTAACTGAGGAAGTGATAACAAATACAGCAGTAAGAGTTACCCAACAAAACAACATATTAGCTAAGGAAGTGATAACAAATACAGCAGTAAGAGTTACCCAACAAAACAACATATTAACTGAGGAAGTGATAACAAATACAGCAGTAAGAGTTACCCAACAAAACAACATATTAGCTGAGGAAGTGATAACAAATACAGCAGTAAGAGTTACCCAACAAAACAACATATTAACTGAGGAAGTGATAACAAATACAACAGTAAGAGTTACCCAACTAAACAACATATTAGCTAAGGAAGTGATAACAAATACAGCAGTAAGAGTTACCCAACAAAACAACATATTAACTGAGGAAGTGATAACAAATACAGCAGTAAGAGTTACCCAACAAAACAACATATTAGCTAAGGAAGTGATAACAAATACAGCAGTAAGAGTTACCCAACAAAACAACATATTAACTGAGGAAGTGATAACAAATACAACAGTAAGAGTTACCCAACTAAACAACATATTAACTGAGGAAGTGATAACAAATACAACAGTAAGAGTTACCCAACTAAACAACATATTAACTGAGGAAGTGATAACAAATACAACAGTAAGAGTTACCCAACAAAACAACATATTAACTGAGGAAGTGATAACAAATACAACAGTAAGAGTTACCCAACTAAACAACATATTAACTGAGGAAGTGATAACAAATACAGCAGTAAGAGTTACCCAACAAAACAACATATTAACTAAGGAAATGATAACAAATACAACAGTAAGAGTTACCCAACTAAACAACATATTAACTGAGGAAGTGATAACAAATACAGCAGTAAGAGTTACCCAACAAAACAACATATTAGCTAAGGAAGTGATAACAAATACAGCAGTAAGAGTTACCCAACAAAACAACATATTAACTGAGGAAGTGATAACAAATACAGCAGTAAGAGTTACCCAACAAAACGACATATTAGCTGAGGAAGTGATAACAAATACAGCAGTAAGAGTTACCCAACTAAACAACATATTAGCTGAGGAAGTGATAACAAATACAGCAGTAAGAGTTACCCAACAAAACAACATATTAACTGAGGAAGTGATAACAAATACAGCAGTAAGAGTTACCCAACTAAACAACATATTAACTGAGGAAGTGATAACAAATACAGCAGTAAGAGTTACCCAACAAAACAACATATTAACTGAGGAAGTGATAACAAATACAGCAGTAAGAGTTACCCAACTAAACAACATATTAACTGAGGAAGTGATAACAAATACAACAGTAAGAGTTACCCAACAAAACAACATATTAGCTGAGGAAGAGATAACAAATACAACAGTAAGAGTTACCCAACTAAACAACATATTAACTGAGGAAGTGATAACAAATGCAGCAGTAAGAGTTACCCAACAAAACAACATATTAACTGAGGAAGTGATAACAAATACAGCAGTAAGAGTTACCCAACTAAACAACATATTAACTGAGGAAGTGATAACAAATACAACAGTAAGAGTTACCCAACTAAACAACATATTAACTGAGGAAGTGATAACAAATACAACAGTAAGAGTTACCCAACAAAACAACATATTAGCTAAGGAAGTGATAACAAATACAGCAGTAAGAGTTACCCAACTAAACAACATATTAACTGAGGAAGTGATAACAAATACAACAGTAAGAGTTACCCAACTAAACAACATATTAACTGAGGAAGTGATAACAAATACAGCAGTAAGAGTTACCCAACTAAACAACATATTAACTGAGGAAGTGATAACAAATACAGCAGTAAGAGTTACCCAACTAAACAACATATTAACTGAGGAAGTGATAACAAATACAACAGTAAGAGTTACCCAACTAAACAACATATTAACTGAGGAAGTGATAACAAATACAGCAGTAAGAGTTACTCAACTAAACAACATATTAACTGAGGAAGTGATAACAAATACAACAGTAAGAGTTACCCAACTAAACAACATATTAACTGAGGAAGTGATAACAAATACAACAGTAAGAGTTACCCAACTAAACAACATATTAACTGAGGAAGTGATAACAAATACAGCAGTAAGAGTTACTCAACTAAACAACATATTAACTGAGGAAGTGATAACAAATACAACAGTAAGAGTTACCCAACTAAACAACATATTAACTGAGGAAGTGATAACATATACAGCAGTAAGAGTTACCCAACTAAACAACATATTAACTGAGGAAGTGATAACAAATACAACAGTAAGAGTTACCCAACTAAACAACATATTAACTGAGGAAGTGATAACAAATACAACAGTAAGAGTTACCCAACTAAACAACATATTAACTGAGGAAGTGATAACAAATACAGCAGTAAGAGTTACTCAACTAAACAACATATTAACTGAGGAAGTGATAACAAATACAACAGTAAGAGTTACCCAACTAAACAACATATTAACTGAGGAAGTGATAACAAATACAACAGTAAGAGTTACCCAACTAAACAACATATTAACTGAGGAAGTGATAACAAATACAGCAGTAAGAATTACCCAACAAAACAACATATTAGCTAAGGAAGTGATAACAAATACAACAGTAAGAGTTACCCAACTAAACAACATATTAACTGAGGAAGTGATAACAAATACAGCAGTAAGAGTTACCCAACTAAACAACATATTAACTGAGGAAGTGATAACAAATACAACAGTAAGAGTTACCCAACTAAACAACATATTAACTGAGGAAGTGATAACAAATACAACAGTAAGAGTTACCCAACTAAACAACATATTAGCTAAGGAAGTGATAACAAATACAGCAGTAAGAGTTACCCAACAAAACAACATATTAGCTAAGGAAGTGATAACAAATACAGCAGTAAGAGTTACCCAACTAAACAACATATTAACTGAGGAAGTGATAACAAATACAACAGTAAGAGTTACCCAACTAAACAACATATTAACTGAGGAAGTGATAACAAATACAGCAGTAAGAGTTACTCAACTAAACAACATATTAACTGAGGAAGTGATAACAAATACAACAGTAAGAGTTACCCAACTAAACAACATATTAACTGAGGAAGTGATAACAAATACAGCAGTAAGAGTTACTCAACTAAACAACATATTAACTGAGGAAGTGATAACAAATACAGCAGTAAGAGTTACCCAACAAAACAACATATTAACTGAGGAAGTGATAACAAATACAGCAGTAAGAGTTACCCAACTAAACAACATATTAGCTAAGAAAGTGATAACAAATACAGCAGTAAGAGTTACCCAGGTAAACCAGAGATTAGCAAAAGAAGTTACAACAGAAAGAGAAACGAACGTGAGCTATCTAGATAGACACATAATAGTAACATAATAAATACTAATTTATGAAGCAAGTGAGTTCTTCTTCTAAACAACATGTGTGGTAATGATAACAAATATAAGAACATGGATTAGAATTTAGCAAAAGAAATGATAAGTCTCAGAGCAACGTGAGATTTTCTCTAAAGGAAAAAAAATATCTAAGGAAGTGAAAGTAAAATGAAAGAACACTAGTTATTCACTGAAAATAAAATTTTGGAAATAATGATAAAAATATTTGAATAGAATATTGCAACTCTTGTGTCTAAACGATAAATTAGAAATTGTAAATACAATAACTTATAGTGAAAATAAAAAATAATGTATGTAAAGTATCCAAATAAACAAGTGCAAAATCGGATTTACCATCATGTGTTTGTTTTAATACATACATTTGTTTCAGTATGGTTTTATTTGTGCATGTGAAGTATACTGTCGGATTTGTATTGCGCAAGTCCCGCCTGTTCTCGAAATTTGTGGAAGATTCTTGTGAGTAAGAGTCAAAAATTTTTGTTTTACGAAAACGCTAGCGTGTTCAAACATTGTCGAAGGATCTAGAAATTCGCTTTAAATTATATAAACCAAAGCACCAAGAGTCAGTATTATCATTATTATTGTTCAGCTAAAGTCATTGTTCTATAGGCCCCGGAAGTTGTAATTGTGATTAACGCTTATTAAATCGGAAAACTACAGAACTGGGCCAGGAACGTTATATATTACAAACATTAGAACAGTTTAACTTCAGTGAATTATTTTCTGACGTTGTTTAATTAGTACGAGGACATCAAATATCTTCGTCGGTAAAATGCTAACTAAAAAGCGGTGTGAGGTCAACCAAGCGAGCTAAGTTAAGCAATATCTGACAGAACCAACTCAGAACTAATTTTACTCATTGTGGATTTGAATCGTCGATAAAAGAAAAATTCGGTTCTAGACCAGATATAAGAATCAGTTTTGTCTGTAAGTTTGTAAACCTCTTGAATTTAAACCATCATTAATAACTATTAGTAATAATTGTTATTATAAATTGTATTCTTTGTTTTGTGCATATTAAAGTCTATTTGTGTTAAAAAAAGAAGTATTGTGTTAACACTAACATTTCAGTTACTCTTAAATTAAAATTTCAGGCTATTTGAAATCTTAATACCTAATGTATGTAACATAATAAATCTGAGACTCGTCCCACGTAAAATCGTTATTAATAGAAGCAAGTAACAATGAAAACGCTAACAAACAATTTGTTTGTTTTTTTTGAAATTTCGCGCAAAGCTACACGAGGGCTATCTGCGCTAGCCGTCCTTAATTTAGCAGTGTAAGACTAGAGGTAAGGTAACTAGTCATCACCACCCACCGCCAACTCTTGGACTACTCTTTTACCAACAAATAGTGGGATTGACCGTAACTTTATAACACCCCACGGCTGAAAGGGCGAGCATGTTTGGTGTGATGGGGATTCGAACCCGCGACTCTCAGATTACGAGTCTAACGCCTTAACCCACCTGGCCGTGCCGGGCTGATAAGAAACAGATCAGTTGAATTATCCAAATAAACGTAAACTGAGTATAACAATAGTTTAGAATTAAGCACAAAGCTACACAATAGTCTATCTGTGCTCTCCCCACCACGGGTATCGAAAACTGTTCGTGTTTTCACCAGTGTGAGCCCGCAGACATACCTGTGTGCCACTGAGGGACATTCAAGAAGTTTGATCTATTACCCATTTAGCCTCAGTGGGTGCCTTTGGAAAGTAATGATAAAACAATACAATAGTGTACTTTTTATATTCATCAACGGTCCACAAACGTTCAAGTAGTAATTTGAAAACTTTATGATCGAGTAGTTTAGTGGCAGAGTTAAGTATTAGTTAATCGATGTTTTTCGTGAAATATCTTGAATATACAACTTGATTTCATATTTCTAGTGTTCTAGATAAAGTTTTAAATGTTCGCTTTGTATGATAATCTAAATATAGACAATTGAAACTCTTCGAAAATAAGATATGTAATTTTATTTTGGTAACAAGACGTTTTCGTTTTATGTAATATTTTAAAGCGTTTTGTTTTCCCAATAACGTTCAGTTAATTTCTAGATAATTTGAAGTAGTTTCGTATGTGATAGAACTTACTCGAATCCAGCTGTCCTGTTGTTTGCCGGAGACCAATGAAAATGACAAAAAAATAAATATTTTTTTTTCCATTAATTTAAAATTCATTATCTCCGTTTACAGACGTCTCAACAGATGGGTTGGTTTCTGTTTATCGTATTCTGTCTCTTCTGCTTACGTTTGGGAAACTCTTCTGTATGACCTCTTTCTTTTTCTAGTTATGTTGTTTTGTATGGGAATTGTTTTGCTCGTTCTTGTCTCGAGCCGCATGGCACGAGTGTCTGTTGGTCGCAAGAAGCTAAAAATAGAGGCGTGTAATTATTATTTTAAGCGCATGGATTCACTACCGCAGGGTTACAACGCATGTATGGGGTCACTTCAAAAGGATGTACATGCCCCCTTCTGGCGACTAACAAAGGTAAATTTTACTCTTCAGACAACATCGGGGAGGTTAACTGGAGAGGAAAATAAGTTTTCTTATCTCAGACAACTAGACCTGTATTAACGTTGATTCGTGAAAGTGATTACAAAGGACGGGAAACTGTTTCGTTTATGTCATAGTGAGCGTGTTTCAACATCGCTGACGCGAGGTCCACGACCTTGAGATTTGATTGGTGGAAAAAGTAAAACTAAAAAAAAAAAGCACATTAAAAAATGTGGAAGAAAAAATAGCAAAAAAATTGGTTTCTGAACGTGTAAAGTTATCATATGTGTAACAACCACCACTGTATGGTTTGTTAACGATAGCTGTAATGAACAGAACTGTTGTGAACAACTTTATGTTTTAATGAAACTGTAATAACAGTGACTGTATTCAATAAAACTGACGTGTGTAGCTTTATGTTTTAATTATACACTAATATCAGGGTGTCCCGGCTCGGCATGGCGTTCGACTCCTAATCTGAGGGTCGCGGATTCGAATCCCTGTCGCGACAAGTCAAACATGCTAGCCTTTTCAGCCTTGGGGGCGTTATAATGTTACGGTCATTCCCACTATTCGTTGGTAAAAGAGTAGCCCAAGAGCTGGTGGTGGGTGGTGATTACTAGCTTCCTTCCCTCTAGTCTTACACTGCTGGATTAGGGACGGCTATCGCAGACGGCCCTCTTGTGGCTTTGCGCGAAATTCAAACAGACAAAACAATATCAGTGATTGTATATTCAATATAATTGTGTTTATTAAAAGTTTTAATTATGAACTAATGACAGTTACTGCATATGAACAGAACTGTCGTGTACAGCTTGACCTGTTGAATGACACAGTGACTGTATTAATTATGCAAATATTACCATTAAGCCTTCATTGCGACCTTTACAATAGTATGTTTATAGATCAGTTTATATACACCCTTGCGCAAATTAATTGAAACAAATGGTCATTTTACAATATTTTAAGCATGGCGGCCGGTGTAGGCTTGCTGGACCCTCTGATTTCCTTTAATGGTCATTTTTTCACACAGACGGCGTTATTAGCTGTGTTTTGCAGTACGGTCGATCTGTTTTTGTGATATATGATGAAATTTTGAGGAATATTACGTCATTCAAAATTGCGTTAGAAGGACAAGGAGACCAATCAAAAAACAACTTCTTACCAACTCAATGAAGAGAAAACGGTACCAATGGGGTCTGAAATACAAGAACTGGATGGGAGAACAATGGAGGAAAGTGTTATTCAGGGACGAGACTCATTTCTTCGTAAAGGGTCAAAGAAGTCGTGTTCGCAAATCTTTGGGTGAGAAACTTTTAGAATCTCACATGAATCAGCTCGTAAAACATCTCTTGAAGAAAATGTTTTGGGGCTTTTTCAGCTACGATGGCTGAGACTTACATATCGTAGAAGGTACGATGCGAGGACCACAGTACATAGAAGTTTTGCAGAGAAGAGTCGTTCCAGAATTGGAAAAGAGATTTCCAGATGGATTTGGCATTTTCCACCAAGATCTGGCTGCGTGTCACACATCGAAACTTGTGAAGAAATTTATAACTACAACGTGAATAAAGGTGCTGGACTGGCCTGGAAACTCTCCGGACGTAAATTCTGTTGAAAATTTTTGGGCGATCTGTAAAGAAAGACTTCGGGGAAAAGACTGTATCACAAAAGATAAGCTAATTGAGACCATAATTAAGGTGTGGTACCGCGATTCAAAAATTAGTAAATATTGCAGTCAACTCGTGGACTCGATGCCAAAGTGGATTAAGGATCTTCTGAAAAATAAAGGTGGTCATGTCATTTGTGAGTAATGTTTGGATTCTCAGAAATAAAACGCAATAAATTGAAAAAAATCGTAATTTTCCGTCTTGTTTCAATTAATTTGCACAAGGATGTATTTGGAACAGAATATAAACGAAGTACTTTGTTGAAAGAGACCACTGGGATTAGTCAACTAACTTTAAACTTCAGTATTGATAATTCTGCAAACCTTTTGGCCATTCCCAAACAAGGAATAAAAACTTTCATTTGTACTTTGAATCTACGGCAAAATTACTGATTCGCTGTCCCTAATGTTTGAAGTACCAACCAAAGGAAAGATAGTCATTTTGCAACACCGTCTATCATCCACAGTAAGGTGTCGACTGTTACTCTTATCCCGGACTCACAATTTAAATTTCATGACGTGTTTTGTGGTGATGCACATATTCGTTCGTTTGTTTGTTTTTGAATTTCGCACAAGCTACTCGAGGGCTATCTGTGCTAACCATCCATAATTTAGCAGTGTAAAGACTAGAGGGAAGGCAGCTAGTCGTCACCACCCACCGCCAACTCTTGGGCTACTCTTTTACAAACGAAAAGTGGGATTGACCGTCACATTATAACGCCCCCCACGGATGAAAGGGCGAGCATGTTTGGTGCGACGGGAATGCAAACCCGCGACCCTCAGACCGGGCCGGCACATATTCGTACACGTTCTCCCAGCTCCGAAATCCAAGAGCTGTACCGCAGGGAAAACCCACGCCCCGCGAGCAACAAGGCAGACAGACGTTTAAAGTGTTGAAGTGGTAAGTTTACTATTATAGTATAATGTAATATTATGTAATGATGATTGTTCTAAATATCATTATCCACTAAACTTTTAGCGCAGACAGTCCTTGAGTAGCTTTGCGCAAAATTCAAAACAAGCAAACAAACAAATTTTACCATAAGACTACCTACGATAGCCATAAACTCATTGCTCAGAATTAACTATCATTTGTATATCTAATTTTTTTTAAAAATATCTCTGTGTGAAATACGCGTCTGATAATTATTTCTAGTAAAAACAATGGCTTTTCTGAATGATACTACAAATAGTCTATTAACAGGAAAGGCCCTGAAGATGGAGGTAAAAGTCGATGTCTCACCTCAGTCTCATTCATCGATTTTGGAAATGACCATGTTGCATTTGGAAGTTTATAAACAACAACAGTAAAGGAGGGTGATGAAAAAAATGTCCGAGTGAACCTGACTCTCCCATTGGTCGTGCACAATGACGTAACTTCGATACAGCAACGACGAGTCTTTTTAATTATACGCAGCTTTTGTTTTCCCTGAAAATGCGCGCGCACCTGAATACCCACGCACTCGAATGTAGCCAAAAGGCGGAAGAAAACACACCTCACGATAAGGTTTGTACAGCAGCATGTTGTAGCCAAAATAAAACACACCTCACGATACGGGTTGTACAGCAGCATGTTGAAAGTTTATAAAAAGTTTTAAACACGTCTACCATTAAACCATAAAATAATAGTGTAATTTTATTGAACGATAATATTAAATACGGTAACGTTTAGCCCTAACTAAACTAAAATAAGAAACGTACAGAGAGTTAATTTATATCTTTATCGAATAAAGGCCGTACTTTTAAAGGTTTGTTTTGTTTTTGAAATTCTTGGAAAGCTACACGAGAGGTATCTTAATAAAGGCTTAACTAAAATGGGCTTACTAGATACCGATGTCTGCGATTAGAATTCTTGTGTGTTATTCTCTTTGTCCTGAATTTAAAGACGTACTGTTGTGATAAATATAGTGATTTGACAACTGTTATGTAAATGTCGTGTAAATGTTTTGTAAACGACAACATGTCGTGTTGTGTTTGGATTTTGATATCTATTATTTATATTTCCATATTTATATTATTGTTTCAAAGTTTAAACAATAAAATACGTTGTTATTCATTTAAAATAACATTTAGAATTTTTTAGAATTAGGTAGATCAATCAATTGACTATAAATGGAATGTGGCGGCCTAGTGTCTAGACGACAAGTCTCGTGCAAGAACGGATATGCGCGGATTTCTCTGGAATGTTGGGAAATTACGCGATGGTTCGAGAAGTCTAGGCCTACAACTATATAAACAGACGAAGATGCGAGAAGAAAAAGAGTCATCAGTTTTTATTCGAAGAAAAGAATGAAAGAGTCATTAGTTTTTATTCGAAGAAAAGAAGAAGAGTCAGTCATTCGTTTGAGAAAGTTTAAGTGTTTGCTGTGATTTTATTCAACTTGGATTTGTGACCAGAGCTAGATCCACAGAAGCTGTGATTTTGTCTCGTCAATCTTTACGATTCATTCGAATTACTAGTTACACTGAAGGTCAACACGTGTAGGACTGTTTAAGGGAGAACGGAAAAATTTGGAAAACAACAAGTTGAGACATTCGTCGAAAACATCGTGAAAAGAACTTCGTCGAATTTATTGAACTGTGAATTGTTTCTGAACTTCTCCATTCAAACTTCGGAATTTCTTCGTGGGACCAAATTCACACCCTAGACTAGAGTTTTGGATTTCTGATCTGGACTTTTGGACTTTCATTCTAGATCATTATATTGGACACAGGCCAGTAACATTTTGTATCGTAATTAACATTGAAGGTTGAAACTAGTACCATTTTGTATTGTAATTAACGTTGAAGGTTGAAACCAGTACTATTTTGTGTTGTAATTAATTTCGAATGTTGAAACTGAATATTTGTCATTGTTATTATATAATTTATGTTATATCTGTTATATATATATAATAGTTTAGTATAATAAATTATACAAGCTGTTATCTGTGTCTTTCTGTTGCGTTTAGTGTACGAAAAACATAAAACATAAAAAAAACGTAACAACAACACACTATTTGCTTGTAAATTCTCATTTATAAGTAATACCCTACATTAAAAACACGACATTCTCTGTGTTATAATAACGTTAATTTCAAGTCTTTCCTTCTTAGAAAGCACGACATTCTCTGTGTTATAATACCTTTGACAATACTTAAAATTTAAGGTTCGATTTCTTGTGGTGGACGCAGCAAGCAGCCAAACGCGGCTTTGCTCTGAAATAAATTAACAAATTCAACATTTGTTTTCTCAAGCTTTAATTTATACAATTCAAATAACGTAAGTTAATCACCAGCAAAAAAATCCCGAGAAATTCAGGGAGAGTAGCGTAAATGTTTACCTACGTTCTCTTTTCACTGAAAATCGCGAAGTCGTGTCCCTGTTTCTGCCTGATATACAGTCAGTCTAGAACATTCAGAAGTGTTAGCTTCCTCATTGCAGCTCATATAAAATATTGAACTTAAATAAATGGGTTACAGGTTTATACTAAGCCACAGTAACGAACAATTTTTTGTATTACTTGTAACATCATCCATCTGCACGGCATCTCTTCATCTTTTGTGTCCTTCGTTCGAGTACTAGAAACAAACGGGGCAGGTTTTCGTTTGTTTGTTTTTGAACTTTGCACAATAGCTACACGATAGCTATCTGCGCTACCCGTCTTTAATTTAGTAGTGTAAGACTAGAGGGAAGGCAAGTAGTCATCACCGCCCACCGCAAACCCTTGGGCTACTCTTTCACCAACGAATAGTGGGATTGACCATCACATTTATAGCGCCCCCACGGCTGAAAGGGCGAACATGTTTGGTGTGACGGGAATTCGAACTCGCGACCTTCGGAATACGAGTCGAGCGCCTAAACCACTTGACCATGCCAGGCTGCAGATTTTCGTTTCCTAAGGTTAATCGAAAAGTGGGAATTGATTGTTTTTCTTATAACGCACCTACAGTCCCAAGATACAACGGAACGCAACTAAGGGATCCTCGAATCCACAGTGAGGCACGTTAACCAGTAGGCAACACCCACTCATGAGGCAGGTAAACAGCGTTCCTATTTGAACTAAAAATCCATTTATCTATCCTGGTGAGAATTATTGAAACAGAAGAAAAAAATATTTACTTCTACAGAGGATTGAAGACGTCCTCTGCGTGAAGCCCTCGTGCCGTGTGGTCGTCTCCTGGTGTGCCACACAAGTATTCTTAACAAACAACGGGAGTCCTGCCACTGTGTCAGCTTCCTTGCAGCTACGGTAGATGGAGCCGTAACTTGCCAGCTGGAGATACGTAGTTGAGTTGGGAAACACACGTGAACGTTTCGAGGAAGTATAAATGGTGGGTCATACAGCGTTATTGGGGTTTTTATTATCAAAATAAGTACTAGATATAGATCTGCAGAGTCCCCGAAAGTGAAATAAAACTTATCTCAAGAGTAACAAATGTTTTTATTTATTTGCTCTTGGAGATCATATGCCATGTGTAGCTTACAAAGTGTGTAATTTTTCTCGTGATTCATGGAGATCATATGCCATGGTGTAGCTTACAAAGTGTGTAATTTTTCTCGTGATTCATGGCATGCGCACGTTTTACTGACATCACGACAGTTCAGATTGCAATGTTAAGCCTCCCTTATGTGAACGTCATTTCAATGTCTACTGATTAGCAACACACTACTGCATAATGGTGCGAGTGGTTAAAACAGGTGACCTCTCCTTATGACCTTCGTCCATCTTTCGGGGAAGTAACAAACATGGGATAATTTTGACAATTTATAAAACATGGTGTGCAATGTGTTTAACCAGGATACAAAATCTGTGTTTGGCTACACTCCTACAGATATCTCACTCATTGTATCAGTTTTAGGACTCTTTCTACGTTAGTAGTAACTGGCTTAACCTCAGGACCTTCCTCCAATAAACGCTCATTATAAATATTTCAAATACATTTACTCACTGGTTTTGTTTAAATTATCATATTACACCCGATTTAGGACTTCGGGGTTCCAGAGCAAATGCTGTAGAAAGGATCTAAAAACCGAACCTCGTAAGTAAACCAAATGCAGTTCAATACTATTTATTAACCACAATTTGGAAAACACGGAAAGCACGAGCGATGGGTAATATAAAATTATCAACTGTAATATTTATTAAAAACATAAAGTGAAGACAACAGATCTTTTAGCAGATATCTGAGTAAGAACGTGTCAGGGCCCGGTATGGCCAGGAGGGCTCGACTCATTGACTGAGGGTCGCGGGTTCGAATCCTCGTCCCCACCAAACATACTCGCCACTTTAGTCGTGGGGGCAATATAAAGTTACGATCAATCTCACTGTTCATGAATAGCAGATTCCTTAAATCTAATCTTACTCTGCGAAATTAGGGACGGCTAGCGCAGATAACCCCGGTGTAGCTTTGCGCGAAATTCCAAACGAGCCGTTTGTTTCCTTTGTGTACACAATGATCTATATGTGCCATGATAGCCGCCGACATTGAATTTAAACTGTTAGCATTTCTATTGCACAAACTATTAAGATACGGTGGACATTTTTTATCTTGAATTTCTCACTTAGATACGTCTATATTGCACCTTTTGTGTGTGTGTGTGTGAAATATATTCCGGTAGATTATAAATGGATACATTACCTTGAAGTAACGACACTCTGTTGAGGAACCAACAAAAATAACTCCATGACTCATTTAGACTTGGAGGTAAAAGTATTTAAGATAGGTATGTTACCTACATGATATAATAATAGGTATGTTACCTAAATGTTATAATGTGAAATATAGGGTTAAATTAAACTCTAAAGCCAAAAAGGTTTGGTTTGAATTTCGCGCAAGGCTACACGAGGGCTATCTGCGCTAGTCGTCCATAATTTTCCCATGTAAGACTAGAGGGAAGGCAGCTAGTCATCACCACCCACCGCCACCTCTTGGGATACTCTTTTACTAATGAATAGTGGGATTAACCGTCATATTATAATACCCCACGACTGAAAGGGGGCGAGCATGTTTGGTGCGACGGGGATTCGAACCCACGACCTTCGCATTATGAGCCGAGTGCCTTAACCACCTAGCCATGTCAGACCCCAAAATTATGAAATGTATCACAAAATGTACCGCAAACGACCGCATTTGTTTTTCAAATGAATATGGGTGTGTGACGTCACTTTCGACGTTTTACTTCCTAAAATATATCGTAAAATTTCGTTGGTTATTTGAACAAGTAGTAACAACCTGAATATTTGCGCATTGTACTCTTAATCAATTACTTCTTGTATTTAAATACTTGTCTAAACATTAATCAAACTATTAAAATTACTTTTTGCTCTACGACCAAAGCTGTTAGCACACTCGGGCTATAGAATTTATGGCTCGCGTCTCAGTACCGAATTGAAACTTTCGGGATTGTGGGTTCGCCATAACAGTAATGGCCGAATCCCACCATACGGTCAGGTAAGAGCAACCCAGGATTTAGCGATAATTCTAAATTCTACCAACCTAATATTATTTCACACTAGTTCTCTGTTTTCAGTTCAGAGTGGCGGTTGTCATTAAAGTTTCATTTCAACATGATTATCCTGCTAAGAAATGACTACAACTTGATCACACTTCATGTGTAACTTTCTGTTTTTTTATTCTGTTTGGTATTACGGGATTGCTAAAAAAAGGTTTTTATTTTTATTTTCCATTTTTTTATTTTTATCTTTCGGAGCTCTACTCAAATAAGTTGTTGAGTCTAACAACGCAAAATGCATATTTTTTCTTTTATGTTCATTGGCCTTAAGATTTTGGCCAGCAATGTGTATATTTGGCTTCTGATCTGACAAATTGGGAGCCATTTTCGCCTTTCAAACGTCCTACGTACGGACCTGAAGTGGATTTGAAACCGTGTTGTTTAGAAAACAAATGTGGGATAAGATATGACATCAAATTGTATAGTTGAAAAGAATTTTCAAAATAACTGCTTTATGAAGACAACGAGGGGTCGTTCCCTCTATATTTTTTGGTTTTTCTCTAATTTAACAAGTTTATCGCTCATATTAAGCCCCCCGCTAGTACTACGGTATGTCTCCGGATTTACAACACTAAAATCAGGGTTTCGATTCACCTCGGTGGGCGGAGCAGATAGCCCTTTGTGGTTTTGCTATACGAAAAACACAAACACACGGTCATATTAAAATTCATTAAAGCGTGAGTTAGTTCACAAAAAACAACAGATCAGATGATCTAAGTGAAACTTTACCGTCACTTTGTGGAGTAACATTCAACACGTGGAAAACATTCATTACACGAGTAAAATACTCACTGAAACACATGTAAAACATTCACTGAAAATTAGCGACACCTATCGCAGAGAGACCTCCTGTAGCTTTGTGTGAAATTGAAAACAAACAAACATAATATTGACAAGAAAACTGATTCATACCTTGTTACGAAATTTTAATTTTCTTACTGATATCAATTGGTTCCAACATGTCTTGTGTATTACCAATATTACTTGTATAACTTATCTATTTATCTGTGCTGTCTTGAAGAGCAACTGTCTCGTGAGAGGATAACATGGGAGTGCTAAATGTCGCAGAGGCCTGCTGTTAAGAAAATTACACGCATCAGGAAACGAAGTTTCCCCGCTGATAGACGATAGGTGTCGCACCACACCTGTTCTGACTTCCCGCTCGGCAGTCCGGGAAAGTCCTAGTAGGTGGCGTTTTTAATAGGTGTTTCATCGTTTTTTTATTTTTTTTCTTCATAGCAATGTAATTGTGTTTTTTCCTCTTATTTCCTGATTTGAGACAAAAGTTATTTTAAATATATACAAATGTGTGCGTGCGCGTAGAAAGTAGCAACAGTTATTGTGAATCATTAAAAAATAACGATTTTTGTTTGACATATTCCATGTAGATACAGAATTTTTGTCAAACAAGTTATTGTCTGTTGTAATTAAACCGTTCGTTACAGGGCCTGGCATAGCCTAGCGCGTTTAGGCGTGCGCTTCGTAATCTGAGGGTGGCGGGTTCGCGCCAAACATACTCGCCCTCCCAGCCGTCGGGGCGTTATAATGTTACGGTCAATCCCACTTTTCGTTGGTAAAAGAGTAGCCTAAGAGTTGGCGGTGGGTGGTGATGACTAGCTGCCTTCCCTCTAGTCTTACGCTACTAAATTAGGGACGGCTAGCACAGATAGTCCTCGATTAGCTTTGTGCGAAATTCAAAAACAAACAAAAACAAACCGTTCGTGACATATTTGGAACAGTTTAAGGTATGGTTTAGTATATTTATATAAGCTACACGCACGTAAGCAGTGGAGTTGGTCAAAACTCTTATTTTTTGATACCTAAAGAATTTGTGCTTACGTAACTATAAAGCAGCTGCTTGTGGCATTTAATGTTTTCTCCATAATTTACATTTCTCTGACAAAGGATTAGCAGTGTTTAGCGTGAAATAGTCACATGCTTCCAGCCTCACTAGCATTAGCATGCTTATTATGCTTAACACAATACACTGCTGACCAAAATCTTAGGACCAATGATCATAAAGAAAAAAATATGCATTTTATGTTGTTAGATTCAACCACTTATTTGAGTAGAGCTTCGAAAGATAAAAATAAAAAAAGGAAAAATAAAAAAAAATTTGGGGGACATCACTTGTGTGGAAATGACTGGATCTTTCAGCTGGACAACACTGCAATCCACAAGCCCGCAGGACAAAGAACTTTTTCATGGCGAATAACATGGTTCTTTTGGACCATCCAGCGTGTTCGCCCGAAATGAACCCAGTTGAAAATGTTTGGGGTTGGATTGCAAGGGAAGTCTATATAAATGGACGTAAATTTCAAACAGTGTATGATCTTCATGAAGCCATCTTCACCACTTGGAATAACATTCCACCCAGTCTTCTGCAAACGCTTATATCGACCATGTCAGATCAAATGCTTGAAGTTATTTGCAATGACAGCCGTGCAACTCACTACTGAGACCTCTTGTTGGGCATTTTCTACCATGTTTATCACTTCCTTTTGGTATGATCTTAAACTTTTGACCAGCTTGTATTTAGGCTTATTTCATAGTATTCACATTTTCTATGTTAAATGTTAAAAAGTTTTTCTTTTTTTTATCTTTCGAAGCTCTACTCGAATAAGTGGTTAAGTTTAACAACGCAAAATGCGTATTTTTTCTTTACGTTTATTGGCCTTATGATTTTGACCAGCAGTGTATATCCAAAACAAGCAATTTATTGGACAGTTTTAATCATATATTCTACCAAAAACATATAGAGCTTATTTAATATCCGTAATTTGTCTATTTATAATGTTTAAATTATCTACAAGCAAAAATAGAACGCAGGAAAAAGCATTCTCTCCATTTACATCTTTAGTAATATAATAGACCCGATTAACTTTATATTCAATAATATTTTAATTTTTAGTGCCATCTATTGGCCAAAACTTCAATTTACACAATTAAATTTTTGAGTTTTTCTTTTGTTGTTGTTATAAATATACCTCACGTTCTTGGGTGGATATATCTTATTCAACATTGATGGTTTGATTTTTAAAATTTCGCACAAAGTTACTCGAGGGCTATCTGTGCTAGCTATCCCTAATTTAGCAGTGTAAGACTAGAGGAAAGGCAGCTAGTCATCACCACCCACTGGGATTGACCATCATATTATAACGACCCCACGGCTAGGAGGGCGAGCATGTTTTGCGCGACGCGGGCGCAAAGCCGCGTCCCCCTCGGATTACGAGTCGCGTGCCTTACGCGCTTGGTCATGAAGGGCCTTAAATATTGATAACTTAAAACGTCAATTTATGTTTAACTATTGGTAGGCACCCTAGTGGTACCAGGATCAATTTGTAGCAAAAATGATCAGTTGATATTTTCTTAGGAAATTTCTCTGTTAACTTACTTGTCAAACGTTTTTTAGCTTATAACAATAAAAATGTTTTTTTTCTTCAGAATAACGAATAATAACTTTGACAGCTCCACTGATCATGTTCACCAACACGAACATTTTAAAATGTCTGTCAAAGAATTTAACATAGTTTTGGTCGGCAATTCCAGTACATTTATAAGGTATTTCTTTCCGGGCCATTTAATCTACGTGTTGAATAAGGTGTCCTTCGTGGTATTTAATACCAATTCTGATCATGCAGAAAATAAAAAAGGAAGCCGAAAGATGTCGCCCTTGCTTACAACAAGTTTGCCTACTTATCATTCTTGAAGGTTAGATAACTTTTGGAAATTTATTTCTGCATAACACTTCGTTTTAATTTAGGTGAACATATAGCTTGCCGCCCACAAGCATAATGGCACGTGTTCGAACTTACGACGCTAGAAACCGGGTTTTGATACTCGTGGTGGGCAGAACACAGTTGGCATTTCGTATATTTCTGTAATTAATTACAAAAAACAAAACAAAAAAAAACGACAAGTTAAATAGCTTTAAATTAATTTCAGAAATCCGTATATGCATCATAATCTATAGATTCTTTCCGTGAATATCCCATTTGAAACCAATGTGAATACACTGGGCACTCATTTCTCGACTTCCTATTTCGAGTTCATTTGACTTCGTTAAGAACGAAATTAATTGCAATATACGTTAAGAAGGAAAAAGGAAATTATTGATAACAAAATATCCTTTAAACGACGCTGTTATTAAAGCCTCAATTATTATGAGAAAAAAACGCCCAATAGGGCATTCAGATTCGATTGCACAACAGTTTTACAACGAAGTAGTTAGCAATTCAAAGTATTCTACAACAACGCCGCGTTGTGAAAGCAACCGGCACTAAGATTTAATGAACTAATTATAGAAAATTGCATTATTCATTAAGAAATATAAAGAACAGAATTTACATTATGTAACGATGACGTTTCCCATTAGTTCTAATAAGTCGTTACGTCGTAATCTCACGTTTTACTCCCCAAATTTACTTCTGATAAAATTATCTTTTGTTTAATTCTAAAAGAAATCCCTTTCAAATTCTTAATTGGTTAAAATTAACCACTTCACAAAAACAACAACAAATAAGTTTTAAGTAGGTGCTTCTCTTAAAGGGTGAAAATTGTTGTTTGTTATTAAGTACAAAGCTACATAAATGGCTATTTGTGCTCTGTCCAACATGAGTATCAAAACCCGGTTTCCAGCAGCATAAGTCCGCAGTTCTACTGTTTTGCCACTAGGAGGCAGTAAACTGTCACACACAATTTTTTTTTTCTATCTCTTTTTTTTCTTAATTTTTACTTTGCGTATAGTAATTATTCTTCAAGAAACGTAAAGGCCTGGCATAATCATGTAGTTAAGGTGCTACCAGACGCGTTTGTCCTTTCATCCGTGGAAGCATTATGATGTTCAACCAATCTCACTTTTCTTTGGTAAAAAGAGTGGTCCAAGAGTTAGTCCTGACGGTTAGCCCCAGAGTAACTTCGCGCGAAACAAACAACGACCATAAGCTTCATATCACGAAGCTATTGATAGTGATTTTTCAACTTTAACTTGAATCTAAGAACGTAATTTTACAAAGTTAATAATAAACTGGTTGAAATATGACGCTAAAATTGTTCAAATTATTTCAACGCTGTAGCTTACCCAAAAACATGGATAAGTTTGCCAACATTATCATAAAACTTATTATTATAAGTCCTTATACACCAGTTCGGCATAACCAGATGGTTAAGGTCCTCGACTCGTAATCCGAGGGTCATGGATTCGAATCCCCGTCACACCAAACATGCTCGCTCTTTCCGCCGTGGGAGCGTTATAATGTGACGGTCAATCCTACTATTCGTCGGTAAAAAAGTAGCCCAAGAGTTGGCGATGGGTTGTGATGATTAGATGCCTTCTCTCTAGTCTTATACTGCTAAATTAGGAACAGCTAGTTCAGACAGCCCTCGTGTAGCTTCGCGCGAAATTCAAAAAAGCAAACAAATCACAAGAAACATCATAATTTTACAAGTTAATTTAATAACGTAGTAAGTTATAGACGCAGTTAGTACCACAAAAAGTTGATCTAAAGCAGAATAATCATCACCGTAAATTATTTACGTTACAATAAAGTAATTACTGTATCACATAACAATTATTACAGCGTATTAATGGCTTCTGTGCACCATTACATAGTTACTACTACGAATGATTACTACAGTTACGCCACATCTGGTAAAATTCAACCATTACCATTGTTCTACGTCTGTTACAACATAATTCTGTCTCCCGCTGGTACTGCGGTGAGTCAACGGATTTACAACACCAAAATCAGGGGTTCGATTCACGTCCGTAGTCACCAGATAGCCCGATGTGATAGACATACATACAGCATAACTCTCGCTACCTTAGGCCCGGCATGGCCAAGTGGTTAAGGCACATTTTATTTTTGTCGCCAATGGAAGATCCATTGGTTTCTTGTTTTGTGAGTGTAAATTGTATTTTTTTGGTAGATTACTTGCTGTTCACAATTAACTCTTTTAACTTTTTACCGAATTTTATTACCTTTGTGGTAATTTTCAGCATGGTAATCTGTCTAATTTTTATTCCATGCTAATACCTTAACTTGTGTTTTATTTGTTGTATTTTTTATGCATACCCCCTCATTGAGGAGGGATAAATAAAGAGAGAAAAAAAAACTACTCAGTTCGTAATTCGAGGGTCGCGGTTTCGAATCCCCGTTACACCAAACAAGTTCGCCCTTTAAACCGTGGGATGTTGAAATGTGATGGTTAATTTTACTATTCGTTTGTGATAGAGTAGCCCAAACGTTGGCGGTGGGTGGTGATGCCGGGTCTGTTAGTAGATAAAGCTCTCTCATACGTGCGCGTTTTTATTTTTATCTCACTTGCTATTTATACCCTGTGTAAATTTCTATATCAAACTGACTAAATACATCGTATTTCGTTACGACGCATGCAAAGCGGTCTGAGAACTGTCTCAAGATCGTAATAAAAAGGAAAACGAAACTACCTTTCACTGGTTAAAATACACGTGAGTTACAAGTGCGATAACGAAATAAAGAAGGGAAATAAATATAACGACTATCCTGGATAGCCTTTATCGTACCTAAGATTTAATTTGTGTTATCGAGCACGAGGTTACGTAATGTATTATTTATGCTGCGCCAACCTCAGGTATCGAAACTCAACTTTTAGCGAAGCCATCGGAGGACTTAACAAAGAATTGACCAAGTCTAAAACAAATCAGTTTTGGTCACCTTCTTAATAATGGGTTCGATTCCCGATCCAACCAAACATGCTTGCCCTTTCAGGCGTGGGGGGAGCTTATAATTTGACGGTCAATCCCACTATTCGTTTGTAAAAGAGTGGCCCAAGAGTTCGGAGTTGAGTGGTGATGAATAGATCCTTTACCTCTAGTCTTACACTGCTAAATTAGGGACGGCTAGCTCAGACAGCCCTCGTGTAGCTTCGCGCGAAATTCAAAAACAAAGAAACAAACCTTCATAATAAAGCTGTAAGATAACTTATTGAAGTATTGCCTAAAGAGAAGATATTTAAAACTATGGTTAATTCAATCAAGAAAATAAAAAGTTATTTTTGGTTCGTTTTCACGGATACACTCGAGGGTTTTCTGAAATAATATACTAGGAGAAAGACGGGTAGTCGACGACGCTCACTACCAAGTCTTGAGTTACGCTTTAACAGCAAATAATGGGATTTACAGACACATTATAATTCCTTCATAGTTAAGAGGACGAGCATAATCGGTAGCGGGTTTCGCAAGTTGCGAGTTGAGAGCTCAAATCACTAGATGGCGCCAGGTCCTTAAGTAAAAAGAATGCATTAATGTTTTTCGACACCTTCTCCTAAAGTATATTAATAAAAGAACATCATTAATATTTGCTTGTTTGTTTCAGCTCGAGATGCACTGTAAACTACCTGCACTATTTTTGTTCCGTGTATTGAATCGGGTTGTAAGATGCCCTATCATGGGACAAAGTAAAACGTATCAGTGTTTTGCCGCGAATTGCTCTACTTTAGTTTCTCGTGCCAATCTATTCTCATCCAACACGCCCTCTACTATTAACGTCACTACTCCAATATAGACGGTGGTTATTAAATTCGAGCATATATTTAGGTATGGCTGTAGCTCGCGCCACGACAGAGATGACGCACGCGGGGGAAGCTTCTAATTTTGCGCCTTTTCTTCGATCTTGTAAAAAGGAATGCTCCGAACCTATTGAAGGGAAAATAACCGGTAAGCTTTCCTTTCATTATTTTTTAAATGTCAGGGAAGGAAAAAAAATAAGAAATATATTCCACCACTTCTCTTAAACATTTAGTACCGCAAAGCTAGGTTCTGTATCTGTGAACATGTTGTAGTTATATACTTAGGAAAGATAATGAATTATTGATTCAATATAATTTGAAATATTAAGTTTCGTTCTTCGTTTTTCTCTCTTCTTGAAGCCCCCCAGTGGCTCAGCGGTATGTCTGCGGACTTACACGCTAAAATCCTGGTTTCGATACCCGTGGTGGGCAGAGCACAGATAGCCCATTGTGCAGCTTTGTGCTTAATTCAAAAACAACAAACAACTCCTCTTGAATAGCCCTCCCCCTAGTACAGCAGTAAGTCTCCGGATTTACAACACTACCATCAGGAGTTCGATTCTCCTTGGTGAGCTCAGCAGATAGCCTGCTATGGCTTTGCTATAAGAAAAACACACTTATTAAATAAATAATAATCTGATAATATTTTGTTTTACTACACTCTTGTCAGTTGTTTAGAATTATTAAATCTCCAAACCAAGAATAAAAACAAACCAGAAGTTTGGCATGACTGGTTCAAAGGTTTTTTTTCTCATGAAACCACGTCTAGAATCTGTTTTAGCGAGGCACTTTTGTCTCATATTTTTCTAAAGTTGAAGACAGTAATTTATTTCTAATAGAGACGCAATGTTCAAGTACTGTAAAACGAATGTTCTTTCATCCGATTTTCTTGACATTCGCAGTCACTAACTTTTTCTCATTGTTATGACTACATATCCAGTCTCTCGATTTTTCTCCTTTCTCACTGGGAACTAAATTCTATATTTGAGAAGAAGTCTAGTGGTTAGCGTGTCGATTTGGGTAAAGAACGGTTTGGGGAATTGGTTAGAAAAATCATGCAATTTCTGTTGCTTTGTTGTTTTTTATCCTAGATGACAGAAAAGATTTAGGTAGCCACCTACCTTTGCCTAGGCATTAGTTTTTTGTTTTTTAAATTTCGCGCAAAGCTACTCGAGGGCTATCTGCGCTAGCCGTCCCTAATTTAGCAGTGTAAGACGAGAGGGAAGGCAGCTAGGTCATCACATCCCACTACCAACTCTTGGACTACTCTTTTACCAACGAATAGTGGGATTGACCGTCACATATAACGCCACCACGGTTGAAAGGGCAAGCATGTTTGGTGCGACGGGCATTCGGCCCCGCGGCCCTCAGATTACGAGTCGACTGCCTTAATCACATGACCATGATGGGCCAAAGGTAGTGAGAAATATGTTGTAACAGACGCAACGATAGTAGTGGTTTATTTGTAGGAAGTGCAATA
This sequence comes from Carcinoscorpius rotundicauda, assembly GCA_011833715.1. Taxonomy (NCBI): domain Eukaryota; kingdom Metazoa; phylum Arthropoda; class Merostomata; order Xiphosura; family Limulidae; genus Carcinoscorpius; species Carcinoscorpius rotundicauda. The sequence continues at coordinate 88,579,084 of CM022398.1, forward strand.
CAGCGACAATAATAACTGAAACGGTAGTGAGAAATATGTTGTAACAGACGCAACGATAGTAGTGGTTTAATTGTAGGAAGTGCAATACAGCGACAATAATAACTGAAACGGTAGTGAGAATTTTGTTGTATGTATGTGTATATGTTGTTAAAGCAAAGCCACATCGGACTATCTGCTATGTCTACCGACATGAATCGAACCCCTGATTTTGGTGTTGTAAATCCGTAGACTCACCGCTGTACCAGCGGGAGACAGAATTATGTTGTAACAGACATAGAACAATGGTGATGGTTGAATTTTACCAGATGTGGCGTAACTGTAGTAATCATTCGTAGTAGTGACTATGTAATGGTGTTCAGAAGCCATCAATGCGCTGTAATAATTGTTATGTGATACAGTAATTACTTTATTGTAACGTAAATAATTTACGGTGATGATTATTCTGCTTTAGATCAACTTTTTGTGGTACTAACTGCGTCTATAACTTACTACGTTATTAAATTAACTTGTAAAATTATGATGTTTCGTGTGATTTGTTTGGTTTTTTGAATTTCGCGCGAAGCTACACGAGGGCTTTCTGAACTAGCTGTTCCTAATTTAGCAGTGTAAGACTAGAGGGAAGGCAGCTAGTCATCACCACCCATTACAATCCGCGGTTTGATACCTCGTAATGAACAAAGCGTATGAAGCTTATTCTGTGGCTTCGGGCTAAAATAAACATCTTTTCGTCGTGTTATTTGATTTACAGTAACGGAAAACTGGTAAGCAGTTTAATTAGTTTTTAAATCCTAGTGTTCTTCATTTGACATTGAAGTTGTTTTATGTTCTTATAAATTTTTATATGTGTAAAAACGGCTCGTTCGGGTTGAGAAAATATTTTACGTAGAAGAGTGAACAACGTTTTGACCTTCTTCGGTCATCGTCACATCGCTGATTATTATAAATTTTGGGCAAAGCTACACGAGGGCTATCTACGCTAGCCATCCCCAATTTAGAAGTGTAAGGCTAGGAAAAAAGCAGCTAGTCATCGTCACCCACCGCTAACACTTTTGGGGGTACTATTTTACTAACGAATAGTGAGATTGACCGTAACTTTATAACGTCTTAACGGCTGATAAGACGAGCGTGTTTGATGATTAGGGCGAATGTTCGGGGTGCCGAACGCTTTCACTGTGGACGTGTTGTAAAACTACTGTCGTTTTTGTTATTAGTTTCAAGGAACCTGATAGAGATCTTGTTGCGGCGAGTAATGCTGGCTAGCTGCCTTCCCTTTAATGAGTAGTTTCAAATTAGGGACAGTTGGATCTATCTGAGCCCTAAGATTGGTTGGTTGGTTGTTTGGCGTTTTATGACGCAAATCAACTCGTTTATTTGCGACAAACAACCGATAAAATAAACGCTGTAAGTTAAACTCGGTGTAATGTAAGAAGAAAACGAAACAACGCTCCAAATCAAGGCAAAAATCTAAACTGAAGTAAAAAAGGCCTAAGGTCTATTTTGCGACTCGTATTGCAAATGTTTATAAAATACCGCTGATGTTAAATATTAATTCTCGACTTCATTAAGAAAAAAATACATTTTTAAAATCACTTTTATAAATATAAATATTGACAAGTATCAACAGAAGAAAAAATTAATAATAATAGTCAAAAGGGGGAGGCTGACAGAACAAAATCAGTACAGAAAAGACTAATTTATTCTGAATAATCTAATTGGCCCAAATTATCATGAAGATATAATGTGTACAAAAACATCCAATCAGGAGTAAGCTTTCTTAATTTTCCATGGCCAGGTGATTAAGGCGCTCGAATCGTAATTCGAGGGTCGGGGGTTCGAATCCCCGTCGCGCCAAACATACTCGCTCTTTCAGCCTTAGGAGTTTTATTATGTGACAATCAGTGCCACTATTCGTTGATGAAAGAGTGGCCCAAGAAGTCTTAAACTGCTAAATTAGGGACAGTTAGCGTAGATAGCCCTCGTGTAGCTTTGCGCGAAATTCAAAAACAAACTAAAAAGTTAAATTACATACTAACCAGGTTGTTGAAACAAAAAAAAAGTTTAGATGTATCTACTATGGTTAGATTACATTTTTTTAGGTACCTCACTAAGAAACTTAATACATAGAAACGATGTAAGCTGAAATAAAAAACAAAATTTAAACATTAAACTTAAGCCTTTCTAGTCCTCACGTTGCAAAACACATGACGAATATAAATGGCTTAAATTTCCGTTGTAAAATTATAGTTTCTTGCTAAACAGGATTTTAAACAGTCAGACGTCAAATCACAAGATCGACGAAACAGCCTTGAAATCACGTTTCTTTGCGTTCTGTATGTACAACACATAACCCAACTCGTTTCCCAAGACAATCTCGTATCATATTGTATCACATGTATCAGTTTCTTCGTTGTCCCTTTGTCTTATCTAAACAACCTTTATATACACGTTTTTGTTTTAAACCACAAATTTCAGTTGGTTGTAATACAGTGGGTGTTTACGAATGGAAAAAAGACCTCACTCGTAGTTATTATTATTGGTAAATAAATATAAACTGGAAACGCTGAATAATTATTAAATAAATTATTACTATTTCTGTTTTTTTATTACAACGTAATCCGAGGGTTGAGGAGTTCGGATCTCAGTCACATCAAACATGCTCGCCCTTTCATCCGTTGGGGTGTTATAACGTAACGGTCAATCCCACTATTCGTTGGTAAAAGAACAACTAAAGAGTTGAAAGTGGGTGGTGATAACTAGCTGCCTTCCCTCTAGTCTTACAGTGCTATATTAGGGACGGCTAGCGCAGTTAACCCTCGAAATTCAAAAACGAACAAACAAACTTTATTACAACGAAGCGAAATCTCAGACTATGATGTCGGTTACTGAGATACCAGTTTAAATCCAGATCTGCTTCCGAGTGGCGCAGCAGAAAGACTGTGAATGTAGAACGCTAGGAACCAGATATCGATTCCTGTAGTGGTCGCTCTACAAGTAGCCCACTGTGGAGCTTTATGTTTACGTACTAACGTACTTAACGTATTTTAAAATTATGTGACCAAAACAATGTTTAGAATTATTTATGTGGTCGTTTCTTTTAATAATTCTAAACTCTATTCTATTCTTCGTTTTTTTTTGCATTAACTTGTAATAAAAAATTAGTTTTAATTTTTTATAAAATTAGTTTTAATTTTTTATAAAATTAGTTTTAATTTTTTATAAAATGCTCAAAAGAGATTCACAACTTTTTCAATATTTGAATTTCCAGGTGAAATCCCCAGGTGGCTACGAGGAAGTTTACTCAGAAATGGCGGAGGTTTGTTGGAAATTGGCAATGATAAGTTTAACCATGCTTTTGACAGCATGGCTCTAATGCATAGATTCCGTGTTAGAGATGGGCACGTGACTTATATGAACAAATTTCTGCACAGTAAGGCGTACAAACGCAACGTGAGTGCGAACCGTATTGTCGTTACGGAGTTTGGCACCAGAGGTTTTCCAGATCCATGTAAAACTATCTTTCAAAGGTCAATATAAGTCTTAATTTAAGTTCATAATTTTTCAACAAGTTTAATTGTCTATTTCACCAATGACGACAAAACTTTCAGAATGTTAAATATGTAACAACACAGGCCTGAGATGGTTTTATCGTCTTGAATTTTTTACATGTCCTACAGTAATTCTTGTACACTGAATTCGAAAACGACATCCATGATATCCGTTAAAATCGGGTCACATTTTGTTTTGCTTAAAATACTGACAACCATTAGATATAGATTTTCCTAAACCAACTGCGACGTGAGTCTTATCGATTGTTCTATAACCCACGAGAGACACACAGTTAGTATATAAACGGTTAACACGCCACATGACGTGTTATTTCTGAATAGTGTTTGTTTGTGTGCTCCCTATGATAATTTTTATTTTTAGTTTTATTTATTCGTCGTTGTAGCAACAGGAGTCTGACTAAATGTATTCTGTCGTATTTGAAAAAACAACAACAAAAAACATCACAGAATTCATGAAGAAAAGCATACCACTCGTATTTTGGAATAAAACTCTTGAGGACCAAGACAAATCACGGACTCTGCAGGGCAGGAAATTTACATCGTTTGTGTCGAAGAGTTGAAACAGTTGACACTTGTTAAGAAAAAGGATTTGCCTTTTGGAATTCTATTGGTTGGGCGTGAGCCTAGACACTACAGAGATGACTGCTACTTTTGCTCGTATAACGTGCAAGGATACAACACTTGAAATAACAAAGAAATTTCTTACCTGAACCTTCAATCTTCCATGAGACCTGTTGTTCATGGACCCGACTACATCAGAGACTCTTGATACAGTTTCGTCTGATTTTGCAGTTACATCAGAGACTCTTGATACAGTTTCGTCTGATTCTGCAGTTACATCAGAGACTCTTGATACAGTTTCGTCGGATTCTGCAGTTACATCAAAGACTCTTGATACAGTTTCGTCTGATTCTGCTGTTAAGAGAAATGATAATAAAGATTGTTTATAACCTGAAACATCTGGTGAACCACAACTTTTTAACACAAGATGAACTTAATTATTAACAGGAGATTTGAACCTTCTAAAGGATTATTCAGAGATATTTGGGTCCAGACTTCGAAATAAGAACTGTCTTTCTCCAGGGACATCATTTTACTGATACAGAAATTGTGAGAAAGATGGTTCATTGGTTTATTGCCACAATATTACTGAATCAATACCAATTGTAGGAGCTGCAGTTTATGAACCAAGTGCCGATTATTCATCGAATCCTCTGATCCTCAACAATACATCTTTACCTATTGCTCATTCGATTCACTTGAAGGAAACATACAAAAATCTGGAACCACTTTTTAATAAGGTCAAATACAAATAATATGGCTGACTACTTTGTGGAAAATTAAACGTCCTTTTTATGGTGTTGTAGTCAACAATCCTGTTATACAAAATGTCCATGATTTTTGTGTCGATGGGACAGCAGAGCACGAAACCAGAACTAGATAAAGAAACAATGGTCATATATATTCAGCCTGATATCAGGATTGAGAAACATTAAAAACATTAAACGTGAAAGTTTGGTTGACAAAAAAGAAAGTCCATAACCTCCACACTTCACTGGACTTCATGAAGCAGTTTGTAAAAGACTTAGACAAAGATTGCGACTTTTTCAACTATCTATGTGGCCAATTCCCAGCTCTTTCAGATGGAAAACTTAAAGAAGGGATTTTTGTTTGGACACAGATTAGAAAACTGACTTTGGATGAATATTTCTAGAGGCCAATGAGGAAAGTTGCCTTTAAAGAGGTTACTGACAATTTTGTTAGGACCGACATTACTAAAATACTGTCAGTATCTTGTTCAGTAAATTCAAAGAGTTGGACTGTAATACGAACTTGGAAGTTCGTTTCTTACACCCACATATTGATTATTTCCTTAAACATCTGGGTACTGTCAGCGAAGAACGCGAGGAAAAGTTTCATCAAGACACAGGAAAATGGAGAGGAGGTAGCAGGATAGATGGAACATCAACATGATGGCTGATTATTGCTGGTTACTTAAACAAGATGCAAACACAATACAAAAAAAGACCACGATACGCAGTGTTGAAACTAAAAGACATATTATATATTAAAATAAATCAGGATAAATGAGGTGTCTCCAAGTAGCACAGTGGTACATCTGCAGACTTAAAACGCTACAAACCGGGTTTCGATACTCGTGGTGAGCAAAGCACAAATAAACCATCGTGAGCTTAGTGGGTAACTTTAAACACATGAATCAGGATGCACATTGTTTGACATCAGTGTACTTCAGCTTGTTTGTATTTTTGTTAAGAAACATAATAATAATAATAATAATAATAAATATTCATTGTGGTAAACGAGACAATAATTTGACCTCATTAAGAGTTTTATTTTTTCCCGATTTGTAAAAAAAAATCTTACGTGATAGAAAACCATCAACATTACTTACAAAATCTGCTTAGCTGAAATAGAATCAAAAATTTTTTATGAAACTTGATTTTGCAAGCCTGTGTAATTAATCGTTCAGCTCTGCTTTTAATTTCTTTTTATCTTCGTTAATCTACCTTACTTCGTATTTCTTCTATCTTAGTCAGTTAATCTACCTTGCTTCGGATACTTTATATCTTAGTCTGTTAATCTACCTTACTTCGGATACTTTATATCTTAGTCTGTTAATCTACCTTACTTCGGATACTTTATATCTTAGTCTGTTAATCTACCTTACTTCGTATTTCTTCTATCTTAGTCAGTTAATCTACCTTACTTCGAATTTCTTATATCTTAGTCTGTTAATCTACCTTGCTTCGGATACTTTATATCTTAGTCTGTTAATCTACCTTACTTCGGATACTTTATATCTTAGTCTGTTAATCTACCTTACTTCGGATACTTTATATCTTAGTCTGTTAATCTACCTTACTTCGTATTTCTTCTATCTTAGTCAGTTAATCTACCTTACTTCGAATTTCTTATATCTTAGTCTGTTAATCTACCTTACTTCGGATATCAATAATGTTAGTGTGTTAATCTAACTTACTTCTGATATCAATAATGTTAGTGTGTTAATCTAACTTACTTCTGATATCAATAACCTTAGTGTGTTAATCTAACTTACTTCTGATATCAATAACCTTAGTGTGTTAATCTAGCTTACTTCTGATATCAATAACCTTAGTGTGTTAATCTAACTTACTTCTGATATCAATAACCTTAGTGTGTTAATCTAACTTACTTCTGATATCAATAACCTTAGTGTGTTAATCTAGCTTACTTCTGATATCAATAATGTTAGTGTGTTAATCTAGCTTACTTCTGTATCAATAATGTTAGTGTGTTAATCTAGCTTACTTCTGTATCAATAACCTTAGTGTGTTAATCTAACTTACTTCTGATATCAATAACCTTAGTGTGTTAATCTAGCTTACTTCTGATATCAATAATGTTAGTGTGTTAATCTAGCTTACTTCTGTATCAATAATGTTAGTGTGTTAATCTAGCTTACTTCTGTATCAATAACCTTAGTGTGTTAATCTAACTTACTTCTGATATCAATAATGTTAGTGTGTTAATCTAACTTACTTCTGATATCAATAATGTTAGTGTGTTAATCTAACTTACTTCTGATATCAATAATGTTAGTGTGTTAATCTAACTTACTTCTGATATCAATAACCTTAGTGTGTTAATCTAACTTACTTCTGATATCAATAACCTTAGTGTGTTAATCTAGCTTACTTCTGATATCAATAATGTTAGCGTGTTAATCTAGTTTACTCCGGGTAACCCAAATGTCAATTAATATGATTTATTTCAGATAAGTTAAATACTTTAGTCTGTTTTGAAACCAAATTTTCTCTTGTTTTTAGATTTATGTCAAAGTTCTTTATAGAAGATTTCACCGACAACGATCTTCTTAACATTGTCCAACTAGGAGACCAGTTTTACGTGTGCTCAGAAACGAATTTCATACACAGAGTAGACCCTGAGAAACTGGAAACTATGAGCAGAGTGAGATAACATTACTTTCATAATACCCTAAGTATTCAACCAGTATTTGTTATCTATTGTCTGCAATATATTTTAAAGAATCTAACAGTCTGGCGTTAATTAAGTTTGTGGAACTCCAAGACGTCTTGAAAAATAGAAAACCGTGAAGGGTTTACCCTTCCGACGTAGATAATGTTACTTATAAATATATATATTTATATAGGATAATTTCAGAATAGCATTTCAGAACTTCTTATCTCCGTTAATCTTATAGAGACTTAGAAACACCAATAGTGAGATTTTCAGAGTTTAAAAGCTTTCACATAAACACTAATTTATTGTTTTTTTAAAAACATCGTATTAATGTATCTTCGGAGTTTAAACATGGTATACAAATCTGAATTATATTCTGTTTTAAAAGCAACACTTTAATTTATTTGGAGTATGTTATGATTCAAGGTTGACCTAAGCAAGCACCTTGCTATAAACACAGCCACAGCTCATCCACACTTCGACAGGGATGGAACCTATTACAACATGGGTAGCGGATTCAGCTTATGTGGACCGACTTACAACATTGTGAAAGCATTACCCGCTTCAGGTAGTCCATAACCGTTTGTTTGTTTTGAATTCCGCGCAGAACCTTTTGAGGGCTATTTGCGATAACCGTCCCTAATATCAAAGTGATAAGCTGAACAGAAAGCAGCTAGTCAACACCACAGACAGCCCATTGTGTAGCATTGTGCTAGACATCAGACTTATTACTAATATATTTGACGATTAGTTCTACGAATGTCAATAAGTCTTAAGTTAATTACAGATAGAATTTTTAATGCTATAACTATTTAAATTTCTAACGAAATGTCCCAAACCGTACGTTAATAACTATAATACGTAGGATGTACCAAAATTTGCATAGACTCAGAATTGTATGAAAAATACAGCAGAGTCGGGTGTGTGGTTTAGTATACAAGCTTTCTCATTTATATGAAACGAATATGCGTATAAGTTTATATTTTCAAAACATCTGACTCTTTGGTTTGTTATTTTATCTTCTTAGAAGTGAACGTGAATCCTTTCGAAACTGCTTCAATAGTGTGTTCGATACCCGCTAAGTACCGGTTTAAGCCCAGTTACTATCACAGTTTTGGTATGACCGAGAACTACCTGGTATTCGTCGAACAACCATTTTTTGTATCAATTCTCCACTTGCTGTGGCTTCACATCAAAGGGGAAGCTTATATCGATGCCTTAGAATGGAACCCGAACCTAAAGGTAAAAATAACCCATTTTACCCCTATTAAAAAGATGAAATTATCAGGATAAAACGATGTAACAATTGCTCAAGGCTATAAGTGTCACGAATTAAAACATGTTTGTTTGATTTCGAGTGTTGAGTCGAACACCACCTTTCCTGGATGTCAGCATTATTAATAATTGAGGTTCTAAAACCAGCTGCTGACCACAAGGGTAAGAAACTAGCAAAGCAATTTATGAATCAAGGAAACTAGGTTTGCATAATAGGCAGACCCTACGTACTTAATAATTCTAAGTCAATACACAATAAAAGTAAAATTATAATTCACTGAATCAGCGATTGGGAACCGTTGGTACTAGCAACACTCTCGACCATAATCCCAATATTATCTTACAAGATTAATCCTAAATCGACATTTTAAAGTAACAATTTAACATGTTCTTTACAAACGTAAAATTACTGAGAGTTAATAGTAATATATAAGGGTATTTTAAGTATTATAACAATTAATATAATTTCCACTGTAATGTGCGTTTTCGAGTGGAAAGCCAAACAACATTAAACTTGAATATAATATAGATGAATTTAAAACAGTGGGTTAAAAATGACGTTTGATAAAGACTTCATCTGGATATTTCCTTATTATCCAATGAACGATGGTATTAATTAAAACTTTTGGCAGTTGGTCAAGGTACAGAACTGTCTCATATTACAAGTGTAAAATATATCATACATCTTTGGAAATATTAATAGGTTAATTTCAAAACGAACCTGACTCGCAGTGTGTTAAAACTTTGCACGTGTTTTGTTTTTCACAGGTATATTTCCACGTTATAAACAAGCAAACTGGCGAACGGCTGCCAATAATTTACACGACGTCTCCCTTTCTGGTGTTCCACCACATAAACGCCTACGAAGATTCTGGCCACCTAGTGGTGGATATGTGCTGTTACAATGATGGCGAGGTGGTCAAGGGGTTGTGCGTGGCTGAACTGGGTAAAATAAAAGAAGACCCTTACCATCTCGCTGAGCTGACTCGTTGCCAAGTCCGAAGATTTGTCTTACCTCTGGATGTATCATCACAGGTATGATTATAAAGGAGGGGGGGGGGTAATTATTTTGTTTGTTTTATGAAATTAAATTATGTCGATGGAAATCAGAAAACTTCAATTGAAACATTTAATTGTTAATAATTATAACTCTGGACTAGAGCAAGCTGTGTACTTAGTGAAAAACCATCGACCTGAACATCGGTATATCTAGTTACATGTATTGTTTTATGTGCTTGTACGTGCAATGTTACATCGTTTCTTACGTTTAGTACCACAGCTAACAATATATTCGGTCGTTAATAATCAATCCTATCAATACGGGAAATTAAATTAAACCTTCTCCAAATGAAAAGGCACTTTTTACAAGTGTATTAGGAAGTTCTTGTAACTGCCGCCATGTTATCAACTTTAAACAAGTTCCCCAAAGTTGTTCAGTCTGTCAATGAAGATGCAGAATTTGTTTTTCTTGCAAACCAACAACGATCGCGCATGTTAATTAACAAATGGACTAAGCCTAAAAATGATTTGTTACAATGAAAGGTACGAGTTTAATAAGGCTTACACACGTAGACATGTTTCTATTGTTTAAGTAGATTCACTGATTGAACTGGTTGTATTCTTCACCAGCAAGTTGAATATGTTTTCTTAATCACCATACTTGTTTAAGTTACTGCATCCTAAAAACAACAACAAAAAAAGGTTTCTCCTTGATCGACACACAGGCCATTTTATTTTCCTACAAGAAGAGGTTAGCTTGTCGGGCCGAGGGTTAAACAGACTAATGTTGAAGAATTGATTCCACTGTCCAAACTAACTTGTAAAGAAGTTAGTAATGTTAATGCAGTTGTAAGTCTACAATAGATAAGTTTAAAAAATAAACGTATATTTACATATTGTCGTCAATTTAACACGATTTTTCGTTCATTTTTTACGCCTTTTCTTTGTCCCGGCATTCAGTAACATGCATAACATCAATAACAGTTTTCAGCTTTAATTCACCACATCGCACTGTGTTCTGTACGACTCAATGGTGATTCTTGGATGAAATAGGCCTCAATTTTATAACACGTTGCTGTTGTAGTTGTGTTTTTTTTATTTCGCGCAAAGCTACACGAGGGCTATCTGCGCTAGCCGTCCTTAATTTAGCAGTGTAAGTCTAGAGGGAAGGGCAGCTAGTCGTCACCACCCACCGCCAACTCTTGGGCTACTCTTTTAGTAACGAATAGTGGGATTAACCGTAACATTATAGCGTCCACACGACTGAAAGGGCGAGCATATTTGGTGCGACTGGGATTCGAACCCGCGACCCTCGAATCGCGAGTCGAACGCCTTAACCTACCTGGCCATGACGTGTCCTTTAAAACACGTGAATAAAACGATAGAGCACGAGTAATGCCACGTTGTTGCTGTATGAGTTAAAACTGATGAATTAAAATTAATAAACAATATTATTCTGCACTTGTAAAGTGCCCACTTATGTTATCTTTTAAGGATTTAGACAGATCTCAAAATCTGGTGAAGCTCCCTGGTTCCGAGGCTACAGCTCACTTTGAACGGGACGGGTCAGTGTTTTGTCAATATGAAGCCCTAACCGAACCAGGTAACTTAAGTAGTCCTACGTCAAATAATATGTTAGTATGTTTTGTGTAAACATACCTCTGAAGCATAATATAGAAAAACAAAACATTTAGGCTGTTTAACCTATACTGTTGATAAACAACTTCAGGTAATTCATGAAATAGTTCGTCCCATTTGAGTTTTGAAGTACAGAATTTTCACGATAGGTGCTATTGAAAATTATATATTTAGTATAATATTAACAAGAAAACCAGAAATTAAATCAAAGTTCTTAAACTAGTCATACAACTGTGCTGACGTTTAGAGCTCACAGTTAACACTACTGAACCACACTGTACATTATATAAATAGGTATTTTGACTTTATAAAGTTATTGCTAACACTTGAATTATCTATGTTACCTTCTTATTTAGGTCCCGGACATGCCGAAATGCCAGCAATTAATTACGCAAAATACAATGGTAGAAAATATCGTTTCTTCTACGCATTAGGTCGAAAAGTACCAAATTTAGAAACGTACATGGTAAGTTCTGTTATTCGAATACTTATTCAAAATACTCTAGGGTTCTCTACAGTAGCCGTCCCTGGTTTAGAAGTGATGAAGCACTATTTGACATCACTAATTAAACTCCATTCTTGTCTCTGGCTACTTTAATAATGCCAGGTTCTACTGTAATATTAGCTTCTTAGACAATGAAGGAATGTTTAGGTTTAAGGATATACTTTGTAACAATAAGAGTTCATTCTTTATGTTTATTTATGTCCTTACTGCTGGAAAAGAGTTTGTGCAATCCATCACTAGGTGTCACTAGGGGTTAGCCACTAAAAGAAAAAAACAAAAAGGTTTGACAGCAAGACGTGGCGAGAAATATCTGAACAAATAGCCAATCACGTGTTGTTGTAAGAGACTATCTTTTGTTTTCAAATTATGAATTATTTATTACGGTGTATTGATGGAACCAATTCACCAAAATAATATTTTATTGTGTTCTTTTATTCTTACTTGATTTGTCACATTGGGGTTACAATAGTATCTGTACACGATGTATGTCCTATTGTGTTTTTTTATTCTTACTTGATTTGTCACATTGGGATTACAATAGTATCTGTACACGATGTATGTCCGAGAATGACATTGACATGTAAGAGTGGCGCACGTTTGAAGAATAAACTTATTTGTGTCCATCGTATCGTTTTCCTATTGTATTTGCAAAACCTTTGTAACTTCCGAAATCCATATATGCAGTTTTTCCAGCATCCCTGTACACTGTATCTAGTATTTACTCTCGTTTACCACTAACCGTTGCTACATCAGCAACGATACTCAAAATGAATTGTCGGTAACTCTGATATGAAATATATGTCACGTTGACGGTCATTTCCATATAGGTTGTGGCACGCATGCCCTCTTTTACTCCAATCAGTGCAAATAATGATGTTAATTTAATAGAATTTGTTGTGTGTTAGGAATTAATATGGAACTAGTTGTAGTGGCGAGACAGTGCTAATTGTGCTAACAGCTAAATAGAACTAGTTGAGATAAGGCTTGACACTAACTCCTCGTTATATATGGAACTAGTTGCATTAAGTGATAAATAGAAATAGTTGTATTGGGAACTGAGTAGTTGTTGTTATTAATTTACTTAGGTTAAAGCTACACAGTGGGCTATCAGCACTTTGCTCACTGTGGGGAATCAAACCCCAGAATTTATGGTCGAAAACTTACCCCTGACAATTGCAAATGAGGTTGTGTTTATTGCGCATGCCTTCATTTTATTGGAATGTTTGCGGTATTTGTTTGTGGTTAGCAAAGAGAGAACAGGAAACGTACAGAAAAAAGTTATGAAAACGTAACTGACGATTCTTACCTAGATGAAAATTAACACGGAAACAAAAGAAATTGAAATTTGGAGCGAAGAGAAAAGGATACCCTCGGAACCAGTGTTTGTTGGCAATCCTAACGCAGTTGAAGAAGACGATGGTGAGTCGATAACCATTATTGTAATCGAAATAAGGAACAAACTGGTATGTGAAGATACACTTAGTTTATGAGCTATTCAATTTAACTGAAGAAGTGAAACCTGAAACTAGGAAGACCGATCATATTAACACTGCACACCGTTCACTGAGCAGTTGGTTTAGTTTTCCTTGTCTCAGTTTCTACTTCAAAAACCTTTTTCTTTTATTCAAGGCGTATTTTTCCATTTTAGAATAAGTCAAACGAATGCTTCAAAATGAATGCAACAAAAAGCGCTCATTATAACGTCCTTTTCGTAAACTATTACTTAAACTTGTTTTGAAGGCAAATGTTTCGTTATCTTAAGTCTTATTTAAACACGTAGCGCCCTCTTTTGCACATTTTGAAGGTTAAAAAAACACGAAAATGAAATTTTATTTATCTTTCGCATATTTTTTAAAAGTTATTTATACTATAAGGAATTACTTGCATCGCTTGTGTATTATTTATAACTATAGTGTTTTAACACGAATCTATTTGCGACTTTTTATATTTATTTTTTTCAAACCTCGACCAGGTCTTCTGCTGTCCTCTCTATTGCACGAGGAGAACGAGAATAAAGTGGCGCTGCTGATTTTGGACGCCAAAACAATGAAGGAAATAGGACGTGCAGAGTTCGAAACAGAATCGTCCGTGCCTGGATGCTTGCATGGATTTTTTACACACATGCTTTAAAGGTGCTTAAAACCTACATTCAAACGGCTCGTAACGACTGTTTTCAGTATTTCATTAAATGTACTCTATTTTCCAGGAGTAATTTCTTTCCACGACTTTGGTCAGAAAGTGCATTCTATGTACGACAGAAATTATTTAGGTCGTTGTTTGTCGTCTTTCGTTCAAGTGTTTAGGTTACTGAAAGCTCCAGATTGTAATTTTACTAACATTGGGTAGCCCGATTTCTGCTTCTTTTTCATTTGCGCTGTCTGTCCTAGTTGTCAACTTGATGTCGTAACGGATAACACATATGGTAATGTATCACCCAAATGAGTTGGAGATATCTCAGCTATTAGAAAAATGCCAAACTCAGATGAAAAACTAATTATGAACCATAAAGTTAGTTAAGGATGCAAGGTTGAGTGTTTAAACCCACAATGTCTCAACTCTTACTGCTTTTCACTGTTTTTTGTGGGAAGAAAGATACCCTTATAGTTCCTGAAACATAAATGAAACCACAGTAGAATGAAACTCCCAACCTCCCCTTCACAAAACACACGTTAAACTGAACTAAATAATATTATAGAAAACTACAAACACCATACTAATATTTCTTTCGTATTCTCCCTTTCTCTTAAAGATTTATTCAAGTAAGACGCAAGGAAGCAAAGACAAGCCTGACAACTTGAAGTTAGATTTGCCTTCCCTATACTGGAAAAAAAAAATTATAGGCCTAGCATGGCCAGGTGGTTAAGGCACTCAACCCGTAATCTGAGGGTCGCGGGTTCGAATTTCCGTCGCACCAAAAATGCTCGCCCTTTCGGACGTGGAGGCATTTTATCGTTACGGTAAATCCCACTGTTCGTTGGTAAAAGAGTAGTCCAAGAGTTGGCGGTGGGTGGTGAACACTAGCTGCCTTCCCTCTAGTATTACACTCTAAAATTAGGGATGGCTAGCACAGGTAGTCCTCGTGTAGCTAATAAAAAAAACAAAAAAATTATAAATCGAGAGTAACTAAGGACCTCTAGCGTCTTTATAAGGTATTTTCCATAATCGAGAGTTTAATTACTTTTTAATATTTTGGTATTTATCATTAAGAAGAATTAAAGAATGTCTTTCGGTTTATTTGTGAATAATGAAACATTATCCACTCTTCAGACATTCAGGACAAACCAAGTGGCTCACTTATGACCTTTTGGAACAACTGCTGCAGTTAAGTTTCTACCATGGTGTAAATGTTGTAGTTAATTAGATTCAATGTTCTAAACTCTGACATTTAAGCGAAGAAGATCTGATGGAAAAAAATCAGTCTTCTTTGTCAGGTTACAGTTTCACACTGAATGTTATCTGTAATTCATTATTTTGTCCATCAGATTACACTTTTATATTGGTTTTACTTTACAATCACACACTAGTCTGTAGTTACATTTTCACACTGCGTTTGACCTGTATTTTTATATTTTGTCTGTTAAATTACACATGTACACCACTTTGAGCTCGCAGTTACACAGTGTTTAATGGTTAAATTTTTACACTGTATTTCAACTGCAAGTCTAAACTCGTCTGTCATGTTTTCACACTTAAGTGTGTTCTTTTTTATAGGTTCTACCCTGTGGTTAACCTAGATTTTTGTATTATTATAATTATATTTTTATTCGTTTTAGCTATTAGGTTACCAGTTTTCCATACTGATATAAAATTATAGCTTAGTTTTGTGCTTATGAGGTTTGAGTTTTTGCACAGTATTTTGGAGTTAGTAATTTTGTTATGATTTTTATTAGCATGTTTATATATAATATATATAAAACCATAATTTATGCTATATTGCTGTATTACGCAGTTTTATCATTCAATAAAACGTATTTTGAAAGACCATCAAATATAGATTTTGTGCTATTTTGTTTGACGTTATAATATTTGTATATTATTTGATCTATTATTTGAAATTTGTTGTGTACTGAAAGGGAAAGCGTCAGTTTTTTTAGTTTCTTTGTTTGGTTCATACCTCGTTTTGAGTAATTAAAAACATTTTCTTTTTCTCGATTAATCTTGTGATTTTTAAATACCCGTGGTGGGCAGAGCACAGATAGCCCATTGTGTAGCTTTGTGCTTAATTCAAAACAACATAACCAAATTAAAATCTAAAATTACAGTTTTAAGGTGTTTTAACGCAAAATTATATTTCCTTGTAAGCTAATTCTGGTTGTTTTAAATTGTAATAAGAAGGATCTAGGGTTAACAGTTTTAAGGTTTTTGAACACAAAATTATATTTCCTTTTAACTAATTCTGTTTTTCTTAAGTTATTAAAAAAGTATCTAGGGTTAATCGGGTAACTTTCAGCATTAAAATCGAATATTACAGTTTTAAGGTGTTTTAACATAAAAATATATTTCCTTGTAAGCTAATTCTGTTTTTCTTAAGTTATTAAAATGGTATCTAGGGTTAATCGGGTAACTTTCAGCATTAAAATCGAATATTACTGTTTTAAGGTACTTTAACAAGAATTGTATTCCCTTGTAAGCTAATTCTGGTTGTTTTAAATTGTAAAAAGAAGGATCTAGGGTTAACCGGGTAACTTTTAACGTTATAAAATTCATAATCTTAGATGAGATATAGGAACGTTTGTTGTTGTTGTTTTTACAGGACAATTAATTTGTCGTTTCTCATGAGAATTTGATTTAATTCTGTAATCAACCAACAATCACTTGTTTGTTAGTTTTAGTGTTAGTGATATTTTGTTCCAAATATAAATAGCCCGTTAAATTTCCCGTTTTGTAATACAGAATATCTTAATATTTGTCCGGATATGAAAATCTTTATTTCCGAAGACCAGTAGTTTGTGGAAACTCTAATGTCTGGAACGGTTCCTTTAAAATAACCTTTAAATTATCGGATTGTTTAGATATTGTGGATCCTACAGTTGCGTAATTTTGTGTTTTGTTATTGTTACAACAACTAATGCAAGAAAACCTTATGTCCAAAAATGGTGAAGTTACTCATTTCCAAGTTACAACATATAGGCAATCCCGGTAGTAATTAGTGGGATTATTGCATTACTATTATTAGTGACGTTGGAGCCAATAATGTCACGATCCACGAGCAGTTAGGTGCTAAAATATGCCACAAAAAATGTGTTTGTAAAGTAGAAGAAATCCGGAAATCGTTGTTACTTTTAGGGTTAAAAGTTCTCAAGACAAGCAAGATTTAGAGAGCTCATTCAGTTTGCTAAGCTCGTGTCTAATATGCACTTTAGCCCCCATATACCAAAATATTAAATATTAATAGAACAGAAAGTCACACGATGTGTTTCTTACCGTTGTTTCTTCTTAAGCTTTGTAACTTTTCAAAGAAATAAAACAGACAAACCTAATATTCTACAAGGTTATTTAAATAAATTTAATTTATAAAGAGGGAGGCATTAAATTTTAAAAAGCACAGAAATAAGAGGTGAAGTGAAGTCAAAATGCAATCGCAAAACAAAAGAAAACAAAAAAACTTGACTCTCCTAAACATTACAACGTCTGGACATAGAGTCAGGATAGGGATTTGTAGCTTAAAGAAATAATGATAACGTCATATCTTAAACCTTAAGTTTCTTTGTTCATTTTTCGTTATTGCATTTTCATTTTAAGCTACCTTCTTGTTTCTGTAACTTATCCCACCCCTTTGGGTTTGGTCCTGTCATTTAAACCTTTGCTTAAACATTTCTGTTGTGGGAGACAGCCCAGTCGTTTGTATAACATGTCAGACGTTTCTGTAACGTGACCGAAACCGGTCATTCAGTGGTAGCAAAACAAAACAAACTGTTATTCTGTCATCAGTGTTAAGGCGTGCACTCGTAATCCGAGAGTCGCGGGTTCGCGCCCGCGTCACGCTAAACATGATCGCCCTCCCAGCCGTGGGGGTGTATAATGTGACGGTCAATCCCACTATTCGTTGGTAAAAGAGTAGCCCAAGAGTTGGCGGTGGGTGGTGATGACTAGCTGCCTTCCCTCTAGTCTTACACTGCTAAATTAGGGACGGCTAGCACAGATAGCCCTCGAGTAGCTTTGTGCGAAATTTCAAAACAAAAAACTGTCATCAGTGTCGTTTCCTAAAAGGAAGGAACGATACGTCGTCAGTGTACTGACAACAAAAACGTAATAATAGCCACGTTTCACGTGCCTCAAATGCGATAAAAACATCCCGGCCTGAACGCAGTTATACACGTATGAATGTAGAAGATTATGAGACTCCACATAAACTACAGACTACATTAAATTGATTGAGTGTCAACGGTTATACAGCAGTTACTATTTGCTAAGTAATCAAATACACTTTATTACGCACTGTGTAGGTTAGTTTTCACGTGTTTAGTAATGTTGCCCAGGTTTTATTACAATTCTTTACGTTGGCTGGCGGAACTGATACAAACCGTCTTCAGATGTTCTGTTCTGTTCAGCTTTATGCGTAGTTTGTTCTGTTACTCTTTGCGTAGTTTGTTCTGTTACTCTTTAAATCGCTAAATAGGATGAAGTGTTTTAAAAACGTGGTGTAAAACATGTTAGATCGGTCGTGTTTACAACTCACAATCTGCAGATCGCTCAACAGCGACGGGAGTTGTAATGTAACATTTAATCACAATATTTGTTGATGAAAGAGTGTTCCAAAAGTTTGCAGTGACCTATGTTGACCTTGTCTCCAATCTATCACTTTAAAATTAAGGATGTTAGCACAGATAGCCCTGACGTAGCTCTAAGTAAATTTGTTAAATAAACAGAAAGCGTACTCGATTTAAAAGTTAAACAAATTATGATAACATAGATTCTATATTTAAATGTAAAGATTTCATAAGCCTAAGAGTAATTTCACTTCTTACATTTCCCTCTCAGTCATTTTACGCACTTCTTGGTCACAAGTACTTTTTAGGAAATCCAACCTATCTTTTTTCCAGAATATATTTTGACAGGCATCGTTGTATGAAATTAATCGACTTGTATTTATTTTGAAACATGTGACAAAACTATTGTTATTATTGTTTTGTGCGTGCACGGCTGAACTGACGGAACTATTTGAGATGTTTAAATAACGGAAAAGGTAAAAATGTAACCACTGCTAAATTCGTGCTTTTGTGGAAATAAGCATGTGCACGATTCATTTATCCTGTGGAGAAATCAGAGAAGTATAATCTATATGCATGTGATAATTTATTTTAAAGTTCGATTTACAACAGGTTAATATAATACCCAGTTGGAGTTATAAACAATAATCCCAGAAAGAAAACTCACAAAACACATGGTAGAATGGAGAACAATAGATATAAAGTAATACACTCGCGGCTCAGGTGTATTGGTTAAATAAGAACAGTAATACACTCGCGGCTCAGGTGTATTGGTTAAATAAGAACAGTAATACACTCGCGGCTCAGGTGTATTGGTTAAATAAGAACAGTAATACACTCGCGGCTCAGGTGTATTGGTTAAATAAAAACAGTAATACACTCGCGGCTCAGGTGTATTGGTTAAATAAGAACAGTAATACACTTGCGGCTCAGGTGTATTGGTTAAATAAGAACAGTAATACACTTGCGGCTCAGGTGTATTGGTTAAATAAGAACGACCCCGTACAACTCTTTAACACTTTTACTTCAAATAACAATGGTTTTCTTTCCAATAAATCATATTATTCAACATCAAAAACAAATTTTATAACACTTTTCATTTTCAACAGGTTAAAACACCAAAGAAACAAACTTTCTCTGAATCTTTGATGTGGATCTATCTTAACCAATACTTTAAGTGAAGCTTTCACCATATCTCAGGAAGAACCAATGTCATTAAGAAGTTTGTGTACAATAAAGAACCAACATAACAATGTTACGATCAACTTCAAGATGACATAGAGAAAGAAGCAAATATATGAACAAAGTAACAAGACACTGATGATTAAAAACGTACAAAATGCAGTGTGGCGTTTTAAGAATACGTGAGGCTTTTGAAAATATGAAAAAAGAACAAATAATTTTGAGCATTGTTTCAAATTCAAACATCGGACGAGGAGTGTACATGTCTAATGATTTCTTGTTACACACGTGTCGATTATTATACTTTTGCTTAGTAACGTATTAAAAGAATCTTTGTTTTTGTTTATAGGTGCAGCATAACAAAGCTGCGCAATGGGCTGTCTGTGCTCCCCCCACCAAGCTGTCGAAATCCAGTTTCTACCGTTGTGTCACGGGGGGGCATTGAGAAAAGTCCAAGTAGTTCTTAAACTGTCCTCTCCCTCGGACCTGACATGGCCAGGTGGGTTAAGGCGTTTGACTAGTACTCCGAGGGTCGCGCGTTCGCATCCCCGTCGCGCCAAACATCCTCGCCCTCCCAGCTGTGGGTGCGTTATATTGTGACTGTTAATCCCACTATTCGTTGGTAAAAGAGTAGCCCAAGAATTGGCGATGGGTGGTGATGACTAGCTGCCTTCCCTCTAGTCTTACACTGTTAAATTTGGGACGGCTAGCACAGATAGCCCTCGAGTAGCTTTGTGCGAAATTCAAAAACAAACCCTCGGCCACCTTGTGTTGTTTTTTTTCTTACCTACAAATTTAATAAACGTTAATTGTAATATTTAACATTATTTAATTTAATTAAGAACTATTTAACAGCGTGTAGAAACAAAAACTACAGCAAGGCGATCGCGGCAGATAAAATCATTTAAGACTATACGTTGCTGGCATTCTGTATATGTCAAAGATAATCTGTGAAGTGGGTGGAGACTTAATGAAGTCTTTGATTGACTGTACTCTCTGATATGGGCTGCAGCTTCGACTATTGACAGCTTATTGGCACAGCTCGAGTCAATAAACTAAAGAAATGCCATTAGGCCTCTTATAATATAAAATAAAATAAAAGTGTATATAATATTCCCGTGAATCATACTGTTCCACATTCATCGTCACACAATACTTTCCTATAACTTACAACAAACTGCTTGATTGTATTAAATGGAAATTTGACAGTAGTGTTTTAAAAACAACGTAAAAATAATTTGACTTACAACTCGTTGGTCAGGCTGAGAGTTTGGTTTATTTGTTTTTGAATTTCGCACAAAGCTACTCGAGGGCTATCTGTGCTAGCCGTCCCTAATTTAACAGTGTAAGACTAGATGGAAGGCAGCTAGTCATCACCACCCACCGCCAACAGCGTATAGTGCGATTGACTGTAACATTATCACGCCACCACGGCTGAAAGGACGAGCATGTTTGGCGCGACCCTCAGATTACGAGTCTCACGCCTTAACACGCTTGGCTATGCTGGACCAGCCTGAGAGTTTGGATATATGCAGTGGGCATAGCGCAGATAGCCCAATCGTGAAGCTTTTACTTGAAAACATTGACGACTTTCATGTGTGTGAACTTCAGGGGCGGGACAGATTTATTTATTTGTACAACGGAAATTAATTTTCTTGATAGGTTATGAATTACGTGTTTGAGCCCTCTGTTAGACACTGCAACATACGGGTAACAAATATATTTTGGTTTCTTACTACATGTATAGATGCTTTAGTTCTGAAGTTGGACACCCTTACTTCCACGTGACAGGCTAAATAAACCACGGATTATTTTTCGTTGGTTACTCAACTGAACAATTTATGTAACTGGGTTCAGTGTCTCCGTGTGTGTGTGTGTCACGTAACTCATCCTAAACCGTATCAGTCTTGAGGTTTGTAAAAAAGATAAAGTTTTTCATCCAAACCTTTACGGAATTTTCACGGAGATTCCTCAAAAGCGGACCTCATATTTGGCTTTGATTTACATAAGAGCACGCGAATAGGAAATGCCTATTGATTTCCGCTCACAACTTAGTTAGTGAATTATATTTGGATTGCGGTAAAGGGCATTAAATCGAAAAAAAAGTGTAAAATATTAGTTCAAGGATCAAATTCATCTTATAACAGCCTTGTAAATGTAGACTATGGTAACGCGCCCATTTAAAACTTACGAAAACATATTTTTCGCACTATATATACCTAAGTTAAGTACGAAATCCAAGCAGCTTTCCCCGTCATCTTTTCGTAATGAGTACAGTGAAGGGTTAATACATTTTTAGTGTTTGACAACTTGTATTAAAAGCGAAGAAACGGCTATTTGTATAACAGAACCTTTGTTTCGAAATTTAGTAACCATCGTGATATTCTATTCTTAGATTAACATATATCAAACAATCAATTTTCAGGACAAATATTCTGAAACAAAACAGTGATGTCGCCTGTCAAATAAAATCCACTTTCTAATTGCTGCCATTACCAAGAACTTGGAATAACCAAAAAAAAAAAAATATATATATATATATATTTTTTGCACTGGGCTAGAAACAAAATTCACGAATATCTTTATTTTATTTAAACTTCAAAATTCGTAGCTTCAAACGAATGCAGATGAGATGTGCAAATAATGATTAAAGTTTGGTTCAAGGAAACTTCTAGTGACGTGGCTGGTTTGACGTCATTACTCTTCAGCCCTCTTCTGAAAGAAATAGGAACTACCCGATTCTTCCAGATTAAATTTACAGCAAATTATTAAATTTATAAATATAACAACAATAATAATAATTCGCACGATTAGGACACACTCAAAAGACAAGCATTTGCGAACAATAAATTGGATTTCTTGAATTAGAATGATTTTTTTTTTAAATGAAGTATATGTAGATAACACACGACACTAATGAAGAAATACGACAGAAGAGAACTGTAGAATTTTCAGTATTATCCAACGGCTTAGCAGACTCCAAAATTAAAGCTTTTTATTGGTGCCTTTTGTACCACGTGACATTCAAAAGGGTAAAATGATTGGCTGACAAAACAACATTCTTAAAGAAAACTTCGAGTTTCGTTTTCCTTTTAAGTTCAGTCTCTACCAGGGCCAGATTAACCAAGAGGAAGAAAAGTCGGCTGCCTATGAAACCCATGATTTCAAAGTTATGCTTTGATTTTAATTTCTTTCTCAAATGTATGTTTAAATAGGAACTGTAGCTTTTCAAAAGCACTGCATTTGATAAGAGATTATTTTAAGGGGTAAAATTTCAATGCAGAAAAATAACAACGAAAAAATCGCGAGAGTTGAGGGTAAGGGGAAAAGGGGCCTACAAATCTGAAGATACCACGTGGCCTAATGTGGGCTTAATCCGGGATGGTTAAAACCAGTGATTTCGAAAACATCCTGTGTTAAAATGTTTCCACGTGACGTGAGAAAAAAAAACAACTAAAATATGAAATTTCCATAAAAGTAAATTCGTCGAAGATAAAAAAACACAAATTAAACTATAGTAATATGCTCTTCATATTTGCTTCTCTTCGTCAGATTTTCGACTTTTAAAATATCAAGAAAACCGGTTCGTCAAACCTTCTCCTTTTATTAGCTGTTTTTTTTTCATTTCTTTTTTTCGTGGGGCTTCTTTGGAAGTTTCCAAGTCTTGAATTTGGCTTTAAATACACGCGTACTAGGTATTTTTTTTTTCTGATGAGAAATACAACTACCAATAACTTCACCACACCGAACATTTTGTCACGGGGTTCATCCTACTTCCAACAGGACAATTATAGGCTCGTGCGAAGTCGTAAGAATTCGATAACGGACCCAGAACTCTAAAAAGGATTATATTAAATTTGAAAGACATATATATAAATATAAAAGTTAATTAACTACTGACGAGAGACAAAAAAAGTGTTTATCCAAGAAAACACCTTACCACCAGAATCAACGCTAAGGAACTGACTGTCACTCTTATAATGCACCTAGAGAGTGTGGGAAAACATTTTGTGTTATCTCGCTTTCAATTTAACAAAAAATAAACGCAACTTGTAAAGGCATTATTCATTGATATTCTACATAAAAAAATAATAATCAAAAATCTGTCGTTCAGATCGTATCGTCAGTTGCCTTTTATTAATGTTATAATAGCATTTTAAATAAATATAAAGTAACAAGTGAACTTGTGGAATAGAAATGAATTTCTCGTCGTGTTTCTTCGACAGTGAATAATTTATTGAAGGAGTTTCATTCAACTGTCTTGCTTTCTACGAAATTTTACTGTAAAATTATCAAGCAAAAACATTTTATACGAGGAAAAGTAAGCGAGGAATCCTTCTTATATCTCCTTTATAAAAATCAAGAAATTATAATTTTGTCATTGTTCTAAAAGCACGTGACAGTTACTCCGTATTGTATGAACCACATAAAATATATCAGTCCTAACAAACGTAAGTTTACATGTAATTAATGTAAAGAATGCCAATAATGTTACCGTATCGGTCCAGGGCTGTGAACAGACGATCGGATTTTGGTAAGAGCGTCCTCTGGTCTCATGGTTCCACACCAGATCTAAAATAAATAAATAAAATATTACATGACTAAGAGAAAAACAAGAAATACCACACTTAAAATAATCAGTAAAAATTAATACAGATTTAACATATAAAAATAAAACACATCAAATTTAGTAGTAAAATAAAAACGTTACAAGTCTGAGAGAAAAGTAAGAAACGCTGCACCTAAAAAAAATAAATTAATACAGACATTTTGTTTGTTATCAAGTACAAATATCTATGTTCACAATTAGCATTAAAACCTGATTTCTACAGGTATAAGTCTTAAGACATACCGCTATGTCACTAGAGGGCTAGTTTTTTGTTGTTGTTTTTTTTTCTAATTTTGCGCAAAGCTGCACGAGAGCTATCAACGTTAATCGTCCATAATTTAGCAATGTAAAACTAGAGGAAAGGCAGTTAGTCATCGCCGCCCACCGCCAAATCTTTGGCTACTCTTTTACCAACGAAAAGTGGGATTGACCGTAACATTATAACGCCCCCACGGCTGAAAGGGCGAGCATGTTTGGCGCGACGGGCATGCGAACCCGCGACCCTCAAATTACGAATCAAAGTCAAAACTTGATTTCTAGAACTTTTTCACGCATCGTGAAATATATATATGTATAATAACTCACTGATAGAAAATGCACAAGAAATAAACATTTAGTAACGTAAAAACAAAACATTAGTACGCTGTATGGTTGTTACAAAAAGTAATAATAAAAATAATATTGATTTAATATAAAATATCGATTATTGTGTATTGAGACAGCATTAATAACAGTTCCTACACACACCTGAGCGAAGTTAAGGAAAAATAGTTGGTCGTGAGATAGATGAAGACCCGGAAGTAAAACTTCTTTCCCATGTTTCAATACCCACTTCCGGTATGCCTAAAATAAACAAGACAAGTCCAGATTATGTACCAGAAATTAACCAGTATTTAGATATCAATATATTCCACAGACGAGCAGTTGTGTTTTGGTAACTCTCACAATGAATACCATTTATTTAACGTTGTTTTTAGAGACGTAATAATAACGATAATACAAGGAATATAATTTATGTCTTATCGTTATTGTTTTTATTTTCTAATGATTACTAATACGTGTTAAAATTATCAACTAATATGTACCCTTATTACAATATTTTTCTATTTATTCCTATCCTATGGCAATAAAGAATATTATATTACGATGTGCTATTTATCTCTACCCTGTAGGAACTTACATCATTATATTACAATATGATATTTATCCATACCCTATAGAAACTTACAACATTATATTACGATGTGCTATTTATCCCTACCCTAAGGAACTTACAACATTATATTACGATGTGCTATTTATCCCTACTCTATAGGAACTTACAATATTATATTACGATGTGCTATCTATCCCTACCCTATAGGAACTTACAACATTATATTACGATGTGCTATCTATCCCTACCCTAAGGAACTTACAACATTATATTACGATGTACTATTTATCCCTACTCTAGAGGAACTTACAACATTATATTACGATGTGCTATTTATCCCTACCCCGTAGGAACTTACAACATTATATTACGACGTGCGATTTATCCCTACCCTATAGGAACTTACAACATTATATTACGATGCTTTATTTACCCTATAGGAACTTACGACATTATATTACGATGCTTTATTTACCCTATAGGATTGTTTGAGTCCACCGTTATCAGCAATATTTTCCCCTTGGGTCATTTTTCCATTCACCTAGAAAACAAAATCTCATTGGATACATACGAGTACATATCATGTTGAAGATTAAAATTCTTTCCGAAACTTCCATTGAATAACTTGTAAGTAAAACTTCAGTTCTTACGTTCTGGTATCTCTGTGAAATTTTCTACAATCCACTTAATTTGGTACACAGACCAGCTTACTACAATCTAAGGTTCACTGATGATTGGATTTATAATACTAAATACTCAGCATAGATGGATTATTAATTTCTTTAAAAAAATTAGTGGATCATCAAATGAAAGAAAAATCCGTTGTTATTTAGATTTTTCAGTCTGACCATCGAAAGTATCAAAACCCGGTTTTAGCATCGAAAGCCTTCGAACTTACATCTGAAACACTAGAACGCGTTTTGTGCTTAAATAAACTGTAATTATTACGTCGTGGCTCAAGGCTGTAGACATAGTTTCAGGGGAAGTTTTTCCTTTAAAGGAACTATATATACTAATATAGTTTGTTGTTGTTTTGTTTGTTTCATCAGAGTCCGTTTTACAGTTTTAGCAGCGAGTGGTTCAGCCAATGAATAGTGTCAAATTTGACAATATCTAGAATAGTGACAAATAGAAACAGCATTATAAACTGTAGATTCTAACAAAACATTTACAGTCTTGTGACTTTTATCATAAATAGTTTACCGTTTGAATGACATTTATGTATTCTTTATTTTAATTTAACCTTTACATACGTACAGAAGAGTGAGGCAAATACTTATAGGATTTCAATAAAAACTTCGAACTCTTTATTAAAATTAGAAATAAACCAATAACGTTCCAGCATATCTCGACTGAGAAGTGACAACCGAAGGTTTCGTAAGATGGTTTGACTAATAAATTGTAGTTAAGTTTATACTAAATGGTTTAGTTTGGTCTCATTGTTGTGCTTCAGAAAAAAATTCGAGTTTCGATACCTGCGGTGAAGAGACTACAGTATCAAAATCTAATTTTTAGCCTGTAAAATTGTCACTGAGCCACTTAAGGGCTTTAAACGTGAAACAGAATTGTGGCCTAAAACCGTGAATAAGACAAACACGGCATATAAGTCTAATGATAATAAAACATACCGATAACTACTTTTATTTCTACTTACTTTGAAGGCTATTGCAGCAACAGTTCAAAAACGTAAACAGATGAGGTGGACTTAACCCTAAACTTAAACCTTAGCAAAACGACAAAGTGAACATGTTGTAGAAAAGAGCTTAAATCATTCTCATCGAAAGACCGACGTCGGTTGTACTTAATTCGCAACTTACGTTTAGTCCTACGTCTTCTAAAACGTAACTCGAATAATAATCAATAATGCACTGCGCACGTTCTCGAAATCTTTCAATCGTTCCATTGTTCCACCACTGCTTCAAGTTACCGTCTTTGTCGAACTGACGACCTTTCGAATGTGAAAAAAATTTAATTAACATCAACCGGCTTAAAATAAGAAGAAAACAAAACAGCCACCGTATTCCTTTTTACCCTAAATCTACACTATTTTTTTTTCGTTTATAAATTGAAGCAACGTAATTTAAAAATTAGAAAATATAAGTGTTTCCCTTCCAAACATTACGTATTGATTCCTAATATATTATAAAGCTGATACAGATATTTTATTTGTTAATTTTTACTTTTTTTAATTACTGTACAAGAATGATAACTAAATTTTGAACATCTCAACAAAATATGACTAGTGTAATAATGGTGTCAGATTTATCGGTATTCTTGTGAGCAAATACTAAATATTTCTTACTTGTGTCGTCATGTTTAATACTAAATCTTCTGCCAATGTTTTTTTTTTCTTCTCTTAAATGTACAAACCTATTTTATAATGTAATAACAAGCCAACAGATGGTGCTGTATAAACCTAAATATGGAAAAAGTTGTCACTTGTAAGAACCAACTGAGAGTGACAAAAGTTGGTCAAACGTCGGACTTTCTTTATTCTTTTAGCTGGTATAATTTTAAATGGCATTTAGTTTTATTGTCCGAATGGTTTACGTTGCTGTCGCTCGTGAAGTTTACAAAATTTGATTTGATTCGTCCTTGATCCACGTGTCGTAACAGAGTGACCTTTAAGCCATTACAGATAGACGGTGATAAAACTTTAAGCTCGTTTCCTAAACTAGTACCATAGACAACAATTCACCTTTAGCAATCAGTGATGTCGAGAAACCCACTTGTTGAGAATTTTATATGCAAAAACGGCTCGTTTTGGGTTAAGAAAATATTTTAAATAGAAGAGCGAACAACGTTTCGACCTTCTTCGGTCATCGTCAGGTTCACAAAGAAAGAGGTAACTGACCGGAAGCTGACCACATGTTTGGAAGGGGTTGTATAACTGAGTGTCGCAATGTAGAGGGCGCGGTTAGATGTTTGAATATATAATTTTATCTATAATATTAATATAGGTATAATGGCGTTCCTTTATATTGGTTTATTTTGGGTTTAAGTTGTTGTATAAGTAAGGCTTCTTTAATTTTTCGTTTGTTTATGTTTGTTTATTTATTTTCTAATTCACCTTTAGATGTATAACAGAATATTTTGTACCTTTTATGTTAAAGGTGAAAGCCACTTGTCTAAGATTTCTTTATCTTCGTTGTCGAAACTACTACCCATCTCGCAACCACTGATCGCTGCCACGCGCTTACCAATGGGTCATATTCGACTTTTAGTTACGGACCGTGTGACACACCGGTAGGACACGCATTATGAGTAGCTTCAAAGAGCTAATTAAATATAATATAGTTACCCATATAAATATTAGACACCTTGGTTAAGTAAAAAACAAACAAACAAAGGCCTGGTTGGCACTAGGGTAGAAATTATTACTACTACTGATAGCAGTAAACATGTTGAAGGTTCCTTATCTTCATTGTCAAAACCATTAGTAATATTCTTACAACCAATGAGCAAAGTTTTCTTACATTTAAATGATTGCGTGGATGATGACTTGCGTTTCCTTACCTTTGTCGTCAAATCCGTGGGTAATCTCGTGACCAATGACCACACCAATACCTCCATAGTTGAGCGACCTATAATAAACACATGCTTATTATAAACCAGAAGCATCTAATGTGATTAAAAAGCTGTCGGACAAACTAATAATTATTCACTGAACAGGAAAAACAAATTATTTTAGAGGGTAAAACAAATTTTTCACGTAAAGATAATATCACTTATATATGATCAATTAGTTATGAAATAAATGTATAGGGAAATCGTATCCAACTGGGTCATTTTCGAGTAATTAAATAGTTAACGGTATTTAATTAGGAAAATGTTGAAGACCATCGAATTTATTTACTAACCAAATAATTTAATATATTGCCCAACTCATAAAGGTTCGTACTTTGTGAACATCCAATCAAAATTGAATTACGTCATTAACAGCGAAATGCAACAATATTTTAACCCCTAGCAACAGATAAATGGATCTTTTTTTTTAAAGAATATTTACGTGTTTCTCTGTGTTGAAGTAAAAGTCTACACAATGGCCTATCTGCACTGTGCCTATCACAACATGTAGCGAATCGATTTGTTTAGAGTTACGCCCCCTTCCGGCTGACCCTTCAGTTACTGAGGGAAGGCATGAATTTATTAGTCAAAAGTCTGGTTTACTGATTTATTACCAATATTTATTATCAAGACACAAACGGATCACAAAAATGATAAAATATTAACTTTGAAAGTAGCATGACACACTGAAAGAAAAAAAAAAGACGGATTTATTTTACAACTATCTTGAGTAATTAAATAACGTATGCCGATTAATTACTAATTAATTAGCTCCTAAGTTGCACAACTTAGGAGAAAAAATCCAGATGCTCTTTTCTATTTGTGGATATCACTAATCGGGTTGAACTACACGTAATAAACAAGATACTTGGGTTGAATTGGACGTAATAAACAGGGAGGTCGACCTTTTCAAAGCGTTCGGACTATGTCTTTTTTTATTATTACTCTGTATCAATATCTCTTGAACCTAAGTGTCTTTCTGACATCAAGAATGCCATAAGCAGGTGTCAGTTACAAATGCCAGAATCTCTTCACTGTTTGTTTCTTTTGAAATATAACTACAAAGTTTGTTCTCACTAGTTTATTTAATAGCTAACGATAACTTGAGCTGAAAACAACAACAACAACAAAAAACTGGCTGCTTCACCAACGTTTCGGATAACGCTTTCTCCAAAACACTTCACATAAACCTTAAGAAAGTGCGAGTCGAAGCGTTGGATAACTGTCGAGTTTTTCTGAAGCTCAAGTCGATTTTGTTGGTTGAATGAATTCTTTAGCCTAACAATTCTACTGTCACGACTTTAATGTTTACTTTCTATTCAGTTGCTACATCAGAGGTTCTGCCCAACATTACTACAATAAGAAGGACATACTTTGGGAAGTAATTACTATAAAACAATGGCTGAAGAATTCCAGCTGGAAAGACTATATCGTTTTTGTTCGGGTTGTAGAAAGCGTTTACAAGCGCTGGTTCCGTCATCCACCTGGAAGATAACAAACAAATTTCTCAGTCCAGAATTGAAAACAGAAATTCTATAATAAACTTACTTCAGCCTCCCCTCTAATCCGGACGAACTATAAGCATAATACGTTATGTATCAGAAGTGTGTAAAGAAACATTTCTGTACAGAAAGTCCTGATAGATAAAAATTAACTGTAATCTTTTCAGATAACATTAAAGACGTAAAGTAATCCATGTTCCATTAAGAAAAGAACTTCCAAGTCGTTACGATGTACAGCATTTAAGAAAGTGATATGTTGTTTTAACTATTGTACTGATAATATATCAAGTTATCGCACAATTATTAGATATGTGTGGATTACACGTTATTAAACAAATATTAGTAATGTGTGTACTCCAAGTTAACATACAAATAATGGTAATGTGTGCACTCCAAGTTAACACACAAATATTAGTAATGTGTGTACTCCAAGTTAATACACAAATAATAGTAATGTGTGCACTCCAAGTTAACACACAAATAATAGTAATGTGTGCACTCCAAGTTAATAGACAAATAATAGTAATGTGTGTACTTCAAGTTAACACACAAATATTAGTAATGTGTGAACTCCAAGTTAACACACAAATAATAGTAATGTGTATACTCCAAGTTAACACACAAATATTAGTAATGTGTGTACTCCAAGTTAATACACAAATAATAGTAATATATGTACTCCAAGTTAATACACAAATATTAGTAATGTGTATACTCCAAGTTAACACACAAATATTAGCAATGTGTGTACTCCAAGTTAACACACAAATATTAGCAATGTGTGTACTCCAAGTTAATACACAAATATTAGTAATGTGTGAACTTATAACACCAAGGGTAGCAAAGTTAGATGAATATTCCTATAATTTTCAGTTTGTTATAACAACTTCAGCAATATGAAGGTTAATATTGTTTTTGACAGGTGTTATGGACTTGTACATGAATGTTTGTACGCTTTTCGTTTTATATAACTGTTAGGAACGTATCAATGACTACATGTTAAAAAAAGTTACAAAAAATAACTTAAAATTTTCAAACAGTAAAGTGTGTTTTACACGTTAGCGTGTTTAATGTAACTTATAATTGGCCAACATGTTTATGTAATACGTATTACTCAATTCTAATTCGCCAGCATATTTACATAACATGCACTATTGTGTTCTAGTTGGAAAACATGTTCACGTAATGTGCTTATTAGGTTTTAATTGGCCAGAATTTTACGTAGCATGTGTTATTAAGTTCTAATGGAACAGTTTGTTTACGTAACACGTTATATTCTGAGTCAGTGTATTATTCAAGCAATGTTAAAACATTGGGTACATTAAGTTAGCTTTGCAAGTCACTTTAACTGGTAATTGTAGTAAACAAAACGTCAGCTATCGAACGTTAGTCATTCTTCACCAAGAGCAGAAGAAGCCTCATTTCTCGTGCGTCATCAAAATCACAACATCCTTGAAAAACACTCGATTTTTTTAGATCGTTTGTGTACAACGTGTTTAACTCTATTTTGCTAATGTCACAAAATGTTACTGATTTACATTAGAAATTCAATTAGGCTATTTTATAATTAACGTTTACCAATGAGATCTGCAAATAATTTTAGTTTCACATTACAATCCTGTTGATGGTTATGCACCTGTCGGGAGATTTTGAAAACCTCACGGACAAAGTGAAAAATAATTTTACTTCGAAGGATTAGGCAATGTTTTCGATAAAAATAAAACTATGATTAAATTGAAATGAAAGAGAACATATAAGTTTACATTATTATATTTTACCATAAAATATAAACATGAATGTGGGATATCTTGAGGTTGTATAAGATAGACAAAGAGTGTAGAACACCTTATGACATATAACATTGTTTATAATTATCAATGTCTGTAGACTGAAAACCTTCCTGGAATAAAGGACTGTGAAAGACTGTATTTTATTTACATCTACTTACTTGTCTTTATTTACAGGCTGTCGAAGTTTCAAAAGATTCTTCGTAGCTTCAACTTTAAGGACGTCCAACATGTTCACAAAAAACAGGTCCTCGTGGACAACCAACTGCAGAAAATTAAAACACTTTCACCGAAACGGATTCGATGTTGTTAATATTACATTTTCTATTTCGCCAACAAATAATTTGGTGTTGTTTTTTTTTTTAAATAATGAGCAGCCAACCAAAAATTGCGATACTCCTAAGTTGTGTTAAACCGCCCACTTATGAAACTTTCTAGCTTCCTTACTAAAAACGAAATTCACTACCTACCAATACTTACCATATCTTATTCAAATCACTACCTACCAATACTTACCATGTCGTATTCAATTCACTACCTATCAATACTTACCATGTCGTATTCAATTCACTACCTACCAATACTTACCATGTCGTATTCAATTCACTACCTACCAATACTTACCATATCATATTCAATTCACTACCTACCAATACTTACCATATCATATTCAATTCACTACCTACCAATACTTACCATGTCGTATTCAATTCACTACCTATCAATACTTACCATGTCGTATTCAATTCACTACCTACCAATACTTACCATGTCGTATTCAATTCACTACCTACCAATACTTACCATATCACATTCAATTCACTTCCTACCAATACTTACCATGTCACATTCAATTCACTACTTACCATTACTTACCATGTCACATTCATTTCACTTCCTACCAATACTTACCATGTCACATTCAATTCACTTCCTACCAATACTTACCATGTCACATTCAATTCACTTCCTACCAATACTTACCATGTCGTATTCAATTCACTTCCTACCAATACTTACCATGTCGTATTCAATTCACTTCCTACCAATACTTACCATGTCGTATTCAATTCACTACCTACCAATACTTACCATATCACATTCAATTCACTACCTACCAATACTTACCATATCACATTCAATTCACTTCCTACCAATACTTACCATATCACATTCAATTCACTTCCTACCAATACTTACCATATCACATTCAATTCACTTCCTACCAATACTTACCATGTCGTATTCAATTCACTTCCTACCAATACTTACCATGTCGTATTCCTTAGAAAGCTCAACAGGATTTGTCAGAAATTCAGGATAGCCTATTCTTTCATTCATGGCGTTAGCCTATTTTCAAAAAGAATATAAAATATGTTTGACGTCACCCGAAACATCTAACAATTTAACATGTATAACAGTACAAATAGGAAGTTGTTTATTTTTTGTAAAATGAGAAATACACATTGAAACTACATAAAAATGTGCAAAATCCACAAAAAGTCCAGTAAAAACTCACGGGCTTAAAAGTAAACATGTAGCCAAATATGGCGAGAAATCCAACTGTTGGATTTACACAAAAGGAACGAAAACAAAAGTTAGTGTTGGCTTTGTACGTCATTACGTAGAATTGCCTATGGAACTATCTCCCCATCACACCAAACGTGCTCGCCCTTTCAGCCGTGGGGGCGTTATAATGGTACGTTCAATCTCACTATTTGTTGGTAAAAGAGTAGCCCAAAAGTTTGCGGTGGGTGGTGATAACTAGCTGCCTCCTCTCTAGTCTTACATTGTTAAATTAGGGACGGCTAGTTCAGATAGCCCTCGTGTAGCTTTGAGCGAAATTGCAAAACCAAACCAAACTGGAACTATCACGAGTGAAACCAACTGTTTCATATTCATATCACATGAGTAATTTTTATAGTGTGAATGAAACTAAGGCTGTTTTATTTTCTACACCAAAGTCTTAACAATTTAACTAAAACATCATTAGACTTTGTGGTTATCAGCCACGTAACTGAGTTTGATTCGACGTTCCAATGTTGAAAAACTTGTTACCTCGTATGGTAAAATTACATAACATTCAAACTACACACTCCACGACTACGACTTAGGCTATATGCTAATAGCTAACCAAGTAAAGTTCCTTTATAATAGCTA
Source organism: Carcinoscorpius rotundicauda (assembly GCA_011833715.1). Taxonomy (NCBI): domain Eukaryota; kingdom Metazoa; phylum Arthropoda; class Merostomata; order Xiphosura; family Limulidae; genus Carcinoscorpius; species Carcinoscorpius rotundicauda. The sequence continues at coordinate 88,613,724 of CM022398.1, forward strand.
CAATCTCTGATAATGAAATATCTAATTACGAAAGTCTGCTTTACCTTTTCCTTCGCTACCTCTCTAGTACCATCATCCATCCATTCATTTTCTTCAAGAAGTTCGTTGAATGCGTCTCGTATGCTGTGGATCATTTCTAGAGCCTTGAAACAAACACAGATGTTACATGGATGTTTCACAGTCACTCAAACACAGATGTTACATGGATGTTTCACAGTCACACGTGTTTTGAATAACAACTAAACTTTGTGAGTTAGTTACAAAGGGTTATACACTTAATGAAAACGTTGTCACGTACAAGGTTACATAGAATTATACACCTAATCAAAACGATGTCATGTACAAGGTTATAAATACAAAGTGTTTTACATATAATCATAACATTTTTTTGCAGAAAGGCTCAAACATATAATGTTATACACCTAATCATAAAGTTGTCATACATAGTGTTATATACCTAATCATTAAGTTGTCATACATACAGTGTTATACACCTAATCATAAAGTTGTCATACATAGTGTTATATACCCAATCATAAAGTTGTCATACATAGTGTTGTACATCTGATCATAAAGTTGTCATACATACAATGTTCTACAACTAATCATAAAGTTGTCATACACAGTGTTATACACCTAATCATAAAGTTGTCATACACAGTGTTATACACCTAATCATAAAGTTGTCATACATACAGTGTTATACACCTAATCATAAAATTGTCATACATAGTTTTATACATCTAATCATAAAGTTGTCATACACAATGTTATACACCTAATCATAAAATTGTCATACATACCGTGTTATACGCCTAATCACAAAGTTGTCATACACAGTGTTATACACCTAATCATAAAGTTGTTAACCCTGTTTTTTATTTTTACACAATCCTTATAATATTTGTAAAGACAACAGAACAGCTAAGATGATAAAAATATCTCGTGCCAAAAAATCTATGGTCTGGGTTATATTGTACAGATAGTCTAGTGACTTGCAGTAAATCTATGGTCTAGGTTATATTGTACAGATGGTCTAGTCACTTGCAGTAAGTCTATGGTCTAGGTTATATTGTACAGACGCTCTAGTGACTTGCAGTAAATCTATGGTCTAGGTTATATTGTACAGACGCTCTAGTGACTTGCAGTAAATCTATGGTCCGGGTTATATTGTACAGATAGTCTAGTCACTTGGAGCAAATCTATGGTCTAGGTTATATTGTACAGATAGTCTAGTCACTTGGAGTAAATCTATGGTCTAGGTTATATTGTACAGACGCTCTAGTCACTTGCAGTAAATCTATGGTCTGGGTTATATTGTACAGATGGTCTAGTTACTTGCAGTAAGTCTATGGTCTAGGTTATATTGTACAGACGCTCTAGTGACTTGCAGTAAATCTATGGTCTAGGTTATATTGTACAGACGCTCTAGTGACTTGCAGTAAATCTATGGTCTAGGTTATATTGTACAGACGCTCTAGTGACTTGCAGTAAATCTATGGTCTAGGTTATATTGTACAGACGCTCTAGTGACTTGCAGTAAATCTATGGTCTAGGTTATATTGTACAGACGCTCTAGTGACTTGCAGTAAATCTATGGTCTAGTTATATTGTACAGATAGTCTAGTCACTTGGAGTAAATCTATGGTCTAGGTTATATTGTACAGACGCTCTAGTGACTTGCAGTAAATCTATGGTCTAGGTTATATTGTACAGACGCTCTAGTGACTTGCAGTAAATCTATGGTCCGGGTTATATTGTACAGACGCTCTAGTGACTTGCAGTAAATCTATGGTCAGGGTTATATTGTACAGACGCTCTAGTCACTTGCAGTAAATCTATGGTCTGGGTTATATTGTACAGATGGTCTAGTTACTTGCAGTAAGTCTATGGTCTAGGTTATATTGTACAGATGCTCTAGTCACTTGCAGTAAATCTATGGTCTAGGTTATACTGTACAGACGCTCTAGTCACTTGCAGTTGTGAGTGTTTTTTGTGTGTTTATTTTTTCACACCAAAAGCACTGAATCGTGTTAAAGAAAACTGATACAAAGTACTCACTGTTTCTTTACTGGATGGATCAAAATTGTCTCGGATAAACATTGATCCCACTGCCATCCCCATCTTCTTATTTACTAGGTCTACACACTGGCTCCATCTCACGCGATTAGCAGAGACCCCTAGCAGAACTTTCCGAAACTCCGATAGTTTCTGAGCGAAGTCTCCGTTCAGGTAAGGTATCATGTTGTTGACAAACCGCCATACGGCGTAGTTATGAACGACGCTGGAAATGCGAATAATATTAAAAAAATACATCTTTTTAATTTTTAGGTGTTTTTTTTTCTGTTTCAAGTATGGTCTGGAAAAGACGGTGTTGCACTTAAAAATATTTTGTTTCCATAGAGAAATAAAGTATCATTCAATCTCACCAGGATGTAAACTAGTTTATACAAATTGACAAGTTGGGAAAGGAAAAGTGATTTCGAAATTAAACCTATTGTGTTTTGTTTTTCATTCTGTACAGAAGTTAATTTAGGGACTTCCAATTTCTAAGTGAATTTAAACTCACATTTTAAGGAGCTTAAAAATCATAAAAAAAGCTACTATTTTCACGTGGAAACTACGAGAAAGCCATTAGTTCGTGTACATATCTTATTCTTAGCCTGAATATGGCTGTTTAGCAACCAACAATGTGAACAACCTATTAGAAAATACTGATCATAACTGTTCTATTTAATCTACAGCCGCCTACATATATCAGTTATTACCTTCGGGGTGTCTCGGATATGATTCGTCCCATCTGTTTGAAATACGGAAGTGCATAGGCAACGACTGGTTCGAATTCATCAATATTTATTGGGAGGATGGTATTGAGGTAGTCCAACCACGAAAACTGAAAACGAAAAGTAATTCATAATGACAAAAATTGTTTGGAACATTAAACATTAAATTATGAACTTTTTCATTAATTACAGTCAAAATAATTTTCCAACTATTATCCAACTTCATATATTTTACCGATTTTGATGAATAACATTTATTATTCAAATAGTGGTTATCAACGCTTTTCACTAGCTATTAAGCTTTTCTGTTTATCTATTCTTTAATATCAATACACTTTACTCACTTCTGGAACAATATCCATTAGTTCCTGAACTGTCATCTTGTTATAGATGGCGCCAGCATCATGACGATCGGCCTCTGGTATTGAAGCCTGAAATTACAAAAGAATTATCCATAACTTTTTATTCTAAATTACAATAAATATCAAATTAATTTGTTTTACAGGAGAAAAAATGGATCGTTCATGAAAACGCTGTTTTTAAATAATCTAATAATAATATAGTTACTATGATGTCGTTTCTTCATGTTTTTTTCTTTTTCAGTTTATCGGAAATTTGAAATTTTACTTTATTTATAGGGGGCAGTGTTTCGTTGCAACAAGCACGGAAGTTTCGCGATTACGAGCAATGTTGTTATCGTCTGTTACCTTCTTTACGTATTTTCAGCGAACATGAGTAGCGATTTTACAGTTAAATAAATTAACGAATAAATAATATTAAAAGAAACATAATGCTCTTTTAAGGTATATATGTCATTATTTTTATTCAGTTAAAAATTCGGGACAAATTTGAACTATTAATATATTGAATTATAATTACATTGGCAAGCCTAATTTCAAAATTTAAAACATCTTCCATCTCCTTTTTAGCATACTCTTCTTCAGCTCCGAGTAGCACAGCGACCTCTACCATCAGTTTGTGATAAGCTTTTCTTTCCCGCTCACTGCTATCTTTGAGGTAATATTCACGACTTGGAAGACCAAATGGCATTTGATCCAGCTGGAATAGAATAATACAAGCAAATTTGTTTTAATAATAAATTCAGACGCAAAGTCTTGGAAGCATTTTCACTTTGCAGGGTTTCCCCATTTTTTATGTTTTTATTTTTAAAGACAACGGTTAGATTTATATAAATTCTACTTTAAAATATAGAATAAAAGTAGGACATGGTTTTAATTAAATATCATTATTCCGTTATTAATAATTTAAATAATGTTTCTAGAGTAAAGTAGAAACTTTTTGGCGCAAGAATAATGACCAGGTGGTTAAGACACTCGACTTCGAATCCCGTCACACCAAATATGCTCGCCCTTTCAGCCGTAGGGGCGTTATAATGTCTCGATCAATCCCATTGTTCTTGGTAAAAGATTATTCCAACAGTTGGCGGTAGATGGTGATGACTAACTGCCTTCCCGTCTAGTCTTACACTGCTAAATTAGGGACGGCTAGCGCAGATAACTCTCGTGTTGCTTTGCGCGAATTTCAAAAACAAACCAACAAGCAAACGTAACAGCTATTCTTTGATAATAATAATAGCTTTAAGAAATGCAAGAAGAAAAATTGACACAATTTTATTCAAACTATTTTCAGGTACACTTAATTAATATTTTATATCAGTATTTATAGGGTGATGAATTTTATATTGTAACAACTTACAGATAGGTGAGGGTTGTATGTAACTGTCTACAGATGTGCCGTGTTTTTATGTAGTTTAAAATGATAAAATGTCGGTTTCTCAAAATGCCTTACGTAAAACATAACATGTTACTTTTCGTTCCTTTACCAAATGGCCCAAACTGTTTACACCTGTTTAAACACAAACTAAATAAATGAAGTGCATTTCTCTTAAGCAAGTTTTGTTAGACTAGATTATATCTTACCTGAAATTACTTTATCACGCACGAAAAATACGCCAAGGATATCAGCCTTATAACGATATTTAAAGTTTACGGTTGAATAAATTTACAGCTAGGATATATAGTAAAAAAAGTGTTACTGCGTTCTCGATCGTACGTCACGTTTGCTAGTGTTTAATAAGGAACGCTATTGAGTTTATGGTTATAGGTTAGACTGCCATGGTGTCTGGTAAGAAACATTACCATGTTTACAATAATGGGTCAGGTTTGATACAGTCTACAGTAAAGAACAACCGAAAAACCATTTAAATTGTTATGGTATTAGCGCTTAAAATAAAATAAGTATGGATATGAATCAATATTCAGTTTTTACCTGTATAATGTTAACTGAGGAATTCTTATCGTCAGGACCAACCCACTGTTCGATTATAATTCCCAGGTCGTAATCGCCTCGAATGACACCTAATAGTTTCTCAATTGACCACGAGGGGACTTTCCATTTGCGACTGGTCACAGGCCAATCTTTAATTTTCTTCATGACGTCACGAAGAGGTTTGTCACCAATGGCGTCTATCTGATCTATAAACGTGAAAGTTTTTATTGCATTGAATATGTTAAGTGGTAACACAGAGATTATGCTTGCTTGATAACACGAGAAATAACAATTAGCCCTTAAGTTTAACACTTCGCTTTCATTTAATGTAAACAGAGTGATAAGTATTCAACTTTCAGTCGTGTTTTAAAGAAAAGTGTTATCGATTCTCACAAAAAACTTAACTGAAAAAAGTAATAACCACATTTAACGACCTCATATTTATTCCATCCAATCCCAACTCCTTTTCCATATATTGTAATGTTACTCACTTGTCTTCATACAAGATTTGTAGAATGTTTTTGCTTTTATGGTGGCGCTGTTGTCGTAGGAATTTGCTGTTTCTTCCAAAAGACCTAAATTATTCAGTGAAATGAGGGAAAGTCATTTTAATATTTAAATAAAAACAAACAAAAAGAACCTTGAGTTATAAAACATTGTCAAATATTAATTTGTGACAAAAATTATTTATCAGATTAAATTACAAAAAAAAAAGAGACGGTCGTTTTATCAAAGAAAACCTTTAACGTACGATATCACCTGAGAGAGAACAGAATTATGAAAGTGAAAGAAGGTTTTGATTGGCTTTAAGATTATTTCAATTTATAGAGATGCTTTGAATGATACCCGGCTGTATATTTCTACCAATAAAAAATCAGTTCAAAGCCGTGTATCTAGTAGTTACGATAACAATAGACGAAAAACTATGTGAAATATACACTAAAACACTTAGAATTCAGAAATTATAAGCTGAGTGACAGAATTTTCCAGATCTTTTCACACATTGGTGTAGATCGAGAAAACCACTGTTTTATTTTACTACACCTAATAAGTACACGCAGTTAGTCACTAAAGGTACGTGTTTTAAAATGCCTTTCCTGTAATGTTGTTCTGTTTGATGCACTTACAACTGTGGTGAGTCTCTTTGTTACACAGCTAGAAGCGTCAAAATGTCGGTCAGTCACTGACCCACTTGTGATTTGTGATATATTCGTGTCTCATCTACTGACTTCCTCAAGTGGTTTTATGACTTGCAACTTCATACGTGATTTGTTTATCACCTAAAGGTGTCTCTCAAATAGTTTTGGAGAATTATCATTTGATTGTTAAAAGTGCATACAAGTAAACAGTTTATACTGAATGTATTATGTATCCGCCACATTCCTATTGTAAGTACTGCCACGTTTATGATGAGCAAATGTAGTGAAAGTGGTGGTAATACGTGCAATTGAGTTCTGTGTCTCTGTCGATCGAGGAAGTTGATATATTTGTGATTGGAAGAGAATGGTACTTTGAAAGTTTGCCAGTTTACCTTTAAGATAGCATCTGAAGAACGAGTTAAGGCGGGAAGATAGTGTGAAAAGTAAACGGTGTGAAAATTAAAAGGCAGACAAACAATAAGGAAGAGACTGAAGGCAGAGTCGAATTTTGTCAATTATATTTACTGAGAAAGCTCGGGCTTACTTTTTATCTAAGAGAAAGGTTACTGTGTTCATACAAAAGTTATTCATGTTGTATGTTCAGTAATACGTCATTTAAGACACGTTCCTCGAAAACCTAAATTAATTAACATCTTTCACAAAGAGTTCCTCGCAAGTCCTTAACGCCATACTTTCGTGAATGAAACTACAATTGGTATCCATCTGACTTCGTTCACCAGGATTATCTAAATTATTCGATGAATTTTAATAAAATAGCTTAAAGGAAAACAAACAAAAGGTTGAGAAACGTGAAGTGCAGTTTCGTACACGTAAAAATATGAAGCTTATATCGTAATATCTAAGTACATAATACAATAAGTTCATACAGGGTGGTCGCTAGAAAAGCGGAAAATTTGTCAAACAGCTATTTATTTTTACAAAGTTTTTTTAAAGGCATGTGTTATATTACACTCATAGATGCTCAAAATTATTAAAATCATGCATTTTATTCATGATGTAAAGAAATCAAAATAGAAATGAGTAAGCACGCATTTTATTCATGATCTCATCTGACCCTCAAATTTTCCGCTTTTCTAGCGACCACCCTGTACTATTACAGTTTCGTTCACTTAAAAATATGAAGCTTATTCTATCATAATTATTTACGAGTAAAAACAAGAATTTGGGCATTTTAAAATAATTTATCTCTACTTTGCTTGTAGTTTATAGGTTCAAAAACTGTAGGTTATGGGTAAGAGCGAAGATGTTGTTAGAATGTTTAGACTAGTTGGCTGCGCAAGTCAACGAATTTCACTGTGAGAAGCCGTAAAATATTTATTGAAGTCCTGTGTAAAAAACAAATAAACATAAATCATTGGCTTCTACTTTCATTTTAATGCACTCAGTTAAGCTTAGAAGTTTTGACAAAATATTCAGGACAGATTTGAAATTCTAAATGACCTGGTGAAACGTAGAAAATAAAACCATGCGTGTTGTATTTGAAACTTTTAACACAATTCGTATCCAAGAGATTAGTGTTAAAAACAGTAATTTACCGAAACATCCATCCACTTTTAGCCTGAAAGGTATACTTACTGGTTCTTCTATAGTACTAATATTACACTATGCCCATCTCTACAGAAAACAACTGTTTTCGTCTCAGCATATAAGTTCTGTAAACTTACCGTTGTCCCAAGGGGGAGGCTCATTCATAACGAATCTGATTAAGTATTTTAGCAATGTTGCAACCCAGTTTTATTCGTGTAAGTACTTCATTTTGTAATCGCTAAGTCAGAGAAGGACAACGAGCTAAGTAATCAATAAATTTAGATATAGGTACTAATTCCACTACCATACAACACAATTATAAAGAGTTTCGAGGACTGATGGAATAGGCTAGACATGTAATCAAACCTAACACTTACTCTCTGAACGTTAATACCTTTTAGTATGATCTGTAACTCGTCTGCTAATACTTCAAATGTGCTTATGCTACTCCTGTCTTCTGGAATCACGTGCCGCTTGTTCCACGTGCCACATGCATACTGGAAAAAGTCTTCACAAGGATCAGCTGTCTGATCCATGGCCAATAAAAGAGAGGCCGCTATAATTACAAAATCGTAAGATTCAGTTAAAATAATAAGTGACAATTATCAGTCGTGTACAGGGATTGTATGTATGTAACATGTGATCATGATCAGTCGTGTACAGGGATTGTATGTTTGCCAATTTCGTAACCCCATCACGTCTGCCGGTTTCGGAACTTTCTGTACACAAAAATACCAAAAAGCTATTCACACCACAGGGGGAGGGGGAATTTAAAGCAAAATATCAATCAACCTTTTTATTATGACAACCGAGATGAAAGTTAAATCAATGTTTTTCTTATGGCCACCCAGAGGAAAGTTAAATCGATTGAATTCTTGAAGAAATCAAGACAAAGATTGGAAAAGTCAACGTTTTCCATCCAGAGAAAGGTTAAATCAATGCTTTTCTTATGATTACTCAGAGAAAGACAAAAACTAAACAAACACATTTTATAGCAACATTTTAAAATCGTTTGTTTTTTAATTTTGCACAAAGCTACTCGAGGACTATCTGCGCTAGGCATCCCAAATTTAGCAGTGAAAGACTAAAGGGAAGGTAGAAAGTCATCACCACCCACCGCCAACTCTTGGAGCTACTTTCTTACCAACGAGTAGTGAGATTGATCGTTACAAAATAATACCCTCACGGCTGAAAGGGCGAGTATGTTTGGTGTGACAGGGATTCGAACCCGTGACATTCAGATTACCAGTCAAGCGCTCTAACCACCTGGCCATGCCGAGCCCAAATTTTAAAATATAAGGTAAACAAACATTCTCTTCTTGTTCGATACATTTCACTTTAAACTGTAAATAATTCGGTTGTTTAATCTTATTGAAAAGTCTTGGTACCCGGCATGGTCAGGTGAGTTAAGGTGTTAGACTCGTAATCTGAGGGTCGCGGGTTCGAATCCCCTTTCGCACCAAACATGCTCGCTCTCTTAGCCTTGAGGTGTTATAATGTGTCGGTCAATCCCACTATTCGTTGATAAAAGAGCAGCCGAAGAGTTGGCGGTGGGTAGTGATAACTAGCTGCTTTCTCTCTAGTCTTACACTGCTAAATTAGGGATGACTAGCGCAGATAGCCCTCGTGTAGCTTTGCGCGAAATTCAAAAACAAACAAACAAAAGTGTGGGATTGAGTGGACACTCCATAACCTGATCTTTAAAACATGCATTTTAAAATCAAGACAAATACAAAACGTTTCTGTAATAAAAGTGGAACTCCTTCCATTCCTTAGTGGAATTAAAATTATATATATATACATTAGAATATCTTTGGTTTATTTATATTATGAATTTCACTTGCTTGGTAGCAGTTTCGCAGCTTTAACACCGCCCTTCATCCAACTTATATCAAAATAATACATATAATCTTTAACAAAGCCATTCCAATCTAGTACAAGTATCCTAGAAATATTCTATATAGTAATTATATAATGTGTAAAATCCATAAACAATTAATTCTTGTGAGTAATAAATAGGTGTCCCAGAAACATAAGAAGCCCACAAGTTATTTAAATTATATTTAAAGCTACCAAATTTCCTTATAAAATAGCTTTCACAAAAAAAATATTTTTGTTTATTATAACAAAACCAAAACAGAAAACAAAAAGAACGATTCTTATTATGAGCCACGGATTATGAACAAATCTAGTATTCCAAAAATTGTTTAATTTCGAATTTGTTTAAAGTCGAGATTCAAGGAGGTTCTAGTGTAATGTATACTTTGGTCAATGTTTATCACTGGGTTAAACTAGTTTCAGAGAATTCCACTCCTCTTTAGTAACTCTGAACACAGATTAATCAAAGAGAAGTAAGCTTGACCTGTAAGATCACAACCTATCAAACACATAACGTGATTTCTAGTCACTATGGCTGTCCATTGTATTGGTTTTTCTCACAGTGACTACACAACACGTTCACACCAGTTTGAAGACGTAGAAGGATTCTGAGCATATCAATTACTGGACTCTGGCACGGCTTTGTAATACGAAATCTATGGTGGCTCATTCTAAACTTTAATTTTTCTGTTTGGCCAACGTAACTTTAGCCACCTCTTCTAAACTGCAACAAATAAATATGGTTTTCAAGGCTGTAAGAGAAAACGTAATACCGTATTTACCGCCTAATAAGCCGAATTTCTGACCCTAAATTTTGGACCTGATTTTGGGGGGGGTCGGCTTATTGGCCGATCACACGCTTTGGACCAAAAAATACCAAAGACCAAAATCGGCCCCAAAATCATACCTTTGATCTCACAGTTACGGCAGAGTTATTTCAGTTGAATAAACTTTATTTATTAATAGAAAAAGGTCTATACATTACGAATGACATGTATTAATAGAAATAACAAAATTCATAAAAATACACACTTTAAATCTCAGAAATTTATCAAAATCCATCAAATTCATCATCTTCATCGTCAAAAGCACCAAATAATAGATTTCAATCCTCGGCAGAGACCTGGTCGTCGTACGGGTGTTATTAGCTAAGTGAGTGGAATGTTGTCTTCCTCGTCGTCGTCCAACCACAACATATCACCTTCCGTTCCATCCATTGTATTTGAGATGCTGCATTTTTTAAATGACTTCTCTACAGTTTCAACACTAATTTTCTTTATTTCGAACAGCCCACTTTAGTGCAAAAATACGGATCTGGACACACGTGACAGTCAGGCCACTCTGCCGGTTTTCATTCACCCATGTCGCTACATCATCTTCCAGTTTTGGCCACTTCGGTTGATTTTTCTGGTTACATTTACTTGTTTTCGACATTTATTTTAGCACACATTCTGCCTTCTTCCATTCACGGACCTGTTTTTCATTCACACAGTAATGGCGAGCGGCATTCATATTTGAGGTTTTTAAGGCTATCTCTACTACTTTCAGTTTAAAAGCAGCATCATAACGCATTCTTTTTTTTTTTTTGCAGGTGTAGACATCTTTCGCTTTTGACGGTACAATGATAAACTCCCACTACATACCCCTGGTATTTATACCCTGGGTTAGTGGTTTCAACATGCATGCTGACGCTGAAACGAGACTAAGAAATCATTTTGAAGAAACTTGTCACTTCTTAAAAATGGCCTCGGCTTATTGGGCGGTAATAAGCAAAAACCCTCATTTTCAGAGCTGAAAATTGGCCTCGGCTTATTAACCGGAAAATACTGTTGTTGCATCCGTATTTCTAATGATTTTGGTAACAAAACGTAGAGTTACATGTTATTATATTAAATACTAGGCTTTTGTTTATTTTCGGTATTTTGTATATAAGAGAGAAGCTGGTTGAAGGTTTTTAGGTTATATTCAACTTAAATAACATTAACGTTACTTGGATTTCTTCTCATAGCATTAGATGCGAAGACTTTAACTTTATATCATTAATTTGTAACCTAGGAGTATATGTAGCAACGTCTAATAACACTGCAGAAAGATGTTGTTGTTTGGTATTAAACACAAAGCTGTACAAAGGGCTGTCTCTGCTCTGCCAACCACAGGTATCGAACCCGCTTTCTGTTTGCTTGTTTGTTTTTTTGAATTTCGCACAAAGCTACTCGAGGGCTATCTGTGCTAGCCGTCCCTAATTTAGCAGTGCAAGACTAGAGGGAAGGCAGCTAGTCATCACCACCCACCTCCAACTCTTGGGCTACTCTTTTACCAACGAATAGTGGAATTGACCGTGACATTATAACGCCCCCACGGTTGGGAGGGCAAGCATGTTTGGCGCGACTCGGGCGCGAACCCGCGACCCTCAGATTACGAAGCGCACGCCTTGACGCGCTAGGCCATGCTGGGCCAACCCGGTTTCAAGCGGTATAAGTCCACAGGGAGTTTTCAGGTCGATGTTTAGATTTTGGATATAATTTTGCACGAAATGTACAATTGTCAATTAGATCCTCTGGACAATTTCCGTTTAATAAAAACAACAACCTCTGTTTATTTAACTTACAAGCTGCATGATTTTCTCTGACATAGTTCATGTTTCTTTGTCACATATTCAATTTATATTTTTTAAGTTCTCTTATTTTTGCTTACCTGTTTTAACACACTCTGCAGAAAGACAGACTTCATCTGCAGAAAGAAAGCGGAAAAAATCATTTTTTTCTTTATTTCTGCGCAATAATCTATCACGAACTGAGAACGTCAAGACAGCTTAGTCTAAGGACTTGAAATCTTTAACTGGTTTAAACTGGATTTATATACAACTGAAAGAAGTAACAATAAGTGAAAATCGGTTTAGTTCAGACTGATAAGCAAGAAACGCTCAAGTTTCATTCAAAAAACGTTAAATCAAGTCAGACTATTACGAAGTGTTTTTACTATTTCTCTGAGGCAATCGGAAACGAAATTCTTAACAAAAAATGTTTGTTTCAAAGTTTACAAAAAATAGTTTAATATTTTGATTCTAAACCAACATAAGGCAATGTAAGAAATAACAAAACATATATAACTATAAATCAACCTATATGGTACCAGACGTTTAGAAAAATTAGAAAATTCAACAATTTCAAAAATCACCAAGAAAAACAGCACATTTCACGAATTCAATTTCCAAGTTACGTATATATCTTCCTACTGCTATAAGATGAAATGTGTTTCACTGCACATAAATAACTCAATAAATAAAATGAAATTCATAAATCTCTGTTTTTAAAAAAGCGTTTTTGTGTTTTTGCATGCTAGCCGTAGATTTCCGAAAACAGAATAGTCACGATGACATGCAGATAAACCTTATCTTGAACATTTTGTTACGGGGAATCAAGTATAGGTTTCCAAACACAGAATAGTCACGATGACATGCAGATAAACCTTATCTTGAACATTTTGTTACGGGGAATCAACTATAGGTTTCCAAACACAGAATAGTCACGATGACATGCAGATAAACCTTATCTTGAACATTTTGTTACAGGGAATCAAGTATAGGTTTCCAAACACAGAATAGTCACGATGACATGCAGATAAACCTTATCTTGAACATTTTGTTACGGAGAATCAAGTATAGGTTTCCAAACACAGAATAGTCACGATGACATGCAGATAAACCTTATCTTGAACATTTTGTTACAGGGAATCAAGTATAGGTTTCCAAACACAGAATAGTCACGATGACATGGAGATAAATCTTATCTTGAACATTTTGTTACGGGGAATCAAGTATAGGTTTCCAACCACAGAACAGTCACGATGACATCAGATAAATCTTATCTTGAACATTTTGTTACGGGGAATCAAGTATAGGTTTCCAAACACAGAATAGACACGAAGACATGAAGATAAATCTTATCTTGAACATTTTGTTACGGAGAATCAAGTATAGGTTTCCGAACACAGAACAGTCACGATGACATGGAGATAAATCTTATCTTGAACATTTTGTTACGGGGAATCAAGTATAGGTTTCCAAACATGAAACAATCACGATAATACGTAGATCACACTTTTCTTACATTTTTCATGTTGTGATTATAAAGCTAACGCCCACTTCCACGATAAGTTAGCTTTCAAATTAAAATTTTCATAGTTTTCAACTGCATGACTTTAGTCAGATGTGGTGTGTTGTCTATTTCATTTTAAAACATAGACTCACGTGTGATCGAATCCTTCTCATCTACCTTGACACTAAGACTATTTTGTACTTACAAACACTTGATCTTAAAGGCATATTTTATTATAAACTTCCAAGAAATCCTGTTTAAAACATTTTGCACTCCTTATGAGTTTGACATAAAAAGACCACTTTAATGTTTGTATATATTGGTTTGAAATGCTTCCTTTCTCATGAGTTAAAGTCGCAGTCACACCAAATACACTCGTTCTTTTAGACATTGGGGCGTTATAATGTGATGGCCAATCCCACTATTCATTGCTAAAAGAGAAGCCCAACAGTTGGCGATGAGTGGTGATGACTAGCTGCCTTCTCTCTAGTCTTACACTGCTAAACTACAGAAGGCTAGCTCAGATAGCTCTCGTGTAGCTTTGCGCGAAATCCAAACCAAACCAATCCTTTCTCGCGTTGTCCTCTACCGTGTCCCCCCTGCTAGTACATTGGTAAGTCTATGGATTTACAACGTTAAAATCAGGGGTTCGATTCCTCTCGGTGGGCTCAGCAGATAGCCCGATGCGGCTTTGCTATAAGAAAACACATGTACACACACACCTACACCGTGGCAAACAATATCTGTTGATCGTACACACCTGCACCGTGGCAAACAATATCTGTTGTTCTTTTGTTTTCTTATTCAATCTCATGGCTTTCTTTTTGTTTGCTATGGCAATCAGTATCTGTCAACTGGTTAAATGTGTTTTTTTCTTATTGTATCACTAGTCTTTACTTTCTTCTACCATGACAACCATTGCGTAACATTAAATGTTTAACGTCTTTTCCAGTTGTTTTTAAGAATTGTTGTGTATATTGTAGTCTGCACTGAAAAAACTTTCCTTAGTGTAACTAAACATTTTCACAAGTAATCTCTGACCAGCTCCTCTCATAACACTATGCAGCGAAAGTTTTACTTTTTCTTGTTCCTGGATGTAAAATGTTATTTCCCAACTGCTTATGTCTAAAGTAAATGGTAAAGACCTATTTTTCTCTTCAAACTTTGGTTTTATGACTTAGAAGCGTATAACGAAAACATGATGACTGACTGTATTTGGGGGCTGATACGTGAAAGTGATTTACATTACAGTCGAAAATCTCGAAAAACTACTCACTTCTAAACATTTTTGTATAACTTTAGTACAAATACATGTAAATCTTGATTCATATGATGTTTTATTCAGACCTTATGTACATGAAAATGTGCAAATTTGCCCTTTTTTTTACATAGAAAATAGGTTAATTTCTAAATTTCATTATCATGGTCACAAAAACAAATTTCGAAGGAAATAATGGCCATTTTCTGTACTTTTACAACATAAGCAATTAAGAAATAACACGTACTATCCAAGAACAAAATCTGTGTTACTTTGTGTAATTTTTAATATAAGCTGTATCCGCGACTTACCTGATCTATACAAATATAATGGCACTTGTCTGTTGTCTGGATCTTAATCAAATTTGGTATGCAGGTTTATTAGGTTCGTGCACACGTATTTTTAGTTGTGCATTTTACGTTTTGCAATTTTTATTGGCGTTTTAGCATTTTTTACGACGACTTCGCCCCCTTTATATGGATCTCCACCAAATTTGGTTTGGAGGTTCGTTGTGTCCGTTTTATTTGCAGTTTCATTTAAGGGAAGCAATTTTTCAAAACCTTTTATTAGTCGTGAATATTTACGTAACTTCTGCCCAGGGGATGACGGGTAGCACTCCAGCCAGTGTTTAGCATTCGTAGTAACAACAAATAAATTATCAAATTACACAACTCGCAGGATGTCTCCGTATCCCCCAACAACAACAACATTCGAATGTTTGATCTCCGCGCACTTCATACCTATAATATTGAACTTCGAAACAGATACAAGTATAATTTTAAGCCATAAAAACTGTCACTTAGGGTTAACTTGTAAAAGTTTGCATGAAAAGCACTTACTATCTTATAAAACTGCTTTACTACAACGTTTTTAATTACTGAATATTCCATCACAAAGATTTGTTTGTTTTTTAATTTCGCGCAAAGCTACTCATGGGCTATCTGCGCTAGCCGTCCCTAATTTAGCAGTGTAACACTAGAGGGAAGGCATCTAGCCATCACCACCCACCACCAACTCTTGGACTACTCTTTTAATAGCAAATAGTGGGAGTGACCGTCACATTATAACGCCCCCACAGCTGAAGAGACGAGCATGTTTGGTGTGACAGTGATTCGGCCCTGCGACCACCTGGCCATGCTGGGTCTCCATCACAAAGAAAAGCTACATTTAGTAATCGAAACCACGATATTATTTATTAGTTTGTTGGCTTTAAAACAAGGACACATTGAACAACCTGTTTTTTCCACCGTGGGGAATCGAACCCCTGATTTTAGTACTATAAGTCCTTTCGGTTCCCGCTGTTCTACCATGAAGCCAAACCATAGTGTGTAACTAATCAAACACGTTGTTTAACACATGATTTAGTAATGTTTTATAGAAAGGTTCATAACAGTTGTTGCTTGTAATATTTGTGTTTATTTTACATTTGTTGTAGGACATATTTTTTAATAAAACGGTTTGTTTTGTTTTTGAATTTTGCACAAAGCTACTCGAGGACTATCTGTGCTAGCCGTCCCTAATTTAGCAGTGTAAGACTAGAGGGAAGGCAACTAGTCATCACCACCCACTGCCAACTCTTGGGCTTTTCTTTTACCAACGAATAGTGGGATTGTCCGTCACGTTATAACGCCCCCAAGGCTGAAAAGGCGAGCATGTTTAGCTCGACGGGGATGCGAACCCGCGACCCTCAGATTACGAGTCGCACGCCTTAACACGCTTGGCCCCAATAATGTCATCATCACGCGGTATTCCCAGGTAGTCACCCTCCCAAGTACTATGAACGATGACATTTAAAACAATACACATACTCCCCGGTAAGGAATCGAACCCCGGTCTCCCGCGTGATAGGCAGGGATACTTACCACTATACAACCGAGGAGTAAATACTGTAAATATCAGACTATTGTATTTTTTTCTTTTATTTATTACCTTTTTTCAATCGGTTTTGTTATTTCAATATATAATTGTAGAAAATCTACAACAAACCCATTCAAATACTTGTGTTTTATCTTATAGCAAAGACACATAGGGCTATCTGCTGAGCCCACCGAGGGGAATTGAAACCCTGATTTTAGCAAAAATGGTCCATCGGCCGGGAATCGAAACCGTAATAAATCAGAAGCCTACGTGAGCTGATAGAAATGTGAAGACGAAAGGCAACTCGAAATATATAACATTTTTAATGCAAGAGATGTAAAAACAGAATATTGCTTCCGTAGACAACAACGGGATTGTGGACGCTGGTCAGCCAGGCATTACTCACAAAACCAGAGGCACTCAGTAGAGTGTACATAATTAGTACTGATCATATTCTGTTAGCGATTTTTATTGTTACCTTGCAGCGTTTTCGATCACTCCAAAAACTAATCACTTCAAAGTTGGATCATATTCCAAACATGTACCAAGTTTCGTCTGAATTCATCGAGCTGTTTTCAGCAAATCTTGCTAACAGTCACATACAGACGCCCAGGGGTGACAACATAACCTCTGTCCGTCTTCATTGGCGGAGATAATAAGTAGGATAAGGATGAGCTTCTTCGTTCCAGCTTGGTTGGATTCAAGTGTGATGTTACGAATCCAGCTGTGTAGAGCCGCTTCAGAACAATTCCAACGATATATATATATACAAGTTATGTTACATGGCAAACCAAGATTGATTTATGTCTGCTTTATGTACATTACACAAAAGATTAAAATATCAAACACTAAATAAATGAAAAACCTCACCTTTTATCTTGGGTCCACTAACCGCTAAGTAAACAAACACTGTACATAACCCTAGAAGAAAAAGTATGGCCAAAAGTAGGTATCTTTCTAGACGTGTTCTGCGACGAAACACCGTGGGATCGTTCAACTGGACACTGATAGTACCCATGTCCATTCGGAGAGCCTTTTCTGAATCATCCGAATTCATAGGATTCTCGGTGATGTTAAACTTCTGTTTTTCCCAGTTTGGACGAGACATGGTGCCCGGAACAACCCCAGTCCCTTGACGTTGCAATATTGGCGACAGGTCCACTGTCTTGCTGGGAGAGGTCCGCTTTACTGTTCGGCTGGTATTTCCGTTTGCTAAAAGCTCGTCGTCCGATTGTGGTGGTGAAGGATGACTGGATGGTTCCTCGTTTTGTTGTGGTGGACTGAAAGTTGGTGGAGGCATTTGTTTCCTGTCTGTATTGTTCGATATGCTGTTGAAGTAAACCTCTTTTATACCATAAATCGGTCTCTCTCTGCAAAACACGAACAATATTATCAAAATGAAATAAAATTGCAGGCTTGATTGGGAACTACATAAAGATTAATACTCCATTTTAAGCCTAAATATTTCGGTACATATATTTCAGCGTTTCTTTCAAAAATACTGCGTTCGTTCTCAGTGAGCCCCCCCCCCCCACCTCCAGTGGGACAGTATTTCGATACTATTAGTGGGCAGAACATAGATAACCATTTGTGTAGCCTTGTGATTGATAACAAATAAACAAACAATAAGGTTAGTTCTTACCATCTCCCACTAAAATCATTTAGTTCCATTAAGTGTATCTACTTACTTACCTAGTCAGTATACACTACATAGCCAAAAGCATGTGGACACGCGACCGTCACACCCCAAAGTGCTTGTTGAACATCTCGTCCCAAAACCGTGGGCATTAACAAGGAGTTGGTCCCTCCAGTGCTGCTATAACAGCCTCCACTCTTCTGGGAGAACTTTTCACTAGATTTTGGAGCATGGCTCCATTAGTGAGGTCGGGCACTGGTGTCGGGCCAGAAGAGCTGGCTCTTAGTCGGTGTTCCAATTCATCACAAAGGTGTTCGATGGGGTTGAGGTCATGGCTCTGCGCAGGCCAGTCATGTTTTTCCACATCAATCTCGACAAACCATGTCTTTACCGACCTCGCTTTGTGCACGAGAGCATTGTCATACTGAAACAAAAAGAGGGCCTTCCCCAAACTGTTGCCACAAAGTTGGAAGCACACAATTCTATAGAATGCCATTGTATACTGTACCATTAAGGTTGCCCTTTGCTGGAACTAAAGAGCCTAGCCAAAACCATGAAAAACAGCTCCAGACCATTATTCCTCCTCCAAACAACTTTACAGTTGGCACCGAGCATTCAAGCAAGTATCGTTCTCTTGGCACCTGCCAAATCCAGATTCGTTCGTCAGATTTTCAGATAGTAATGTGTGATTCATCACTCCAAAGCACGTGTTTCCACTGTTCCGGAGTTCAATGACGGTGTGCTTTACACCACTCCATTGCGCATGGTGATTTTAGGCTTGTGTGAGGCTGCTCGGCCATGGAAACCAAAACTCATTTCGTGAAGCTCCCGAAGAAGTTCTTGTCTTGACGTTGATTACAGAGGCAGTTTGGAAATCGGTAGTAAGTGTTGCAACTGTGGATAGACGATTTTTACGCGCTACTACGCTACGCACTAAGCGGTCCCATTCTGTAAGCTTGTGTGGCCTACCGCTTCGTGGCTGAGCTGTTGTTGCTCCCAGACATTTCCACTTCACAATAACAACACTTACAGTTGACCGGGGAAACTCTAGCAGAGCAGAAGTTTGACGAACTGACATGTTGGAAAGGTGACATCCAATGACAGTGCCACGTTGAAAGTCACTGAGCTCTTCAGTACGACCCATTCTATGTCAATGGTTGTCTATGGAAATTTAATGGCTGTTCACCAGGGTGTGGCTGAAATAGCCGAACCCCCTAAGTAGAAGGGGTGTACACATACTTTAGGCTATGTGGTGTAAGTGCCTAATGAGTTCGAAGCTAAACTTATTATTGTTAAAAAGTCATCATTTACACAATTGATATTTTAGAAATTGGTCCTATTCGTTCTTAGTGGAGAAAAAATGGATTTTTTATGTTAATTCTTCGTTATTACAAAAAGGTCGGGCACGGCATGGCCAAATGGGTCAAGGCGTTCGACTCGTAATTTGAGGGTCGCGGGTTCGAATCCTCATCGCACCAAACACGTTCGCCTTTTCAGCCGTGGGGGCATTATAATGTGACGATCAATCCCACAATTCATTGGTAAAAGAATAGCCCAAGAGTTGGCGGTGGGTGGTGAAAACTAGCTGCCTTCACTCTAGGCTTACACTGCTAAATTAGGGACTGCTAGCGCAGATAGCCCTCGTGTAGTTTTGCGCGAAATTCAAAAACAAAAACAAACAAAAAGGTCTTCTCAACTTTATTCACGTCGTATAATGACATTATTCGATTTCCTGATATATACGAAGATTTCTACTGCATTAACAACATCAAACGAGACATGCAAGAACGTGAATATTAATAGAATATATATATATAATTCACATCATATAATTAAACCCTCAAGCGATTTTAAAGTTGAGAGTGATATAGAAATTTTAACACGAAATGACATCAGTCTATAATTACAGTTTAGCTGCAGGTGACAACCCGACAGATTTATCACGAAACTCCTACTGTATCTTTGTCTCACTGTCTATTTGTCAAGGAAAATCGATGTGTCACTTGTTATCAACAAAGTTACGCGATTAAAGACGTTTGACAAACAGTTCCCAGACGTGACGCAGTGAATTAGTTATATAGGAAACTTATGAAAAGCATGTATTACATACATATATATAAACTTACACACACACATCTATATTAATAATTATACATATATATTGTTGTTGTTTTTATGTTGTCGGTTTCTTTACTGTGAGTTTCGAGATTAGGAAGCATTGTTGGAGAATATGAGCAAGCAGACGTTAGCGACATCTGACGAGTCTTACCTTGGAAGTTTTTTGGCGGTTTCTTAAAAATAAAATGAACGTCCACTAGTTGGTGTTGTCAGGGAAACTACCATTCTTTTATTTATATTGCTTTTATGTCAAATAATATTTTGAGTTTCAAACAAACATTTCGCACCAAAACTAAGTTCTCTTTCACGATAAAGTCATAAATACATTTTAGAATCAAAGTAACGTGGAGTAAAAATTTTGAAATAATCTACAGCAGTATTGCTGTTTCGATAGTTTCATGTCATGAAAACGAAAATAATTCTTCATGTTCAGAAAGAAATGTAAGTTTCCAACTTCCTTGTTTACCTGCTAGTTTCTGTCTTAGTTTAGGATATTTTTTAAATAAGTTTTTAAAGTGTTTACACGAAGAAAGAAAGAGGACTCGACGAAGATGTCTGCCCCGGGCGGTCGTGCTGGCTCTCGGTCGGCCTTTCAAACGTGCTCGCCCTTTCAGCTGTGGGGGCGTTATAATGTACGATCAATCCCACTATTCATTGGTAAAATAATAGCCCAATAGTTGGCAATGGGTGGTTATGACTGGCCGCCTTCCCTCTTGTCTTTCACTAGCATAGATAGCTTTCGTGTAGCTTTGTGCGAAATTCAAACCAAACCAAACAAATCGTATCTTAAACCAAATATTGTTCAAAGATTCGGTTTCCGTCTCTTAGTTTGATTTAGTTTGAAAAGCTACACGAGGTTTATCTGCGCTAGCCGTACCTAATTTGGCAGTTTAAGACTAGAGGGAAGGCAGCTAGTCGTCGCCATCCACCGCCAACTACTGAACTAGTCTCTTACCAACGAATAGTGGGGTTAACTGTCACATTGTAGCGCCCCCTCCCCGGCTGAAAGGACGAGCATGTTTGGTGCAAAGGAAATTTGAACCCGTAACCCTCGGATTAAGAGTCGAGTGCCTTAAGCTCCGTTTCTTGAACCAAATGGTATTATAAAATAATAAAAAAGTCAGGCCTGGCATGGCCTAGCGCGTTAAGGCGTGCGCTTTGTGATCTGAGGGTCGCGGGTTCGCGCCAAACATGCTCGCCCTCCCAGCCGTGGGAGTGTATAATGTGACGGTTAATCCCACTATTCGTTGGTAAAAGAGTAGCCCAAGAATTGGCGATGGGTGGTGATGACTAGCTGCCTTCCCTCTAGTCTTGCACTGCTAAATTAGGGACGGCTAGCACAGATAGCCCTCGAGTAGCTTTGTGCGAAATTCCAAAACAAACAAACAATAAAAAAGTCAGATGAAGAGAAGATATAATTAATATATAAGATCCGAAGAGTTAAGAAAATAAAAAACGACTTGCTTGTTTATATATACCATACACCACCAGGTCATCCATTGTTCATAAAGCTCTAATGTTTATTCACGTTGTAAACCATTTTGGTTCATTAACTTTACACTAGGGAAATGTTATAATCTTTTTATTGTAACATTTTTATGATCGTTAAATCGAAATTCATTATGTGTTTATTTTTTATCTAGAATTTTTATTTTGATATACAAATTTTACTTCCAGTGTAATTGTATTCCACAAGGAGTAAGATTACAATGCTTAACTGTTTATCTTTAATTTTTCGTAATTTCTCTCGCATTCGATAAAATATTCAATAATACGAACATCAGCAGGAATTCCAACAAACAGAATAATGTTAATTGGATTATCGTGTATTAACTTTCGACATTTCTTCAAGATGTATAATGTCAAACTCAAATTACTGGTATTGGTAGTTTCAACGTGAAGAGCACAGTACGCGTTCAGAGGCTAAACGGTCAGATACGAGGCTCCAAGGACATAGAAATAATCGTTTCTAATTTTCAGCTACTGATCAGAAGGAAGGTAATCAACTAGCAGCACCCGCCGCCAGAAAGATTTTGTCAGAGATTGACTCCCTTTTATAATGCGTCCACTACTAGCATTGCTGGGCATACGAGTATTTGGCAGCATTTGGACTTGGGTCTTTTGACCTTCCAACACGCAGACTGGTACGTAGATCATTAAGTAACGACGGTGTTGTACGTTAAAAAATAAATGCTATCAGAGCCTTCAAACTTATACCATTAAATATAAAGAAAATTAATTATTATATCACCAATTTATTGTATTGCTATAATTAGCTACTGATGGACCCTCTGTAAAATTCTTGTTCCCCATTGGCACAGTGGTATGTCTGCAGTCTCACACTGATAGAAACCGAGTTCCAATACCCGTGGTGAATAGAGCACAGACAGCCCATTGTGTAGCTTTGTACTTTACTACAAACAAACAAACAAAACGTGAAATTCTGTTAATTAATAAAATACTGCCACCTAGTGGCGCAGAGGTATGTTTGCGGACTTACAATGCTAGAAACTTGGTTTCGATACCTCTGGTGGAAAGAGCACAGATAAGTCTATTGTGTAGCTTTGTTCTCAACTACAAACAATAAAATAGTGTAAAACTTACAAAGTATCCAAGAGGACGCAATAAGTTAGTGTTTTCCATAAAATTTGACATTTCATTGTTAAAATCTAAAATCTCGTGCCTATATATAACTTTTTACTTATATCGACAAATAAGTAAAATAAAAATTTTCAGCAATAAGCTGAGGATATCTCCAGTTGTTTTCGAACACAAAATTTTGCTTCTGCGCAAACTCGGATGTCAAATGGTGTATGTGGTCAACCCTACTATGTGGTGTTCAAACGTGGACAACATATAAAACGATTGAAAAAAGATGAACACATTTCAAGTTAGACCTATGAGGAGAATAATGAAAATATCTTGGCCAGAACACAATGTGATAACTGCCACGACTTCTATATTGGAGAAACAAGTAGAAAAATGGAAACCAGATTCAAAGAACACAAAAAAGTCGCCTTCACACGTTTTCAAACACTACATATCAAATAAACACAAAATAACCATAGAAAACACCCACATACTAAATAAAGAAACAAACATAAACAAACGTAAAATTAAAGAAGCCTTACTTATACAACAACTCAAGCTCTAAATAAACCAATACAAAGGAACACCTTTATACCTATATTAATAAATATATCCAACATCTAAGCACGCCCTCTACATTCCTACACACAACTGCACAACCGCCTTCAAATATGTGGTCAGCTACCGGTCAGTAACCCTTTCTTTCTTTGTGAACCTGACGAAGACCGAAGAATGTCGAAACGTTGTTCGCTCCTCTACATAGTGCTATCTCTACATATACCAGCCATTTAAATACAGAACACAAAACAAGTGGACAAGTATTAGAAAAGTTAAAAACTGAAAGAATGACATTTTCACTCATCAAGAAAACGAAAATGTAAGTACTTTGGAAACTGTTGGTTTGTTTACCACAAAGCTACACAATGGGCTATCTGTACTCTGCCCACCACGGGTATCGAAACACGTATATTTAGTGTGTAAGTCCGCAGACATACCACTGTGACACAAGTACTTTGGAAATATAATTAAAAGAAATGGAAAACAAAAATTGTTGCTAGAAAGAAATATGAATGGCAAAAGGCAGATCGAGAAATATGGGGATGGGTAACATCAAAGATTGGATAAAAACATCATATAGTAATTGGGTTTGATTTGAATTATGCGCAAAGCTACATGATGGCTATCTTCGCTAACCGTCCCTAATTTTGAAGTGTAAGACTACAGAGAAAGAAGCAAGTCGTCATCACCCAACGCCAACTCTTTTACCAATGCATAGGAGGACTGACTGTGACATTATAACATCCACACGGCTGACAGGGCGAGCATGTTTGGTGTGACAGGAATTCGAACCCGCGACCCTAACCACTTGGCCATTCCTGGCTTTGTGTAATAACTGCGTTAGAAAAACAAAAATTAAAAAAACAATGGCGCTCCATGACAGTCAATATGCTTCGAACAGATGACACACAGTGATGATAATGAAAACCCCACGAGCGTATTCAATTTAGTGCTAAATAAATGTGTAAAGCAATATTTTTTCACACACACACACACAAAGACGGATTCACATTATAATGAACGAGAGCCTTCTGTGATTTTTCTCTTACAAATCGCGTACGTAAAACCACCATTGCAAATAAAGCTTAGGTTAATCACGTAATTTCATACATTCGTTTCCAAAAACAAAATTAGACTAAAATCATATTACAAGCAGACTCTTTGTGCAGTAGACGTTTTGACTTAAGAGTATATATATATATATATATATATATATATATGTTGTTGATTTTAAATAATTCAGGAAAGGTCAATTTTATTCATCCAGGCAATAGCCACTTTATGTACATAAATAGCCCTTATTTTATTTTTAAGGTCATAATGTTTTGTTAGACTATACATCAACTGTCGAGACCATGTGCTCCAAACGAACAAAACTATACGATACCTGCCCGTCTGTATCGATCTGTGTGTCTTCAGACTACATTACTTTTTAATGACAACATCAGAATACTAACTTTAATAAGCTTCTAACTGTTGCAAAAATTTGAATTTTTATGATAATTTTTAAAATAAACATGTGAGATTAATTTATATTTAACTGAGTGGATTACAGCTAATTTTCAGATATTTTCCCTTCATTTAACAGCAATTACAGCTAATTTTCGTATATTATATCTTCATATAACACAAATTACGGCTAAATTTCAAATATTTTCCTTCATATAACACCAATTACGGCTAATTGTCAAATCGTATTTCTTTAGAACACAAACTACAGTGCTTTTTAACTGTTACACTGTTGTTGGGTTTTTTTTTCAGACCTTTTGCGCATTATAACACTGCTTCGGCTCAAAGGGCGAGCGTCTTCGGTGACGGAATATAAGACTACTCATTGCACTCTTGTTTGTCGACTGTTTTTTTTTATTTCGCGCAAATTTACACGAGAGCAATATGCGCCAGCCGTCCCTGATTTAGCAGCTAGTCATCACCACTCACCACCAAACGGTGCATGTGGCTGGTTTGATTCTTGTGTTTTCCATTTCATTTTCCAAATGTGTTATTCTGACATAGATGTTTGTGTGTACTTTTGTTGTTATAACGTGCAAGCCTTACAAACTTTCGATTCTTTTGCTTTAATCCCTCTGTACGTTTCTTACAGCTGCCTTCATCTTGTCTTCGTTTAAATTAATTTTCGAGGCCCGGCATGGACAGGTGATTAAGACATTCACCCTTTCAGCCATGGGGGCGTTATAATGTTTCGGTCAATCTTCGCTATTCGTCAGTAAAAGAGTAACCCAAGAGTTAGCGGTGGGTGGTGTTGACTAGCTGCCTTCCCTCTAGTCCTACACTGCTAAATTAGGGACGGCTAGCGCAGGTAGCCCTCGTGTAGATTTGCGCGAAATTAAAAACCAATCAACAAACAAGAGTACAATAAGTAATTCTATATCCCGTCACCGAAGACGCTCGCCCTTTAAGCCGAAACATTGTTATAATGTGACGGTCAATTCCGCTGTTTTTTATTTGAATTTCGCGCAAAGCTACACCAGGGTTATCAGTGTTAGCCGTCCACTCACCGCCATCTTTTGTGCAAAATTCAAATCAAAAACAAATTAGCTTTCGTTCCTTATTTTTAGGTAATTCTTATATCTCGTACTTTTAAATATTTTCTTTGTTTTTCACCTATCATTTTCATTTCTTTTCTTTCTTGGTTTTCTCTTCACTGTTTCATTATCCCCATTAAGTTTTCAATCTCGTTTCGAACACGTGTTGTCATCTTAAAGTTGAGTCTGGATTCAACTTTATTTTTACCAAAATAATTCCACTCGTGAAATAAGCTTTAAAATAGTTTTTATTGTTGAGCGGTTTCTTTGAAATCACTCGTTAGCAAGGGCAACGGAAAGTTTATCCCACTTAGTTGAAACAAGAATACTCTAAATTGAATTTTTAGATGCACGGTTACTGTAATGGACGTTCGATGATTAGCTTAACTTCACAAATAAACCACGCGTAACATAAATTCCACTTGCGTGCTGATTTTCGAGTATCTTTATTTCTGTGTCGGAACAAAAGCTCGCCATTCACAGCACTGAATCAACTAAATAATTTGTTGGATACGATATATACGAGTTGAATAAATCATGCTTTGGTTAATTATCAACTGATTAACAAAGTTTTTTATAAATAACTTAAACAGTTCTAGTCAGCAAGCAAAGACCATCACGTTATATTAAACTCCCTTCCGGCTAAACAACAATACAAAATTCTAAAATAAAACTTCTAGATTCGAAACACAGCCTACGATACCATATAACTCTGTTTAACAATCGAAAGAGGAATACGGATATTCTCCCATTTCTCCCTTCTTTAATAATATGTCGACGTTTTTATCTCCCAAAGATTTGAAGCACACTCTGTCGTTCAATTACTTGAGATAAACAATCGCGAAAAACTCTGGAGAGTTTGGTTTGTTTGTTTTTGAATTTCGCACAAAGCCACTCGAGGGCTATCTGTGATAGCCGTCCCTAAGTTAGCAGTGTAAGACTAGAGGGAAAGCAGCTGGTCATCACCACCCACCGCCAACTCTTGGGCTACTTTTTTACCAACGAATAGTGGGATTGATCGTTACATTATAACGTCCCCACGGCTGAAAGGGCGAGCATGTTTGGCGCGACGGGGATGCAAACCCGCGACCCTCTGATTACGAGTCGTACTCTTTAACACAGTTGGCCATGCCAGGCCACTCTGGAAAGATATCAAAAAAATCATTTGCAAGTCGTCTATCTTAAACGCTTGCGAAGAAAAAAGGACAATGACCCAAAAGTGGAGAAAATTGGGGCAATAGGTCACAAATCACCAAAATATTCCCCAATTCAAATCACAGAAAAATTGGCACTGTCGGTCACTTTGTTTTGTATTTGAGCACAAAGTTACACAATGGTTTCTAGCGTTATAATTCCAGAGACTTTCCGTTGTTGTCACTGGGATAAAATATGGATAAAATAAATGTAAATTTTGTTCACACTCTCATGGCGTAAAACTTTTTATCGTAAAGCCTACATTTCTCGTTAACTTACTTGTTTTTCGTAAATAATACTCTATAGAAATGAACCTCTCTCCTTCCTCTCTTTCCAAATCACGGCCCCACACGGCCACATGATTATAACGCTCGACTCGTAATCTGAGGGTCGCGGGTTTGAGTCACCATCACACCTAACATGCTCGCCCTTTCAACCGTGAAGGCGTTATAATGTCACGGTCAATCCCACTATTCGTTGTTAAAAGCTCAAAACTTAGCGGTCGGTGGTAATGACTACTTACCTTCCCTCTGGTCTTACACTACTTAATTAGGAACGGCCAGCGCAGATAGCCCTATTTAGCTTTGGGCAAAATTTTCTAAATCTCTCTTTTTTTTCCCATAGGCTGAGTAGTGTGTATGGAGGATAAAAAGGCTAAGAAACTGGTTTAGATATATGTAGCTGGCACATTACAGATAGCGCACTGTTTGACGTCTTTATTTTTTGTTATCACTCCTTGATGAGACGTCAGCCTGTTTGTTTGTACGTGTTATTATTCCAATAAGGGATATCACCGTGCAGAGAATATACGGTATATTAACACACTTATTAGGGTATTAAAGGCGAGAACTCCAAAAAACACCGATTGTAAGGTATTTACATTAAATTAAAAACAAAAACCATGATTTTAGGAAAGTTAAATAAAACTAAAAACAGTAAACTTAAACACAGATTTTAAAAGAAAGAACACTAGAAATTGGAAGCTATAAAAAATGATATTTAATTAGAGACTTCTCTGTATCTTTAAGGTAAAACTGACAGTGTAGAAAATGACATTCCCTTAGAAATTTCTTTATATCTTTAAAGGAAAAACCGATAGTATAAAAATGACATTCCATTAGAAATGTATCTGTGTTTTTAAGGTGAAGCTGACAGAGTAAAAAATGGCATTTCTTTAAACATTTCCTTGTGTCCTTAAGATGGACACAGCACAAACAGTCCATAGTTTAACTTTGGACTTAACTATAAAAAAAAAAAAAACAGTACTGGAATATTTACAGATAATCTTCATAAAACCATAACAGAAACAGCCTAGTGACCTAATAATACTCCCCATTTCCTGTCGAGCATATCGGTAAACTTATGGACTTACAGCGCTAAAATCCGGAGTTCGATTCCCCACGGTGGAAATAACCTCGATAGCTCATTGAGTATCATTATGCTAATACAAACAAACAGGATGTGTTTGTCATAATATTTAAAAATAACAAGCAAGACACATGATACTTATGTTTTGATACTTCGATCTAAACGAAAACTATCGGGAGGCCCGACATGTCCAGGTGGGTTAAGGCGTTCGACTCGTCTGCTGAGTGTCGCGGGTTCAAATCCCCGTCGCACTAAAGATGCTTGTCCTTTCAGCTGTGGGGACGTTATTATGTCACGCTCAATTCCATTATTTTTTTGTAAAAGAGTAGCCCAAGAGTTGGCGGGTGGTGCTAAATAAGGGACGGCTAACGCAGTTAGCTGTCGTGTAGCTTTTCGCGAAATTTAAAAAAACAAACAGAATTATCAATACGAAGAAAACGCACAAAAAATAAAATAGTTATTTCAGTGTTCAGTCAAAACCTTTAAAATATTCTACAATAATCTGTTATAAAACTGTATTTCTAAAGTTGGCTTACGTATTAAATAATGATATAAACTTATTCAACGTCCTATGTAAATATACGTGTGTGTACTTTCACAGCCTAATTTCACAGAAAGTTGTTTGTTATTGACAGCTGTTCGTTACTTAAACAAACTGTTGCCTTCACTGATTTATAGAGTGTGTTGACATATTTCTCTAATCAGGGAAAGTGTTTAACCCTCTATATACATTGTTAAACAACTCGTTCTAATGAAAGCGTTATTAACACTAAAACTCTGTATGAGCTCTTAAGCCTAACCGGATATCTCTGCAAATCAAATAGCGTTTAGAGTTTTAGGAGCAAGGCCTTTTATTATTATCTCTACTAGCTAAGCTTCAATCACAGTGACTTTAGACCTTTAAACAAAGCTCACTCATGAAACCATTTGTAAGTGCAGGTGTATCGTCAGATAAGATAATGGTGTCCGCAATCAAAAAAAGTTTAAGTAGTGCCATCTAACAACATCTTCAGAAAATAAAATAAACAACAACAATGAACGGTAATATCTGAGTGTTAGAGAGAGTTCTCAAAACTACGCTACAATGAAAAATGTACATTAAAAGAACGACATTAATAACGGTCCTGGTTAACATAAGACAGTTTCGATACGACATTAGTAACGGTCTTAATTAATATAAGACAGCATTTTAAATACACGTTTCGTGGCTTTATACAGTTTGAATCATGTGTACTGGAGGGCCCCGGCATGGCCAGATGGGTTAAGGCGTTCGATCATAATCTGAGGGTCGCGGATTCGAACCATCGTCGCACCAAACATGCTTGCCATTTCAAACGTGAGGGCGTTATAATATTTCGGTCAATCTCACTATTCGTTGGTAAAAGAGTAGCCCAAGAGTTGGCGGTGAGTGGTGATGACTAGCTGCCTTGCCTCTATATTAGGGACGGCTAGCGCAGATAGCTCTCGTGTAGCTTTGCGCGAAATTCAACAAACTGAAGTTTCGTGACGTCTTTTTACGTGTGTGTGTGTGGTTGAATAAATTTGTAATATCAGCTTTTAGATAAAAGAAAAGGCAGGTTGAGATAACAGATTCAAAATAAAGCAAAAGAGATTAATTCCTCAGTACCACTGGTATCTGGTATACCCAATTAATATTGAAACTGACAATGTATAAATTACTTATTTATTATCCCCTAGTGGCTCAGCGATATGTCTGCGGACTTACAACGCTAAACACCGGGTTTCGATACCCGTGGTGGGCAGAGCACAGATAGCCCTTTGTGTAGCTTTGTGCTTAACTCAAAATAACAACAAACAACTCATTTATTACTTGTACGCGGCTCTAGAAATCACGATAAAATAAACTTTTTAAGCGCGAGGTAGAACATGACGTTAAATACGCGTAAAGACGAACAGTACTGCTTAACAGTTTCAAAATATTAAACAAAATGTTTTGTCAGTGAAAATCTACACTGTCCACCCCAGAAAATCTAACCAAAGAAGTTTGTGTCGTGAGACTTTGTATACGCCGCTAACGAAAATATAAAGCAACTCATAATGAATAATACACTTCGATTTACATACAAACTTTGAGAAACAAATAGTGTTAGACAACATTAACTGCTAGTGTATATGTAAATATAAAGTTTCCAAACACTATCGCTAAAGAGCTTTGTAACTTAGAAAGTTTATCAACACTGGGATGAAACTCACCATCTTTGTTTTGAATTTCACGCAAAGCCACATAAGCACTATCTGCGCCAGCCGTTCCTAATTTAGATACTCTTTTTACCAATGAACAGTGGGATTAATCGTAACATTATAATACCCTCACAGTTGAAATGGTGAGAACGTATCGGAATCCAAATCCTCGACCCTAACTACCTAAAATGTCGGGCCTAAACTTATCGCGAAGGAATAAATTTATTTATTTCTTTGTAGTCAGAAACGTTAAAAGCAGATAGAATTTTTTTGACATTGAAGAAGTATAATGATACGATAGATGCCTAAGGGTTAAGAAACGTATCAAAGTGTTTAACTCGCATGGAACGTTAAAGCTTTTTAAATGGTAATTGTTAGGGAAATTAACACTTTGTCGTTACACCATTTCAAAGCATTTGGTATTTTCAACCTGACTGGCACCGTAGAAACATATGGTCTAAATGTTCAGGTCATTATCACCTCGAATGAGGTTTAACAATCCTTAATTTTAAACTGTTGAAACAAGACGAAGGACTACCAGTTGATATCATCCAGTGTATGTGCACGGATAGTCTTAATCCAATAGCGGGATGTTTAACTGTTACTTTTATAACACACCAACGGATAAAAGTGTGAAGCATGTTTAACGGTGTGTCGCAGATTCGAGCCTTGGACCACAGACCAGAACGCTAACCATTGTGCCACATTTGACTGCCATTGTTACCTAATTATTTTAGAACAATTTAAAATATAACAGAACGTAATTCTAATCCAATAATATCACGCACGAAACTTCAAAAGAACAAGTTAACATTGACTATAGAAGCGAGTACAAGAAGGTAACACTGCTTTTAATTCGAATGACCAACTGGAAATTCGATGAATACGCTTTTGTTAAAAAGCATTATTAAAAACATTATTTATAAAATACAATGTGATAACAGCCACGACTTCTACATTGGAGTAACAAGTAGAAAAACGGAAACCAGATTCAAAGAACATAAAAAGTCACCTTCACACGTTTTCGAACACTGTAAGTCAAATAAACACAACATAACCATAGAAAACACTCAAATACTAAATAAAGAAACAAACATAAACAAACGCAAAATTAAAGAAGCCTTACTTATACAACAACTTAAACCCAAAATAAACCAATATAAAGGAACGCCATTATACCTATATTAATATTATAGATAAAATTATATATCCAAACATCTAACCCCGCCCTCTACATTGCGACACTCAGTTACACAACCCCTTTCAAACCTGTGGTCAGCTTCCGGTCAGTTACCTCTTTCTTTGTGAACTTGACGATGACCGAAGAAGGTCGAAACGTTGTTCGCTCTTCTATTTAAAATATTTTCTCAACCCAAACGAGCCGTTTTTGCATATATAACGTTCCAAGTCATTTAAACACAAATATAAAGCTGAATAGGCCATACGATACAAAGAACCGTAAACAACGAGACAAATTTAGATCACCAAACAAATCAAAAATTATTTACACAGAATGCGTAAATTAAATAAAGCTACATCGGGCTATCTGATGAGTCTACCAAGAAGAATCGAGCACCTGATTTTAGGGTTGTAAATCCTTAGACTTACTGCTCTACCAGCGGAAGAAATTTATACAGATGGCGCTGTTTTTAAACTATCAATTTTTTTCATGTCACTTGCGGGCGGATGGGGTTCGTAAGAGTCTACTTATTTTTTTACGTTTTGACCTCTTCGTTTAAACACTCTATATATTCTCCCGATAGCTCAGAGTTATCCAAGATTTCGAGGCTCGTACCCACGATAGGAACAATACAGATAGTCCGTTGTGTAGCTTTGAAGCTATCAATAAACACGCAGTGCAAAGAAATAACCAAAATGAATAGAGTGAAAACACTAATTCTCTATTCTCTACGTACAGTACAAACCCCCGATGAAATGGGTTTTGTTTGGTTTGTTTTGAATTTCGCTAGCCATCCCTAACTTAGCAGTGTAAGACTGGTGGGATGGCAGCTTGTCATCACCACCCACCACCAACTCTTGGGCTACTCTTTTACCAACAAATAGTGGGATTGATCGTCACATAATAACGCCCCCACGGCTGAAAGGGCGAGCACGTCTAGTGAGACGGTGATTCGAACCCACGATCCTCAGATTAGGAGTCGAGTGCCTTTACCACCTAGCTATACCGGGTCATAAAGTGGAGTAATGTGTTATTATTACCTTGTTTTTTCTCTGTTGTTTGGAAACTTCTGTTTTTGTGTCATACGTGTATTGAACAAATCAAGCCTACTGACTGTTTTCTGTAAATATTCATATTTTATTGAGGTATTATAAAACTAGTATTTATGGCAGAGATAATAAGGATCGTTACTGGTGTCCCTGATATGCACAACTGAATACCATCTACATGAAGAGATGGATTATCTTCCACTACTTAAAACGCAAGAAATATTTTCTAATATGCACGGATTCGAACCAGAATCACTAGCTCTAAAGTGCAAAACTCTGTGTGGTATTTCATACATCTGTTCATCACCGCACACACTAACAAGTTATGAAACAATTCTTTTCTCTTTAAAAAAAACAACCAAAAAACACTGAAATACACGATTAAATACATGTTTAAACCATGGACATATGTCAAACGTATGTTAAAATAACCTACATATCTCACATATTTTACTAAAATAAATTATACATACATATAAATCGCAGTGTCATCTCGCCTTTTAGGTATTTTGACTTTGTATTTGTCAATTGTTTATAAAAAATCAATGATTTCTTTTACTAAAATATAAAACGCTTAAAACTACATACGAACGCCTTCCTATAGAAAAATTCAAACACTAGATTTTTAAAGACATCACTTCAGTAAAACATAATTTCAATCACAAATTTATTTCATTGAATAAATAGTTATTATCAGAAATAATTCTTTATAAGGAAAATGAGTTTGAGTTTCCTTATGTCCAAATTTCTTGACTTTTGATAAATTTTAGTATAAAAATACATTCTCGTGTGAAATAGGTAAGCAATATGCTTCCGATGTTTTCGGTATTCCGACTTTGTATTTGTCAGTTATCTATAAACTAAAACATAAAAATATATAATTATACTTAAAAGACTGTTCTATATATACATATATATAATCAAGTACGTATATATATATACATAAATTTTATACACTTGACGATTAGAAATCTTAAGTTATAAGCACGATTAATCATAAACAATCTTAAACTTTTTTAAGCCTAAACCACGTATATCTTGAAAATAATACTAGTTTTTTAATTATTTTAAAACTACACTTTGAGAAAACGTAAATAAGTTGGCGATTACTTTAAATGATATTTAGAAACATCATGAAAAAATTAATAAAAACAAAAGTTACAATTACATTTTATAGCAGCCTCCAAATTTCAAACTTACATTTATACGTTACTTGAGTTTCGAAAGGACTCCATCAATCAACATCTCTTTTGCAAAGAAAAAATTTACAATAGTTTAACACGAATATTTAGCACCTATATACTCGTCCGATTTTTGTTTAAAACGTTCGAATCGTTACGTCCATAAACTTATTAATTCGGAATTGTTCGATGACTTTACACGTTCATTCATACATGACGAACCCTCACAGAGAAATAGTTCCCATTATTTGAACTCCGATATCCTTGTGATATCAGTCCTCTTTAAAGAATTCACTCGTTGCTACGCGTGCAAATGTATGAATAACAATTTTTTTTCTTTTAAACTCACTTCCCTAAAAATAATAACATGGTTACCTACTCATGTGTACGTGTGTGGGCTCGCTAATTTCAGTTCAATTAATTCAGCTTAGTAATTAAACGTCCCTCGAGAATTCGTATTCACAGAGCAGGCAAAATTCCTTTGTGAAACAACCATTATTCTAAACGTATATATTACACCTACCTCCTGTAATGTTTGTTTTTCCGCCTACACCCTTCTTCTCGATAGCTTTGAAGTTCCGTACAAGAGCCGAAGAAGATGGACCTAAACTAACACCTGTTTATCGTTCGATGAGATTGCATTAGGCTTAAGAACCATGTTGTTTTAGCCTATCCTGTAGGTTTTCTTTTCTCTGTTTGTCAGAACGTGCAAAATAAAGGGGTCAACTGCTGTACTAGACCCGAAACCGTGATGAAAATCACCCTTCCCAGTAAAATTCCTTGCGTCTTGGTCCTGCTGTTGCTTCAGGACTGTTATAATATCTCTGTAAGCAGTAAGTATACCTTATCGGCTCATTCATCTCCAATATTGACCACTGGCGGCGCCACCGTACTACAAAATGGGTGACGCTTTTATCTAGCAGCCAGGGCGGGCGAGCTGAATAGCTTTAATTCTGTTTAAATTGATTTTCTCCGTTAGCTACGTACCAATTCTGCACATCGTTGAACGTTCAGATGTGCTCTAATCTTCGTAGCAACGGGAAAATTAAAGCAGTAATTCCACGTTCAACAGAACACCACCGTTACCAAGTTTTTGTTTGTTTGTTTTCTTTTTTTTTCCCCGCATATTTCTCGAAAAAACTTAAAGCAACAGTTAACATTAAATGATTTCTGGAAAAAAAAAGCTACTTCAGAATCGTGTAAATGCCCAATCGATAAGCACGTGCCTTTAGCCGCATGCTTCGTTCTGTAGTTCACTTGTCTTCAGACGATTTTGATTCAATGAATGATCCCTGTCAAGTTGAATAATAAATAAAGTTTTGAAAAGTGAATGAAAGCTTACTCATTATTCATGTAAAAATACACAACGGCTAAAAGTAGCAAACATCTTGTGTTAGTTATGTTTTTTTTTGTTTTATTAATTTCGCGCAAAGCTACACGAGGGCTATCTTTGCTAGCCGTCCCTAATTTAGCAGTGTAAGACTAGAGGGAAGGCAGCTAGTTATCAACACCCACCGCCAACTCTTGGGTTACTCTTTTACCAACGAATAGTGGGATTGACTGTCACACTATAACGCCCCCACGGCTGGGAGGGCGAGCATGTTTGGTGCGACGGGGATTCGAACCCGCGAATTTAGGGATTCCAGAAAAGTAGGATCAATACACGTTATTGAAAAAGCAAACAAAAACAGTTATGTAAATAACACATATTACTAGTTTTGTTACACAATCATTCGGTTAAATATAACTTAAAGAAATCCTAAATTGTCAGGTATGGCTACCAACAACGAACGTTTAAAAGTATGACTATATAACAAAGGAAGTTACAATATATAGCTATATAACAGTACATGCAAGGTGTTGCTTCACAGTAAAATATATAAAGCAATAGCCTGACACACATAAGAATTCTAGAGAATAAACAATGACCATTAATCACTTCTAATTAGTTTTCGACTAATTAAAACTCAAGATACCTTCGCTAAAGTACATACAAGTTTGTAAATCATGTTACTTTGTAATTTAATAATATTTAAAATATATGGCAAAAATTAACTGATTTACAATCGTTTTACTTTTAATTATAAAATGGTGTCGTCTAAAACATTTGAACCAGCCATGCACAGGTGGTTAAAGCGCTCGACTTATAATCTGAGGGTGGCGGGTTCGAATCCACGTCACATCAAACATGCTCGCCCCTTTTAACTATGGGGGCGTTATAATGTGAGGGTCAATCCCACTATTCGTTGGTAAAAGAGTAGTCCAAGCGTTCGTGGGGGGTGGTGATGATTCGGTGCCTTCCCTCTAGTCTTACACTGCTAAATTAGGAACAGCTAGCGGAGATAGCTCTCGTATAATTTTACGCGAATTTCAAAAAGCAAAGAAACTTAAATATTTGACTTAGGCCTGTTGACTGACATGCGCGGTTCGTCACGTCATATACTTATAGTGTAAGATACTACTAGCGCTACACCTGCCGTTCGTTTTATCCTTGAACTTGGAAAGTCCAACTAACTGAAGAAAATTCCAAAACTTTACCTTACATTAAAAATGAAACACTTAGGGTAAAACCAAACGAGCAATTTGTTTTTTCTACGTGGTCTTTATTTGCTAATAATTCGTCCGAATGAACGTTGGTGTGGACAGGCAATTCCTTTATTTATTTTGGTACACGATAAGAATAAACCGTGATGAATGAGCAGAACTAGTTTTAATCGCTTGCCTTCACTCCAGTGAAGGCAAATAAATTGGTTATATTGATAAACGTATACTCGGAGAATTGAGAAACTGAAGTTACCATTGGAGTTCCAAATAGTTATCTTATGTATATGTTATATCCTTAGTGAACTACAGCGAACAAAAAAGTTCTCTAGTGACACAGCGATATGTCTGCGGAATTACAATGCTGGAAACCAGGTTTCGATACCCGTGGTGAGCAGACCACGGATAACCTATTTTATAGCTTTGTGCTTAACAACAAACAAAATGCTGGGGAAAGTGTGTAAATTTATTACTTGCACACACAGCACCAGGCTTTCGGTTGTCTTCGCCCTTTCAGGCCCGCGTCTTTAAATAGAATATTGGTAGTAGTTAGTGTGTTTTTTCACTCCTTTCGTTATTCGGTCGCGCACACTCACCAATAGTTCACATCGAACTATTTCTTTTCATTAGGTCGCGTATGTTTACAAACAGTTCAGATATGAAAATAACACTTGTTTACGAAATAAACTTACCAGCACTCATGTACACACAAATACCCTTTCTAATCACTTTGGCGGTAACAAAATCTAGGTGGCAGTTTTGATGTCTAGAGCAAAGCGGTCTTGATTTAGGAGTAGAAATTTAATGGAGAGAAGCACTTACCACATCAACGTCATGTATGATATAGCGATATATTTCGGTTAAGAAATCATTTTTATTAAAGTAGCGAAACGAACAATCTCTCAATCCGTCTTGTAATGGTGGTAAGTTTGCGCAGTACGTAGAAATGTTGAATTTGTGTGTTTTGATACACTGAATGATGTAATTAATAGCAGAGTTTCACACGGTTTGCAATTTCTTAAGATTTATTTTTGTTACGTTTAACCATGCAGGACGTGCATATGTTGCTTATACGTTTTAATTATGTTTTCTGTTGTTGTTCTTGTGTTTTTACCTGTTTGGTGGGGTTTTGAATTTCGCGCAAAGCTCCACGAGGGTTATCTGCGGTACCCATACCTAATTTAGCAATGTAAAACTAGAGGGAAGGGTAGCTAGTCATCATCACTCACCGCCAACTCTTGGGATACTCTTTAACCAAAGAATAGTGGGAGGGTGGAATTCTGCAAATCTTAGTCGATTTTTCGAAAGTAATTAGTTTTGTTTTTGGTATACCCCAGTGGCACAGCGGTTTGCTTGCAAACTCGCATCACTAGAATACATGTTTCGATACCCGTAGTAGGCGTAGCACAGATAGCTCATTGTGTAGCGTTGTGCTTAGTTACAAACCAGTGAATAACTTCTGCTGGTAAATTCATTTATTTTTCATTTGTATCTTAATCCATTACGTCATACAGTGTAAAATGCTTTCTAGGTATCGATAAAGCACGCTACAATGTATTTCTTGTAGTTTAAGCTATTTACTTCAGTTTCAGTTAGCTCAACAAAAGGATGACTCATTTGCCGAAATTGTCTGAAATCATTTTGAACTTCTGGTAATTTTGACGTAATCTCTAAAAGACTTGAAATCCTGTCGCTAACTGTTCTCTTTAGAATTTTTCCCAGAAAACTGGTGTGTCTGTAAATTTCTGGTTTATTTGCTGATTTACTTTCCCTCAATAATAAAAGTACATTTCCTTGCTTCCAAAAGACATGGATGTATCCCAAATTTTGGGACAAATTAAATAATGATGTTAGATGATATTAAACCTTTCTGTAACAGTATTATTTGTACATCGTCTGTCTCTGCTGTTTTAATTTTAGATTTGTGGATAATATTACTTCAGGTTTGGTTATTGCATTAGTGATTTTTTTGTGCTTGGTCGTGATAAATGTTTCGGGGGATTGTTAAAGTAATTAGCAATTTTTCTTATAATTATTTCTTAACTCCTTTTAACAAATTTCTTTAATTTATTATAAAAGTGTTTATCCACAACTGGTTCTTCACATGTTTAGAATGTCTTATTTAATTGTTTTCTAAAAAATACCGATTTCTTTATTTGTGAAGGATATGTTATTATTGTGATGTACATTCGAATATTTGGGATTGTTTTTGTTTTTTGTTTTGAACGTTACGCAAAGCTATACAAGGGCTATCTGCGCTAGCCGTCCCTAATTTAGTAGTGTAAGATTACAGGGAAGGCAGCTAGTCATCACCGCCCACCGCCAACTCTTGGGCTACTCTTTTACCAACGAATAGTGGGATTGACCCTGAAAGCGCGAGCATGTTTGGTGTGACGTGGATTCAAACCAGCGACTTTCAAATTACTTTGTGATCTCTGCAATACAATTTTCAGATTTACCAATTTTCCAGAACATTCCAGGTAGATTGATTGCTGAGTAGCTGAAATAGATTTTTCACAAACTTGTAAAGAATTTTTAAGAACTTTCTAAAATATTTTAGGACTTACGAAAATTTTCAAGAACGCTTTAGAATTTTCTAGAACTTTCCATAGTAATATATATATACAGGGGGTCACCACTCACCACTTCAGTCTAGTTCTAGCTGTATAAGTGAACACATAGATTTTATTAGAGATGACATCTAGAAGCTGCAAGCATTCTCCATACGCATTCTGCTATGTATGTGAAAAATTTATCAATACAAGAGCGAAAAAACACTCTGTGACTACATCAGCTAAAATGCGTGAAGCCTACAAGGCATATTTCGACGTGCCTGTCAGGGATCAAGACAAATCCTAGGCATCTCATTTTACCTGCTAAAACTGCAAAAATACTCTGGATGGTACAGAGGGGAAATGAGAGCCATGAAGTTCGCTCTTCCAAGAATTTGGCGTGAACACACTGACCACTCACGCAATTGCTACTTCTATATGGTGGACCCTTGCAAACGTCGGCCTAGCAAGAATGCATCTGCTATCATGTATCCAGACCTTCCATCATCCATCGCCCCAGTGCCACACTGCCCTGAGCTCCCTGTACCCACTCCGCCAGAGAGAAAGCAGCCATCCTCAGAAGAGAGCAGCAAATCAGAAAAGAAGGTAGACGTTGAAAATCCAGATTACAATTTCAGGGTTGCAGCTGGTCAAAGAAACCCATACTACCCCAACCAAAGAGACCTCAATGACTTGATCAGAGATCTTGGTCTAACAAAGTCGAATTCCGAGCTTTTGAATCTAGACCCAAGGAGCGGGATTTGTTAGATGAAGATGTGGAAGTCTCAAGTCAGAGGAGGCGTCACCGACATATTTCAAGCTTCTTCACGCGACAAGATTGGTTCTGCTTCTGCCACAATGTATCCGGTATACGCGAGGCAATTAGAATTGTCTGTAACCGGAACGAGTGATGCCTCTTCATTGATAGCTCATTCAGAAGCCTCAAAGCTGTTCTGCTCCATAGCCGGAATAAGTATCCGTCTCTTCCCCTGGATCATTCAATGCATCTCAAAGAGGAATACAACGGCATCAAGATCTCGCTAGAAGCCTCGAAGGAATGTATAACGAAAACATGATGGGAGACTATATTTAGGAGCTGATAAGTGAAAATGATTCACATTACAGTCGCAAATCTCGAAAATCTACCCACTCTAAACAATTTTGTTCGTTTTTGTATAACTTTAGTATAAATACATATAAATCTTGGTTCATATGTTGTTTTATTCAGACCTTAAGTAAATGAAAATGTGCAAAATTGCCCGTTTTTACATATAAAATAAGTTAATTTTTAAATTTTATTATCCAGGTCACAAAAACAAATTTTAAAGGGAATAATGGTCATTTCTGTACTTTTACAACATAAGCAATTGAGAAATAACACATACTATCCAGGAACAAAATGTGTGTTACATAGTATAATACATGTTCCATTATGCTAATTACAACTTTCCAACGATTCACAAGCTTCTAAATGCCACTTTTATAAAATTCTTGGGATTTTGAGGAAAATAATGTAAAGAGGGTAGTTTTGACATTTTCATGTGTTCCAAGCTCTTCACCACAAGATAACTCTGCAGACTTTGGAATAGAAAATAATCAGATGGGACAAGGTCTGGAGAATAAGGAAGATTTGGTAGTTTTTCCCAGTCGAGCTCTTCAGTCTTTGTAGATGTGATCCTTGTTGTATGGGGATGTACATTATCCTGGTGTAACACGACACCTTTACCACTGATCAAAGCAGTGACTTTCAGTACAACATTCAAGCACTCTAACTGTTGACAGTAAAAGTATGATGTTGTTACATTGAATGGCAACAGCTCAATGTGGATCACATCAAAAATATCCCACCGAACGCTTAACAAGACTTTCCTTGGGTGAAGGTCCATTGTTGGATGTGTTTTAGTCAGTTTACCTGCACTGAGCCATTGTCTGGAGTGCTGAACATTTTTATGAAATATCCCTATTTCATCTCCAGTCACAAACCTGTCCAAAAAAAAGATGAGATGTGTTCACAAGAGTGCAGAGAAATGCAAATATCCACTCTTGCTTTAAGGTTGGCTTCTGTCAAATCATGGGGCACCCATTTTCCAAGTTTTGACATCTTTTCAAGCTGTTTCAGATGACGGTGAACTGTTGAATGGGTTGAATTAAGCTTCTTCAACTGTTACAGCACAGTCTTCAAGTGCAGTCAGCAGCAAGTCATCATTAAACTCAACAAGACATCCTGAACATGTGCATCACTTAAGCTGTAGTCACCTGATCTGAACTTCTGAAACCACCTTTAATACTTTCTTTCATTGAGAGACTCCACACCATAAACACCTTGAATGTTTTATGTAGTTTCTGCTGCACTATTGTTTTTCTTAAACTCATAAAGCATTATCTGCTTAATGTGCTCCTCATACACTTTCATTTTCATGAGGGTTTATTTGATTAACAATCTGAAAAAAGTGGAGTTGGGTTAGTTTCTTTTATTTGCCTGAACATTTTTATACACGTCCTACTACATATATTAGTTATTAAAGCCTTCTACAGAGAAAAATTATGATGCACTTTCTGTATTAAATTTTCATACGTTACTTATGGGATGACCTCATATTGCTTCTAAGTTGATGTCTTCTTTTAATCCTGTCTTGTGCATGTGGTCGTCAATTTGTGTTGATTGTAATGTTTTTGTTGTTGTTTAAGTCTTGTTTTCTCAGCAGCTTTTATCAGGCACTCAGGGATAGTTTGTTAATATTCATCCATATCTGATGGTTTTTCAGAAGTTTTAACTATTGAAATTGGTAATAATTTGTCTCAGTAATCGATATATTCAGGCTAATTTCCTTTTTGGCAATCAAAGTTGGGGTTTATTACAGGTTTATTACGATGAAACTTTAGAATGAAGATAGGTTGTTGGTAGGTGACCGCTATTTACGTCATTTCCTAGATAAAAAATTTGAACGCTTATTTGATAACTCTGTTGAACTGATACATAGATCTAGTACGTCACTAGTTTGTGAGCAGGAGTGTTGTTATTAGCGAACACACAACTAGTATTATTTGAGAAGTCTAATAATTTGGGGTTGTTTTAATGCAACCAAAATTATTATGCTTGCTGTTAAGATCACCTGTGATAATTTTTATTGCGTTCAGTTTATTTAGTAACTTGGTATCTGTTAGTATAGAAAATGTTGTCATTCATAACTGGACTGTTTCTTTGATTGAATTTCGCGCAAAGCTGCTCGTGGGTTATCTGCTCTCGTCGTCCGTAATTTAGCAATGTAAGTGCTAACCCTAACTACAAGGCCGTCATTACCTGTGATAATTAATTTTTTATTGTGTTCAAAACGTTTATTTAGTAACTTGGTATCTGTTAGTACAGAAAAAGTTGTCATTCGTAACTGGACTGTTTCTTTGTTTGAATTTCGCGCAAACCTGCTCGTGGGTTATCTGCTCTAGTCGCCCCTAATTTAGCAGTGTATGACTAGAAGGAAGGCAACTACTCGCTGTTAACCCTAACTACAAGACAGTTATAGCTGGAGCAAACTTATTCAAAGAATGATAGAAGTAAGTTTCAACTAACAACATTGCGGATTTTTTTTTTAATATAATATATGTGAACAAAATAACGACTAATAATTAGCCAATAAAAAAACAACGTATAGTTATATATACAATACTATATTCATGTTGGTAAAAGCTGTAATAAAGTGAACTTAAGAGTTGTATAAGTTAAATTACAATCCAGCCTCGAAGTACCAAAGTCAGTATTAACAAATAAACAAAGTGTGTGTTTTCTTATAGTGAAGCCTCGTCGGGTCATCTGCTGAGTCCACCGAGGGAATCAAACCCATGATTTTAGCATTGAAAGTCCATAGACTTACTGTTGTATCGTCAGGGGACAATAAACAAAGTAAACAAGTGAAATAAACGAAGAACTTTTTTTCGCATATGAAGCTAACGTTGACCAGGTGGTTAGGAGGCACTCGACTCGCAATATGAGGCCCAGGGTCCGAATCACCGTCACACCAAACATGCTCGCCTTACCAGCCGTGGGGGCGTTATAATGTGACGGTCAATTCCATTATTCGTTGGTAAAAAAGTAGCCCAAAAGTTGGCGGTGGGTGGTGATGACTAGCTGCTCTCCCTCTATTCTTACACTTCTAAATTAGGGACGGCTAGCACAGATAGTCATCGAGTAGCTTTGTGTGAAACTCAAAAAACAAACAAACGAAATCTTCTTTCCCTGTGTAGGGCTCACCTTTGTTGGCAG
This sequence comes from Carcinoscorpius rotundicauda, assembly GCA_011833715.1. Classification (NCBI taxonomy): domain Eukaryota; kingdom Metazoa; phylum Arthropoda; class Merostomata; order Xiphosura; family Limulidae; genus Carcinoscorpius; species Carcinoscorpius rotundicauda. The sequence continues at coordinate 88,657,542 of CM022398.1, forward strand.
GGGCAGTTTCCACGGAGGTGCTTTCTACACCTGATCGAATCTTCTCTCTTCTCCATATAAAATTATAAAGAACAGAGTGGATTTTATTACATCATCTGCGAGGTTAGGCTATACATCAATGGCTCAGTTACAAATGTTTTCATTTATTTTAATGTATTCCAAGGGTTCGTTCACCAATATGCCTGCGTCTGGTAGACTTTAGTTGAATTTGCATACGCAACTTCTACATATCAAGTTATTGTTACGGAAGGGTTCCAGCATATCTTGTCCTAAATTAAATGTCTCGTCAACATTGCTGGCGAGTATATTGAAGGATCTGTGTCACTTGGTAGCTTCTGGGATATGACGTATTCGTCTGATTACTTTGCGGTTTTTCTCCCCAGGTTAGGTTATTTGAATATATATTACAGTTGTCATGTTTTCCATAGAAACAAGCTGCAACATCTACGAGGCAATAATTTACATCGACTAGCGTCAGAATTACAATGAAGAAGTGTTTTTTGTAATTCCAAAATACAGATATAAAAAAAAAACATTCTGCTATTTGTAACCTCATTTTCCCGGTAAGGTCCATTATTTCAATTTTTTTTTGTCCGGTATGGTCAGGAGGTTAAGGCACTCAACTCGTAATTCGAGAGTTACGTGTTCAAAATCGCCACCACACTAAAATGCTTGCCCTTTCAGACATGGGGGCGTTATAATGTTACGGCCAATCCCACTATTCGTTGGTAAAAGAGTAGTCTACAAGTTGGCTGTGGGTGGTGATGACTCGGTGCCTTCCCTCTAGCACTGCTAAATTAGGGACGACTAGTGCAGATAGGCCTCGTGTAGCTTTGCGCGAGAATAAAAAAACAAACTTTTTTTTTCTAATATTGCCGTATAACTGCCAGTGTTTGTCACAATAATACGTATTTCTGCTGAGTAATTCCCAGTGGTTAAACGCAAATCCGTAGACTTACGACGCTACAAATCGCGTTTTGATGCCAATGAAGAGGAAATCCACAGTCGGATGATTGTAAAAATTTGCCACTAACAACAAATAAACCATTCCTAATTGTCACAAATCTGCTAGTCATCACTACCCACCGCCAACTCTTGGATTACTCTTTTACCAACGAATAGTGGGATTAACCTTAACTTATAACGCCTCCACGGCTGAAAGGGCGAGAATGTTTGGTGTGACATGGATTCGAATCCGTGGCCCTCGGATGACGAGCCGAGTGCCTTAACCACCTGACCACGACGAGCCTGGCTGATTGTTATTGCAAGTTGTAGGTCGAAGGCAGACGAATTTTTTTTAACAGTGTTAATGTTTTTATCAAATAAAATGCATGATGATCCAAAATTTCCTTCTCTCTTTCAAACACCCATAACTTAATCAGAAATGCCTCCTAGTGGCACAGCGATACGTCTGCGGTCTAACACTGCTAGAAACTAGGTTTCGATACCCGTGGTGGGCAAAGGACAGATAACCCATTGTATAGCTTTGTGCTTAATTCTAAACAAACCCAAAAGATTGTTTGTTTGTTTGTTTTTTGAAATTCGCAAAAAGCTACTTGAGAGCTATCTGTGCTAGCCGTCCCTAAGTTAGCAGTGTAAGACTAGAGGGAAGGCAGTTGGTCATCACCACCCACCGCCAACTCTTGGGCTACTCTTTTACCGACGAATAGTGGGATTGGCCCTCACATTATAACGCCCCCCACGGCTGAAAGGACGAAAATGTTTGGCGCGACGGGGATGGGAACATGTGACCCTCAGATGACGAGTCGCACGCTTGGCCATGCCGAGCCTAAACCCAAAAGAAAACTCAATCAGAAATTATAAATAACCTGTTCTCTTCTTTCAGAATCTACAACACCCTAATCTGTCCATTCCAGTTCGAACCCCTGATTTTAGCGTTGTAAATCCGGAGACATACCGCTGTACTAACGGGGGGCAATTTAAATATAAAAGCTTTGTATAAACAATATCTTTTTATATACAAATACTATAAGTTACGTATAATATATCAGTTGCATCATATTACTCACGTGCAACAGGCGGTTATACAAATTATATAAATTAAACGCCTAAAATAAAGTCTACACATGTATGGCTAACTAAAAATCCAGGGATTTTTTAGAACGTAATTGGCGGTCTGCAACAAACATTTTTGCCAGTACACCCCTGGTGATAAAATAACATAATCATGGGAAAATACTGAAATCTAAGACAATATTGAACTAAAGAGTAGGTTTTGAAACAATTCTTGTTTATTATTAGGTTATATTTATATCCAAATGTTTTGAACTACAATATTCTGGTCCTAAACCTCATTAAAATACAAAGATGCATATTTTGTGTACGTTAACTGCATTGTTTAAATTCATTTCATATGTATGCGATCGCAGTTTATGTTGTCTGCTTGGTTTCATCAAATCAACGTCCCCTAGCGGAGCATCGATAAATTAAAAGAGTTTTCGATAACCAATGAAAGGCAAATAAATAACAGTCTCTTGTGTAGATTTGCGCTTAATTACAAACAAACTAAAGTATCATCAGAATTTTAAATGAACTTTAGTTTCATCGTCATGATGATATTGAAACTTCAAACAAACTAACTAAAATTATGGAAAAAGTAACTAGTTTAACCCGCAATTGTTGTCTGTACTACATTGTCCTATTAAAATAAGAACATTTTACTTCAAGTTTAAATTACCTTATTTAGATGGTCCTGTAAGCATCTGAAAATACAAATTTTACAATACATTCAGTACAAAGATACATGATATATGAAATATTGTTCAGTGAATGACTTATCATCATGATAAAGTGTCTAAAAGAAGATTCCTAGTTACTCATTGTCAGAAGAAATTTATGTATGACTGACATGTATTAAAACAATACAAAAGTAATATGAATTTTCTTCTCTAAAGGTCATCAAAAGCTTGATATGAAGAGCTACATGGCATAGTCTCTCCATCTTTGTTGTATATGCCGCTTTTCAGCTATCCAGAGCGTCCCAAAGTAGAAAACCGACGAATAGCCAAAACTATTTTTTTATGTTAGTTCATTATTACCTTTCTTCAACAAGCCTAGCGTCTACCTTGTTCTAGCAGTAAGTAAAATTCTATCATCATTTTATGGTGTTTGACAACCTAATTTATTATAGTTCGATGCAAGATTTATAAAGCATTAGAATACTTTCTATAACCTACTATCCCACATACGCCATCTGATGAAAAAGTAAAGAAACAAGTATTAATTAAAAACATCTGCTAAATAAAAACAACAACTATGTAGGACTGGTTACTGAATTTGGAAAAACAAAATGAATCAAGCAGTAAACTGATAGAAATGGACATATTACTTAATCCCGCTAATGACTGAGTTGTCTGGACTTTACGTGAATAATCAAATCTCTACATCACTGACTTCTTCATGATAAAAATAGAATCAGAATTTCCAATCGTAACATGTCATTCTGCGGTTTCAGAAAAGTAGTGTTCTATATGTAACTAAAGGAAAGCTGGAATTCTATTCATTCCACCATTCTTTCGATATACAATGTGGATAGTCCAGGAATGTAGGAATTTCATTATCCATGTAAAATCGGGACGGTTTATCCTGATGTGTGCCATGTCCACGTTTATCCCTATCTTGTCTCGCTCCCTTTTTCAAGCTCATTAGCTAACCCTACGTAGCTTTTTATTTATCCGTTATTATTTTTTCCAATACTTGTCAAGAATTTAATGAAACATGTGTGGCATCTCGTGGTTAGAAATGTCAATCTGTGGATACGAGGATCCGTGGTTCAAACCTCGTGCTGCGAAAAAAAAATCGCTCCCCACATATCAAAGCCTTCTATGAATAATAAAAGTAACTGTGAAATACTATTACTTAATTACAATAACCCAAGAGCTGGTGGTGGTTACTCTTCGTAGAAGCCTTTCCTCTAGCGTAGGAGTAAACGGTACAGCATAAGTAGCTTTGTGTGCGTATGTTAAATACACACAGACACACGTAATTTTGTGTCTTTGCGCAGAGCTACACAAGTCTTATCCGCGAGTAGTTAGTTGCTCTTTATTTCAAACTGCTTGATTAGTGGGGGAGTAGCTAATAAGTCGCCCAACTCCAGTTCTTGTGCTTTTCTTGTTGGACTAGACCGTTACTCTTATAACACACCTACAATCACTAAAGTACGAAGCCCGTTTGTTGCGACAGGGGGACGCAAAAAAAAATGAATCTTAGGGTTAATAGTCCAGATATGTTAACCACCAGGCAACACTCGATCCGTAATGATAAACATCTTGCTCGCTTTAGACGTATAAAGCTTACAATGCGTATGTGTTAAGTGTACTAATATTCGCGAATCATTGCCCATAAAATCGGTCTCAGATACTGTGTACGTGCATCACGTATAACATATCCTATCTCGCACCTGTGGCCTGTAATAAACAACGTTGTCCTGTTTGGCTCGTGGCGTGTTAAATGAGCTTCTTAATTAAACCTGAAGTTGCTTTCGTTCTTTTATGTACCAAAATACGCTATCTTTTTATGGGTGCAGCCAGCATTCTACTAGAGAAACTTCTATTAGGACAAATTACGTTGGACATAGCGAGGCTTGCGTACATTTTATAGGCTTCTTTATTATTGATCGATAAACCTTTAACGTTGTCATTTTAATACCCTTTCCTATTTCGCTTTCCAGCTAGAATATTCCGTCATTTCTTTGTTTTTCCTTTTATATGTATCCGTCTCAGGCTTGTTCTAAAATATGTATTTTATTTTTTATTATTCTTCGCTGTAAAAATGACGCAGTCATCAACTGACCGTTTAATTTAAATTTATTTTTTTGAGATGCCACAAATATCGTAATGGGACAATATGCAACTGTCCTTTGAACATTTTTAGCTTTTCTCTTGGGTGCTTTACATCTCGAAACATCTTAAACAAGTCATATTTTCAAACTTTCCAAGTTTGAGCGTAAAAGAAACAAATTGAAGTGACAGTATTTTTGTAAATCATTTCAGCAGGTGATAAAGATATCCATATAATGTAAAGTACGTGTCTATATTACACGAAGGACACTTACTTTCGATGCTGACAGACGAATGAAAGGCTTATTCATGTGACTTGTTTGTCAATGTCACACTGGGGTAGGTCCAGCATGGCCAGATGGTTAAGGCACTCGAATGGTAACCTGAAGGTCGTGAGTTCGAATCCCCGTCACACCAAACATGCTTGCCCTTTCAGCCGTAAGGGCGTTATAATATGACGGTAAATCCCACTATTCATTAGTAGAGGAGTAACCCAAGAGTTGGCGGTGGGTGGTGATGACTAGTTGCCTTCCCTCTAGTGTTACCCTGCTAAATTAGGGACGGCTAGCGCAAACAAACAAACACTTTTGGGGAACTCTTCTGTCCAACACGAGGGATCGAATCCCGGATTTTTAGTGTTGTAACTACACACACTTACCGCTCTTTCATGATAGTAAATTACAGATGTTCTAGTTTCCATTTTGCAGGTATAAACTTAACGTCACTTTTCTTCGCGATATCAGTCCTAACGTACTTCAAAACTATTAGGTTAACGCTAAGACCGTAGCCAAGTAATAATAAAACAAGGACGTATTAATAGGTTAAAAGATAGAATATCACCAGTAACACTTAAACTTGTGTGCAGTCCTACCTTTAGGGTCAGTAACCTGAAGTTTACACAATCACTTAACAATATAAACGTTTATTATTGGATTCCCTTTATGAGCTTCCACGTGGAAGTTATAAAATTTTGGTCAATGTTGCAAAGTGGCAAGAGATAAAAAAAATGTGGCACTTGATTATATATTTATATATAAAGACTGTGATTTTGTTTGCTGGCCCACTTTTTGTTTTTAATTCTTGTTAAAAACTGTATTTGGGAAATTAACATTTTATCTCAGGTTTCTTTGTTTATTTTGAATTTCGGGCTCCCCAGTGGCGCATCGGTATGTCTGTAAACTTACAATACTAGAAATCGAGTTTCGATACCTGTGGTGGGTAGAGCACAAATATCTCATTGTGGACCCGGCATGGCCAGGTGATAAGGACGATGGACTCACAGTCTGAGGATTGCGGGTTTGAATCTCCATCACACCAAATACTCATGCCCTATCAGTCGTGGGGGAGTTATAATGTAACATCCAATTCCACTATTCGTTGGTAAAAGAATAGCACAAGGGTTGGCATTTGGTGGTGATGACTAGCTGCCTTCCGTCTAGTCTTACAATGTTAAATTAGGATTTACTAGCTGAGATAGCCCTCGCATAGCTTTGAGCGTAATTAATAAAAAAAATAAAGTCAAACCACCCGCATTGTGTAGCTTTGTGCTTAACTACAAGTAAACTTGAATTTCACACAAAGCTATCTGCTCTAGTCATCCGTAATTTAGCAGTGATAGGCTAACGGATGAGCAACTATTGACACCACTCGTCGCCAGCTCTCGGACTACTATTTTTACCAACGTCCCACTTTTACACTCCTAAGACTGATAGGGTGGACTCGGCAGCAGAGATTTGAACCCGCAGGTTGCAAATCGAACGCCTTGAATTGCTAAGCCATATGTAAGATGGAAAATATATTTTGATTTAAAAGCACTTTTTTTTCAGTTTCACAAATACAATAATTGGCTTTGGTTACTATTTTAATATTTTTTATCCATCTTAAGCCATTGTTCTAAAAAGTTGAGTTTTGTGTTGGTAAATATTTGTGTTTGCTTGTTTTCAACTGACCGAGTTGACAAGCCCGTAAGCATGCACAGGAAACGTTTTACGTGTCTCGTGATAACTCAGCATACTTCAACTAAATTACAACCTCACTTCCTTTAGAAAAAGTTGCCTTTTTTTATTATTATTGTTAAGTTTATGTGTCTATTTTGTTTATGTGTTTCAAATATTTTTGCTCAATAATGATATATTGCGATTTACCAAAGACATCCCATATCTCACTGAATCTCCTCTAGTTTCCGAAATTGTTAGCGGTCGATAACAATGTTTTATACCAGCAATGAGATAATATACTAGTCAAGGCAAAAATAAATAAACAGGCTGTCCACTTCATATATATGAATCAATTTACGATATGTTACCTTTCATCACTCTGAATGTACCACATACTAGCCTAGCAAAATTTAGGTTAACGACAAGAAAGTGTTTCTCGATGTACAGAAAACGGGACGAGTGTCTGAGCGCAGTCTCCTCATTCACCCCGTCACGTCCCTCGTCCCTTTACATTCAACTTGTTCATCCTCTGGCTCTTTATTACGTGAACTCTGTGGACCTCATTTCTAATTGGAAAGGGCGCTTTGTGAACAGAATAAAATACAGAAGTAGGAGTTGTGAAGAAAGAGGGTGCTCTGTCAACAGAAGTAGATAATGTGCAAAAGAGGGTGCTATGACAACGGAAGTAGATAATGTGCAGCAAAAGAGGGTGCTATGTCAATAGAAGTAGATAATGTGCAGGAATAAAAAAAATTCAGATTTAACAGCAAACCACTAAAATCAACATTTAACATTCTATTCTTTAGGGCTTTTGAAAACGGTTTGAACTTTATCCCTGGTTATACAAACAAACATAAAAACCGTTATACTGCAAGCTTGGATTAAGTTATCCTACTTGATGAAACACTCAGATCTTCTGAATGTTGAAACGTTCATGTATAATACAACTATTTAACTAAGTAAAGTGTATAATTATCTGGAATTACTGTTAACTAAATCATACAAAAGTTTCCGGAATGTCTACATATTTCAGTTTTATGTAAAACAGATATTAAACAGACTTACCAAATACTGCCACAAACCATAAACCTTCACGGATCTTGGTTTAAAACAAAGTACTAAAACAGACTAGACCATCTTGCAGACAGTCACAATTAATGGCTGTAAACAAAACTACTACATCACCTTTCACAGGCTCACACAATCATTGGGTGTAAAAGCAAATAATACACAGAACTAGATCTCCCTACATAGGTCAGCGAAAGCTCTCGTAGCTCGGATTCAGAGCTATAATAATGGTTGAGGTTTCATTAAATCAGCACGAGCTCTTTTACTTTACTGGGTAATAATACTGTTGTTATTATCCAGCGCCATATTTTACTGTTGTTGTTGTTGTTGTTTTTGAATTAAGCACAAAGCTACACAAAGGGCTATCTGTGCTCTGCCCACCACGGGTATCGAAACCCAGATTTTAGCGTGTAAGTCCGCAGACATACCGCTGAGCCACTGGGGGGCTTATTTTACTGTTTTAACCACAACTCTATTGATACTTTTATACGAGTCATCACGCTGAAATAAAAAAAAAACCGAGAGTTTTTGATAGGTGGATTTATGTAAATGCTAAAAACAAAAGGCTTAGAATAATTCAATAATTTATGAGACAAAAATACCATTAAAAATGTCTTATTCATAGATTTTAGAAACCTCAACTCAAACTTCACTAATATAACAGTTTCCATGACATTAAACAAAGAACATCAATCTAATTATTCAACAAATCCTTTAGACTGCACTCAATTTCAGAACGTAGTCATTGTACGAATTGTCTGTTTTAATGGTCTTTTGGCCTACTTTCAATTAGTCAGTCTTAAAACAAAACGATTGTACATTGGTATTGCGTATAGGCCTACGAAATATTTATTTAATGTCTATCTTTGCAATAAAGGACTGTAAAACTTTAAACGGCCCGACATTAGGTCTACAATAAACACAGAATTTCTTTGCTATGTACGATAATGGCTTAATTGTAAAGCATCTTTTAAATTCACAGCATCGTCGGACCTTTTTTTCTCAAGATCAATATTCTTTATCTGTCTCATACGTTGACTGACTGAATATAGAGGGCAGTATTATACGCGACAGTAATTTAAACGAATTTTTAACCAACAGCTCTGCGAATACGTAAACTGAAAACTTTGTCACAGTTTTAGGCTTAGCATATCGCTTTTACACTTATTTTGTTTTCTTTGTTGTTAAGCACAGAGACACACAATAGGCTATTTATGCTCGATTTTTTATCCTTATAAGTCTTTAGACTTAACGTTGATCCACTAGGGCACGTCCTATTTCAAATGTAGCCTACAAATCCGCGCCAATCGATTGCACATGTCTGTATCCTGATTTATATTAATAAAGTAACTTTTTAGAAGTAAGTGAGTCTAAAAGTTCCTTAGAACATAACTGAGTTACCAAACTTCGGTTTAAGGTATAGGTTTACCGGGGCCTCAAGCAATGACTATAAATGTATTCCACCTGGAGATTCTGTCTCGAGGGAGTCTGAATAAGTTGAAAACCCTAAGGCCAATAAAGCCCCTAATCCGGCCTTGTAGCTACCTCTTCCAGGTTTTTAACAAAGTTATCTCACCGAGCTTCTTATAACTGGTAGCTGTTCTAGTGGCCTACATAACTCAACTTATTTGAGATTCATTTGTGAAACATATAAAATTGATAATTTCTGTGTCCCAAAGGTCCATATAGTAACAATTAGTTCCAACTCGTATGCTCCTTCCTGTAACATTTAACACTTTAGGGACTCAAGAAATTGTCTAATATACAGTTGTAACTAGGAGAAGACTTATCAGCAAACGATTTCGGTTCTGCAGTCACTGAAGCCCTTACGAACAAATAAACAGAGTTTGTTTGAAGTTAAACACAAAGCTACCCAATGGACTATTTGTTTTCTGTCCACCACAACTATTGAAACCTGGTTTTTGGCGTTGTAAGTCCGCAGACATACCGCTGGACTTCTGAGGGGCTAAAGAAATATAGAGTCCCACTAATCCACATTCCCCCCGCTACTTTATTACATTAAAAAAAGTGAAAACATTATCTACGTGATTTTTGAGTCCGTTTTACTTAATCTGCTATCTAAATTAATTTAGGCATGTCAATAATGTTGCAACATTTTTTCAAATTCATTATGTATTTACAATTGGAAATATTGTTATGCTTATTTACTAGTAGGGGGCCCATCATGGCCTGGTGGTTAAGGTACCCGACTCTGATGGTCGCGGGTTCGAATTCCCATCATACTAAACATGCACATCCTTTCAGACTTGGGGGCGTTATAAAATGACGGTCAATCTCACTATTTGTCGGTAAAAGAGTAACCTAAGAGTTGGCGGTGAGTGGTGATGATTAGCTGCCTTCCCTCTAGTCTTACACTGCTAGATTAGGGACGGCTAATGCAGATAGCCCTCGTGTAGCTTTGCGCGAAATTCAAAACAAACCAGTCACGAGGAAGGTTGAGCTGGGCTACGTACGTCATTGTTAATTAACATTGATTTCGTTATTTTGAATTGTTTATCATGGGAACAGTTGCTTAACCTGGCTCTTTAAAGACTTACAGTTGTTAAACCTTGTTCTTTCAATCTATTCTTTTAAAGATCGCTAGTTTTCGACGTCTATTTATTTTCTTACTTAGTTTGGCTGTTGTTAAGCCCAAAGCTACACGATAGGCTATCAGTTTCCTGATCACCAAGGATACCAGAACCTCCGATTTCCTATTTATAGCGTAGTTAGCTTATAGACTTACTGCTGAACCATTGTAAAAAATTGTTTTCATATTAAAAAAAAATTATTTATTGATAAATATATCATTATTTGTTTTGTTACATTTCCTCTTGAAGATAAGCATACCTCAGTAATTAAAGTTCCCTTATCAAAAAATAATACAAAATACATGCTCTGAATATTCAAGCCATGGGTGCGTTATAGTAGCGACAGCCAAATCCTACTAATCGCACATCAAAATTTAGTAGTAAGTAGTGTCGACTAACTCTCTCTCTAACGTATCTTCTCAAAATTAAGAACATGTAGCTCTGACGACACCCAGTAACACATCATATGTCTATGGGCTTACTACGCTGGAAATCGGATTTCGATATCGGTGGTGGGCAGAAAACAGATAGCTCATTGTGAAGCTTTGTGGTTAGCTTCAAACAAACAAAGAAAATTTGACGAACAAATATTTATATTTTCCAAACTTCTTCAATTATTTATTTTAGTGCCATCTATCGACAGAAGTAACAACTTAACATATTAATATTTCAGAACGTTGTGCATGAAAATGTCTTCCTTTATCGTTAAACTTCTAAATACGGAACCAGTGTTATAATTATATACATAAAAATATTATGGGCTTTCTCAGGAAATATACTTTTTATCAAAAATATATAGCAATGTAAGTTAAATATATGAGTGTTTTGTTCTAAAGATTCTTTTACAGTAAGTGTCTGTGACTTGTTGACAATAAGTTAAAAAAAAACGAACAGCACGCATCCCACTTATTTTCAAACTAATATATACACTCCGAACAATTTAAACGTAAACACAGAACTCTTTACACTGTAGAGACCGTAGTTGTATCTTAAACACAACACAGTTCTTTTCTTCTTGTCAAAAGTCCGCTTAGAACACTTCAATTTCTTTATACTTCAGAAGAAAAACATATCTAAAAAGAGGATGTTGAAAAGATAAGCGTTTACACATTTCTGAAAGTTATTCAATAATTATATTATAGTTTGTAGTAATTCTGATAAAATAGCACAATAATAAGTAGATATAGTAAGAGTGTTAAATAAAAAAGAGAGACAGTCAAAGTTTTAACTTAAGAGTTCAGTGGTATAAATTTTACTACAACTTTAAAATAGGCTTAGAACGTGTGACAGTACTTTGGGTGCAGATATATTTCAATTTACTGGTAAATTGTAAAACAGGATAAGATACAATGTTTTTTAAGTAAATACAATCTAAAATCTAGTTTATTGTTTCTTGGTGTTTTAAGAATTAACTTGTTTTCTTGAACTTAGATGGATTACTTTAAATTTAATTTATACTGTTATAAATATCGGAAAGTTATAAATAAGACGAAATACATTTTTATTTGATTATTAGAAATTATGTATATTTTTAGTTCTAATAAATTATTAAGTTCTGTTTCTAAGTTCCATGTAATTAAATATAAACTTTATTACTTCAATGTAAAGATAAAGTAGTGATAAAAAATAATATTGGTTCCTAAAAGTTAAACTTAACAGTAAGTGTTAATAATAGACTACAGGCACTTTGTATTAAGTATATATTTTCATGCTGTAAGTATAAATATAATGATAAATATTAGTATACGAGTTACGATTTTAAAGTTTGCTAGATATAACGGGTGTAACGAATGGGGTTTACTTGGGAACTTGGAACTGACATGAACATTTAAGGAAGTCAGTAATGAAGTTGCGCAAGTTTGTAGGTTAGAGAAGTTTGAGGTTATTCTAATCAAAGTAGAAGCAATAGACAAAGAAAAATGTAGACTGTGGAAAATGGCAGGTCACCACTCATCACTTCAGTCTAGTTCTAGCTGTATAAGTGAACACATAGATCTATCTGATTTTATCAGAGATGACATCTAGAAGTTGCAAGCATTCTCCAGACGCGTTCTACTATGTATGTGGCCAATTTATCAATACAAGAGCGAAAAAGTACTCTGTAACAGCATCTGTTAAAATGTGTGAAGCCTACAAGGCATATTTCGACATGTCTGTTAGGGATCAAGACAAACACTGGGACCCAATTTTACCTGTAAGCACTGCAAAACACTCTAGAAGATAAGACGGACAATTTTTGTTTGCTTCAATAGTAAGATTTCATATTATACAAATTTTAGACCTTTTAAAATTTAAATATCTTTTTATTTTTTTAATTTCCAACAGTATAGAAAAAATATCACACATAAAATATTATGTGAACCTCTTACACATTGGTTGTGGATGAAATAAATTTATTCTTCATAATAATTTTATTTTGCTCTTTTGCAAGAGAGAAAGCAGCCATCCTCAGAAGAGAGCAGCAAATCAGAAGAGGAGATAGACGTTGAAAATCCAGATTACAATTTCAGAGTTGCAGCTGGTCAAAGAAACCCACACTACCCCAACCAAAGAGACCTCAATGACTTGATCAGAGATCTTGGTCTGACAAAATCGAATGTCGAGACATGATACATGAAAGTGATTTACATTACAGTCGCAAATCACGAAAAACTACTCACTTCTAAACATGTTTTGTTCATTTTTGTATAGCTTTAGTATAAATACATGTAAATCTTGATTCATATGTTGTTTTATTCAGATCTTATGTAAATGAAAATGAACAAATTTGCCCGTTTTTACATATAAAATAGGTTAATTTCTATATTTCATTATCCAGGTCACAAACGTTTGGAGGGAATAATGGTCATTTTGTGTACTTTTACAACATAAGCAATTAAGAAATAACACACACTATCCAGGAACAAAATTTGTGTCACATGGTGTTATTTGTGTTTCATAGTGGTATTTGTGTTTTATACTGTTAGCTGTGTTACATAGTGTTATGAACCCATTCGGTAACGCAATACATTTCATCCCTTGGATTCTGCAGAGCTGTTGGAGTGAAAGAAAATAAAAGGGTAAGATATGGATAATAAGGAAGTTATAGTTATAGGTGACTCCTCTACGAGACGTTGTCCTCTATGTTGTCCAGAGGTACAGATGAATGATATAACTGGCAGAACAGAATATGTAATAAAGGGGGCTAGCATAGATGTATATTACGTGATGCATGTAGGGGCAAATGATGTATGGAAAGATAAATCAGAGAAGCTAGTTAGTAAATACAAAGGAGGTAATTCTAAGCAGTATCCTTAACAAAATTAAATTATGACCTTTTTATTTAAATGCACTTATAAATCCTCATAAGTGCATTTAAATAAAAAGGTCATAATTTAATTTTGTTAGGGATACTGCTCAGAAATAACTGTAGGAACAAAGTTATAAGCAGGTCACAAGAGTTCAAATGCTAGTCTTAGGTTAGTATGTAAGAATGACCTGACAGTTTCGTTGAACTTGTGAGATTGGTTCAGTGGAAGAATTTTTGTTGTTGTTTGTTTTTGAATTTCGTACAAAGCTACTCGAGGGCTATCTGCGCTAGCCGTCCCTAATTTAGCACTGTAAGAGTAGAGGGAAGGCAGCTAGTCATCACCACCCACCGCCAACTCTTGGGCTACTATTTTACCAACAAATAGTGGATTAGAACCCGCGACCCTCGGATTAGGAGTTGAACGCCTAAACGCGCTTGGCCATGCCGGGCCAAACAATTATATAGATAGGCTTAATTGTTACTGCTGTAATACCAGAATATCAAGAAATAAAATAGATGACATTAGAACATTGGCAAGAATGAAGAATTTTGATGCAATTGAAAACGGGTTAAACATAGATGATTTTGCTAACAGTAGTTTATTTGAAATACAAGGTTACAGGTTATTTGATCGGGGTAGAGTATTAAAGAGAGGATAAAATTGGGTTTATATCTGATAGTTACATTCTGTAGAAGTTGAGGATATTAAAGATAATAACAAGGAAATTGAATCCATTTGAGTTTCTATCAGTGGATATAAACGGAAAAGGCTTTCATTGGAATTGCAAAGCTACACGAAGCATATTTGAGCTAGCCGTCCTTATTTAGCAGTGTAAGAATACACTCTAGAAGATTCATAAATGAATCCGCGACAAGAAAATACTTAACACTGGAACATAACAACACCTTAGCACAAACCAATAAAGAAAAAGCAGAAGCCTTCAAACATCAATTACAAAACACATTTAAAACACACAATGACACGAGCATGAACAACCATTACTACAATAAAATAAACAACTACATAACAAATAACATAGAATTATATAAACCACACTTTCCAGTTAACATTATAAACAGCAACACTAATAATACATATGACTACAACACCCAAATACTCACCAAGTAATCAAAAATACAAAAAAACAAAGCACCGGGAAATGATGGAATGCAAACAATACTTCTCAAAAAAGGCACTCCAAAATTATTTGACCACCTATTAGCCATATTTAATTTATCTCTATATTCTGTATACATCCCAGTTTTTTGGAAGCAAGCAAATATTTTAATGTTCCACAAAGAAGGAAAACCTATCAATAAACCAAACCGATCAGTCTGACCAGCTGTGTAGGTAAAATTCTCGAAAGAATAATAACCAATAGACTCTCCACATTTTTGGAGATTAATTCAAAATTATCAGAAGAACAAAACGGATTTAGAAAATAAAGACAAATAACAGATCACTTAATTAGGTTAAGTGAAACAATAATAAACAGCTTTAATAAAAAAGAATGCACTGTCGCCTGCTTCCTTGGTATCGAGAAAACATTCGACACTGTGTGGCACGATGGTCTTCGGTTCTGTATGTAAGAAATGGGACTACCGCGTGGAATTATTCGCTGGTTATCAAACTTTTTGGAAAATAGAAAATGTAGAATAAACGTAGAGGGAACTTTCTCGGAGTTCTTCACTCCAGAAGCTGGAGTCCCTCAAGAAGGGGTGGTTATCCTATTATCTTCATCATGTATGTAAATAATATGCCACTTAAAGCCTAAACCATGGATACGCATCACAGTTCGCTTGGGATGTAGGAATTTGGAAAAGTGCACCAACACCAAAAATAGCAGCCACTAACTTACAACCACAACTAAATAGATTATGTGAATCTTGTGAAAAATATAGAATTAAAATAAATACAGCGAAGACACAATTAGTAATATTTTCAAAACCAACGAAACATCAAAAATTACAACCCCAGATCTACATGAACGGAGAGCTTCTCCAAACTGCCACATCTGCGAAATTTTTAGGGTTAACTTATGATTCTAAACTTACCTGGATAAAACATGTAAATAACATAAAAACTAAAATTTGGCGAAGAATAAACTGTGCTCGGAGTTTAACTGGTAAAAACTACGAAACAACACCAGAAAACATCATCAAAATATACAAGACATACATTAGATCTGTAATTCACTATGCAGCTTCTGCATGGATCAATGTAAGTGAAAAACAATTACAAACTAAACTACAAACATAACAGAATACAATAATTACATCAGCATACAGAGTACCTAAAACCACATCATCAAAGTTCATACATAATTACTCAAATACACAAACAATACCAGATAAACTTCTACATAGTACAATAAAATATTGTGATAAAAATTGGCAAAAAAATGAGTTGTTATGTGAACTAGACAGATATTGTATATATGATGAAGAGAGACCTAAATACCTCTCCCTGTTAAATTTGTACATCAGATCTTTAAGGTAAAACCATTTAAAATTGTAATGGTGATAATAGAATAGATCTAAAATAAAACACGACACCTATATTCTAGACTTATTTTTTTAAAAAAGAACAATATAAATGGACATTGTCCTGAAAAGGACCAGACTAAAGTTGTGATATCACTCCAGCCATTCTGTATTTAATCGAAATATATTAATCAAGCCACTTCAACAAAGTTATAGAAGGAGAAAGAGGTCTGGTGTACCTGACCCTCCTGGGTATACAAATATACATACCCAAACACCTACAGAGAGAGAGAGTGTAACAGTAAAGGGAAGGAAGCTAGTTTTCAACACCCATCGTCAACTCTTGGGCTACTCTTTTACCAACGAATAGCAGAGTTGACGTTCACAATATAACACCCCTACGACTAAAAGGGAGAGCAGGTTTAGTATGACGTGGATTCAAACCCGCGACCCTCAGATTACGAGTCGAGTGCCTTAACCATCTGGCCAAGCCAGGCCCCAGTTTATGTCCTATGCATCATATCGAAACAAATGCGGTTATTAAAATAAGCGTAGAACAATAAATTCATTACAGCTCTTAGGTGTTAGGTAATTTTTCCAATTTCCAGTGTGTTTTGGTAAACTTTCAAAGTTTGTCGTAGAAGGTCAGTCAAAATAAGTTTTAAGTTTAGTTCTTCTTAATTATGCGCGAGCCTTCAACAATCACCAAGGTCGTGACATGTTTTTTTTTTCTTTTATAGGAGATCACTATAACGTGAGTGATGCTATATATAGAAGTGGGCTGTTCCAACACAAATCGTGTGATTACCTGTGAATATGACCCACCCCTTGCTAACATAAAAGAGTCCCTCAATCACTTCGAATGGTATGGTACTTGAGAAAAGATAATTATGTACATAACGTAATGTTTTGTTCTCGTTTTCTTTTCTTCGTTGACCAGGCTTGAGATTCCATATGGTTTTACAATGAGGTTTATGTTTTATGATATATATTTCTTGCATTTTTGAAGACTCGTTGTTTACGATACACAAAAGTGTTTCCAGAAGTATAATTAATAAATAAAGTAAACGACTCTGATTTCAAGCTCCATGAAATGGGTCAAGATAGACCCATGGTTGTGTCATAACAAAATCATTGTGATGCTACCATCTGATGGTTGTGGTTTGAATTTTGTGGACAGGCAATGACTCTGTAATGTTTTTATTACACACACACCCTTTCTTTTTCTTTCCAAATCAAACCCATACACCCACATTTCATTGTCAGTAAAAATGGGGAAATAAACTTATACCAACTTCATTAACAGTTTCATTAGTTGGTTATCACAGCTGTGTTCATCTCGGCACTATTTACATCAGTGATGGCACTACTGAGTTGTCCTGGTTGACCATCGTCCACTGTGATATTTGGTCATTATTATACCTGTTCACTCAGTTGTACAATTTTCTTTGTGTCACATAACTCTCTTTGTACAACATTCTATAGATTAACAAAATTGTAATTTGTAACGAAATAGTAAATAAGTTTAAAACTTAAAAAAGACACTTATAACATATATCGTTTGGAAGCTAAGTTATTCTACAAATTACTAATGCTCCTAAAGTATAAATATATAACACAACCCTAACTTCACTTTCTTATATTACTCTGTTTGCAAAGAGTATGGCTGTGTTACAAACAAGTGAATAAACAATATTATGATTGTTGCTTGAACATGACAAACATTTAATAAATGCAGGTAATTCATGTAAGATTCGTGATCACAGTGTTAGGTTTTATAGCAGGTAAAACCTAATCAGTATTTCTTTCCCTTATGATTTATTCAAGTTAATTCCTCACAGGACATTTGGCCATCAAAGATTGCTAAGTTACTACCTTCCTAATTATTCAACGACCATTCCTCTTTGATGTCACGTGTGTTTGCGTGTTAGAAAGACTACCTTGTACGAAAATACTTAAACGCAGATTCTCTGTTATCTTAATCATTGGCGAGTATTGCGGTGTATCCATGACGTATCTTTCTGTTTTTGTCCTAGGGATATCTAAGCGTGATGTGAGTTACTCTATTTGTTACACAGTTGATGTGCTGTTAAACAGTCCATCACACAATATCTTCATAACGACACAGATAATTTAGTTGCCCTATTCAGTAACAAGAACGTGCTATAAGTCAACCAATAAACTCATCTACTTTGATTGTTTGTCAATATTGTTAAAATTTCTTTCTACTTTTTTTTATATTGCATCCGGTATCTTTCCTTTTTATCAATCCAACTAAAGCAAAAGGGGCAAATCTATTACGGTCCTCATTTGTGGTTGAATTATCACTTTGAGGTTGTTTGTTTGTTTTGAATCTCGCACAAAGCTGTACGAGGACTATCTGTGCTAGCTGTCACTAATTTATTAGTGTAAGACTAGAGGGAAGGCAGCTAGTCATCATCACCAACCGCCAACTCTTGGGCCACTCTTTTACCAACTAATAGTGGGATTGACCGTCACTTTGAGCTTAGAAAGCTGTAGAGACCGATACATATATTTTGACAGCGAATTTATATAACATAAAATATAAAACATTTTTATATTGCAATAAACAACAGAAAAATAATTCTATCATTTCAAACCAAAAATTCCGAAAAGAAATTTTGAGTTTGATTCAAAGATTTTACAAAATATGAACTAACTAACGAAGAATAATGGATAGTTATTAGATCCCATTTTACAAGTCCCCCACTGGTACAGCGGTAAGTCTACGGATTTACAGCACTAAAATTTGTGGTTCTATTGTCCTCAGTGAACTCAACAGATAGCCCCGATGTGGCTTTGTCGTAACAAAACTTTTTTGTTTTTTGCTAGGTAAGTTAATATTTTGAACCTCGGGTTGCAATGGTATTTTAAACACTACAAGCCACTTGTCAGTTACTGAAATAACTCAGCAAAATAGATAGACGAAAATACAGATGCCTTTCCAACTGCCTAACTATTTTTGTTTTGTTCTTTTTTTTAATTTCCAGTTAAGCACAAAGTAACACGATGGCTATCTTTGTTTTTCCATCAAGGCTGTCGAAACCTAATTTCCAGCGCAAACTTGCCGCTTTGCCACTGAGACCCACACTGTTTAACAATGAACATTATAAATTTGTTTCTGATTATGACAATAACTTTGGAGGACTAGAGAGGAAGAAAAAAAGTACTCCAACAGCGCCATCTCTCATCATATATGAATGGTAATTTTTGCATCATTAAATAAAATTTGTGGAAAAGACTCTGCTTTGTTTTTTTTTAATATCTACTGCATTAAACAGAATAAGAAAACTGGGAAACTCAGTTATACCTATTATATAAGTGTGGGATTTAGTGTGGTTAATACTTCACACAAAGCTACATGAGAGCTTTCTGTGTTAGTCTTCCTCAATATATCAGTGGTAGTATACAGGGAAAACAACTGGTTAACAACACCACTGCCAACTCTTTTTATCATCGAATAGTGAGGTTGACTGTCACGCTTAAATGCTACCGCAACTGAAAGGGGAAATATGTTCGGTTTGGTTTGCTTTGAATTTCGCGCAAAACTACTCGAGGGCTATCTGCGCTAACCGTCCCTAATTTAGCAATGTAAGACTAGAGGGAAGACAGCTCGTCATCACCAACCACCGCCAACGCTTGGGCTACTCTTTTAACGACGAATAGTGGGTTTGACCGGAATTTATAGCGACCTCACGGCGTTATAGGATGAGTATGTTTGATGTGAAGGGGATTCGAACCCGCGACCCTCAAATTACGAGTCAAGTGCCTTAACCACCTGATCATGCCGGGCCAATATGTTCGGTGTGCCCGAGATTCGCACCCACAACCGTTATATTGAGTGTCGGGTGGTGTATGAATTCAGCATGAATTTCTATCTGTTAGTAATATTATAATGTGTATTCTGAATGTGTACTTTATTCTATATATGTACATGATTTACATACCAACTGGTCAAGAAAACAGTTAAGATAATGTCGTTCTAAGTGACCTTTGTTCCTTTAGTGTTACGAGAGCTATCTGCGCTAGCCGTCCCTAATTTAGAAGTGGAAGACTAGAAAGAAGACAGCTAGTCATCACCACCTATAGCCAAAGTCTAGGGCTACTCTTTTACCAACGAATAGTGGGATTGACCGTCACAATATAAACTCTCTCACAGCTGAAATGGCAAGCCTGTTCTTGTGATGAGAATTCGAACCCGCGACCTTCAGATTACGAGTCGAGTGAATTAACCTTATATCCACTCCATGATTGAATTTCTTGTTTTCTGTCGGACCTATCGGACACTTGATATAAACATTAAAACTGGGACAGGCGCCATTTGACTTTCTTAATTTATATCCCTAAACTTAGAGAGAAGTTTTTATCTATTAATAACAATACTAGATTTACTTCCTCATGGTGTGCAAAAGTAGTGTTTCAAGAGTGATATCTTCAGTAGAGTCCCTGAAAGTGTTCTGTTTCAAAAGTAATATCTATTAATGACTACAATACATGTACTTCAGTAGGGTCCCCGAAAGTGTTCTGTTTGAAAAGTAATATCTATTAACAACTACAATACATGTACTTCAGTAGGGTCCCTGAAAGTGTTCTGTTTCAAAAGTAATATCTATTAATAACTACAATATATGTACTTCAGTAGAGTCTCCGAAAGTGTTCTGTTTCAAAAGTAATATCTATTAACAACTACAGTAAATGTACTTCAGTAGGGTCCCCGAAAGTGTTCTGTTTGAAAAGTAATATCTATTAACAACTACAATACATGTACTTCACTAGGGTCCCTGAAAGTTTTCTGTTTCGAAAGTAATATCTATTAATGACTACAATACATGTACTTTAGTAGGGTCCCTGAAAGTGTTCTGTTTCAAAAGTAATATCTATCAACAACTACAGTACATGTACTTCAGTAGGGTCCCCGAAAATGTTCTGTTTCAAAAGTAATATCTATTAACAACTACAATACATGTACTTCAGTAGGGTCCCTGAAAGTGTTCTGTTTCAAAAGTAATATCTATCAACAACTACAGTACATGTACTTCAGTAGGGTCCCCGAAAGTGTTCTGTTTCAAAAGTAATATCTATTAATAACTACAATACATGTACTTCAGTAGGATCCCCGAAAGTGTTCTGTTTCAAAAGTAATATCTATTAACAACTACAATACATGTACTTCAGTAGGGTCCCCGAAAGTGTTCTGTTCCAAAAGTAATATCTATTAACAACTACAATACATGTACTTCAGTAGGGTCCCTGAAAGTTTTCTGTTTCGAAAGTAATATCTATTAATGACTACAATACATGTACTTCAGTAGGGTCCCTGAAAGTTTTCTGTTTCGAAAGTAATATCTATTAATGACTACAATACATGTACTTCAGTAGGGACCCTGAAAGTTTTCTGTTTCAAAAGTAATATCTATCAACAACTACAGTACATGTGCTTCAGTAGGGTCCCCGAAAGTGTTCTGTTTCAAAAGTAATATCTATTAACAACTACAGTACATGTACTTCAGTAGGGTCCCCGAAAGTGTTCTGTTTGAAAAGTAATATCTATTAACAACTACAGTACATGTACTTCAGTAGGGTCCCCGAAAGTGTTCTGTTTGAAAAGTAATATCTATTAACAACTACAATACATGTACTTCAGTAGGATCCCCGAAAGTGTTCTGT
The DNA here is from genome assembly GCA_011833715.1 of Carcinoscorpius rotundicauda. Taxonomy (NCBI): domain Eukaryota; kingdom Metazoa; phylum Arthropoda; class Merostomata; order Xiphosura; family Limulidae; genus Carcinoscorpius; species Carcinoscorpius rotundicauda. The sequence goes on from CM022398.1 coordinate 88,679,398, forward strand.
TTCAAAAGTAATATCTATTAACAACTACAATACATGTACTTCAGTAGGGTCCCCGAAAGTGTTCTGTTTGAAAAGTAATATCTATTAATAACTACAATACATGTACTTCAGTAGATTCTCCGAAAGTGTTCTGTTTCAAAAGTAATATCTATTAACAACTACAATACATGTACTTCAGTAGGATCCCCGAAAGTGTTCTGTTTCAAAAGTAATGTCTATTAACAACTACAATACATGTACTTCAGTAGGGTCCCCGAAAGTGTTCTGTTTCAAAAGTAATATCTATTAATAACTACAATATATGTACTTCAGTAAATTCCCCGAAAGTGTTCTGGTTCAAAAGTAATATCTATTAACAAATACAATACATGTATTTCAGTAGGGTCCCTGAAAGTGTTCTGTTTCAAAAGTAATATCTATTAATAATTACAATACATGTACTTCAGTGGAGTCCCCGAAAGTGTTCTGTTTTAAGATGAAAGAAAACCAAAATTAAGAGTCACTAATACTTGCTTTTGATGTTCATACTTTATACCGTGTTTAAGCGTACAGAGCACATAATCTTCTCGTGATTCATGGCATGCGCACGTTTTACTGACACCATAACAGTATAAATTGCAAAGTTAAGAGTCCCTCATATGATCTCATGATGCTTAAAATACGTTTCCCTGCAGAGTGGCTTTGACCCCCTTTCGGGAAAAGTATCGTTTTTAAGTCACAAGTGGGTAATTGGCCATTGACTCATTACATAAATCATCACTGTAGTCAGTGTTTATCAGATACTGCCAGCATTGTTTTAAAAAATCTTACCAAATCCAAATGGATGGCCTTAACTTTGAAATTACACACAATATCTGTTAGTGTTAATCAGGATTTCAATTTGTTGTATTACGCCTACACATAATCGTCTGTTCGCAAATATTATACATGTTCAAGATAGCCTGGTTAGCCGTGGCGAAAGGTAGACATTATATGTTTGACATGCTCTGTTACACTTATTACTTTCTTTAAGTTTTTAGCGTGTATTTTAGTATTTTACTTTATAATATTTGTTTAATATTTAGAATGCCCCCAAGTGGGTCTCGTGGTAAGGTTACAACACTAAAATCCAATCTATTGTATAGTTTTGATTGTTTGTTTGTTTTGGAATTTCGCACAAAGCTACTTCAGGGCTATCTGTGCTAGCCGTCCCTAATTTAGCAGTGTAGGACTAGAGGAAAGGCAGCTAGTCATCACCACCCACCGCCAACTCTTGGGCTACTCTTTTACCAACGAATAGTGGGATTGACCGTAACATTATACACTCCCACGGCTGGGAGGGCGAGCATGTTTAGCGCGACTCGGGCGCGAACCCGCGACCCTCGGATTACCTATTGTATAGCTTTGTACTATAATAGGCCCGGCATGGCTAGATGGATTAAGGCGTTCTACTAATAATCTGAGAGTCGCAAGTTCGAATTCCCGTCGCATCAAACATGCTCACCCTTCCAGCCGTGGGATCGTCATAATGTTACGGTCAAACCCACTATTCTTTGGTAAAAGAGTAGCCTAAGAGTTGGCGGTGGGTGGTGATGACTAGTTGCCTTCCCTCTAGTCTTACACTGCTAAATTAGGGACGGCTAGTGCCGATAGCCCTCGAGTAGCTTTGCGCGAAATTAAACAACAAAAAAAACAATTGTATTGTAATATCTATATTTCCTGCACATATTCATCAAAATTAACACTTAACAGAAACTGAGTCCAGTTACAAACATGAATAGACTTTAATTTACAAATAATGCGTAATATATGTCCGGAATTTTTTATACTGGCATTCTTTTACAACTGAAATCAGTTTACTTCAATGTTTGTAAAATTGCAATGACAGGTTGTATAATCATTCCTTGCAAAACATGCACCAATCACGCTCGTGTCACGTGAAATTACAAGGACAGTTGCACTAAATTGATACATGCCGTTTTGAATTACAGCACGAGTCGTTTTTAAAAAACATTTACTGATCACGTGTAACTGGCGTGATCAGTATCATACAAGTCTCTGATTTCAGCGTGTTCCGATAACTAGCTGAGATACCAATTAAGGAAGCAAAAACTGTATAAAAGACAATGTTCTCCTCCGTATTGTGATTAACTTCATTATGACGTTATTAAATGCTAATTGCACACCTGTCTTTGTGGAAGATAACAATTAACTAGTTTAACTGATTTAACTTAAGACTTTAAGTTCATATTCAAAAGTATATCCAGAAAAGCGGACACGTGCCCCACTTCAGAGCCTATTATTACTCCCTTTTTAGGCCAGGTGGTTAAGGCACTCGATTCGTAAACCGAGGGTCGCGAGTTCGAATTCCCGTCGCACCAAACATGCCCGTCCTTTCAGCTGTGGGATCGTTATAATGTGACGGTCAATCCCACTAAGCTACATGAGAATTATCTGCGCTAGCCGTCCCTAACATAGCAGTATAAGACTAGAGGGAAGGCAGCTAGTCATCACCACCCACCGCCAACTCTTGGACTACTCTTTTATCAACGAATAATGGGATTGACTGCAACAGTGTAACACCCCCACGGCTGAAAGGGCGAGCATGTTTGGTGCGACGGGGATTCGAGTCTGCGACCCTCAAATTACGAGTCAAGTGCCTTAACCACCTGGCCATGCCGGGCCTAGAAATCAAATGCAATAATTACGTATGAATGTGTTAAAAAAAACAGTTAATAGGTTATCACTTAAACAACTGCTGAAAACACCAATTTTACTTGCCTGTTTAAATACCACGTGACCAAACGGACATTACTAAGGTTTAAAGAGCGTAAATCATAATTTTGTTCCATATAACCCAACATTGTGTGTGTGTTTCTTATAGCAAAGCCACATCGGGCTATCTGCTGAGCCCGCCGAGGCGAATCGAACTCCTGATTTTAGCGTTGTAAATTCGTAGACTTACCGTTGTACTAGCGGGGGGAGGGGGCGAGCCCAACGGTGAATTAAATTTATCAGAGATATTTGGGGTTCGTTAAATGCAGGGGACACGTTTTATTATTTTTAATAAACGAATAGGTGCTAACCCTAATTAACAGCATAAATCTTACTGTTTCATTTTAATGTGTTGGAAAAATGTTCTATTCCAGGAGACATTTTTGAAAGGAACGTATTTAGAAAATATTAAAATAAGTAACCGTATTTCACTTTCAGTATCAATATTCCGAAACATTAGTATTCCTGTTAAAATAATTATATGATTAATTTTGTGAAATAATATATCGTTTTTACCGAATTATCAGAAACATTGTGTTCTGTGAGCTTTTTTTTTGTTAATTAATGACGTCAATAAACGCTCAGTTAGAACACACCTACGCTCTTTAAGGTTGAAATCGGAACCAATGGCTGGAAGGGAAGTGAACAAGTTGATATTACTATTACAAGTAGGGTAGTAGTAACTTCATTTGTGTAATTGCTTTGTTGGGTAACGTTATGTTAAACTACGATACGTTGATTCATCTTACTGCTGGCGGGTAAGTTGTGTTGTAATTAAACTAGCGTATGTGTTGTATACTTTCAACCTTGAGGTGTTAAGGAAGTGTTAGGTGTAACTTTTATCGGAAATGAAAGTGATTAAGTCATTTTAACTTTGTGGTGAAAAAGTAGAAGTTGTTATAACGTATTTCCACCATAACTATCGATTGTAGTCAGCGAAAGATTTACCTCACTGTTAGTCTTAATACAGAATGTGTTACTGACCTATTTTTATAAATTTCAATGTTAGTTATGTGCTGTAGACTAAATACTTTTAAACGTTTTATACATTTATAAACGGCAAGGTTCGGAACTTACTGCCTTCGGCCTCGGTCTGGAAGTAAATCGTAACTTTTATAATTTTCAATTGGGTCGATCCTAAATTAATGAAAACATGCAGGAATTGTTAAGCTGACTAATAATATTAAATTATAATCGAAATAAGCTATTTACTTAAAATGGAACTACAATTACCTAATTAATAATAATAATAAAAAATAATAATAAAATCTAACGTTCTAACTATTTCTTGAAATGATTAACTTTAGAATACATTGTTTCATGAATTAGTACCTTCGCTGCGGCCTGGCATGGCCGAGCGCGTTAAGGCGTGCGCTCCTAATCCGAGGGTCGCGGGTTCGCGCCCGAGTCGCGCTAAACATGCTCGCCCTCCCAGCCGTGGGGGCGTATAATGTGACGGTCAATCCCACTATTCGTTGTTAAAAGAGTAGCCCAAGAGTTGGCGGTGGGTGGTGATGACTAGCTGCCTTCCCTCTAGTCTTACACTGCTAAATTAGGGACGGCTAGCACAGATAGCCCTCGAGTAGCTTTGTGCGAAATTCCAAACAAACAAACAAAACCTTCGCTGCTGACGATATTTTCGGACATAATAATATTATTTTAATTACAAAACTGAGAATTATCATATTTACTGCTATAGGAAGAAATATAAGGAGTGGCTAAAAGCAGCTCAGTCTAAAGATTGGGGGGGTCTGGAGGAATGCCTCCCAGAAAATTAATACGTATAATCATTTATAATGTCTGTACATCTCAAATAGTAAAAGAGTTGGTTCCGACGTATCGAATGTATATTAGTGATACCATAGTGGCTTGTGTTGTGGATCTCAAAAATGTGTTATTGGGTAAAACTGCCCATTGTCTTTTCGAATGAGAGGTTTTGTATGATAATGCCCTGCCCCCGAAACCCTGTTATAACCACTAAACACGTTAGGTTGATGGTAATGTTAGTGTAGTTTTATATTTATTCTTGCAAGTGCAGTCTTTTGAAATATTTAATATTCTCTACATATTGCAGGAATATTTTTTGAACGAGTTAATCTTAGAAATAACATAAGTTGGATGTGCGGAAGATCTTTTGTCCTAAAGCGATTTATTTCCAGTACACTTGATTTAACTTCGGTATTTGAAGGCTTAGCAGCAGTTGAGCTTTCTAATATTTTTCAGAACTATTTTATACTTTTCGTTTGAAAGTTATTGGACTTAGTTTTTTTATTATTCTGCAGGATTGGTGGAACAACAGGTGCTATTGTAACGTGCCCATTAGAAGTTGTAAAAACACGGCTCCAGTCTTCTGTTGTAAACTTCAATTGTCAGTATGCACCATTAACTCTGTGCAATGTCTCTCGCAAAATACATGGTCCTAATCACTGTTATCTCTATAATCTAACAACTTTATCAAACTCGTCGTCTGTGCTTACAAAAAGTTTCTTCTCACGGGTTTCCAGCTGTGGTTCTTCAGTTACTAGCCAACAAACATATGGCATTTGGCAATGTCTCCGGTAAGGAGTTATTACCTTTAGGTTATCAGTGTTCATGTGCCAGGTTTTACATTTTATATATAAAATTTAAAATATCCTTTAGCAGTACTGATTTTTTTTTTTTATATTAAAATCTGTACTGAAGGGAAATTGAGTCAAATATTTTGTTGATAGAGACTTAATTATGAGTAATTGAAATTTGTATTTCTCTTCATTTATTGTTGTTTTCTACAAGTACAAATGTTTAGCACTTAGCTTCAGAGGCATAGCTAGGGTTTTCAGCGCCCGGCGACAAAGTCGGTTTTTGCGCCCCCTCGTGACAAAATGTGAGCCATAATTCCTAATTATATAACATTAATGTGGCGCCCCCCCCCCTTAGTTACGCCACTGCTTAGCTTCGACATTTCTTGACCGATTTGAGATGGAATTACAATTTTGAACTTGGGAGATCAGTCCTTTTCGATTGATGTATTTGATCGCCCCTAAACTCTCATAAGTTAATTTCCTCTAACTCTACTTAAAAGAATTTAAATATGAGGGTAGGCTGGTTCAAAGCGTTATAAGTAATAAAATTGTATCGCGTATTCGAGCATCCCACGTTTGAACTGCTAGCGCACAAAAATATAGGTCGTAAAGGGAGAGGAATCTAGAACATTCATTTGCTATAATTTTGTCTGAAACAACTCTAAGTGTTGCGACTATTAAAGACCACTTCTTGCTATTTTCGAGACATCTATCTACACCCATCCCATGCAGTGTTACTGTTAAATGTTTCATCATGGTGAAGCTGAATTTAAAAACAACCACGTTTCTTTTATCATTCATTTTATTAAATGTCCGAGAAATTTTTAGTTTTTCTCGGCCCTGCTCATACTGGGTAGACTAAAGCGATCGTATTGTACTAATATCGTTTTACATCGTCGTTCACAGATTTATATAACAGAAATATGCTGGGTCTAGTTTTATACCTTATGTACATTTCTGTGACAAGTATCATGTTTTGATCTTGAGGGACTGTAATTCATTGTGAAGATATATATTAAGTGCTGATTTGAAAGTAAATAGTGGGTTTAAAAAATGGATATTTACTTTGCATTAAATTAGCCTGGAAAGCTCATTGACACTTTTTATTACACAGTCTATTTGTATCCATTAAAATTGTGGGTTCATTTTAGGCCTATTAACCCACACAGGTTATGTACTGTATCTGTAAAGATCTAAGTTGCTTCTTAACAATGACTGAATTCCCCAGAGATTTTTTTCGTACTCGTGAAGCCATACGCTAGTACAGCAGTAAATCTTAGGATTCACAATGTTACAATAAGGGATTCGGTGCCCCTTAGTGGGCTCAGCAGATATCCCAAAGTAGCTTTGCTATGTGTGTGTATATATAAAACACACCAAAAATACACGTACTAGTGACTAATATAACCGGAAGACATCAAATTGTTTTTATTTTAGTAAAAGTGAATGCCTGTGTTTTTTGTTTTTTATGCAAGTAAGTAGCTTTCCTAAATCTTAACTGTCAAGGGTAAATCGCAGTACTAGTGTATTTCACCTTTTTGAACGAAGTTTCTTGCACTTCAGAAATCTCCTAATTTAATAAGGTAATTAGTTTTAGAGATTTTATTACATAACCAATGTTAACAGCAGTATTTTAATGATATCTAATTTATTGATGTACATTATATTCTCTGCAGTTACGTTTTAAAATGCCATCAGTATCAGACTATTCCCAGTTGACTACGTTATGCAGAATATGTACTAATTATTTGAAGGACAGACAATTTTCAAGGTTGTGTAATATCACCAAGCTTTTTATACTTCACATGTGCGAAAGAATATTCCAATTTTTAAGGTGAAATCTGTAAATTTAAAACTGTACAGTGCCTTATAATTATACAATGCAGAATACATCTAACTTTTTACTTTTTAAACTATTGTTTTCGTTAAAGGACATTTTACAATAATCTAGTGTGGAGAGATTCGATTTAAAGTTGTTACAAATAACAGATGGCGCTTAAGTACATTTTAGCTTGTATTATATTACTTGTAGGTACTATTGGAATTTGTTTCCGTTGAAAGAAACTTAAATACTTAGGGTATACGTACGTACAAAGTACGCTAATATATATTAATGCAGATATTGAGTGATTTATTTTTGTTTTCCAGACATATTGTTGAAAACGAAGGTACTCGGGCACTTTTCAGAGGCTTGGGTCCAAATCTTTTTGGAGTGGCTCCCTCTAGGTATGTTAATTTTAATTTTTAGAAAATACACTAAAATATTACGATTATTTTATAAAACGTGTTTAATTGTTAACTACGGTCTGCTTATAAAAGATTATTAAATACAAGTAATACATACAAAAATTGAAGATGAAATGCGCAAGACTTTCGAAACGTCGTCCTCTACACTTGTCTCCACAATAGACAGTTGCCGTCCATTCTTCAAAGTTTCCTAATGTTTACACACGTCCTCAGTTGCCTTGTTTCTCCTTTTAGCACTTGTAAACTCCAAAAATGAAGCAAGTGCCATTGGATTTCATATTGTATGAAAGTAATGTTTTTGTAAAAGCGTTGCTGTTTACAAATTCTCTCACTTTTTTTTTTATAACACTTGTAATTCACTTGTAACCTCTACATGCTATGTAGCTAGCCTCTTTAAAAAACCTTAACTTATTTCAGCTTGAGTTATTTATTTGGTACTAATTTTTCATCATGTCTATGATCTTTACAGTATGTTTTTGACAAATGTTAACTTCTGGTCAAGGCAAAATATCTACATGGATCAGAAATAAATTTAACCAAGTCACAAATACCTGTTTTGTGTATTCTTAAATTCTTGTGTATAATAAGAATGTATTGTTCCCTCAGTTGTGAACCTTATTGTCAGGTACTATTTGATGCTATAATTCAAACAATATATCACGAGATTCAACCCCTTTTAAAAAATGTAGTTTAGTTCCGGCTAAATCCATAAAATTATCAGTGTATAGTAATTTTTATAATACACAAAAAGTGGAATTTTTAACATTCTAGCCATGTTGTCCATTAAATTAACATAGTGAATATAATACAACTTTCAGATGAGGCTGTCACTTCATGTTACCCAAATTTTGCGTAGTTATTTAAATAAAAAATATACATAGGTGCAAAACAAATTATTAAAAAAAAATTGACAGTTTGAATGTATGCTTCATTTGAAAATCTTGTATGAAAGCAGTTTCTATTTATATGATAAAAAATAAAGTACTTAAAGACCACTTGTGACTTACTGAAGAGGGTACATATCAAGTGGTTACTTCGGCCAGGAAATTATGTACGTGAATGGTGATGGGAGGGAGCTGAATATTTGTTTTTAGTCCTTACAAAAAGATGGAATAATTTATCTGCTGCCTAAATTTTTATACTTTAATCCTAAAAAGTTTTCTTTATATTGTAACAGCCAGGATAGAGAGTAGTTACTTGGGTCTCGAGTCCTGATAGCTTACTTGGTAAAGCATTAATCTAGTACGTGCTAAGTATCCTGGACTCGAGACCTATTAGGCCGATATTTTTAAAAGTTTGTTGTTTAGTCACTAAAAAAGTGACTGATATCTGATTAGTAAATGTGGTTGAATGGTTATTTTACCACTTCTAATTTTGTTACAGAATTATTGTTGTGGAAAGAAGACTAGCTTTGAAACCACATAAATTTACCTTGTAAATCTGTAACACTATCTCATGAAACGTTTTTCATTAAAATTTGCTGTGAAGGGTTCCAAAAAAGAATACATCTGATACAGCGAGTGTGGCTTATACTGCTGTATAAATATCAGATTTTGGGATTATTTGTATTGTCCTAGAAATATGAATATTTTTGCTGTGAGTGTTTGAATTTATTTTGTACATTCTCTTTTCTCTGTTTGGTATAATATGTGAATTACATTTGTCTTTTTTCTTCTAGAGCTGTTTACTTCTGTGCATATTCTCAGACAAAGAGTTTTTGCAATGCTCATCTTGTCCCAGATACACCAAAAGTTCACATCTTATCTGCAGCCAGTGCTGGTAAGTTAATTACTTTAATGTATGGATCATTAACATTTGTTTTGTTACAGATGTTACACTAGACAAAGTGGAATTTGATATTGTTAAAAATCTGTAAAACAATATCTGCCTCTTATTCTTCTTTGCAATAAATACTCATGTTTTTAATTTCTGCAAAATAACGTTACTATAATCTCATTTTTAAATGTGTATATTTCTGTAAGATATTTACTAATCTTTATGAATACAAATTAGCTGCTGATTTATTATAATTTCCAGTTGTGTGTATATGTGCTACTTTAGTTATTTTGAACAGCTCTGTAAGGACTTGGAATATACACGCACGCACACGGACATGTATATTAAACAATACAACCATGTTTAGAATTCAGAAAAAAATGAGAAATTTAAATGTGGAAATAAATTGTTCGGTAGGTTTTGTGTGTTACAAAATGTGTGCAGAGGACAGAGGCTCATTTTAAATATAGAATAATTAAGGAGTGATGAGCTTTTTGCCATTAATTCAACAAAAATAAATAATTTTTATCAAGTTCATATCAGTTTCCGTGATCTATGAAGAACTGCTGTTATTGCAGTTCCTAGCAGTGTTGTGGTTTGTTGTTGTTTTTAAATGAAAACCAGTGTAAATTGTATTGTTACAATTAAGTTGTCACTCTTCAGAAAAATTTAACCATAATTTATATTAATTAAATTAACATTGTCAGAATAACCTTGGACTTTCATCCACCAGTATGTAATTAATATTTTAATAAGAAAAGCTATCATAGAACTTTAAGTATGAGAGCTTTGCAGAAACACTTGAATAAAAATATTTATTTTCTTACAGGTTTTGTGTCCTGTTCATTGACTAACCCTATTTGGCTGGTGAAAACAAGACTTCAGCTTGATCAAAGGTACAATAACATTAACTTCCCATCAGACTACGAGTCTATGTAATTATCAGTTGCTGAAATGTGCAATATGAATTGATAGTCTCTTGTACCAATTAGAGATTTAAGTATTGAAACTAATTTAGTTCTAGACTGAAAATTGCGTTTTAATTATGAACTTTATCATAATGTTCTTTGTATAGTTTTTGTAATTATAAATTTGATTTAAAATTCTCGCATTTTATATAATTTCTCAGTGTTAGTAGTAACATACTGTGTATGACAGTCTCATTGTGGATGGGGATAAACTTTTAAATCGGAATAAGCCAGCATTTGCTGATAGCTCTTTTTTTAATAGGGTATCTGGAACTGTCTCGGCAAGAACGTGCATTCAAGAGATTTACTGTTCTGAAGGCATAAGAGGATTTTACAAAGGATTAAGTGCGTCTTACTTTGGTATCTCCGAGACTGTGATTCACTTTGTAATATATGAGTTTGTTAAGAGAAAACTCCAAGAGTGCTCCTTATGGAGGAAAAGAAACTGTTATGACCCAGGTGCTAAGTCAAGTAGAGATTTTGTTGAGTGTATGGTTGCAGGGGCAATCTCTAAAACCTGTGCATCATCAATAGCATATCCTCATGGTATGTGTTTATTTTTCACAGCAAGGTACTAGTTTCTGTGTGTGTACATAACTAAAAACGGATTTATAAAGCAGGTTTTATACGTAAGTGTGGATAACAAAGTCTGTCCAGTGATTTAATACAGTGGATTGTGATTACATAAATTGATGTGATATAATAAACTGTTTCAAAAATTATTTGAAAACTTTTTTTTTTCTGATACTGAGTAAGTATTCAGTTGATTATAATGCTTCAAATAATCTTATTTTTATCTGAAAGAAATGTACAATTTTAAGCCTTGGTAAGTGTTCTTCAGTAGTTAACCAGTTTGTCAGCATTGCATAATTTGTCTAGTTTTAAAATAACTACCGGGAATTAATATAGAATATTAATAACAGCCCTATACTTGTGAAGAGATCACAAAATAATTTTATGTAAAACTGACATTCCTGTCTAAGTTTGTAAGATAGTACCTAAAAGTTCAACAGGAATGAATTTGTACCTTTCGTCTTCTTTGTCATCAAATTTGATAAAATTGACTTAACAAGGAATTTGTGCTTTGTAGTATAATTGCAAACCTTATTGTTTTTGCAGAGGTTGTGAGAACACGACTTAGGCAAGAAGGAAACAAGTATAGATCCTTCTTCCAGACTCTGCTCCTAGTTTTCAAAGAGGAGGGTCACTGTGCTTTGTACAGGGGCTTGGCTGCTCAGTTAGTGCGGCAGATTCCAAACACTGCTGTAATGATGGCAACGTATGAGGCTGTTGTTTACATCTTGTACAGGTATCCTCAGCACATGTTTATATCCATGAAGGCACTTGAAGAAGAAAAAGAATACTGAAGAATATTTACATCTAGACATCAAGAAATTTACTCAATGCAAAGGATTTTATTCTTGTGTTTATTGTATATTTGTGTGTAGACTGATCTTTATGGCTGTGTATTGTATAAAGTAATAGTACAATGAATTGTTACTAACGCAGAAACAAAACTGGAAAACAATCATTACTTTGTTTGCAGAAAGATCAGACTAATTTTAAATCGTGCAGTTTATCTGCCTTCCATTAAATGCTTTCCTGATGAGCTGTGTCAAATGGATTCTTTATTTTTATTGGCTTGTCCTCTCAATTGTTGTCTAGTTCTTCAGCTTTTTGCATTGTGTATTACACTGGTTAGATGGTTATTCATAAAATCAGTTATCAGCTACTCGTTGATTTTATCAGATTGTATTTCCACCTTGTATGCTTCTTGTTTTTATATAGAAAACTTGCAAGTTCTTAATTTCACTTCTAAAATATCCAGAACAAGTTTTAATTGAAAACTTTCATTGTCTTGTTGTTACTTTTATATTGGCACTTGCTTTGTTTTCTGTTCGTTTGAAACTAAAGATTAATTGTATTAATCTATCATAATTTTACTTTAAGAAGTATCTAATTAGAATTGTGCACAAATTGTACAATTTGTAAATTTGTACATATTTGTTGTTTTTGGTACAATGCACGAAAACTGCAACCAACAGTTTTGCACGTTTTAAAATTTTCTGTGTATAAGAATTTAACTTGTGGTTTTAATGCTTAAAACAATTAAAATGATGTTCCTATTTGTTATTGTACAGTAAATTACACTTAAATAGGAGTTTATAATTAATTTTAATTAAACTTGTAAATAAGGAAATCAATTTTTTGCAATTTGTAAATCACTTGTCTAAATCCCCATTGCTAAATGTGTTTGCCTTTTCAACCAATAAGCATCATAATATTCAATGAATCCTATTTGTTGATTTAAAAAAACAAACCCAACAACTAAGAACTGGTGTTGACTAGGTGCCTTTTCTATAATTTATCATTGCTAAATTAAGTATGATTAGTGCAAATAACCCTCTAGTGGCTTTGCACAAAGATCTGTGACATTTACAATTCTTCCATTCTTGTAACTTCCAGTGTGAAAATTGTAATATACTGATAGAAGGGAAACTAACGTTTTAGGATATTTGGGCATTTTTTTCACAATGTCCATCTTATACTTCCACCAAATGTTTAAAATTAAATTTTAGATTCAGTTGAATTTGAAAATAAATCTATGTATACATTTTTAAAATTTACAGGTTTTATAATTTGTGATTATTTTATATCGAATGTAGAATAACAATCTTCTATTTGAGAATTACACAAGCATTGCACCAAGATATGTGCACAAGGTAGATTCCATGTAGAAATTTTACCAATTTCATGACAGTAATTTTGTGCATAAGTGGTGGTGTTTTTGTTTTTTTAAAAGAATTTGTCTTATAAAGGGCAAAAATAAAATTGTGGGTCTGTAAATCCGTTTTTTGAGTGGGACGATTGTACTTGGTTAATCTGATACAGAATTTAATTACTCTTAATTTTTTATTATTCAAGAACATGGAAAAACTGATTAAATGTGAATTGTAATTATTAAAGGTAAAAAAAATGTACGTTTTTGAGGGTATGATAAAAATTATTCTTCAGGTCTTTTTTTTTTTTTAAAGGTGAAGTAAGTTTATACAGAGAATTAATATTTTGTTAGTTGATGTTTGGGGAAGAAACATTGCCAGCTTTAAAAGAATCTCCAATTTATGAAAAGAACTTTGTTTATTTTTATTGCAAGTTTTTCTCTGATATTTTATTAATGGTAGATTGACATAAGCATTTGTTCTTATTGCACAATTTCCTAGTCAGTAAATTTTGAAAATTGCTTTCAAATAAAGTACCCAGTGATCTGGGACATCAAATAGAATGAAAACATTTTGTTCATTGTGGATAATAAATAAAACTTCTCATTCTTTCACTATTAAAGCTGTCATTTTTAGTTAACTTATAAATAATAAATACATGGGCTGGAAACGTTTATGGGATGCATCAGTTTGTTGTGTGAAGGATAATATTTTGAACTGCTAGAGTAAAAATGGCAAACCTGGTTTATCAGTGCAAAACTTCATCTTTAACTTAATGGACAGAATATAGATGCAGACCGAAAGTGTCCTGTCCACTTTCCTTTGTTTAAACATTCAATAGATGGATCAGTAAACAAGCTGAGATTGGGAAACTATAAAATGTATTTTTTTTAAATTACCTAAATAATAATTCAGAACTTTATAAACAAGAATCTATTTTCATCAACCAGCGGTGTAACGGATTGGACATTAAAAATGTATAATTTATTTGATTTAGGAAAAATGTAATATTAACATGACGTTTACAGCTCCTCAATAGAACATTTAACTTGCCATCTTCAAGTCACCAAACATGCTTGCTTTTTTAGTCATAAGGCATTGTAATGTTTGATCAGTTGAGGATGGGTGGCAATTCCCTACTTTTCCTCTAATCTATTGCTACTAAATTGTGCACAGCTAGTGCAGATAGTCTTCGAGTGACTTTGCACAAAATTCCAAAGATGAAATTGGATAAAAATTGACAGAGTTGCAACAGAAGTGCCATAGTTAATGATGCTACTTGTTCTACAGCTTCCTTCAGTCGTCGTTTCGTGTTTACAAACTGCAGCACAATCTGCAATAATGATGTTGTCAAAGCAGTTCCATGTGTCAAACTCTCGGTGTGAATTCATGTACATAGTGAGGAGACCTTTCAGGGACGGTTCTGTTCTTTCAGTTTACCTCCTCTAGAATCTAAAGATCCACCCACATGTTTTCCGGGCGTGGCAACTTGTAAAGGGGAGGAGAGGATTCTGGTGGTTGAGGGGTCGAACCCTAACACACCACTTTGGCCTTGGATTCCTATAGATGGGAGGCTTTGGGGAGGCCCTTCTTGGGTCAATCAGATGGTCTACTTGAGCTCGGGTCAACTAAGTACCAATGTTGGATATTCTCAACAGTTGATGTGGATATTGTATCTGATGCTGATGTTTGGGTATAGTGCTCGCGAAACACTGACGTTGCTGCATTGTTCTTGTTTGACATTTTAGTGCGTCCTCTCGTAGGGCTCCATGGTTGGTTGGGGTAGTGGACACCGAAATTTCTCTTTCTTTTTTTGTGGATACTCCAATTAAAAATCTTAATAAAATAGTGAAAAAACAGTCTATATGTAAACGACCACGTCTTGAAGATTCTGAGCAGCAATCCTCACCATCTGTATCACTTGTACCTCATTTTCTTTTATTGCATTCACTTTCAGCCAAACCTTTATGGCAAATTTCACCTTTTTTATTCGGAAGGGACTTGTTGGCTCTCAAACGTCAGTAAAGAAGCTTCAATCTCGTGACACATTGGTGGAATCATCCACATCTCAACTCCTCTTGAATTCAAAGGCCATTGGGGATATACTTATTGAGGTTACACCTCATGCTACTTTGAACTCATCATGAGGAGTTGTTTTTGAGAGGGATTTGAAGAACATTCCCGAGTCGGAGATTCTCGTTGGTTTCTCCACTCAAGGAGTTTCTGCAGTGAAGCGTATCTCCACTTGCAAAAAAAGAATTCTCCACCCAATTCGCCACCTTGATACAATGGAACTGTCGAGGTTTACGTTCTAATCTGGATGACATCAAAACACTGATTGCTTTCCACCATCCTGTATGTCTTTCATTGCCGACCAATGTCCTCATTCTGACATTTACATCACCACGTCTACCTGCCCCTATCAAGGCAGGTTATCTTAATTGCGGGGTACGACCATACATTTCAAACCCTCTCTGATCACAACCTTTCTCTTTTCAATACTGGTTCTTCTACTTATATTCATGCACCTAATGAGTCCTTTACTGCTATTGATCTCTCAATTTGTTCCCCTTCACTCATCTCCCATTTTCTATTGAGGGTTGACAGTAATCCACGAGGCAGTGATCATTTTCCTTGATGAATTTCTGTTGAAATAATCACCACAATTACCAAGTACAACCCAATAATGCTCTCGAATGTTGAGTGTAAATTCGTTTCCTTTGTTCGTTTGGCAGTGTGACGTCGTGACTTTTGTTTCTTCACGGCATCAGTTAAATATACATTTAATCAACGTCATATCCAGCTAGTAGAGAATGTTCTCAGCGGACGTATCCTTGCGAGAAGTTATACTTTAACGTTATTTACCAAGAAAATCATGCAACAAAAGCAAAAAAAACAGTTATCAGGTCCATTGAAGAAAATAAATAATAGGGGGGGAGTAATCTTATATCAGTAGTATATTTTCTACTTGCTATTAAATATTAACACGAAATTAGAAATATTATGCCTAGAAAAATCTCATGGTTTTAAATGTTAGATTAATTAAATTACTTTGATACCTCGGAAATGATGGGAACTTTATCAGTTTTCTGAACACCCAACAAGTTGAGGCCGACGGATTTTTCGCCAGTTCAAATAATTCTATTTAACCCGCGTCGCGCTAAACATGCTCGCCCTCCCAGCTGTGGGGGTGTATAATGTGACGGTCAATCCCACTATTCGTTGGTAAAAGAGTAGCCCAAGAGTTGGCGGTGGGTGGTGATGACTAGCTGCCTTCCCTCTAGTCTTACACTGCTAAATTAGGGACGGCTAGCACAGAAAGCCCTCTAGTAGCTTTGTGTGAAATTCCAAAACAAATATTTAATAGTAATATCAATCAGGGGAGTTGTAGTGGATTTTTATATAAATCAGAATAGAACATGCGAAATATTATTATGCAAACCAAAAATGTTAATTAGCTAATGTTTCAAATTAATGAAGTGTAAACAATAGCTTCCATACGTCTGACAATCATTCAATGGTTTGTTTGAGCGTTCGCTCAAAAGTTAAGTGTAAAGGGCGAGTAGATTTGTGTGTGTGTGTGTATGGGGAGTGAGAGCAGACATCTTCATTTCACACAATTTACCTTTAACATCACAAAACTTATTATCCAAATATGTCAGTGCTCCCTCGAGCGACAGATGGTATGTCTGGGTACTTACAACGCTAGAAAGCGGGTTTCGATACCTCTGGGTAGCTTTGTGCTTAACTACAAGCAAAGAAAGACCTTAGTACTTTTTAATTTTAAAATCGAAATTAAAAAATTGAGAATGTGTGTGTAGTAACAGTTCATTACACTTAAAGGGGTGAAAATATAATATTACCCAGTGGTTTTTGCAACTTAGTAATTTATTGAAATATTCATATTATAGAGTACAACATAAATAATAAAAATGTACATTAAAATTTGATTATTACCATTCGATGATTATGTTTGCCATACGACTCTACACCACACACTTGTTTTTTGTTTTTTTTTTATAAACTAACCAAGGCGCGATTTATCACATTCAGAGAACGTGAATATAACCTTACGCATTGGTTACTGAGTTAGTGTTCATGTGAAATTGTGATGGGAGGTACATCTATTCATGCATATTGCGTTTGGTGTGTTTTATCGATGTCAAAAGTTGTTGTGGTTGTAATCTATTTCTGTTATTTTGCTATCCAGATAAATGAAACTAATAACAAATACATAGATGCAATAAGTAATGAAGATTATGAAATCAGTGTGCATCATAACATGCTATTACTGAATCAAGAAAGGGAAGAAAAATGCTCAAGGGTAAACACTTCAAAAGGTCAAGAGAAAAGCACGTGCTGTACTCATTGCAGTGTAAGTTTTGTTTTTGAATAACAGATGATACAAGGTACGGTTTTATGACTTAGATACCTAATTTTTATTCTGTTTTTAATTTAAAACCTGAAACATAAAATAATGCACTCGAAAAAAAAAATTATTTCGTCACAGTTCATTGAATTAATGTATTAAAGAATAATTACAGAGAACGTTATCAAGCTTTTGTTTTCGAAAGACTATATATTGTCTTGCGTCGGCATTATTAACGGTAAAATGGCTAAATTTGTTTAAACGTTAAACAGTAGCTATCGTCTATAGATGATGCTACCTGTAACATTTTCGTTGTTTAAGGGTTAATAATTGTAGTAGAAATACTGTTAATAATATCTCAGTCACGTGTCTTATGCTTAGATTGTTTAACCATATTTTAGTGACACTGTAGTACAACTTTTGTACTGATTGTTAATTATTATTAATATGTTTTCCTTTTAGTGAATTCGTGCATGTGTCTTTTATTCTAAGTCCAAGCATATTGTGAAATACTGTTCTTCTTTAATTAATTATCCATTGAATATATTTGGTTTGATATTTCTTCTTTGTCGAAACACTAAACCATTCATTATCTGATTTGGGAAATACAGAAAGAATGCTTATTAATTCAGTCAACTTGTTAAAAGGCTAACTGTGCTGCGATATTAATACTATTTATATCAGTATTGCTGTTGAGGGGTTAGCTTAAAACTATCAGATTTCTTATTCTGACCATATGTGCACGAATAAAAAATTTAAATTTATGTAAGTAGATACTTGCGATTTAATAAAGTGACTTTGCAATATGTAACATTACAAACGTAACAGAATTATAGTTATCAGCGTTCTGTTCGTAATATCCACAAACATTAGAATGATGGGTATTATTTTAATTAATATTTTATCGTTATAAAATCACTAGAGTATGCCTATATTTCAGTCAAAACAACAACAAATAAGCTAAAATAACGATATTGTGTATTGTACATTTATATTATACTTTATCTTGTACATTTATTGATGTACTATAATAAAAGAAATTGGTATAAACCACTGGTATGTTTTAACATTTATTCTGACAAATCCACAAAAAGACAAAAAAATAATTACCTTATAATCTTCCACTGTTCCAGTCAATATGTGATTGTTGTAACCATTTGAATGTGGCTGATGGAGATACTTCAAAAGAGAAATCTTCTAAAGTTCCAGTAGGTTCAAACTCCACATCTCGACAAAGAATAAACTTTCGACTGCCTGGTTCTCTCTATAGAATACAGTTTCGATTTCAAAGGTGGAGAGATGTAGCAGTATGTGGAATAAGAGGTAACAATGTTTGGTAGCAAAATTGCAAACTTATATATTGTAACTCAAACTTGGAATAACACATTAGAAATGTCATTAAATTACTGAATACAGAAAATATGGATTAGGTTCATTTAATTTGTATTGGAGCAGGTTTTATTTAATAATACAAATATTTCAATTAGATGCAAATTTACCATATCTGAGGCAGTATTCATTTTTCCAGTGTGAAGTTATTGTGGCCTTTTTTTTCAACCTTTGATTCCAGAAGGTCAAATATTTGGTTCTCTTAGATACGCGACATTGTATTTACAATGTACTCTCCTGTTGATGTATTAAAATCAAAAACAAGTTTTGACAAATGGCTTTATCTGAAGTTTTGCAAGTGATGGAAACAGTAGAATATAAATAGTAAACTACAGACGTAGAAAACTTTGTTTCAATAGGTGTAAGAGCCCAAACTCCTGGACCCTACCATGATATTAAAGCGGGAGATCGAAGAACAGTCATTGTGCACCTGTTTGAATGGACATGGTCAGCTGTTGCTAATGAATGTGAAATGTTCTTAGGGCCTGCTGGTTATGCAGGTGTTCAGGTAAAAGAGTAAGTTTTTTTGTTTTTTTTGTCAATTTATATATTTTGTGTTGTTTTATAGGTGTAGTGCTGATTTTATTGACATAGAACTGACTTTTGTGTATCTAAAATAACATCGAAACTTGTTTGAAAATTCAAGATAAGTACTTTGCTCAAAAGTCTTAAGTGGTATATGACTGATTTTTATCTTGTTAGATTTGCTTCTTTAATCGTGTTACTTATTGCTTGAATTGTTTCACATCTGAGGATTAACCTCTGAAAGATTGTTGCTTTGTGTAGGTTACCTGTCAGAGAAATAATGTTGTATGATCTTTTTTGTGTGTGGAATGACTGTCTTCAGAATTGGCTCTATTTCAACAAGTTGAAATAATGTGAATTAGATGTATGTGATGAAACAATTTACCTACACTAAAATTTGCAAGATGCCATAAACTTTTAAATCTTATCACAAGACGGCTCCAAATAGCAGTTTATAAAATCTAATTAGGATGGTCAACTTTGCATAAAAATGCACTCAAATTGATATACTGAAAAGCACATAGCAAGGTTTAAGTCTGAATTGTCCATAATTGGAACTTTCGTTGAAACTTTTACAAAATCTAATCCTTAATTACTAAAGCATGTTTTATTCTGTGGAATTATCATATTTGATAGGTGATGCCACAAGTGAAGACAAGTCCTATGAATTGTGTTAACATCTTGGAGTCCTAACCTTTTTTTAATTTTAATAATGTTTCCAGTTCATGTGCATGTGCGCACACACTCGCACTCTTCTATCTCTCATAAATGTCAAATGTGTATTTTGACAATGTGAAACTTAATCACAAAACACCTTTGGTTTGTAATGTGTTGTTTCTTTTTAAATTTTGTAAAAATATAATTTTACAGTTGATTTGTATATGTTTCGTTTCATCTACTTTTATCTATCAATGTATAATTAGTTTCTCTGCTATACTTCTAGAGTTTCTGTAAAATTTCAAATCTTTCTTTATATGATGATTATATTCAGAATTCTGGATGATATGTTAAAGGATAGACAGTAGTATCAAAGTATGCAGTCAAGAAATGTACCTCTGTCTGTTAACTCATAAGTTAATTAATATAATAATTTTCAATGTTTCATTGTTCTTTTAGATATCTCCACCAAATGAGCATGCCATTGTAATGAGTCCCTACTGGAATGTGAAAGTGAAACGTCCTTGGTATGAAAGGTATCGTCCAGTAAGTTATAGGATTGTGACTCGAAGTGGTGAAGACGACAAATTTGCTGACATGGTTCATCGTTGTAACATAGCTGGTGTTAGGTATAGTCCCTTAAAACTTGTTATGAATGTTAAAATTTTTAATAGAGCTTTGTCTACTATTCTGCTTTTTGTTATTCAAATGTCCTTGCAAATTTCTGATACAATGTTTAACATTGTATATAACTTAGAGATATTTAGTGGAATATTTTGAAGTTTAATGAAATACTACTTAAAATCTGGTTTGAATTTTTGATACTGCGTGAAAAATATTTTTCTTGCTACTTACAAATCTGTAGACTTAATGTAGTTGTATTTACTTTCACTTGGTAATTAATGATGCTTAAAAATATTAAGCATGCAGACAGCTCAGAGTACACGTATTCACAGATAATTTGTCAGCATGCTGTTCTTTATCATTTGCTAAAGGCATGACTGAAACATTTTGTGCTTTACATGAACTTTGATACAACGGTTTGCTGATGTACACAAAAATTACATTTGAACAAAATGCAATTCTGAAAATGTTATATAGAATATATCATACATGGATAGCAAAGGAAATCTCCAAATACAACTGGACAAATTAAAAAAAAAACCTTTTATTTACAGTAATGAAGGTTTTTTAACCAAACTGGCTAGCCTTGATATTTTGTAGATTGATTACAACTTGTTGCTGGGATGAAGAGTAGGATTAGACAAGTGTCGGCTGAAGACGGGATCAAAGTAACAGATACTTGGAGTTATGAAAATATCTCATTTGTATGTCAAGCTGAGGTTCCAGTGCAGTATCCTACAATCCTTTAAATTACCTCTGTCAGTAATTGTTCCAAATAAACATATAAAAGGCTTTGAAAGAGTTCTGGCTCGTACTAACTTTTACAAGTATACGTGTCACCCTTTGAAATATGCTTATTCATCTCTAAGGAGTGGATATAGGGTCAAAATAGTACAAGTTTCTGTAGGATAAGCTATATAGTATGTTATCTTTACCTAAACAAGATTAATGTCTATTATCTTCGTGTATCTGGATTACCAGAAGGACTTTTTTTTGTACATATCATCTTTATCTGTTTATCAATTGTCAAACAGTACAACTCTTGTTACTAATATTCTATTGTTTGTGCCTAATTATGATAATAAATTACTCAAATATCTTAATATGTACATGAGAATACCTGAATAAAAATAATAATAATAAAAAAAATTATAGTTAAGAACAAATCATTAGCACATACTATCTTCTGGTAATATTGCATTTAGTTGGATTTAGTTGAATTATTTGTAAAAAGATACCTTTTAAAATAAATTTACTTACTATCAGTTTTGATGGGGGGTGATGTTGCATCAGAAAGCTTTCCTTATGTTCTTAAGTGTTATTGATTCTATATTGTATTAATAACATTTGGTAACAGCTATTCTATTATGACAATAATTAACATTATAACAGCTAAGTTAGACTTGTTAAAATTGTTTATTCACGTGAAAACAAAATATTTATTCCAAATTTGTTGAGTGATTAACATTTCATTCTAATGTTTCATTTTAGTACATTAAACAAGAATAATTAATATTGCAATTAATCTGTGTATTACAAAACTTGCTCTGTCAAACTAAAGACTTCATTGGTTTCCTGGTTTACAGAATCTATGTTGATGTCGTCCTCAATCACATGTCTAGTTATATGGATGAACAGATCAGTTCAGGAGGGAGTTCTTTTGACCCGAAAGTTCCTTGGTATGAAAGTGTTCCTTATGGTCCTCGGCATTTTAATTCCAGGCGGAAGTGTGGTACTCGCAGTGGAAACATTGAAAACTTTCAAGATGTTTGTCAGGTCTTTGTAATAATTTAATGTTTTATACAGTTGTAAAAAGTGTACGATTTTTAGTACACCAAATGAACTTATCAAACTGAAATATGAAATTTGGTTGGAGAATTATTTCTGCATTTATTGAAAGCTAGAACAAAACTGTTTAGTTAGTGAAAAATAAAATTGGCTAAATTTGGATGGTACCCCTGTGTACTGTAATGCATCTATTGGTTTATAAAAACTATGAATTAGTAGTAAATTAACAGTCGGTAACATAATGATTTTTACTGTGGAAAAACGTGTATGTTAAACGTATATTTTCTACAGCAAATATTGCTACACTTAAGAATTGTTGTTTTCTGTATTGGGATGATGCAGTTATGAATTAGTTTATTCCTCTTTTAATGAGAATTGTTTTGACATCTGAGATTTTATAGCTTACATACATTGCCCTCCAATGGAGTAAGACTTCAGAGTTTTCATAACTGTATCAATGCTAATTGACCCCCCCCCCTAGTAAATGCAGTATTTCAGTATTTATATAAGTAGGTATGAAATATTTTTTGGGCATTAAAAACTCTTATGAGGAGAATGGTGAGGTAATATATGTGTAACTTATTAAGTTGTTTTTTGGTGTATGTGTGTGTTTTGTAATAAAGGTGTTGCTGTATGTAGTCATATTTCGTTGGAAAAAAGGGGGAAAAAATACTCATTCCATGAAAAAATAATGCTGTATATTTAGGTGTATTAAATCATTATTGTAAGTTTTTCTGATGTGTTAAAGAAGTATATGTTTAGATCGTGCACACTCAATGAAAAACAATTTGCAAAATTAAAACTGTTGACATGTTAACAGAGAAGTTTGTGAGATAATGTTCCTGTTAGGCTAATGTGGAAACAAAAAATTACAATTTAAGAAGGGAAAAAAAACAATTTTTAAATGTGTTGTGACACTTCAAATGTTTTACAGTAACAAAATATCTCTGACTGACACTGTACAAATGGTCTGTCAAGGATTTAAAACTGGCCTTTATAAAGTGATCTGTCTTGATTGTGTTTTAGTGGACTAGAATCTTGTAAAAGACAGTCAGATTTCATTTTTAATTCATTATTTACGTGATACATTATTACTATTTACGAGGCCCAGGAGGTCAGGGCACTTGAATCCTAATCTGAAGGCCATGAGTTTGAATCCCTGTTGCACCAAACATGGTTTATATATCAGCCATGGGACTGTTATTATGTCACAGTCAATCCCACAATTCGTTGTTGAAAGAGTAGCCCAAGAGTTGGCAGTGGGTGGTGATTACTAGCTGCCTTCCCTCTAGTCTTGCACTGTTAAATTAGGTGTGACTAGTGCAGATAGCCCTTGTGTAACTTTGTGCAAAATTCAAAACATACATTATACAAATGCTTCAACTCTTTTTCCTTCATAACATTGGTAAACCAAATTACTACAAAAGATTATTACAAATAATTTATTAATTACTAAACATTAATGCCAAAATTCCAGTAATGTGTACCTTCTTAACAGTATAACCTATATAACTCCATGAAAAACATTATACAAACAAGGTTAAAAAGGAATACAAAGCACTTACTCAACTGTGAAATATGAATAATTTGAATGTTATAAACTGTTTTTACTTTGAATCTTTTGATTCATTATACTTAGTTTTGAAAGTCAACAGATATATTTATTTTATTTGTTGTTTTCTAATTGCATCATTGTCTTGTTCCAAAGCTTCGAAACTGTCGTCTGTTAACACTAAATGACCTCGACCAGAGTGAAGAGTATGTTCGAGTCAAAATGGTGGGGTATATGAACCACTTGATTGAATTAGGAGTAGCAGGTTTTCGGATTGATGCTGCTAAACACATGTGGCCAAGAGACCTTCACATTATTTTTGACAGACTGAATAACTTGACTACTGAATTTTTTCTTCCATCTACTCGACCTTTTATATATCAGGAAGTTATCGATACAGGAGATGATCCTATATCAGCTGGAGAATACACGAGGCTTGGTCGAGTCACAGAGTTTAACTATGGCATTGTTTTAGGTACATTTATTTCTGTAAGAATTGATACAATATTATTTGAAATATTTTCTACTTTGAGAATCTTAAAATTTGAATCTGTTATGGTTAAGTGTTATGAAACGGTAAAAACAAAAAAGTAGCAGTTGTGAGAGGCAAGTGTAATTTTATAATACTGTAGGTTTTATGACTCTTAATACCAAGTGAGCTCAAAACAGTGCAACTGCTAAGAAAATATTGCTACACATGCTATGTTGTCTTAGAAATGTGAAAGTGTTGAAAATAGAGCAGTCAGATATAAATCAAATAAACAAAAAAGTTTTCATTCTCTGCTAGTGTGATAACAAAATTAGAATTAATTTGGTAAATTTTTTTCCTTAAGATGTGTAATTTTGCTGTTGTTTTTTTTCAAATGGTTACTCAAAAAATTAATAACACATTAGTTGTACTTGCTTTTATTTTATTCTTATGAGATCTAATTAAGTCTAACTGTTTAGTAACTCAATTTTGAATTTTGTGTAATATGTAGTAACATTCAAAAACAATTCTTACCTAGAAAATTTTCTTTCAGGTCAGGCTATCCCAAAGTTCAGCGAACTAAATTTGACCCAATCTTCTTTCAGGCCAAGTTTTGTTGAAGCAGAGAGGACTAAAATTATCTCATCTAAAGACTTTTGGTCAAAGATGGGGACTTCTACCTTCTCATCATGCTCTAGCATTTGTGGATAATCACGACAACCAACGTGGTCATGGATCTGGACAGCAGTACCACGTGCTGACTTTTCGAGATGGACGGCTATATAAGATGGGGGTGATCTTTATGTTAGCTTGGCCCTATGGTGTTACCCGTATAATGAGCAGCTATTGGTGGGATCAAGATATTCGAGAGGGTCAAGATCAGAATGACTGGATAGGTCCTCCACATGATGCAGCATGGAATATCAGTCCTCCAGAGATCAACCCTGATGGAACGTGTACAAACGGATGGATTTGTGAGCATAGGTATATGACTGTTGTAATGTACTATCTTTAGTTTGAAAAAACTTATAAAGTGCTTTTGTATAATTTTGTTATTTTTATTTTTTAGTGAAGTGTGAAACTTTTTTTAACACAAGGTTTTGTAATTGGTGCTACAAATTTACTGGGATAGTCTTTTGAATGGTGTACCCCCAGGTGGAAAAAGGAATATTGTATACGAGGAAGATGTTAAGTTTAAAATATAAGAAATTCACGCTCAAGGTTAAATATAGACAGCACAAAGAAGCCAGTGGTTCACTCTGATTTTGCTGGAATAACACGTCAGAATGTCGCACCACAGCAGCTCAAGTTAACTCGCAATCATTGGTTGATACCAATTTTACAGTTAGGTGGGCTGTAGCAATTGAAGTACAGTGTGTCCAAAGACACCACAACAAGATTTGAATAAGCCTCAAACCTGTAACCTTTGAACTACAAGCCAAAAGTTCCATAACAAGGCCATAGTAATTTATTAGATTTTATACTTGGTTGTAATTTAAGCAAGAGGCTCTTTAGAATAGTTTTATTATTGTTTTCTTTGTTCAAAAACTGCTTTGTCATTTGTAAAATACAGCCTCTATATGAGGTGTTGGCAACCTATGGCTTGAATGCTGGATTCGGCCCTCAGTCCCTCAAATGAAATATCACATTCACTCAGCTTATGGTGGTCCTAAAAAAAAGAATTGAAGTTTGTAATTTAATGTGGCTCTCCATCTGCTCGCAGATATGACCTCTGATCCCTGTACATAAAGAGGTTGCCGACCCCTGCTCTAGATGATCAACATATATTTCAATAAAGATTGAATTGGCTGTATTTTTCTTAGTAACTTAGTTTACATTTATTTCAGCCAGTGACTTAATTACTTATTGCGGTGTAGATGTACACGAGATGCAGCTTCCTGCAAATGTCTGTAAAAAATATTTTTAATTCACAATGCGTTTTTTGCTTTTGTTTCACAGATAATTCTGAGTTGTAGAGACGGCAAATTCGTACTTTTTTAATTTTATTCAAAATCATTATTTAATCATTATTGGAAAATAAGATGAATTTTAATTAAGAAGGAAACTTTTACAGAATTCAAACAACAATGAAAATATTGTCTCTTTTAACTTGTAGTTTTGAAACAAAAAATGGGAGATTATTTTGTCAACTGAATGAGACAGATTTCTGTTTATGAATACTAGTATTTGTTTTTTTTACTGTAGATGGATGGAGATATCAAATATGGTTATTTTTAGAAATGTTGTTGCAAATGAACCTGTTTT
Source organism: Carcinoscorpius rotundicauda (assembly GCA_011833715.1). Classification (NCBI taxonomy): domain Eukaryota; kingdom Metazoa; phylum Arthropoda; class Merostomata; order Xiphosura; family Limulidae; genus Carcinoscorpius; species Carcinoscorpius rotundicauda. The sequence goes on from CM022398.1 coordinate 88,706,062, forward strand.
GAATTGGTGGGATAATGGAAATCATCAAATAGCATTTAGTCGTGGCAGCAGTGGCTTTATAATCATGAACAATGATTCTAATGATTTAGACAGAACTTTTTTTACTGGACTACCACCAGGGATATACTGTGATGTGATTTCTGGAAAACTCACTGCAGCAGGATGCTCTGGTCGAACAGTTGAGGTAAATGAATCTGGAATGTCTCGTATAGTGGTGTCTGTAGCCAGCGATGTTTCTGTGGTTGCTATACATCTCCAGGTATGTTTCTGTTTATTTAATGAGAAAATATAGCTTGTATAATACTTGTATAAATCATTAATTTGATTACGTATACGCAGGTATCTTTTAAAGTATTTCCTGTTTGTGGATTAAAACTTGGCTTTAAAAATCTACTCTTTGGTTAAATCGTACGTACATAAAACAATTTTTAAAATGACTCCACAGAAAACGGTTATTCTTTAATTTATTGTATAACTCCAAGTTCTATATGAGATGTAGAAATTAAATGTCAATTATCTCAAATTCTGCATACAAACCTTAATGCTCAAGTTTGCCAGTTAGATGTTATATTTTAACATAATCTGTATCAGTTACTATTACACCACTTTATCAGGTGTTAATTAGATGCAGTGACTGACCAGTGTTATACATTATATATTTTTATAAACTGAAGTGAATTATTTTATTATGACTAAATTTCAAGCTAAAGCAATGTTAATTGGGTAACATTATGAAGAGAAGTTTACTTTGTGCATAATATGCAGGACTGGTAAATTTGAAGGTTGAGGAGAAAACACTTGAAAAAAACTAACAAACGTGGCTAGTCTAATGTACATGTTGCACTAAAAACTAATCTAGTATTACGTTTGATTTATAAAATTTAAATTCATCATGCAAAACATTGCATGTAGTGGGCAGAAGTTTGTTGGCAGTGACAAAGTGTGTGCTCTTTGTATATGCACAGTCTGATCCACTGGAACACAGTAAAATTGGAGTAAGACCCCTGAAAAAATACATTAAAAAATGAATTAATGACCTGTTAGTATAATGGAGAAAATATGTGTGTATGTTGTCATCACCTTAATGTTTAAAATTAATGTGTGTTGATTCTCCCAATAATTTACTCAACAGTATTTTTATAGTAAACATTATCTCCTGTCTTATGAAGGGCTCATCTTTGTTTACCAAATTACTTGTAATTTAAACTGTGTGACTGGTGTTTTAACATTAAATTATACCTACTCCATAAGAATAATATATTTTTGTTATTTTTATAACAGATTTGCGAGTCCCCTCTAGCTTTTTAGAGGATTTTAAGGGTCCAGTCTGATCCTTTGTACAGTCTTACCTAACTTACACATACTAAAGGTTTTATTATATTTATATTTATTCTTCTATGCAGGCAAAACTTGTATGAGGTTGTGATGAGGTGAAAACTTTCTATGTTCAAGAACAGAAGAAAATGTGTAAAAAATCGTTTATTGTTTCTCGTTCATGGTTCATTATACCAGTAATCTACAGTGGATTTTCACGTGGTATAAACAGGAATATACCAATGTACTTTCCATGCAGATATTGTGGTTTTGCTGGACGTCCATTTCTCCTGTTGTATCAGTTATTTTTGTACCTTGATGAAGTACTTTTGGACAAGCTTGTCAGTTAACCATGATGATGTCAGAAGTTTTAAGAGGTTTAGGTTTGCTCACTATGACATGAATTTGTGTATACATATAATATTATGTATATAATAAAAAAACAAAGTTTGTTACTATTTGCTTAAATGTCTTAATTTCTTTATCCAACTATTGCATACATTTCATTTTATGATGACCATTTGAAAGTGTATAACGATCCCTAAATATGGTTTTATACACAATTTATAAAGTGTTAACAATACTACAACTGTACTGAGTTTGAGGAAAGTAATTGGGAAAACACTAGGTTTCAGTTTGTAACTCCTGATAGTTGAAATACGTTACTCTGTTATATCTGTAGAAACAACAATATGATGTGTATGATTCTACTTCCTACTGAGTTTTTTAGCTTAAATAAAATAACGCCATAACTCCTAGTGTTTTCTTAAGTAAATGTTAATATTTCAATTTCACTGCTTAGCTGGGAAATAAGTTTAAACGTGTGTATTGTGTAAAGCAGTTACATATTAGCTCTCATTGTTATTTGAAATAGTAATTCAATACATAACACATCTTGCAGTAAAGTTAAAATAAAATGTTTCAGTTATATGTATGTGAAGTAAAATGCATTATTTTAAAATATGCATGTATATTTAAAATCTAGATTTTTAAATGGACACGTACAAACCGAGTTTTATTAACTTTAACAGTGTACCAGTGAATGTCTTAGCCTCAGGTTCATTGAGAATTAAATTACACATTGTTTTGTAGTTAAATTACCATTCAGTTAAGTGAATACTTGTAGGAAGATGTCTGTATTTATAAATAAAGACAGAATATGTAAACACATTTTAAAGAAATAATCAAAGGTTAAGGGATATGTGTACACTCTTCCAAAAGTCATAGAATATGACTTTAAAGTAGTCAAAGCTTTCTAAACTGGGAAAAAAGTTATTGTGCAAGGGAAAGAATAACCAAACAGGGTTGTTTTTCTACATAGTTAGGGGACACTCAGATGGGTGTTTTAGGTCCATACCTAAATAAAGTCCATTGTCCCAAACCATATGGCCAGACACCTGGTGGTTACAATCACAAAATTGAAAGCAATATTTTGGGTAAGCATTCGTATGTGTTGTCTATACATACACGAGTAACAACTCCCTATGGACCATACCCATTACATTTGTGATGACGCAAAACCTACTTGCAGTGTTAATACACATACCAGCCATCCTGAGATACACCTATCTGTCACAATTTTTAAGAGTCTTCTCCAGTGTCGCACAGAAATTTCAGGACCTCAATGCGTGGCTGTCTTGGGAGCCTTCTTGTGTGACAGAACTAGCAGTTTATTGTTTTTTGCTGCTTTTTTTTGTTACAGAAATAGGCCTAAGTGGGCCTCTTAAGCTAACATTCTGAGTATATTGCCCCTTTCACATACTCTCTTCATATTACCCTGCTCGTCTCCTTTTTAGGGCCCATCATGCCCAAGTGGTGAAGGTGCTTGTCTTGTAATTCAAGGGTCGTAGGTTCAAATCTTCATCACACCACACATGCTTGCCCTTTCAGCCATGAGGACATTACAGTCAATCCCACTATTCATTGGTAAAAGAGTAGCCCAAAAGTTGGCTGTGGTTGGTGATGACTGTCTTCCCTCTAGTCTTACACTGCTAAATTAGGAACGGCTAGTGCATATAGCCCTCGTGTAGATTTGCGTAAAATTAAAAAAACAAACCAGTCTTCTTTCTAAATTTCCATACATTTATTTTAAATGTTTCCTGTACCTAAAACATTTATGAAGATACTTACAAGAAGCAATGTACACTGTCTTTAATGTGTTTTTCAATGACCACTTATTGTGTCTGCTCTCTAGATTTAAAATCTTCATGTTTTCTGTTTCTTTGTATTCCAAACTTTGCAGTTTTATTATTTTGTGTGCCAATCATATTAAGTATCTTGTCCTAAAAATTTCTTGTAGAGATGCATCAGTACTGTATGACTTGTAAAACCGTAATGGTTTATTTATATAAATTATTTTACTTCAGTCATGACAATATACTAGAAGCCCTTGAACATTAAGTGCCATTAAGATTGTGAATGAGAATAAAAACTGGTGAAACACAGAGTAGGAGATTATGTTCGAAATACCGCATGCAACGAAAAACTGTTTCCGATTAAAAAACAAAGTTTATAAAATTGACACAAAGGTCAATCAAGTAAATTAATTTTGTTAAGAATAGGTATGAGTCACGAGGATAATCATCATTACACTTACAAAGACTAAAAAAGGCAGAAATATACGATTTTTTATTCATTTTTTGTATAATTATTGAGTAATAATTATATGAAATATCGCTATTGTCTACCGATTATTAACAATAAACGTTATTTTTCCAAATCTGTGGTGGCTATCTCGAATTTAATATCTTGATATTAAACATTTCATAATCTGTGTATCTGCCGCCATATTTAACATAAACAAGAACAACAACAAGTGGTTAATTTGAATAACACAAACTAAACCAATAAAAGTCTACCTCGAGATCGCATGGCAGACATCTTGAAAACGATGGCCATTTTGAAAAACTTTAATTAGGTCCACTACTCCAACAGATCAAATTCGATGCATATGAAAAATCTGGTACTTTCAGCCTAACACATACAACCATAAAACTGAAGCAGTCTGATGAATTATAATATATATATAAATATATATATATATATATATATAAGCGTAAGTTAAATCCTTTTTTTTTCATTTTTGTAAAATGTTTAAAACTGGCACTTATATATAGCTGAAGAAATTTTATCGTTGTTTCTGCCCCCCAGTGGCTCAACGGTATGTCTCCGGACTTGCACGCTAAAATCCGGGTTTCGATACCCGTGGTGGGCAGAGCACGGATAGCCCATTGTGTAGCTTTGTGCTTAATTCAAAACAACAACCCTCTGGTTTTACACTGCTAAATTAGGGACGGCTAGCACAGATAGCTCTCGAGTAGCCTTGTGCGAAATTCCAAAACAAACAAACAAACAAAGCTTTATGGTCTTTGATAGGGACAATGTTCCGAACTTTAAAAGCTGGTGTAATACAGTCATCCTCGTATATAGTTTTCTTTCTTGTGCTTACGAATACAGGTGTCTGGCTACAATCAGCGAAGGTATGAATACAAGTAGGGATATAGTCTTCTGTGGTGCTCATGATTGGAGAAAATGACAATAAGGTATCTCAAGAGTTTACTGTTTGGAAATGCAATCCATAATTCAATCAGATTCATTTGCACGATATCTGCAATGGCTAACATATGTATATTTGTGCTATAAGTTTATTTATTGTAATTTTATAGTGTTTCTACAGACCACGTTTACTTGTAAGTTGTACACAGTTATAAGACTACGAGATACTCGTATACGTCCAGTTAGACTTTAGTAAATAAACAAGTAGTGCGGTGAGTTGTTTGTTTGCTAGAGGGAGCTAACTGTGATGATGGTGTTAATACATGTAAATAGTTCATAAAAACTAGCTTTGTAGAATCACGAAATTTTGTGCAGTGCGTAAAAACAGAGGAGCAATATAAATGCCAAACTTGGTGATGTGTTTATTCAGTTAATAAATGTTCAATGAGTAATTCAGTTTAGTGACAGTTATCATGTCCGTTTAGGTACTCTATCTATAATCGAAGAAATTCTGTAAGTTTAGTTGTTAGCGTACAAGAGTTTAGGAGTTTCTGTCAAACTGTTTGTTAATTTAAGTCAAAAGCTTATATTAAAATGAACGTAGCAAACGTAAAGATGGCTTCTGTACCTGTCTTTCTTGATCTTCAGGGATAACACATGCTCCACACACAAGTAATGATGCTATATGTTGTACAAGAAGGCCAACAATAGCAGTGTCCTTCAATAGTAGAGTTGGCGGTGGGTGGTGATGACTAGGCCTTCCTTCTAGTCTTTCACTGCTAAATTAGGAACGGCTAGTGCAGATAGCCCTCGTGTAGTTTTGCGCGAAATTCCAAACAAACAAACAAGTAGTGGTACAGCAGTGTTTTTTAAACTGTGTGTCGCTGCAAGCTGATAAATTTGTCGCGAAATTTCTTGATAATAAAAAGGATAATTAACAACATAAAAACTCTACAAAATATATTGCATGTTATAGCAGGGTGTCACACATTATTATTATAAGTAGGGTTAAGATGTTGTCAGTGAAAAAGTTGGAAACCAGTGATTTAGAGTGACTTCCCCTACGTTCAATAAGTGTGTGTGTGTTTTTTTTGTAGCAAAGCCACATCGGGCTATCTGCTCAGCCCACCGAGGGAAATCGAATCCTTGATTTTAGCATTGCAAATCCGGAGACATGCCGCTGTACTAGTGTGTGTGTGTGTGGGGAAGGGGCGTTCAATAAGAATAACCAGTCACATGGATAGTACTAGTTCGTATAGGTAGATTCGACATTTATCCTTAAGTGAGAAGCTTCAGGTTTGCACAGCTTGTTAGTTGGAAGACATATTGATGGAGAAAAGCTGTTGATCAGTTCGCAAGCAGACAACCTCCAATGTGTTTATCCTTCGACTTCAAAAATATATATTTCATTTGTATAACACATCGTGCTCAACCTCTTTGTTTATTTTGTCTTGAATTGAGTTAGTGTAAGTAAATTTATATTTACCTAACAATTTATTCTGCCGTTTCTGAACCTACTTAATATTTGTAGAGGACATAAGTTTAGCTTGAGAATACCGAATAGTCATGACATATGAGATATCGAAAGTTCAAGAACTTCTGTTAATCCTCTTATACAGGTAAAGGTTATACAGTGGTTATAACAGAAAGTTTAATTCAGTCTGAAATTAACATGTACAGATTATTCATAAAGGTAATGCATAAACCTGTACACTTTTGTTGTTGTTTTGAATTAAGCACAAAGCTACACAATGGGCTATCTGCGCTCTGCCCACCAGGGTATCGAAACCCGGATTTTAGCGTGTAAGTCCGCAGACATACCGCTGAGCCACTGGGGGGCAAACCTGTACACACTGGATTGGAATAGAAGTAATTACGTATGTCACATAATAACTTGTAGGGTATTGCGCTAAAACTCTGGCTACCCATACAACTGTTTTGACTTTATTCATGTTTCTGTCATCAGCAACCACTTGAAGTTACTACCGAATGTAAGCAGTTGGTTAGTTGGGTGACTAACACAATTACTATTATTGTTTGCGCTAACCATCCCTAATTTAGCAGTGTAAGACCAGAGGGAAAGCAGCTTGTCATCATCAACCACCGCCAACTCTTCATAAAAGAGTAACCAATGACTGACCGTAATATTATAACGCCCCCACGGCTGAAAGGGCGAGCATGTTTGGTGCGACGTGGATTTGAACCCTCGATCATAAGATTACGAGGCAAACACCTTAACCCACCTGGGTATGCCGGGCCGATTGTTATTATAAATAAATATTTTCTTTAAGTTCATTCGAAATTGAATGGTTTTCCCTTTTGTTTTCGTTAATTTCAGCATAGCTTTTCTGAATATACGTTTTACGTGTAATTTAGACTTATTTGTTGGATATCAAAATATCTGAATATTGTATGTTTTAACTACAGGTTTCTCCCTTAATAGGGCCTGGCATGGCCCAGCGCGTTAAGGCATGCGCTTCGTAATCTGAGGGTCGCGGGTTCGCGCCCGAGTCGCGCCAAACATGCTCGCCCTCCCAACCGTGGGGGCGTTATAATGTGACGGTCAATCCCACTATTCGTTGGTAAAAGAGTAGCCCAAGAGTTGGCGGTGGGTGGGGATGACTAGCTGCCTTCCCTCTAGTCTTACACTGCTAAATTAGGGACGGTTAGCACAGATAGCCCTCGAGTAGCTTTGTGCGAAATTCCAAAACAAACCTTCTTAACATTTTATTTAAAATAATCACATTTTGAAAGTGTAGTTTGAGAAGGAATTATCATTAATGCATCGCTAGCTCCATTAATGCTGAATATGTGTAATTTATAACGAAGACTATGAATACACAGATTTCATAAAGGAAATATAAGGCAAAGTTTCGTCTCATATTGCGGCCCGGCATGGCCAAGTGGTTAAAACGCTCGTCTCATAATCCCCGTCTATTCAAACATTGCTCGCCCTTTCAGCTGTGGGGGAATTCTAACGCCACGGTCAATCCCACTATTCGTAGCCCATGAATTATCGGTGGCTGATAATGGCTAGTTGCCTTCCCTTTAGTCGTTTAGCAGTTTAATGCTAAATTAGGGACGGTTAGCACAGATAGTTCCCATGTATCTTTGCACGAAATTCTAAAAACCAAACCTGTTGTATCAGCGGCTCGACTTTCCTATTTATTTTTAGATATATTACCAGATAATATTTATTTATGTTATGAAACAATGATCGTCTTAAATTTACTTGAAAGATTATAGCAGCAAATTTAGATTTATATTCAGGGTGACTATATATAATGTTTTTAATACTTTTCAATATTTAGTTTTAGAATTTTTGGTCACGATATTTTTGTGTTATATAGTATATCTAAACAGTGTTTTTATAGTATGTCTTTGAATACTGTTATTATTTTTCATTATGTTTTTTATTTCACCGTCTTCTTTGTGTGATAAAGGTAAACGTAACTTGGGTAAATAAAAACAAATTTCTGAGCATTCTGGATTGTTCTTCCAACCACAGAAGTTCGTTGAACCCTTAACTATATCAAATATAAATCCATCCCACGGATTTGTGTTGTGTTTCATACGTAACATTTTATTTACGAATAAAAGAAACATTCGTTTCCTCATATTGAGAACCACTGTACTAATATCTATCTTTGATTCTTTGACAGATCTGACTTCACGTTTAAGTGTTATAGTGTTGAGAACCATAATATATTCTTGCACAATTTAGTAATGTAATTTAATAAACATGCTGTCTAAATATTTTATGGATTAGAGGGCCTCCAAATTACAATTTTCATTTTTGTTTGTTTTTTTAATCAGCAACAGTTATTTCACAAAACTATTTAAACATGTCGGTAGTATTTTTCACTTTCATTTATTTCATCACATAAGTTGTGTCAGACGTATCACGTGGTTATCTGTGAAAGTGATTTCTCAATCTCTTACTTTTGACATACATTTTTAAGGTTCATATAACACAAGATTTTCTGTAGTATATTCCAAAATGAAGTGGAAATATAAAGAAGAGCACACTTTCGAAAGTCGAAGGATCGAGGGAGAAAAAATAAGGAAAAAATATCCAGATCGAGTTCCAGTAAATTTATTTTTATAATTTTAGTATTAGGCCTAACGGTTATCTCAAATTCAAAGATCAGATTTAAAATAAACCTGAAGACAACACAACTATTTTTAACTTTCATAAACTTGTAAATTTTACTGCTAACTTTTGCTATTATTTGTGTTTCAATTGTAAAACATTTGCAAACGATACACGTGTTGTTTTTGTAGAACTAGAAACTGATTTTTCTTTGTTCACTTCAGTTTAAAGCCTTAGTAAACATTTAGATATACTATTAGAATAATTAACATACATCATTAACATTCCTTGTATTTTATAAGTGATAGATATACTGGGCCAAACCAATTTTGAGCTTTGAAGTTGGATATACTGAAAATAAAAAATATTAATGTTGGGCTGTATTTTCATTTGAAAAACAAAATATGCAAGTTAGAAATAAATTCAAGGTTTGAGAGTGTATAGGTAACCATGGTATTCATGATTGGCCCATTATGATGGGCAACTATAGTTCTGTAGTTTTAAGTTGCACAAACAAATTTTGTCAGGCTGAATGTAACAATGGAAATTGTGTTTTGTGAAAACTGGGTCATAAGTTGTTTATGTGCACAATTGGATAATATGTTTTTTTTTCATATTAACACAGATGAGCTTTTAAGTTTAAATATAAAAAAAAGCTAATAAACTCAACTTTAAAAACTTTTGTTTTATAGGCAAAGATTATGATTTTTAAATATAAAAATTACATTATTTATCATATTCATTTCAGCAGTTACTTAAACTAATATAAATTTTAATAAAGTAAGGTTAGAGTATATTGTAAAACAGATCTGAGGGCACTTGTATAAAAATGTGTACTGTACTTTCTGAGTTTCCAAATGCAGTCTGTACTGGAAAGACTTGCTGTAATAGCACTGTTGCATGACTGTTGATTGTGTCTGTTCAGAAATGAAAGATTTCCTGTAATTTATTGAACATCGTAGCTGTTTTTAACCAAGAACACTTTGAAGGACAACATATCCCACCCAGGAACACTCTCTAGAAACTGAGGAGTTATATTCAACATAAAAAAGTTTTTTTTAAAAATAAACATTGATAATTTGCTAATTTTTGCAGTGTATGAAGAGTTGGATTTTCAAAATGCTTGTTTTGAATAAAACAACATATTTCTTTTTTACTTTATTAATATTTGACTGTCTTGTTACTTGTTCAAAAGTTGGTATCCATCTTATCTGAGCTCAGAATGCTAACGTTATTGGGATTTGAGAAAAATTTTGCAGCATTTAACTATTAAACAAATTACCATACAATAGTAAAAACCATTTTCTAAAGCAGAAGTTACTCTGAAAACTTTAAAAGAGTGTACATCTGTCTCGTCTGCACCTGCTTTTGTTGCGGATGTAATTTTACATGATTAAGTTTAGCAGTTTCAAAGATTTGCCATAATTATAAGTATTTCTGGTTTTCATTACCTTATTAGTGAAAACAGCAATGATGATTATTTAAACAAACACGTTCATATTGACATGAAATAACTGCACAAAACTTTGATATCCTACTAAAACATTATTGGTTATAAAAAGATTGCTGTCAGAAAAACAAAATTAAATTATTGAGATACGTTTCAAAGCCATATGACTTGGAAATAACCTTGGAGTTTCCAAATGCATAAAAATTTAAAAGTATGCTGATTCCCATTTTAATGGAGTTGGACATTTTCTTATTTTGATCCTTAAGTTATTTATGATGGTACCTTACCAGTTATTTTACAGGTGTAATTTCATATCTATCTAACATAACTTTAAGGATATGCTAGAGCCATTTGTCTGTTCAGTGCAGTAAAGTAATAATGGGTTAGTGGGTTTTCATTTTGTTTTATTGGCTTTTGTTGATGTCTTTAATATTTTTTATTATAGATAATTGTTGAGAAGGCTCACAAAGCTCATATTGGTGATTTAGAGAAGAAAAAGTACCTTGTGCCATCAGACCTTACAGTTGGGCAATTTTACTTTCTTATCCGAAAACGTATCCATCTACGTCCGGAAGGTACATTGTTCATCTTTGTAAACAATGTAATTCCTCCTACCAGTGCAACAATGGGTTCTTTGTATCAGGTAAAAAAATGTGCAGTCTTAATATGAAATGTTTGAAAGATGTTTGGTCTATTACACTAGTTACATAGAAATTAAATGTATTTGTAATACTATTAGTACTTTTAACATATACAGTACACTATTTTACTGTTTTATATGAGGTTTAATGCAGAGCTGGGTGATTACCGAAATTGGCTAATTGATTTGTCAAGCTCATTAATTGATTATACTCGCATGAGATGGCTAAAAAACTGTGATGCTAAAAATTGTTTCATTAACTATGGTGGACAGAACACAAACAGCTTCATTAACTGTGGTGGACAGAACACAAACAGCTTCATTAACTGTGGTGGACAGAACACAAACAGCTTCATTAACTGTGGTGGACAGAACACAAACAGCTTCATTAACTGTGGTGGACAGAACACAAACAGCTTCATTAACTGTGGTGGACAGAACACAAACAGCTAGCCCGTTGCTTAGCTTTATGTTTAAAATTATACATCTAATGGTAATATTTCAGTTATTAATATTACTTGGACTGTGGGAATAATTGAAAATAATGATAATCTGAAACCCTAATTTTAATTAGTCTATTATTTTAATTAGTTGTGACTAATGGTTCTCAACTGCAGTACAGAATTCTAGGGGGTAGGGGTAATGGTTCAATATAGTAGCTATATCTCAGCACAGCTCAAACAAACGCTGATGGCACCACTAGTAGTGGTGATAAATTGCAAGCAGCATGAGGAGAGTTGATGTGAATGTTTAATGAGATGTCAGAAGTACATGATAATGTGTAAAATTATCAGGGGGGTACATTACTGGGAAGTGTTGAGTATCATTGGATTAAGTTGTTTAAATTTGAAGTAATATAAAACAGTTAAAAATCTTAATGCTTGTATTTTGATTACTACATACAGTTTAAGTAATTGGAAACTTGGATATGAAATTAAAAGTTTTTGGTGATTTATAAAAGTATTTTTAATCTTAAGATTAAAATTACTATGTGTGTTGGATAAGTAACAGACAAAAGAAAATTATTGCTTAAAAACTTTAAGATTTAATAAAAAAAAAATTGATATTTTGTATGTGAAAGTATTGTAATGTTTACTAAAAATCTGCTGAATTTTCTGGACATACACTTACTAATTTGAAAGTAATAGAATGAAAACTACAACCAGCACAGAATGGTTATGAGGTTGGTCTGTGGTTTATGTGAAAACTTGTCTACTACCTGTGTGTAGGAGATGGATGTAATTCAGTATTTTTGTGGAAGGTGTCACACATGTATCATAGCGATTACTAACTTGTTGCAACTGTATTAATGTCACATATAATTTATCTACAGGATTCCTGTCCTTATTTACATGACATTGCTGATAGAATCCCAATTCTTTTTAACCAGTGTATGGTCGATTTCGGCCACATTACGTAAACATCTAAAATGTTATAGAAACACATAAACCACCTCCCACAACAGAAATCTTTAACCCATAGTTTAAAAGGTTGCACCAAACTCAGTTTCAAGCATTGAATTGGCAGTCACAGTAATGGCTGATGGTAAGTGTTGAATTATAGCCAGCACTGCTACTGTTTATTGATGTTGCTGATAGAACACCCATTCTTGATGCTGACTGTGAAGAGTGGTAAGAATCATGTAATTAAGAGATGGTAAGGCTAGGTGAGGAAGAAGTTTTGTAGTTGTAGGCTTTACTGAGAAAATATTTAATTTCAGACAATGTATGCAGTATTGGTTGCCCACCAGGGTTTAATGTCATAGATGTGTCACAACCCAAATTCTATCAGAAATGGAGAGGGAATATATCAATAGTTGTTACCATATTTCATGGCATATAAGACACACTTTTTCCTGATGAAATCCTCTTAAGAATCATTCTACGTTTAATATGGAGTTAAAGGAAATGCATCTGTTATTCTTGCTTCCCTAAGCTAAATTCTACACACCCTGTACCCAGATAACTGTACATTAAAATGTAAGAATTAACCAGTATAAAAATGTATGATCAGACTTATAATTGCAGATAAAGTCCTAAATATAACAGCAGATTCATAACAGATAATACTTGAAGATGATTAGTGTTGGTCTAGCTGACCATTTCATCTGGTTTTCACTGCTAAGTACTAAATATTTTTGAGTTCTCCTAAATGTTATTGTCAACTACAGTTCCTATTTGCAACATGCAGCAGTTTACAAACTGCTCTTGTGGAAAAGACACCCTGGCCTTTTTCCTTACTGCTACTTTAGGTCATTACAAGGGACATTGATATTTGCAATGAACACTAACAGATTTGTGTTTGTCATTTGACATTACTTATGTCTTCTTACCCTGGAGTGACCAGAGGTAAGTTCTGTTTTTTATATTGGTTATAATCTCATTCAAGGACATAAAAATGCTTTTATACATACAGATCTAACCAAAAACACCTCAGATGTAAAAAAAAAGGTGTAGCCTTAAAAGGATTGAGTGTGACTTAAAGGAATGTAATGGAAAATTGATGGCCAAACTGATAGTTACACTTATAACACTGATAAGAATTTTATAGCAAATATTTATTCATTATACATTCAAACTGCACTTTTTTCTCTGTATTTTGGAGATTGTAGCACGACAGTGGGTAAAACAAAAAATGTGAAGTTAATCAAAGTGGGAGATGTCTGGTATTTTTTAGTGATTTGCATTTAAATTTAGTATGTGAAGTAGGAGTCCAGTGGAGCACATCTTCTGAAAAGATATGATAGTTTGGATTACAGTAGTCCAAGATACAGAAGGTGGAAAACTGTCATCCTTGTTGATAACATATTGTACTCTGCAACGGGTTATTTTGGCTGCACCACATGTGTCTTTATGTTTCTTTTGTAGTTATTCTTTGCTAAAACGTGGGTAGGTCTCATATGTGCACATATCTTGCATGCTGTAAAATACAGTAATTAACATGTTTTTGCATGTAGTGAGTGTAAAATGTCATTCCTCTAAGAGGAAATGTGGCCAGCTACAACAAGATCATGACTGGTCTTACCATGACCAGTAGAAAGGAGGAATAAGAACAGTCATCAGAGGTATTTAATTTGTACACATGAACTGTTGTAACACACTGTGTTATAATTGTTTTGAGTATACACTCAGGCATATGTACCACTTGAAAATACATATGGCAGTCTATAAACATTTATGTGGCTTTAAAACTTAAACTGTAAAGCTCGTATGTATTGTGCGTATATATTTTTATAAACATTGATGCATGGTGTGTTGATCGTTATGTTCCATAGTGATCATATATGCTGTACCACTGTCAGTGATAACAGGAGCAACAGCCATCCAATCAGCATGAAGCCAGTCCAAAGGACACCCTCGTATCCCGACTGAGCATTATACGCCAACTATATATTTCACTAAACTAAACTGTTTCAAATGGGAGAGTATTACTATTATACAAATTTACGTTCAAGTTGGATATGAAAAACAAGTTTGTTAAATTTGTTAATTTAAAAAGGGAAAATAATCTTCATAAAAATACAGAAAGAATTTAGGTAGCTTAAAGTGAAAATTAAATTATCAGAAAAGGCAGCGAATAAGTGTAATGTTTCAGACACAGTGTTAACACTATTTCCTTAAGCTGCGAGTCCCTATTTCGACTCCATGTATAAAAGCTGTAATATTTAGAAGAGTCAAAACAGGGATTTGTAGCTTAAGAGAAAAGTGTTAACACTGCGTCTCAAACCATATTCTTATTTGTTTACTTTTTTTCATTTGTTTTTTCACTTTAAGCGACCAAACTTCTTTCTGTAACATTTGAAAGACCACCATTCCTCATTTATAAATTAATAATTTTTAGTAATTTTGTAATTCTGGCTTCACCAGGTGTTATTATGATTCAGTACAAATGAGACGTAACCCTTGTTCAAGATGACTACTTGGGATAAATCTTCAGAATTTAATATTTGTTTGTTTGTTTTTTACTTTGAATTTTGTAAATCAATTAATATTCTTTTGTGATACCTTTAGAGCCTACATTAATACTGTTATTTTGTTTTCACATTTTATTTAAGTTTCTTCAAAACAGTCTAATGGCTTTTTAAGATCTGGTGAAATGCTTGTCTTTCTGTCTCAGTAAACATGACAGAAATTAAAACTGATTTTTGGTATTAAGAACTGGATAACTAACTCTGTTAATAATTATAATTTATTACCTTTAAATATAGTTCCAGTTAGTGTTGTGCAAAATAATTTGAAATTATAACAAACAATTAATTTCATGAAAATAATACAATAATTGCAGTTGGTGTTTTTAATTATTTTGACTATTTAAGTTATATCGCTATTATGGTTTGTTATTATATTTTATTATTAATTCAGTATTGTATGGTTTAATTACTTAGCATCACAACTCATGAAAATAGACAACTAACCAAATTAGCATTACTGCCTTGTACTGTTTTAAATTATTACAATAAATAAATTAGATATATGTAATTGATCAATGAGGTAAACTATGAATCAATTAGCAAATTCCACTAATTGATAATTACAGGAAATATGTGTAAATTCTGTATCAAATAGTGTAAAGACAACAACAGAAATTTCAATTGTTTTCTCCATATAACAATTGTTTTTGTTTTATTTAATTGCAGGAACACCATGAGGATGATTTTTTTTTGTATATGTCATACAGTGATGAAAATGTCTATGGAGCATAGAATGGGAAGAAGGAGGAAACCTAAACTTGTGTCTGTTAAAACTGTACTGTCATTATGTGCTGTAATACAAGTTAAATTTGGAAAGTAAAATAATGTGTTGTCTAATGCAGTCTGTGGTAAATCATTCTTGTCAGATGACCATGAGAGAATATTTCTGTAGGTTCTTTGATATTGATCTGTTTTAAGGCATTGAGTAAATGTAATATTTCATATAGTAGGTAATAAAGCTTTTCTTGGCATGTAGTAAAATTAACATTTTGCTTTGTACAATCTTGTAAAGAGTGTTAAATCATATTGTGTAGGTCACAGATTTTGAGGAGATGGTTTATATGATAAGGCTAAGTCTTGTCACTTTCAGACCATTTGATTATAATAAATAGTAGTGCATAAAATCATTCTTATATAATACAGTCTTAAAAAAGAAATTAAAACTTTACTCGCAAAAAATCGGGATGTACATTTCTACTGCTAGTTTAGTAGTTTTGTTAACCAGTTGAGAAGTAGATATTATACTGAGCTAATATTTCAGATTATTTCAAAAACCGTCAGAAGAGAATTCTAATTTTTTTAATACTGCTGCTACAATTTTTTTTTGTGTTACAAAAGTAATGCAAGTTATTTTAGTTGAGTGTACAGCTAAGTGTTGTTTTAATTTTGCATATTAGTGAGAGAACTGATAAATGTAGCAGAAGCTTAAATATTTGACATTTCTGTTTTATTAAGAAAGTTAATGATGAAAATGTTCTGCTCTCAATATGATAAATTTTGTAACATACCCATTGATGTTACTCAGTAACCAAAACTGTTTTATTTTTTGTTCAATGAAGCAAATTATCTTCATTTAGCTGCTTGTAGTTTAAAATCTGAATTAGAGAAAGAAACAACATCATAAGACTTCCTTTTTTATGGATATATATATATATATGATTTTTTATATTTAACCAAGAGTCCTGCACGTTGACTGGGCATAAGTAACATATTATGGAGATACGAAATTTTTATTAGTAAATGGTAAATAGCATTGAAACAAAATTTCCAAATATATATTATGAAAGTGTTAATTGTGGTTTTTATCGTAAGAGGTGCCAGTATTTCAAACATTTTCTGCTTGTTATTGACAGTAACTTCTAAGATACAACAAAAATAATGTTCATAAATATGTGTTTGGTATCTGTGAGACTGTACACTATGATAAAACATGTCACGTGTTGGGTCTTTTGGTTTCCCTTAAAATGTTTAGTTTGAAATTGTGATTAGTAGAAACAATCAAAAGTGTAGTAAAGGATTTTATGAAATGCTCAAACCTAGTATTGTGTTTTTTACTTTCAGCTGTGCTCTAGTCTAAAGTTGTACATAATTTGCTGTAAATTACTTAATTTCATGTTTTTGGTATTCATTTTGAATGCATATATGTATGTATTGATATAAGAAAAATTAGTAAATTGTAATTAAAGTTAATGACAATGAATGTTTCTGCCCAGTTACTTTGTTAAAAGAAAATGGTATTTCAATGTGGTTAAAAAAATCATAACCTTCATTCCACTGAGCAGTTTTTATACCTTGTTTCACCAGTAAGATAACAAGCTCCATAGTGAATACCTGTATAATTTTGCCTTTTTCATCATTGTACGTAGAGAACTGATAAAAAGAACCGATGAAATTATTCGTTTTGTATGTAAGATGCAAAGGGGACCAGCAGTAATTAGTTGGAGTAACTGGATAATTTGTGGCATTTTTATACCAAAATAAATTGTGAACCTAAATCAGTTTCATACATAAATAATTACTAAAATGTTTCAACACATTTTAGGATTAAAACATAACTATTGCAAATATAGTACATGGAAGTAATTTTTTTCTGATATCATCTGTGTAAACACATTGGGTGATGGGTTAAATGCTAAATTTAGTACACTGTTTAGAGGAAAACTAGCAATGCCAAGGAACACTGGAGCATAAAGTGGTAGGTTCTCTCCAGAGAGAACCACCCTAGATATGTTGGGTCCCTTCACTAGGTCTGTTGTGAGTTTAAGTGCTATAAATATAATCCAGCATGGCTGACCACGGGAAGTTTTCATGGAAGAACAAAATTAAAATCAAGGATCGATTGACCCTCATTCGAATTTGATGTTACAGTCGGTGGGTTTGATATTTGTTAAAATCATTATTAGTGCAGTTCGTAAATAGAGCTAGGACTAAATTGGCAATATTAGGCCTAACAATACAGATATATGTATGTATATTATTAATTTTGCGCTATATTTTAAAGTTACTCTTTAGACTTTACTGAATATTTTAAGTGAAAAACTAACATGGGAAGTTAGGATCTTCTCCCTCACTATTTTTAATTTGACAAATGGACTTACTAAACAATTGATAATGTTTTTAATAGTCAGTGCACAACGTATATCTAATTTTTTAATATATTTTTATGACATGATCGCTAAGTCATATGACAACTACATTCAATATTAGACCAAGCCGAAACAGTGTATCAGAAAATATTCCCAGTTCCCCTGAAAACGGTTGTTAATCTAGAAAGTTCAACTTATTCTAATCGTAATATTTTAAACTTTACAAAGCATGACTAGAGAAGGGCTTGCTGGAATCGGCGTCTAACTCGTCTCTAAACAACCCCTTATATGAAAAGTATATATGTGATAACGGGTGGTATGGATAGAGAAAACTGTGTAGAGGAGCGAACAATGTCTCGACCTTATTCGGTCATCGTCACCGAAGAAGTTCGAAACGTTGTTCACTCCTCTGCATAAAAAATTTTCTCAACCCAAACCAGCCGTTTTTACATATGTATTTTTCTGTACCATTGGCTTTTCTCGGCATCACTATTAACCCATTATACGTTTTAAAAATAATCTAAGACAAACGACTGTCAAAATTCGTTAGGTTAATCTTTTTAGCAAGAAGCAAAGTTTCTGACCACCCCAAGTTTTCTTTCCAAAATTTCTTATGAGTTTCGAAAGGTTTCTTACACCTAAATTCCTGCCACGAATTTGATTTGTATCAGAACTGCATATTAATATTGTTTGATACAAGAGATAGCGTTATATAAGCTACTGAAAACTAATTGCTTTTTTCCGTTGTCTAATATTCATACACTCAAATCGTGAAGTTGTGTTTAGATCAATGGAATATATTAAGTTATCTCTCAATATTGATAAACAAAAGAATGTTAAGCAATTTGGAACGCAGGGACCATCCGAATCACTAGTGTGGCGTGTTATAAGAGACAAAAATCCACAAAATGTAGTTCACGGAACCAAAGCGAGTTTTCTCACAGCACAGCCACATTGGGTAATTGGCCCACTGAGGAGAATCGAACCCCTGATTTTAGCGTTTTTAATCCGGAGATATACCGCTGTACTAGCGGGAGGCGGAATCTAAAGCAACGTAATCATGTAGAATCTAAAAAAGAAATGCAGTTCTCGTGCACGCACGTTGCTTTCTCAATATATCAGTTCAACTGTCACCTACTCTGGAAAATACTGAAGTCGTAAGACACAGCATTTATGTACTTCTGTGTGATTGGACTGTTGAAACAAGGAACGAAAAACTTTCGTACTCGTAATAAAATGCATTGTTAAAGGGCTCTGCAGTGGAAACTATACATCAGACTATTGTTAAGATGTATGGTCATCACAATTGTTTCAATAACATACTCAACCTATAATATTTAATGTATAAAACATTATATGAAATCAAAACAATATTGACTTAGCAGAATTTTCATTGTGTTCTTCCAAAGTTAGAGAGACTTTTAAGAATGGTTTAGCTTATTGCGCTAAAAATACTAAGTTTGTTTTCAGAGAAATGGATTATTCCTTCACGAAAACTGCTGTAGTTAAAACTTTACTATGGAGGAGGGGGTATTATATGTAATTAATATGCATATGTAAATGATATGCAAATTAATAAGTAATAACTAATCAATGCTTTATTAATTAAAGCTTAATTAATATACATGCAAATAAATAATATTCACGATTTAAATTCAGATTAACTTATTAATTAGATGTTAAGTTTGTTTGAATTTGGAATTTCGCACAAAGCTACACGAGGGCTCTCTGTGCTATCCGTCCCTAATTTAGCAGTGTAAGACTAGAGGGAAGGCAGCTTGTCATCACCACCAATCGCCAACTCTTGGGCTACTACTCTTTTACCAACGAATAGTGGGATTGACCGTAACTTAAAAACGCCCCACGGCTGAAAGGGCGAGCATGTTTGGCGCGACGGAGATGTGAACCCACGACCCTCATATTACGAGTCGCACACCTTAACACGCTTGGCTATACCGGGGCTAGATGTTAAGTAATTAAATGATTAATATCCAGGTAATAATCAAATTTATATATAAAATTGCTATTTTTATGATTAATGTGCAAGTCCTTGACAATCAGTGGATGTTTTTCAAAAAACATGGATTTTACTAGAATATGGGTTACATCATTATCATAGGTCTATTGTTAAGATTGATCTTTGCTTATTATTTCACTAGATTTCTAGTTTTCATTTTAATAATTAATTTTTAAGCACGTTATGTTTGAACATAAGGTACGATGATTTCAACAGATTTCAATCTCTCTCCCTAATAAAGAATTCAGACCGTCACATATTTTACATTTTCCAATAGGCTATTATTTCACTTATATGAAATCCCAATATAGTTTACAGCCTCCACTCTTCTGGGAAGGCTTGTCCCTAGAGTTTTAAACATGGCTGCGGGGAGTCGCTCCTATTCAGCCAGAAGAGCATTAGTGAGGTCGAGCACTGATGTCAGGCGAGAAGACTTGACTCGCAGTCGGTGTTCCAATTCAACCCAAAGGTGTTCGATTTGGTTGAGGTCAGGGCTCTGTGCAGGTCAGTCAAGTTATTCCATACTGACCTCGGCAAACCATGTCTTTATGTATCTCGCTTTGTGCACGAGAGCATTGTCATACTGAAACAAAAAGAGGGCCTTCCCCAAACTGTTGCCATATAGTTGGAAGCACACAATTCTCTAGAATGTCAATGTATACTGTAACAATAAGATTTTCATTCACTAGAAATAAAAAGAGTCTAGTCCAAACTATGAAAAACAGCCCCAGACCATTATTCCCCCTCCACAATACTTTACAGTTGGCACTATGCATTCAGGCAGATAGCCTTCTCCTGGCATCCACCAATCCCAAATTCGTCTCTCAGATTACCAGGTAATGAAATGGGATTCATCACTCCAGAGAACGCGTTTTCACTGTTCCAGAGTCCAATGGCGGTGTGCTTTACACCACTCCAACCGATGCTTGGCAATGCGCATGGTAATTTTAGGCTTATGTGCCGCTGTTCGGCCATGGAAACCCATTTCATGTATTGAAGCTCCTGACGAACAGTTCTTATGTTTACGTTGCTTCCAGAGGTAAGTCTACAATTTACAATGCTAAAATCAGAGGTTCAATTTCCCTCGGTGAATTCAGCAGATAGCCTGGTGGAGCTTTGCTATAAGAAAAACAGAGGCAGTTTGGAGCTCAGTAATGAGTGTTGCAACTGTGGGCAGACGATTTTTACGCACTTCAGCACTCGGCGGTCCCATTCTGTAAGCTTGTGTGGCCTACCGCTTCGTGGCTGAGCTGTTGTTGGTTCTAGACTGTTCCACTTCACAGTAACAGCACTTTAAGTTGATGGGGCAACTCTAGCAGAGCAGAATTTTGGCAAACTGACATGTTGGAAAGGTGGCATCCAATAACAGGGCTACGTTGAAAGTCACTGAGCTCTTCAGTACGACCCATTCTACTGCTAGTGTTTGTTTGTCTACGGAGATTTCATAGCTATGTTCATATTTGTCATTTATATATTTAATTATATTACATGTGTTTTAAAAGGCGGATGGGAGTTTTTGTATGTGGATAGTGCGAGTAGTCTATTTAATGTACAGTAAGATATTG
Organism: Carcinoscorpius rotundicauda; assembly: GCA_011833715.1. NCBI lineage: Eukaryota > Metazoa > Arthropoda > Merostomata > Xiphosura > Limulidae > Carcinoscorpius > Carcinoscorpius rotundicauda. The sequence goes on from CM022398.1 coordinate 88,727,692, forward strand.
TTATAATTTTCGCTTTATATTTAATTTACATCTTCTGATGTTGTATTTATAAAACACTTATCGCCAATTCACTAGTTTTTATTTTTGTAATTAATATTGGCTGATTAGAAATTTTCTTGAAATATTGGTTAAAATATCACAGTGATCATTTATTTTGTACCAATTGAAAATAAAATCTCAATGTTTCATACAACTTTAGAAAATTTCTTAAATTAACCGTCTCGAACTAGATGTACTCCGCCATAAACTACAGCTGTTAACGTAACGATGTGTAATGTTGATGTGTACACAGCAATATACACGTATAAATAAATACATATATCAGTACGATCTTACGCACGTGTATAAAGATTGCATTAATGAGTGTTGAACAATCTAATTGAATAAATTAAACAAAGGTTTGTTTGTTTTTGAATTTCGCGCAAAGTTACACGAGGGCTATCTGAGCTAGCCGTCCCTAATTTTGCAGTGGAAGGCAGCTTTTCATCATCACCCACTGCCAACTCTTTGGCTAATTTTCTACCAACGAATAGTGGAATTGAACGTAACATTTATAATGCCTCAACGGCTGAAAGGGCAAGCATGTGTTAGGTGTGACAGGGATTCGAACACGCGACCCTCATATTTCGAGTCCAGCGCCCTAACGATCTGGCCATTAAACAAAGGACAGAACTTTTAAGCAACAGGTTAACTCTGGTAACTGATCTAGAGGCATTGTTTTCACACATACAGTGCATCTGTTAGTTTCATTAATGCTAGTGAGATAACATTTCAATTTTGAAATTAAAATATTTGGCAGGTAGTGAATTTTCACGACAGGATAGAAATAACAAAGAAACTTGCATTGCATCCCAGAGAAAACACGATTTTAGTTGTTTTTTATTAAGAGAAGTTTAATATATGCCGACTGAAACAGATCGAAATATACTCCTCAAAAAAAAGAAACGAAAAAGTCATATTATGAGACAAATTGTTGACAAGTTTATTCCGGGTAGTTCTGTATGACATCTGTGAAACTTCGCACATTCACTGCTGAACATCCAAAGGCTGCAAAGGCGAAGTCCACGCTCACTAGTTGAAGTTTAACGTCACTTAACGTCAACAACTAGTATGCCCCCCGTGAGCATCAATAACTGCTTGACATCTCCTGCCCATGGAAGCAATGAGATGACGAATCCCATCCTGTGGAATGGCTGTCCACTCAGCCTGCAAAGTTACTGCAAGCTAAGGTAGAGTCTGCGGTTAAGGTTGTCGCCGTCGCAGACGTCGGTTCAACTCGTCCCAAAGATGTTCGATGGGTTTAAATCTGTAGATCTGAAGGGCCAGAGAAGAACGTTGATGTTGTGGTGTTTCACGAAGAGAGTGGTGAATCGGGCTGTGTGAGGACAGGCGTTGTCATGTTGAAAAACGTCGTTGACGTTCACCATGATGGGTTGCACATGGGGCCTAAGAATCTCGTTGACGTATCGTTGAGCCGTAAGATTCCCTCGAGCTGATGTTGTAACATCACTGCTTTCATCAAGAAAGATGGAAAGGAATTTACATGAACCAATATCTTTTCTCAGCTGTTCTGTTCTGTTTCTTTCTGCCTTTAATATTCTATCTTTTATTGTGTCTCTACTCATTTGCAATTCCTTAATGTGCTGAATACATTTCTTTTTCTGCTAAACCGTCAAAAAGGAAAGGAACACATCCTAACCACCATTATTTGTTATCATCCCCATCACAAAGTGGTTTTCCATGTTGAGCAATAATCTTTGAAATCTCAAAACTAGTAACAACTAGTTGGAACAACCTGAAATGAATTTAATCAAAACAATCGACTGTATGTTGTTGTTGACCTCTCGAAAAATGTTTTCTTTCCGTTCTTGCTCATTCTTATCATAAAGCCGTTTTACAGAGGAAGTCTTGCACACCACTGTTTCAGAACATAAGATGTTTAATGCTTTATCATCCCTTTTGATCATAACAAATCTTTCAGTCCACGATTTTTGAATGTCTCTGCTGCTGCTCCTTCCATTTGAACGTTTTTATTTCTCTGCTGGTTAAGCGACATCCTAACAAGCTGAAAAGAGTAAATACAATTTAAAATATCTCACCAGTTAACTTAATAACGATAATTTAACTTACCGTAGCATAACAGCAGGTGAAAATTTATGTCATTGATGAAAACAAATCTATAACTAACTCACAAAACATGTACGAATACCATGCCAAATAGCACAATTTTAGCAATATCATTAATATATTTATTGCAAAAAATAAATGCTTATTTACCTTAATCATCACTAAATATCCAGTATTCACCCACAAAGAACAGTAGACAACAAAGAAGCAGAGTGAAGCCAACAGTTTACTTCTATTTTCACTCAAATACTAAGTCTGCGAGGAATTTAAAACTTGTCATCCAATGTCACATGTTCCTGCAAAGCTGGCGCCAGGAGGACGTTAGTTTGTTTGTTTGTTTTTTGGAAATTCGCACAAAGCTACTCGAGGGCTATCTGTGCTAGCCGTCCCTAATTTTGCAGTGTAAGACTAGAGGGAAGGCAGCTAGTCATCACCACCCACCGCCAACTCTTGGGCTACTCTTTTACCAACGAATAGTGGGATTGACCGTCACATTATACACCCCCACGGCTGGGAGGGCGAGCATGTTTAGCGCGACTCGGGCGCGAACCCGCGACCCTCGGATTACGAGTGTACGCCTTAACGCGCTCGGCCATGCCAGGCCATAAAATTATTTGGCAGGGGCGGGATACGTCTCCTGTGAACGTTTCTCACTGCTCCCGAGTTGAAAGAAATCATTTGCTGCTGCATTTGGCAATAACTATAATCATTATATACATATTTATTTATTATGGGTTAGAGTTAAGGTTTTAAAAAAATCAAAAGGCGGCACTGCATGCCGCGTGCCAGCAAAATCTTTTCGCATGCCATCTTGGGCACGCGTGCCACAGGTTTGCTATCAATGCACTAATGAAACACGTCATCCGATGCACTTGTAAGACAAAATAATTGTAAATGAATAGAATACTCAAAGTGATTTTAATATTAGAGAATCAACATTAAGAGATGACGAGAAAATCCACTTGAAGAGAATAATATGTAAAACCGAAGAAGGTCGAAACGTTGTTCGCTACTCTACATAAACATTTTCTCAATTCGTACCAGCCGTTTTTACATGTATAAAGAATCAACAGTTTTAAAAATAAACTTTCTATTAATAACATTCACGTAACCCTTAAAATTTATAGGGCGTTAAACATTTTCTCTACAAATTTACCCACTTGTCGTGTACGCTTCACTTTTGTTGGTGGCAACGTAAATCTGATAAGAAATTGTCTTTTCATCTTCGTCGTTGGTTAAATAAAATGTGTGTATTTTTAACATTATACCTGTTTTTACTTCTACAATGTATGCACCACAAGCTGCTTTGATAGAATATTTTAACCTTCCAGATAATTATTCAATTTATCTATCTTCCTACTTTATCTGGCGTAATGTATTATTATAAGAGAAATTAAGTACTTTGGTGATGTAATTAACTGATTATGTCCCCGAAAGGTGGCCGAAGGCCATCTGTAGGGGTACTTAATTTAAACACTCGTACTGATGTATAATAGCGTGTTGTCTGTCAGTAGATACTAAATAAAATGTCAAATAAGAGTTGATTAATGTTGCAATTAGTTCTTTCTTGACGTTAGTTTGTTTTGAATTTCACGCAAAGCTACTGGAGGGCTATCTGCGCTAGCCATCCCTATTTTAGCAGCGTAAAACTCTTTTACCTACGAATAGTGAAATTGGCAGTCACTTTATAACGCCCCCACGGCTGAAAGGGCATGCATGTGTGGTACGACCGTGATTCGAACACGCGACCCTCGGATTATGAGTGGAACACCTTAACACGCTTGGCCACGCCGGGCCCTGACGTCAGCAAAACATGTATATGCCATAAACTTCAGGAAGAATTATACACTCTCTAGGATACAACACATCGTAATATACGAACTTCGAAAGCAAGAAATAAAAATATCTGTTACAATTAATTTTCTCTTGAAACAGAAAACATTCGCAAAGTCTGCTGAAGTACAGTCAGCATAGCAAAGTTTATTCATAATGACATAAAACCACATAGGTTCAAAAATACACTTTAACACAAAATTATTACACTATGTAAAAAAAAAAAAATAATTTATATTTTGTTCCTGAGTAGAAAGTGCTATTTTCCAATAGCTTATGCCTAAAGTAAATGGAAAGCACAAAAGACCGATTTTTCTTTTAAAACTTTGCTTTTGGTGACCTGAGAGCTTATAACGAAAACATGATGGGAGGCTATATTTGGGGGCTGATACGTGAAAGTGCTTTACATTACCGTCCCAAATCTCGAAAAATTACTTCTAAACATTTTTGCATAATTTTAGTGTAAATACATGTAAATCTTGATTCATATATTGTTTTATTCAGATCTTATGTAAGTGAAATTGTGCAAATTTGCTCGTTTTTTACATAGAAAATAGGCTGATTTCTAAATTTCATTATGCAGGTCACAAAAGCAAAGTTTGAAGGGAATAATGGCCATTTTCTACACTTTTACAACATAAGCAATTAAGAAATAACACATGCTATCCAGAAACAAAATTTATGTTACATCGTGTTATCTGCGTGATTTTGATAGATGGCCTTAATAAGGGGCAAACTAGGAATTTACCTCTGAATTAGGAAAGGCCCATCTTTTGAAAGAGCTTGAGTTACGGGGTTTTGAATTTTTGTAGTAATTCTTAATAGCTTTGGAAATTTTAGAGCTGGACAAACTACTCTGAAATTATTGTACACCTCTGTAGTAAAATATGTTACTGAAGCACACTGCAAACTGACGATTTCTTACTTACATACTAAGTGTACAATATTTGGAGAGAGTCATTGGACTGCAGAGAGTCGAGTACATTGAAACAAAATGATTTTAAATATATGAATCAGCAAGTCATGTGACAAAAACACAGTCAATATAAAGTCACAGGTGAATAGCGTGTATCAGAACTACATTTTTATAGTTTGTTAATATTTACATTATGCTGAACAGTGATTGCTTTTGGGAAATGCACATGACAGCCTTTTCTGATGTAAAATATTCATCTGATCACAAATGTGTGTTCAGATCAGATATTTAGAAGTTCCAACATGGCAGTAACTCTTGAATTTAACGGACTGAAATGCAAAATGATATTGATCAACTAAGGATGCTGAGACCATTTGGATAGACTTCCAACCTAACGTGCCCTAATCATGATTAAGCAAAGTGAAAATTTTGTACAAGGTGAGAACTGTGAACACAATTGCTTATACCCTAGGAAACAGTATGAAAAATAATCAGAGAAGATCACTATATGGAATAGCAACACAAATCAGGAGAACCCTATATACTTCCCCATCACATCATTTCAATTGTCATACACCTCAAACAGCTGGAGAAAAATATGGATAATTATGCTTTTCCATATGAAGACATAACAGACAAGTTGCCAGATGCAACACTTATGAATTTCTGTGAAATTAGATCATAGAAACAGTAGCTGGAAACCCATCATTCTCATTTACTAGATGGATCATGGAAAACATTCAGGGATGAGTGATGTGTTTTGGATATGACAGCCTTATAGCAGAGCCTATTGTTACAAAAACTATACTGCAGAGATATTTTCAAGATGCATATTATCACATAAATCATAATCAGGTGTTGTGACTGTACTGACACATTAAGGCTCCAAAATTATTTTAATATGATGCATTCAACTCGTACGTAATTGTAACTTGATCTTTCACATATACTGATGAAAGGAAATGGATAAGATAGTCTCCGATTTAGGTTCCTTTCAGGAAAACAGTATGCACACGAGAAGCAGTAATAAACTATCCTTTATATAGATGATAATTCTACATTATTTTTGTTTCATTGTTTGTTCCTCTTTTCTGATTACGTGAAAATTGGAAAAGTGGGCATTGTCTGATTCAATTAAATTTTTCTGATTATAATAAGTTGTTGTGTTGTAACACATCGAAAAATAAAACACCAACATTAATATTTTTCTGAAATGTGGAAAATGAGTTCCATCAGTAGAATAGACTTCTGATAATTTGAGGCTGATAAAACTGTTCTTCTAAACAAACTAAGTAAAGTTTGTTTGTTTGGAATTTCGCACAAAGCTACTCGAGGGCAATCTGTGCTACCCGTCCCTAATTTTGCAGTGTAAGATTAGAGGGAAGGCAGCTATTCATCATCACCCACCACCAACTCTTGGGCTACTCTTTTACCAACGAATAGTGGGATTGACGGTCACATTATACACCCCCACGGCTGGGAGGGCGAGCATGTTTAGCGCGACGGTGATGCGAACCCGCGACCCTCGGATTACGAGTCACACGCCTTACGCGCTCGGCCATGCCAGGCCTCTAAGTAAAGTACTTTCACACAAAGTTTAAAATGCTATAAATAGTTTAATGGTTCACAACTATCAACTGTTAATTAACAACACTCAACAAAACAGTACAATTCGTTTATAGCAATCATAAAATGAGAATACCTGTTGGGTGCCTTATTCTAGGAAGAAGGAAAATTACCTTTACAACTGTTACTCAGAACAGATGTACATGCATACGACTTACAATCACATTGTAAAGTCACTATAAAGTTACTCAAAAAACGTTGTACTGTCCACAATCTAGAAAATGAGATTTTTTTTTTTTTTAGGAAAGTTAACACAAATTACAAGATAATTACTCAAACCGATAATTATTTCTGTATAAGAATAATAAGTGTAAACTTCAAGGTAATATTAATTGCTATGATACTTCATAATCTGTTTCATTATCCTTTATTTTTCACTGCTCATTTTGTTTTTTTTTACAGTAACTGAAAACTAAAATCATTTATTTTCGTTAACCTATTTTTCATTCTACGGAATTACATTACTGTAACGAGTAATGTTACAAGATATCTTATACCAGGTGAGCACTCTCCAGATGCACCTACACAGTCTGGAAGCACATTCGGAATAAAATGTTAAATTCAAGGAATATTCCATACAATTGCACAGCCTTCTATAGACATTCTGGTGGATTTTGTACAGGAGGTGATATAGAACCCTCTATGTAAAATAATCTACACAGGTTAACGATGAATTACAAATACAGGAGAAATAGGTACAAATAGTAAGTAAAATATTTTCTGGTACTTATGTATTATCAGAGAGGTTATAATGAAGTAAATGTAAAAAGGCTGAAATATTTAAAGATGAATACAGAGTTCTTTCTCTAAAGGCAGTAATGCAAATAGAATCCATATTATAACCTTGGAATATAAAACACATACATTATGTATTCCTGTATACATGCTTACTAAATATATTTCTAATCCTATACACACTTATCTATTTTAAATTAAACTTTATACAATATGTTAAATAAATATCAGTTATAAATAAATGCACACAATCACTGATAATACAGATTACATGATTATTAAACAGTCAAAGGTTGAAATAAATTTAGGAATAAGTGTTACACAATTTAAAAAATACAAGACATAGTTGAGCTACAAACAAGTCAACTTTGAATGTATGTAGATTTTCAGGTACAAACCTTTGACTAGAATTGAAAACTGAACAGTTTCAGGTCATTACAACCAACTAGAAGGCAGAGAGAATCTACCTATTTGAATAGTTTGAACGATTAGGACAATACAATCACGTGCACAACTTTATTTTTATTTCAGCAAACATGTAAGACAGGCACCTATAACTGAAAAAAAAGAGAGGAACAAAACACAGTGTATATGTATAACAGACAATATCCACTAGAATACACAAAGGTCTTTATTTAACAAAGACCTTTTTTGTTTAATTTTACAGTTTCATTATTAACTGTAATTTGAACATTCAATTATTAACAGACCAATACACAATAACAGAATTGTCTCATCCCTTGACAATATCCTTTCCCTTCCTTTTATTTGGTTCAACTTTATTATTGCTTCATTGAAGCAAACACTTTATTCTCCCATCATTCTATGTCAAAAATGAACCATGCAGTGAATTTTGATCCATCTAAAAACGATACACTTATAGTTGTTTCCCCATAGTTATTGTGATACGTTTTAAATGCATTGTCTGACAAACCATTGATTCTACTCCTGGCTTTCATCATATATTAAAATACACTAGTAAATGCAGTAGTTTCTTCATTTTTCTGGTCTTTGATCACAGCCAATAAGGTTTTAAAAAAAACTTCTATGTCCTTTAGTACTTTCTCCACGAAAAGGGTAAAAAATACCTTTTTGCAATAGTTTGTCAAAAGAAATTCTACCACACAAAAAACTATAAGTTTAGAAAGAAACAGCTGGAAGTATAGATAATGAATGATAAATGTCTGATACACTTGTTATAATGTAGTATCAACTGTTGAATATTACTATCATATAAGCAAGGAAACTTTTCCATAACAATTCTTAATACTAGATAATAAGTTGAAAGAACTCTGATCTTAAAAAGAACCACTTCCGAATTAACTTTTCCTACAATGTTGATAAAAAATTATAATAACCATTTTAATTTTTTCCCTTAAGCACAAAGCTAAACAATGGACTATATGCACTGTGTCTACAGGTATCGAATCCTTAATTTTAGTATTAAAACCCTCAAGTATGCTGCTGAGTCATCACAAGGTGGTGCCATTTAAATACATTGACACATTTTATGTACAAGGCAATATAAAGACAAGAATGTTCTTGTCACCAAAAGTAACTTTTAAGCCAATAGAGCTTTCTTTATGAGATGTAATCTAGGAGTAATATGTATACTCAGATGTCAAGCCTTTTTTTTTTTTTTTTACACACACTTTGAATACTTATTTTCTTTTTTTTTATACCTCGAAGAACCACTAATTATTGTTTTCCAGACTCTTTTAGAATTTCAAATAATCTTTAATAATAATGATAGAATATTAACTCATATTTTTTTTGATGTACAAGGAAAGTTTTGAGATTTTTTTTTTTAGTTGTATTTCTTTTTTTGGCATAAATCTTGTAGCTATCCCTAATGAACTGCTTTCCTTGAAACAATAAAAGATGTGTAATTGTACACATTTAAATGTGTACCATTTAAACTTAAAAGTTTTCACTTTTAGTCTGTGTATTAGTCTTAATCTAATACACATTATGTTAAATTAGTATTGTTCAGCTGCAAGAGATGGAAAATTGCGTGAGACTGACTAATCTTTATCCACCAGTGAGGCAACAAAACACAAATATATGAGCACTAAACTCAAAGATACACATGTAACAGTTTAAAATAAGCTCATTACAATATTATAAATAACTCAAAGTAAATTACACAAAAATTACTTCATTTATATTTCAAACTGGCTTTTGGCATTTTGCACTTTGCGAAACTTACCATCATCACCACAAGTGATACACAAACACACAGTTGACAGATTTGCATATCTACTGTTTCTATAGATATTAACCATGTTTACCATGTTCCTCAACTAACTGGTTTAAAGTTTTAATATATTTCTGCTTTTACATACTTATTCACTCACAATTAGAAAAATGCAAAAGTTAAACATAATCTGAAAACAAAACCATTCCTTAGTTTTCTCTTTTTTGACAAAGAGTATGTATAAGAAAATAATTATTATTTAGTACACTGTCAAGAGATTTCAATGAAGAAATTTAAATATATCTAATAAATAGTTGTTTCAAGATAGAAGTTATGGATTTTTTTTCATCTAAAGTAGAAAAACACATAAATGTATACAAGCTCCAAGTAATTCTTAATATTGCTAATGTCTTACTAGAAACTTACATAAAATAGAGTTGCCTCAAACGGCTTGTGAGCAAAGAAAAGCACGAAATATTGTAAGTGTGTTTTGAACTATTATGGCAGTTCATTAGTTTGTTCTTCACGTCTATCAGAAAACAGTTACACATCTCTGCCTAAAGGAATTTTTAAAATATCCAAGAATTATTAACTTATTCTTACAAAGTGCAATATTCAAGGGCATTAACTTATTTTTGTATCTTTGGCAACAATATGTTACTTACCATACTTCTAGTCAAAACCTGGCTCTCAAGAATGTTTTATACAAGGAACACAAGTAGAAATATTTGTTTCCCAATATCCTGGAAATGCCTTCTATGACTATAATCAGTACATTTGCAAGTGTTATATGAAATGAATTTTAGCTATTTTTGTGGTCATGTCTTGATAAATACCAATTACGAAATAACAGAAACTTGTATTAAACTACAGATTTTAAACTTTTATCATGGCTACTTATTAGAATAACTAATGAATAGTTCATCCATTACATTTTTAATGCTATTTTTTATTGTAATGATGAATCAATTTAAATGCTTGGATATTTTACAAATTAGAAGAATAATACTATACTTTAAACAAACTTTTAAATAGGAAATTCAAAATAAACATTACAAAAAGCAACATAAAGCCTATATTTTTCTGCAGTTTTTCTCTCTGGAAACTTTCCCATTTCCTTATGTTCTATATCATTCCAACAATGAGTAAGTTACCTCATTTTCCAGAACAGTTTGAAAAGTGCAGTCCATGTCCCTGAAGTAATTCTTATAAATGCATATCTAGTTAATATTAGTCCAAATGGCTTAAAATATTTTTTCACTTGTGAAAGTTTTGAAACAATTGTTTTGCAATGTTTCTTATAACTTCAGGTTCAAAACTTCATACAATGTGGCAGGTAAGAAAACTAAACTGTTATTCTCTCCTCTAAGTTTGTAGCCAACAGTAAATGAACTTAAACATAGTACATAATATTTGGACCTGAAAAACTACTTACATTATATAATGCATATAATAACTACATTTCGGAAGCAGAATAATAAGTGTATATTAAATATTATACCATTCTCCAAGGCGTTAGCACAATATATTAATAATTTCACTATTAGTGCAAAATTATTAATAGTGAAACTCGAGTTTCAAAAATAACGAAAATAGTATTTTTTCCTAAACAAATGCTTTTGAATTAGTTATTTCAAAAAGCAGAAGCTAAATCACCTTAACTTAAAGGAAATTAAAAACTGTACATATTTTGAGCAGAAAAACCTAAATGGTATATTAATTCCTCATTGTATGTTTCATAACAACAGGTTAAAGGTTAAGATAAAATAAAAAAGTGCCTTTTTAACAGTTTTCTATTAAGTTATTTATAATGTGTATGAGAAACATTTTTACACAAACATGTAATTTGATTTAATGAAATTCTACCTAATTTATTTAACACGACCACTTGTTTAAAGCGACTAGTCACAGTATTTACCAAATTTATCGGATAAGACAATGCTTACTCTTATAATGGGCACCAAATCAACAGCTGTTTAAGTTACACACACAATGACATGAAAACCAAACAATTCTTTAAGCTACTTGTAGATCAACTAAAACAGCTTTGTTTGAGCTACAGTTACAACATCAAATCAAAAGAGCTGTATAAGCTACTTGTATAATGACATAAAATCAAATAGCTATTTAAGCTACATGTATAATGGCATCAAATCCAACAGCTCTTTAAGCTACATGTATAATGGCATTAAATTAAAGAGCTCGATTTAAGCTACATGTATAATGGCATTAAATTAAAGAGCTCGATTTAAGCTACATGTATAATGGCATCAAATCCAACAGCTCTTTTCATTACACGTATAATGACATCAAATCAAAGAGCTCTTTAAGCTACATGTATAATGGCATTAAATTAAAGAGCTCGATTTAAGCTACATGTACAATGACATTAAAATCAAACAGCTCTGTTTGAGCTACATGTACAATGACATTAAAATAAAACAGCTTTGTTTGAGCTACGTGTACAACAAAATTAGTGTTAGAAGATTATAATGATTTTCAGCACACAATTTCAAGAACAATATGTCAGATATGTACTCATGATATTAATGATGGTGTTTTTTACACTGATGTGTTAGGCATGATAAAAACTGTATTATCTAACAGATAATATGCAATCTGTTTAACATGTACTGAAGTAGGCATATGCAAGAATTAAAATTCTGTAATAACAAATTTCAGTTTAATTATACATGCTGAATATATATACTTGAATATTTTATTTAATTAATACAAACAGTATATGTACTATGAAAAAGTGCTGTTGGCTATACCATTATGACATGTGAACTCACAAATTGTAAAATGTACATGCCACAGTTAAATAACTTAGTACCTGGCACCTGATTCAAATTTGTGTATTACAGCTTAATACAGTTGTAAGTTTATTCAGTATAGAAACTAGAATTAAAAGAAACAAACTGTGTAACGTTGAAAAAACTATCCCTTAAATCTTCAAGACGCATCTTTTTACTGCAGTAAAACAACAAGAACAAAATAATTATAATAAAATATAAATAATTTCACTTACTGTTATCCTTCTTATTTTCCTCTCATAGTTTACTTATTTTCAGTTTAGTAAAATATTTGAATACAACAGTTTAATTCTGCACATCATGCACAACAGACAGTGAAATGAAAAGTTCAGTACACACCAAACACTTAACAGGTTTCTGTTATATGACTAAGAACAGGAAAAGAAAAAACATTTTGCAGCATAGAGTTGTGAAAATTAAGAAAATGTACATTTATAACACATACTTACAACACCTAAACTTACTTCATGACATACAAATTATTTTAAGATTAACTAATCAATCATGCAAAAACAATGTGACTTTGCATGGATATGCACCCATAATACAAATTTATATGTACAATACACGCCAGGTAATTCAGAAATCCAATGACAGATAAATAATTTAAAAATGGAAAATGAGAAAATAATTGTTAGTAGTATGGAATTATGTGTCATAGGCCTACCCAGCAACAATATCATTGAAGTATTTCAAATTCGACTGCTTTTATTAGCTCTCTATTGTAATATACAGGTAACAAATCTATCTTTGTTGCTTACTATATGTACAACTGCTTAAACTGTGTAGTTAAATGCAATAACTTCTAAGGTAAGTGCAGTCTAAATAAACCTTAACATTATTGTTTGTTTTTTAACCGAACAATGTTACTTTGAGGTAAAGCAATCATTTACAGCTTATCAAACAACAAAACATGCATTACAAAAATATTTTTTGTGTGACACAGACTTGTTCAGATAAGAAATTCAAAGAAACCATTTGTTTCACCATATTTTCATAATGCACGTAACAGAAAGTTAATCAACAAATACCAAGGAAGTGATGAACAAAGGTAACAACAATAACATATGAAATGTTTTAAACCAGAAATCACCAAAAGTGCTCCACAACAACAGTTACAGGTATAATTGCTAATGACATAAACATTCTAACCCTATTACAAAATGGTGGCAAACAATCAATAGGTGCATATAGTGTTGCTCAAATATAGCAAATATCAGTATATTTACAATGTCAATACTATTTGCTTTCCTTGGCCTTCTTGCATAAATGAGCCTATGAGAAGCAGCTACTGACAAACATTTGCTATAATTTAATGTAAGGAATAATGTTAATGCAGGAACCATTTAAATACGTAGTATGGTAGCAGTACAGTTATTCTGGAGACGTTATCCATACAGTAAGGACTATGTTAAGATGTTGACAGTTATTCTGGAGACACTATTCATACAGTAGGGACTATGTTAAGATGTTAACAGTTATTCTGAAGACACTATCCATACAGTAGGGACTATGCTAAGATGTTCACAGTCATTCTGGAGATGCTATCCATACAGTGGGGACTATGTTAAGATGTTGACAGTTATTCTGAAGACACTATCCATACAATAGAGACTATGTTAAAATATTTATTTTATTATTATTTTAACCTTTCGGGGGTATTCAAGTGTGTAATGATCTATTCATGCAAAATTCTGATCTTAAAACTTAAGCCTCAGCTTGGGTAACAACCTATGCTGACATTGGATTTCAGTCTCCTGTGACATAATTGTACTGTATGGAAAGGGGAAATACTTATCCCTACAGCCATTGTTTTTAAGAAGCAGTATTGGTAATTTTTGGTTCAATGCTTTTAAATTTAACTTTTCAATTTAATTTATAAACATAAAAGCAGTATAATGACTGAAATATTTCTGCAAAAATTATATGACATTTCTCATGTTAGAAAACCATTCAATAATCTCAAAATAGGCCTAGGCTTGGTCCTGTACATTGATTAAAACTTACAAAATATTCCAAGCTGTTAGCACAAATCCTCAATTATTATTATCACATTTTATCAGTAAGGACCAATCAAAGTATATCTTTATTTTAATGTGATTTAAAAAAAAATATTCAAATTAGTTAACTTGCCCTGTAATGCTGTTAAACCCTCTTTTTTATATTACCTTTGAACAAGTTTCCTTTAATTTGATTCACAAATCTAAACTGAATACAATAATCAAAACATTATAATGAAAATTAGGTTTATAATGTATGCTAATGAAATGTCCAAGGAGAAATGGTCTAAAATAATCTCAATGTCACTTTCACAGGACAGGCCAATAATGTCTCTTTCCACACCACAAACAATTATTTTCTTATATCTCTTAATCTTTGAATTATTTATCCTGCCGACTGACTTTGTAATCACCTTAAATATGGCTTTGTTAACAGGCATGGATCTTTCCAGCCTGATCAATGATGTGAAATGAAGGAAAAGTAATAAGTTTGTACAAATACAAGGAATGTGGGAGGACCATCCCTAGGAAACTGAAAACCATGCTGACCCCTGAGGTCAAGGTTGGCTTGCCGCAGCACCACAAAGGTAACAAGACTCTAGTCTTGTGGAATAATTTAATGCATGGCACCAAAATTTGTTGTTGGTGCCACACATTGTGATGGATTCGGGAACACGTATGGTTCTAATTTTATATCCATACAATATGTACAGTTTATGCAGGACCAAATCCAGGGTGACTTTTAATGTCAGGTAATTTTGGAAAAGAAACACCTATCACTCCCTCAAAAATCCTAAATTATTACCATTTTCTTCAATTAGTATGCACCAATCACAGTATATTTTTATTATGACTGATGGAAATATATTCAAATTAACTAATTTGTTTTATATTCCTGCTAACAAAGAAACTTTTTTTCCTACGAATTTTGAACAAGTTCATTTTTCAATATAATTCAGAAATGTAAAAATAATGTAAGTAAAACGTTGGGTGAAATTTCTCCTACGAGGGAACCATTCATCAATCACTAAATTGGCCTAGATTTGGTCCTATATATTGGTTAAAACTTGCAAAATATTCCAAGCTGTTAGTATAAATCAAATTCTAGATACTAAAAGAAACAGGTGAGCATTAAAAACTGTGCTTCTCACTCAATTACAATTTCTGTGCACCACACAATTTAAAAAGTGTGCACAACTCTTAAACATGAAACATTCACTCGAGTTACCAACAGCGTAAGCTTTTATGTTCAATAAAACTCATTCACCAGTTATAATGACATGGAAGCCTCAACATCCCTTCAGGCAGAACTGTCATATTGAAAACTTTTCAAAAACTTTCTTCCCCTTTCTATACAAGCTCATGTCTCAGAACTAATCAAAAGATTAGTAATAAAAATTCGTGATCCTGAAGGGAAGGATACTACATCTCAAAATCTATCTTCTCTTGGCAGTGATAAGAAGGTATGATACAATGAAGTTGGCTAGAAAGGCTATACACTACAGGTTAGTAGGACTATGCACATAGGCCTATAGATAGACTATAGTCTATGTAATAAATTTGTAAGCCCATTTTTGGTAGGGCAATTAGGCCTTGAAAGGGTTCTGGTTAAGTCTCTAACAGTAAGCCTACACATGTACATGTACAACCATTAATACACAAAGTTATTTTTGTAAAATACACGACAGAACATTTAAATGTAGTAAAACTAAATATAAAAAAATTTTGACTGACTTGTGTATATCTATAAGAAATATAATTTAATTATTCAAACATCCTTCACCTTCTAACTGAAAAAACTACTGATACGTAGTCACAAATGTAAGACTGAAAGTTAAACCAATTACCTAAACCAAAAGACACCATAAATTACAAAAATTTTAAAATGGGTAAAGTTTTTGAAAAAACATCAACTATAACTACTTTAATAACATCTGGCCCTCAAGTTCTACAAAAGGGGGGCATCAGAGCAATAGAAAGCCTTGTATCTAAACATCCAGTCATTATTGATGCACCTGATGAGCCTTTTTCATGAGTAAACAAGATGGACACTTCAATAAGCAACAGCACCAAGCTGCAGGACACTCAAAAGCCAAGCACCACTAATTAGAAGAACAGATTTCTTAGTGTTAACTAAGAACATCAATCAAAAATATCCTGGATGCTCCATTATTCCATAGTATTGTCCATTATAGATAACTCCTATCTCTCGAAGCACTTCTCCACGGATGGTTGCTTTGATTGTCCAGTTGTACACTTCAGTGCTCTCTTTCTCCCGTTCTAGCTTATCTACGTCTACTATTTTGGAGCTTAATCGTTCTAAAATAACACCAATATCCTTCACTGACAAGTGGCGATTTTGTTCTAATGACAGCTGGTCCATCAGTAAAAGGTAACGTTCAGAGAGTTGTTCCTCCTCATAAGCAGTATTTTCTGTGTCTGACTCGGATTCATCCAGTTGGGGAAGTTTTGACTCTTGTGTAACATTCAAGAAACGAACATGACCTTTCCCTGTTTTCCGTTGTACATCAACTCCACTAGGGCCAGCAGCAACTTCTTCTTCTGGCAGATCCTGAAAGGTTGGTTTAATAACGCTCTTATTGTTTATAATTGGGAGCTTCTTATTTATGGCAGAGAAGAGTAATAATTTTCAAAGCCAATGATCAACAATAGGACTTACTTCATTTTCCTTTTCCGGAGGTTTTTTTGGCAGCGTACGAGAAGAAGGCCTGGGTCCCAAGCCTTCTAGACTGAGTTTGGCACGAGCTCCCCTCTGAGCTGAGAGGTCTTTGGTGCCGGCAGTGGTTTGGTCAGCAGTCTGGGCTTCTTGTGATGTCACTTCTACCCTCCACATGGGACCCTGCCTGCTGGACGGCTGGTGGCCCGGTGGCCTGTGGATATCTCGCTGATCCCAGTTTAATACAACTGTAATCCGACCCTTGTTATCCATGATTTTCCATGATGGTTGCTTATCTACCAACTCCAGACTATTTATAGCTTCACATACAATTCGAGGAATTGCTGTGATGGCTGAAAAATTTTAAAGATATTTGAGTTATTTTGAAATTAAACAGCATTAGATTTAACAGAACTTTTTTTTTCAATCTTGCAACACTGGAAATGATTAAAACTCATCTAAATTCATAAAGTTCAGGTTGTGCAGGTAGAAGACTATTAGTTTTCATTAAAAGTTTTTGCTCTTACAATACTGTTTAAATGGTAATATTAGAATATAAACATTAAATACTTATTCTATTGTACTTTTAAAATTCTATTTACAAGTTTCAAGAAGTTATGGTAAAGTGTGGCAGTTGGATACCAACTGTTATCATGTTAGTAGCATATGAAATTATGCAAGTGTAATTATTAATAGGCCACATTATAAAATACTAAATACTGAATACACACTATATTTCAAATGCCTATATACTCTTGTATTCAGGTAAATTACCATACGTACATGGTGGCAGGGACCAAACAGTGATTCTGAGTGTTTGTTTTTTTTTGTTAGAAAGGCAGATGTTATCCACTTATCCAGAGTCTGTCCCACTGAGACTTGAATGAACTATTTACAGAAAAGAGTCTATAATTTATGAACCACATTAGCAAACAATAATCCACTGATACAACTCGTGACAGAAACAAAATGATAAAACTCTCATTTATAGATATGACTACTACCAAGATCTTATACACTGCAGTAGCTTACAGAAAATCCACAGATACTGGTAAATACCACCCCAACAGTGCAAAGCTGAGTATCACAGATTATTTATCTCTAGAAATAGCAATATTTGTAATCAGAAAGATGCTAAGGAGAGAGAAGGAACATATCACTATAACCTTCTTTGATAATGGGCTCCTAAACATTTGATAAAGAAGAAAATAAAAATAAACAGTAGGAAGAAGCAAGATCTCACACACACATCAACATTACATGATATTAAAAGTCTTTCTGAAAACCTGCAGTAAACAGCAGTACAATCAAAACGATAATCAAAAGACACAACTAAATTGCAGTAAGTGCATACTAGTGTGTTTTCTTATAGCAAAGCCACATCAGGCTATCTGCTGAACCCACAGAGGGGAATTGAACCCCTGGTTTTAGCATTGTAAACTCATAGACTTACAGCTGTACTAGCGGAGGGTAAGTACATACTAAACCAATTAGAAGACCCAAGTGCATACAACAACACCATCTACAATATTTGTTGTGGACAAATGTCAACAAGATGGCCAAAGTCCATAAGGAGGTTTTATCTGGAAAAACTTGTTGAGTACAGAGCCATAGTCCATGGATGGAAAATATATGGCAATGATAGTACCAAAGCAGATTGACTTAGTTGCAGTGCAGCATACTCATTCACGTGAATATAAACATCGTGTGGTATCCAGAAAAACCAGACACAAATAGATGATACAGAGAAATAGGCCAGTTGGTTTGGAATATTGATGAGAATAAAGTAAGAACTAATGTGAAGTAATTTCAGGGAAAATGGTGTGCTGAGCGAGTTGGTATATATAGTATAGCTTGTGCACTGCATAGCTTCTACGTGATTCAGGCCAAGAGAAATTGCATACAATTTGGCAGTGAACATAGAAACTGTAGAGGGGATCCTATGTGCAACCACCAAGTCACAACAAACTATGGCAGAGTCCACAGAGTCACTTGGTTTTGAACAATCTGTATAAATGAGAATGCAAAAATGGTTTGAAAGATGTTTAGCAAATAGAAGACAATACTTCTAACTGGAATTTTTTTAGATGACTCTGAAAAAATGTCTCACTTGGCGATAGTAATAAACCATAGTGAAATGGGCTGACTTGTGGAGACAGCAATGCCATCCAAGGACAGACCCAATTCAGCAAACTATGTCCAAAAGAAACAATGGCAGACTGTCTATTCTATAAATGAATCATGCATTGAGGAAGGAAAACACAATCCAAGATGGGATGCTGTGGTAAGGAGAGAAGTTTTGAAGCATACAGCAAAGAAAGTTGGAAACAGCAGAAGGGTAGAGGAGATTCATGAGATTCAGTGTACAAATTTGGTTGGGGGAAGTGCAGAACTAAAGCCCCAGATGGTAAATGGGATCCAACATTTTCATGGCTGAAGTTCTAGCAGAGCCATAAACCAGCAATCTATAGTCCAGTTTTGATTAATGAAAACACAACAGAAGTTCAGCAAAGAACATTAATCTGCTCCCCAAGAGGTGGAAGAGAGGACACTGAAGATTTTCAGTGCCCTTGTACACTTGGCACTTAGCTGCTTGATGTAAGGAATGAAAGTCAGCTTACTGTCAAATATGAGTCTCAAGAACTTTGCCTTAGGGACTATAGGAAGCACAACTCTGAGATGGAGCTCAGGATCAGAGTGAATACCCTGTTGATAGAACAAGTGTATGCCAATAGTTTCAGAGAGAGAAAAGGTAAAACTGTTTGCTTTGGTCCATTTAAGGAAATGATTGAGGGCAGTATGTAGTTGCCACTCAATAAACCTCATGCTTGACAACTTACACAAGATGTGGAAGTCGTCAACATACAGCCTATTTGCAACTGTATTTTAATATTTATATGAAAACTGTGACACTCAAGACACAGTTTTGATGGATTCCAAGTTCCTGTAAGAAAGAATAGGAAAGTATTGAACCCATATGGACTTGGAATCATCGGTCCATTAAAAAGTTTTGATGAAAGTAAGAAACAGAAACAAGATGCCACTTGAGAAAGGCTTCTCTGATTGACATTTCTAGTTGAATCGGGTGGTCTACAGTGGAGTACTGTTGTCAAAACCCTAACTGTGTGGGGGAGAGGAGATTGTTTGATTTAAGAAACCAAACAAGAGAATCATTAACCATCTTCTCTAAGATCTTGCAGAAACAGCTCGTCAAAGCAACTGGATATTAGTTTGAATGAATCTTGGGATCCTTCCCAGGCTTGGAAAAAGGGAGGACAACAGCCTGGTGTCAAGCATTTTCCTGCCAGATATGGTTAAAAAAAACCAAAACAGTAACAAAAGAGGCATCAATTGATGATGACTGCTATTTAAGAGTTAAGTTCCACTAGTATAAAAGAGCAATTATATTCATAGAGATGGTCAGCCCAAAAAGTAAGAGGCAATCACTCTGCCTGAGTTTTGACGGCTAAGAAGGTGGGGGATGAAGCAGAAGTGATAGCTGCCTGAGAAAAGGTTTCACCAAGAGTATTTGGCAATGCTCTGGGCATCAGCAACTTCCTGGTTTTGATGTCTAACCTGCTGAGCATTTGCACAGGGTCAATGAAAACCAATGCAGTTTAAAAGTGTGGAATACCTGTGAGAGGTATCCCAAGCCCATTTTTAAGCCTTTTGTGCCATGTGGCAGGAAGAATTCCACCACAGATGAAGATACTGTGGAAAACGTGCTAAGAGTTTAGGAATAGACAGAGCAACTGTCTGGACAATACAGTCAGTCACTCCTACCAAGTAATCATTTGTTGATTGCCAACAGATGACAACAGTAGGATCAAGTTCCAAATGATTAGTGAAAGAGAAAGAAGACCAGTTAGCTTGGTCCAAATTTTATCAAGGCATTAGAATTTGGTGACACTGACCATGGCCAGTCTCTCTCAAAAATGATAGGAAAATGATCACCGCCCCATGGATTGCTATCAACACTCCAAAAAACATTTGAGAAAAGTTAAGGGGAATAGACAGAGAGATAAATAGCAGTCGAAGGTTGACTAGGTGCATAAAATTAAGCATAAGAACCAGTAATGAAGAAAGAAAGGTTGTGATCTAAGAGAAAATCATATCCATTAAAACTCCTCAGGATTAAAATGGAGACTAACTATTCAATGAGGGCATCAATGGTATGACTGATCACAGGTCTCTTCAGGAGACAGGTAGATACATGATATGACCTAATGAAACACAGATGGCTACAGCTTCCAAGGATGTATCAAGAGGTAAAATAGGGTGGGCACATGCTGATCGACCAGCAGTGCCAACCCTCCATGCACTCATTTATCACACAACCTGTAATTTCTGTACAAGTAAAACTGTTGAAAAGTGATTGCATCAGCAGGATATTTCAGAAACATTTTCTGCAAGGAGACACACATCTATATTTGAATGAAAACCCTGACAGTTCCACTATATAAAAGTGGATAATTTTATTTGTGTGGAGGAGAATAGGATAGAGAGCCTTCTGTTTCCAACCACAATTTTTTTTTCTTTATTGGACGCAGGTCTACTGATCTCCAAGGTTCCTCCCCTGGGTCGAGGGTTTATGTCTGTGGAGGATAATTCTAGTGATTGAGGGTGTGAATGTTTATTTATTTTGCACCTTGGAGCTGGAGAAAGTGGACCCAAGGAAATTCCCAAATCTGAAGCCAAAGAAAGTGGACCCAGGCAACCATCAGAAAGAGTGGCAGGGACAGGGATAGGATTAGACACACTTGTCACCTCATTTAACCATGGAGGGCAAAAGACTTTGATGGAAGCATGGACAGATCTGTCTGTACTCTTACTGTAGCAGTGGAACAGAGTACATCAGCATATGTCTGAGATGGAGTGGAGTACAATAACTTCCGAGCTTCTTGGTAGAAGATATTGTTCACAGTCTTCAAACTTTGTTCCACTTTCTCTTCCACCCACTTAGAGCAAGAATTAGAATAAGAGGGGTGTATACCATCACGGTTAATAGTGTGGTTCTAGTTTGCAGTTTTAGGCATCGTGGTTTTTTCCACCAAAATGAGCACATGCTAAAGAACTGAGACATGTCTTTGAGTGACTGAACTGCTGACACTGGAAACATCTGAGAGAGTTGGGAATGTATTGTCATACCATACAGTTCAGATAACCTGCCTTGACTGTGGCAGATGGAGGTAGTGATGTAAATGTCAATATCAGAACATTAGTTGGCATCACAATTTTGTTTTTGAGAGTGGAGATTCAGCACACTGCAGAAATTCCTTGGCTGGAGAAACCAGCAAGGATCTCCAATTCAGGAATGTTCTTCAAGCCCCTCTCAACAATAACATCTCTTGGGGAAGTCAGGGCAACATTGGGAGTAACTTTTATAATATTCAATAATTTTAAGTTTATTGTAATACCAAAAGCTGTTAAGGAAAAAACAAAGAGTCAAGAAGGTGTGTGTGATATATAACATAACAATAAAACATCAGACCAGGTACAGTAAGTTGAAAAATAAGTTTTATAATCATGAGCTAAAAACTTAATTTACTTAGAGATTTTTCTTAAGTTAAAAATGTGTTTCAGATAATACTTACCACAATTCATGTTACAGCTATTACTCGACTGCTAGATTTTCCTTCCTTTGCTCATATAAGCAATGGTCTGATTTTTACCTCTCTTGCTCCAATTTTTTTACTCCTCAATTGTCTTGGCAATGCCTGTCTCATGACACTTTATACCTGTGTCAATGTGCCCTCTATCTTGGTACTATATATAAGCAACACATTGAGATGATATTATTGGTTTTTTTCCAGACTGACCCAATCTTCAACTTGGGTTCTTAATAGGAAAGAAGAGTGGTAGAGGAGGAATACATTTTCGATTTAAGAAAGTGTTAATTTACAAAATATACTTACCTCCATAGATCATGGAGAGAAGGTTGGTACATTAGTGGGTGGATTGAACTACATCTTAAACAGGTTTTCTCTTCACCAAAAACCTAATTCATGCATTGTAGGTTGAATTTGGTGGGATCGGTCATCATTGTCAGTCAGGCCCCAACTTGATAGCTGAGGTTCTACTACTTGAGCTTGGAACTATAGGGCTATATTGGTTGACAGAACATTTCAACTGCAATATAAATGCAGTAAAACTTGTCTAAGCTGGAAGATGCATCGGGCAGAAACCTCTACAAGCTGGAAATATCAAAATTTTGCAGCATTATCTTAAGGTTTCTCTTATAAAAGCCCTCTATATGGCAGAACCTGCATAATGCAGATGGAAAACCGTCTTTCACCTACCTCATCTATCAGCAAGTAGGATTAGAACCTGACTAAGGTGGAAAAAATGTTTTTGATTAAATAATAATAAATTCTCAGACATTTTGTTGCAGTAAGTATTGGTTATATTTATTATTTTTTCTGCCATCATTATTCCGGAGGTCACTATTTGAAAGAACGATTAACTGTACCTTTGATTGCATTTGCTGATGGCTTGTTTTTCAATTTAGCAGTGTAAAACT
Organism: Carcinoscorpius rotundicauda; assembly: GCA_011833715.1. Taxonomy (NCBI): domain Eukaryota; kingdom Metazoa; phylum Arthropoda; class Merostomata; order Xiphosura; family Limulidae; genus Carcinoscorpius; species Carcinoscorpius rotundicauda. The sequence continues at coordinate 88,751,139 of CM022398.1, forward strand.
AGAGGGAAGGTTGCTAGTCATCACCACCTACAGTAAACTCTTGGGCTACTTACTCTTTTACTAATGAATAGTGAGACTGACTGTCACATTATAATGCCCCACGGCTAAAAGGGTGAGCATGCTTGGTGTGACAGGGATTTGAACTCACAAACCCTGTATTACGAGTCTAGTGCCTTAACCACCAGGCCATGCCGGACCATTTGCTGATGGAAAACTAGTGAAACTATGGGTAAAAGTGAAAAATCATTATTTTTGTAGTTAAATTAGATTCACGATTGGTCGAAGTATTTGTCTTTTAAGTGCAAAATTCCACTCTTTAAATACTTTTCACGAAAAAAATTATCTTCCCTAATTTTAAAATTTGGGGGTAATTTACTTAATACCCTCATTTTTAAAAAGAAGCAACTAAATACCTTCATTTAAAAAAAAATTGTTTGTTATGACGGTTCTGGTGAAATCCAAACTCTGATTAAGAAGATTGATGCAGATGATTCTGTGAACGTGGAAAGTTTTGTGAACGTTAACAAGAATGTTTTAACAGAAACTGATGAAATTGATTTAAAATCAATATAAAATCACAACAGAAGATGAACAAAATGAAAGAGATAGTGAGGAAATAGAAATTCCTACATCATCGCAAGTGTTAAGTTACATTAATTCAATTAAATTGTATGCAAAAATGAAGGGGGAAAATGAACTTCAGAAAAGGCCACAAAATTGGTGTTCCCTTTTAACTGCATGAAATAGCAGATTAAAAAACGAAACAGTTGAAATTGGACACTTTCTTCAAATAAATTCAAAATTTTGTGTACTTGTGTATTTTGAATGTCTCTTTTTGTTCTAATTATAATAAATATAGAAGAAATAGTACAATAACGTTATTAACAAATGTTTTACTTCCCTTGAGTCAAGCAAGTATAATGCTCCATTCAAAAATTATATATAATTAAGGAATTGCATGTTCACTATGTCTAAACTGGAAATTTTCCTCGGTCTTGTGCAATTCTGCCTTAGACAGGTTTTACTGTACCAGTAAGTAGATCCAAACATGCTTTCTAAGCCAAGAAAATGATAAGAAAGTAAGCAACACTGAAATGGACAAACCTCAACCTGAAGAAGTCTGAAATACAACACCTCAAAATCAAAATGACTGTATCCTATATCCAAGGGTATAGAACTCACTCACTCTGAAACTGCGATCACTTATACTCACCCAACAATCATACGGGTTAGGCAAATTCCACTTGTCTCCAGAATTATGGAGAGGATATGGAACAAACTGTGTTCAACCAAGAATCCAGGAAGGGACAACACTGCATTCTGAATTATGAAGAGACGATGGACTTTCTTCCATGATAAAAATACTGAACCAAAATTGATAAAAAGGATGGCCACACTCAACCCAACTATATAGTTGAGCATCAAAGCTAAACTGGTATTACAAGGAGGCTCCCAAATAGACTTGTGTCCCTCCCAGGAACAAAAACAGCCAAAGTAGAAAGATCCCCAATTTTCCCCTCTTCTCCAAGAGGGGAGGAAATTCACTCAAATACTCAAAGGAGTAACCCACCTAGCACCACAGTGTTTGGAAACTGGGTGTGACAAGAGCTCCCTAGCTCTACCAGTAGAATCTTCATAGGGGTGGGAGAGTGCATGTTGGAGTGTCCTAAAGAACAGTGTTCTGGAAACAGTGCAATATGTGAACCAAGTTACCTAATTTTTAAAAACAAACTAATGCTGATTTATTTAATACAATGATAAGCAGGGACAGACAGGAGCTCCTTATTCTTCACATGATAGTCTATGAGTAGTGTTCCAACAAAGTACAGTAATACCATCCAATTTGCTTGAAAGTGGTCGTAAAGAGTATATAGTTTCTACAGAGTCTGAAGCGACCTGGAAAAGTATATTGTGTTTGTGGTTGTTAGTGAAGAATTTGTTTGTTAAAGCACAGCTGTCAGGGCAACACTTGCTACAGAGTGAGATCCTGTAAAAGAGGTAAGGGACCCTGGAAAATGGAGAGAAAATATTAGTAATTTAGATACTCGCACATTCTAATAATTCAGCACATGTGGTTAAGATAGCTGGAGAATGATACCAACATATCATGCAAATGATGTCAGATAAAAGTACTGAAGGAGATACATACCAGCCTATGCAATGTTCTTCAGCAGGCAATTCGACTGCATCACTTAAGGGCACAGAAATGTGGCAAACCTGATGAGATACCAAATAATGCCCAGAATAAGAGATACAGATCAATGTCCGTTCTCACCTCAATAAGGTGACTGGTGATAAAAACTGAAGGATTCTAATCAATAAAAGGTATTGTCTAGCACCTCTAAAAACATTAATATGGGCAACATAATGCTTCAAGGTCATCACTAGATATAACAAACAATTGGAATCTGGCCAGTTATAGAAGTGAGAAAAAGAAAAAAAGATGAATTAAAGGATTTATCGCTTCATCCTTGCCATGTCTTAGATACGAAGAACCTGTGTGGATACAGGAGGATGTAGGCAGAACAATGAAGGATCTTATGCATATTAAGTACAAACATTTCCAACTGACAACATCTGAGGGCCTGCAGCAATAAAAAATAAACTTTAAAGGAAAGGTGACACAATAAGGCTAAGGGCTCAACAGATGTTAAGAAAGAACATGCAATTCCATCTTACGTTTCAAATAGGTAATTGATACTTATCCACTGTGAGACTATGCAAAGTCTGTTATAAATACATGGCAATCTTGGAAGTTAAACATCAATGCCAGGCAAAGGACTGTATAACCTCCATGCCAGAAGCTCGAGCTTAAGGATGTATGAGGTCAGATCATGGCTATCTCTTCAGAGATGGCCAAAGTGGAAATGGAAGAGGTGGACACTCCTGAAGGTACCTCAGAAACCAAGGTTTAGCTGGTCATTCTAGTAATACCAACAGAACCTGACAAAAATGTTAGAATGAATAGTAGCAAGTACCTTGAGTGGCATACAAATGGGAAGGCATAGAGTGCTGTCCTGTCCAGTCTTAATTGAATGCATCTATTGCCAATGCTCAAAGTACTGGAGACCAAAATTCCAAGAATTGAGCCTTATAGTGAATGGCAAATGCATTGGTCATCAATGCCCAAAACCGAAGGAAAATCAAATGACTAAAAGAAATGTCACACTTGGGGATAGTAATAAGCCATAGTGAGATGGAATGATTTGGGGAGACAGTGATGCCATCAAAGAACAGACCCAATTCAGCAAACTATGTCTGGATAAGACGTCCAAAATATGCAATGTCTATTCTGCTGGGAAAATCCAGATGGATTGAGACAACTGATCATCTACTAAATTCATGATCCCTGGAACATGGAAAGCTAGTAGGAAGATATGGTGGGCTCAAGAAAGAATATCCAAAGTTAAAAAAATAAACAGACCTGAAGTAAATACAGGGTGAGTGGATAATGGTGGTGAAGGTGCAAACCAGATGACTAATCCTGACTCGTGGATCTGAGGTAGAGATTTTTACATGTCCCCAATTTTTTTGGAGTTGAGTCCCTACAAACCCTAAAGGCATAAGGTAGTCACCACAATTTTTGATGGTATTCTGACGATGCAGAGGAACCTTATGGATACAGACAGAATCTATTCTGGATACCAATGGACCAGGATGCTGATGTTGGGAGTCCAGACACTTGAACAGAGGTGGAATTGTGACCTCCTGTAGGAAGTTGAACAATCAATGATGACAGCTATAAATCAAAAATCACATAATGCATTTCCATCCCACCAATACCAACAAAATACCAGTAAAGGGACTTAGGAAAGTGCAGAAACAGACAATCAAACCAATGTACATGATAGCAGTAGTCCCAACTTGATGTGGTTATCACTGAGAGGCTTCTAACAAAATGTGGATGAATATCATAGCACAACAGTTAAATATTCAGTTTTACCACGGATTCTACTGTGGAATCCAACATTTCCAAGTCTATTTTCTTTGAGAGAGCAAATGTGTGTCCACCTGACAGTGATAGATTGAAGCATGTAATTTAGACAAGTGTGGTAAACAAGGCATAGCTGCCATTTTACATAACTGAGCAGGAAACCTCTATGCAGGCATAAATTGCAATATCAGGGGATAGAAGAACTAGTTATTTGCATTCAGATCTTTCAGACACCAAGAAAGATGCAGAATCAAAATCACCTGAGGGAATATCCAAAACATTACACACTTGACTTACCAACTGAGTCAAAAGGCAGCTGATCCCAATGTGGCCTCCTGAGAAGATGAAAAGAGAAATAAAGACAGTGGAAAAAGTAAATTTAAATTATCTACATAATGTATAACCTCAGACCCCTCTGGAGAAATACAGAATGAAACATACATCTCCAACTGACAAGAAATAAGGTCTCAGACAGCCTCAACTGATAATGACACCCCCCCCAATTGTTGAGTGAAGCTAAATAAAATAGGTGGGACAAGAATGAACTGATCTTCTTGTGTGCTAGAAACAATAATGTGGGAATTCATACCAAATTGATTCTGTTTTTCACAAAAATCAGACAGGAAACACAAAGAAAACTCAAGGAATCTCCTATAATCATAGCACAGAGAAACCTGTTTGTAAATGCTTTGTTGAGAAAAAGTGATAATATTATATGAATGAGATACTTAAAAACAGTACCAGGATGGATGGCACACTGATGAAGGTGGAAAGTATCACAAGACAGATACTACTAAGAGTAATTAAGTAGGAAATAAAAAAATGGAGCAAGTCCAAAAAAAATTCAGGCCAATGCTTGGACAGGCAAAGGAAAGAAATGCTAGCAGTTGAGGAATAGCTGTGATCGAGTGGAACTTTAGAAGTCCTCATTACTTGATGGGGACTTGTGAAGATCCATTCACCTTTTGGAACACATTTTTCTAAAATACGTATGAATCATTTGTGTATTGTCAGTTACAGGGTTCCCAATACCTATGTGCCACAAAAACAAAAGTTCAACAAAAAAACATCTATAATTTTGCAAATTGCTGCTCAAATCTTGCATGAATTTTACTTAGAAAGTGGTTTGTTCCACCCAATTTTTATGACCAGTTCTTCGCAATGGGTGTTGTAACAGAAGAAAACATTAATTACCCAATACGATGCAGCATGTGGAACACACTAGTAGTCAATAATATAAGTTAATAGAATGTAGTTTAAACACATTTTATATACTCAGTTTCTTATTAAACATCTTATTGATACACATCAATGAAATGAGGTTTGCAACTTATTAAAGTCACATCTAGTTAAAAATATTATTCAAACAATAAGATTAGTATAAGTATTATTATAAGAGAGAATGGCTGATGACTGAATAAATTGTATAATCAATTCCCAGAAAAGGTATTTGGTAGAATAAACCACGACATTTATATATGCAAAAATGGCTCATTTGGGTTGAGAAAATATTTTACGTAGAAGAGCGAACAACGTTGTTCGCTCTTCTACGTAAAATATTTTCTCTACCAAAACGAGCTGTTTTTGCATATATATTTCTCTACAAGTGGGTTTTCTCGACATCACTGAAACCACAACATTCTATTACCTACATCTGATAATGATAAACATTGAAAGAACTCCGAGATTCAGGATTTTACCAACTAGTAAACAAATAAAAGCATGTACTTCATTCAAAACATGGTTTGAAGGTCAGTACCATTACACAGAAAACAGAAAACATTTTGTAAAATCAGGATCAAGAAGGAGATTACAAATCTGTGTAATTGTGCATATCAATTTCTGTAAACTCTTGAAGAGAAACATTTCCATAATTAATTTACACTGAGTTCTTTTATTTTTTTAATATGTGGGGATTACTTGTATAAAATAAAACAACTTTCCTCTCTTTCAGAATGAAAAACAAACTTAAATACCTGCTCGCAGTGTTTCCATGCTAGGAGGAAACCACCGTTCACCAGGACAGAGCAGGATAAAAATTGTATCTTTTTCCACCGTTTTGAAGTAATTCTCATCTTCGACCTCCGTTCCATCACTTTCTAGCACCACTTTGAGCTCGGAAGGGTTGTTGTAATCTAGTTTTTCTGCACCTAAAGATTAAGTAAACAATAAAGTATATTGTTATGTTCTGATTTGTCAATAGAATAAAAATTTTAGGTTTCAAGTAGCTAAATTGTACTCAACAGAACATAAATTACCAATCTAAGCAGTACAAATAAATTAATAAAAGGTATTTTGTTCTAGTGCGACTTCCAACATCTGTTTTCCGATGGTACTTCAAGACTATTAACCACCATAAATTATTGTTTGGAATGTTTATTCCAATTGGTTAAAAACAACTTTATAATGTCAGATAGCCAATTAATAGTAAATAAAATATAATTTTCATAAAAGAAAATCCACAATGAAATTAAAGATAAAATAGTATTCTGAACCTAATGATGTTTTGATTAATACTGGCACACAAACAATCACAAAACATTGCTACCAAGAATTCTATTAATCACATACAGCTGAAAGACAAGTTCCAATTTTCATTAATTTCTTCCATATTGAGTTTTGTTTTTCAAAATGATGTAAAAAAGCTCTCTTTTTTGATAGTTTATTATAAAACATTAAAATCCATATAAATTCCAGCAAATATTTTTTGAAACTTAGAGGCTACCCAAATTATTTTCACCAAATCACACAGGGGCTTCAATAAGCACAGAAAGGAAACATTATGAATAAATATTTAGCACATATATGTAAGCATACAACATAATTCTCAATAACTTATAGTCCCAGCAATACTAACAATGACTAAGGGCCTTGGTCAGACACAAAAACAAATTTGGATCTGGTGAAGAATAAAAATAAGAAATGGTTTGATTGATTGATTGATTTAATGTTTTATGGCACAAAGCAACGAGGCTATCTGTGCCAAACAACTGGTAAAAATGTAGTAAAAACATAAATGGAAATGAAGGTAAAACAAAAAAAGTATAAAACTAATGTTAACACCTAGTCTACAAGGTTAAGATAAAAGGCAGAGTGTAAAAAGTTGTAAGGTATTTACTCTATCAAGAAGGTATAATCATAACCCGCCAGGAAGACTAACAGGCAGTTACAAGACCCACCGTCAGTCACCTGAAGTTGGTCTTTCCAGTCCTGGTTCTGGGTTATGTGTCACAGCGACCAGTATCAAAATGTAAAATAATAGAAGTATTATAAGACACACAGTAAAATCACAACAATGAGTAGCCAAATGTTCAGTAAAAAGAGAAAAGTCACGTAAATGGAGTAAAATTTGTAAAAGTAAATGAAGGTAATAACAAAACAGCAATTAAAACAGAAAATGGCGTAAAAACCAATGGTGACATTCAGCCTTCAAAGTTATAAACTATTTACTCATGGCATAATTATAATGATCATAACCTGCCAGGAAGACTAACGAATAAGTTCAAGAACCACCGTCAGTCACCTGAAGTTGGCCTTTCCAGTCCTGGTTCCGGGTTATGTGTCATAGTAGCTATTATCAAAATGTAATGGAATAAAAGTTTTAAAAGACACTCAGCAAAATCGTAATAAAGAGTAGCCAAATGTCCAGTAAAAAGATAAAAGTCAAGTAAATGGAGTAAAATGTGTAAAGGTAATTGAAGATAAAAGCAAAATGGCAATTAAAACAGGAAATGGTGCAAAAACCAATCACGACATCCAGTCAACAAAGTTGTAAAGGACAACCTGTAGCAGAATGGGAATGATCATAACCCGCCAGGAAGACTAACAGGTAGTATATAAACCACCATCAGCCACCTGAAGTTGGTCTTTCCGTCCTGGTTCTGGGTTATGAGTCAATATGGCCAGTACAAAAAGGTTGTAAAAGTGTGAAATGATATGCAGCGAAAGTATAATAGTAACTCGCCAGGAAGACTAACGAGTAGTTCAAACAGAAGCGTTAGTCACCTGAAGTTGGCCTTTCCAGTCCTGGTGTCGAGTTATTTAATGTTCTGGCCATTGTTTAATGTCACATTGAATGAGAGAGAATAAAACTGTAAAAATGGAGCCACAATTAAAAAGGTGTAATGAATAAATATACCACACTTAAATGAGATTAAAAAGATTAATGGCCATTAAAAAATTAAAAACGTTATCAAGGTGGACAGAGTCACCATCACCAATAACTCTGTCCAATGTTACAGACTGACCCTGGGAAAAAATATGTTTAAAGTATTGCCGTCGTTGAAAATTGTAACGATGGCAAGAAAGTAAAACGTGGCTGATAGTGATTTGAGTGTTACACAAACTACACATTGGTGTATCAGTTCCAGATAAAAGTAAATGATGAGTTAAAAAACTGTGACCAATGCATAGCCTAATGAGAACAACTTCTTCCCTCTAAACTTTACGGAAGCTAGAATGGCCAAACTCCAATTTTGGGTTTGATTTGAAAAAGTTTATTGTCGCGTTGTTCACTCCAAGTGGACTGCCAACTGGCACGGAGCCGAGCCTTGAAGACAACACCATAGTCCATGTACGGAATAGGCATAGGGGTGATGGTGCTGAGGCAGACATATTTAGCTGCCATGTCTGCAAGCTCGTTCCCATGAATACCAACATGGCCTGGTATCCAGAAAAACTGGATTGAAGTAGCTGCTAATGAGAAATGGGCCAGTCGGTTTCAGATATCTGCGAGAATAGGATGTGAGCTAATGTGAAGTGATTCCAAGGCAAGTATAGAACTAAGTATATAATAGTGCAGTTGGAGTACTGCTCAGCTGCAATATGATCAAGGGCAAGAGATATGGCATACAGTTCAGCAGTGAACCCAGAAGCTGTAGAGGGGATTCTGCATGCAACTACTGACCCATAGCAAACCATAGCAGAGCCCACTGAATTACCTGATTTGGAACCATCTGTATAAATGGGAACTGAATGATTGTTTGAAAGATATTCATTGAATAAAAGACGGTACTTCCAGTCTGGAGTATCCGCCTTTTTTAGGTGATTGAAAGAAAGGTCACACTTGGGGGCTGTAATAAGCCATGGTGGGATGTGTCGACCTGTGGAATCTGCAATGTTATCCAAGGACAGACCCAATTCATCCAATTGCGCCCGGATGCGAAGGTCAAACAGAGCAATGACAGATCGTCTGTTCTGAAAATGTACTGCCCACCGAGGAAGGAAAACACATTCCCAGGTGGGATGCTTGGGTAAGGAACGAAGTTTCGAAGTATATTGTAAAGAAAGTTGCAAACGGCAAAGGTGTAGAGGAGGTTCATGAGATTCAATGTATATGCTTTGAACTGAAGAGGTACGGAAAGCCCCAGTGCAGAGTCCTTGGTGATGAATGGGGTCCAGTATCTTTAAGGCCGAGGGTCTGGCAGAGCCATAGACCATTGATCCATAGTCAAGTTTCGATCTAATAAGTGCACGATATATCTTTAACATTGAACGGCGATCTGCCCCCCAACTGGTAGAAGAGATGACATGGAGGATGTTCAGTGCTCTTGTGCATTTGACCCGAAGCTGTTTTAAGTGTGGTATAAAGGTCAGTTTATGATCAAAGATAAGCCCCAAGAACTTTGTCTCTGGGACCACTGGCAGCAAAACTTCACCGATATGAAGTTTAGGATCAGGGTGAATACCTCGTCGACGGCAAAAGTGCATGCATACAGTTTTGGAAAGAGAGAAATTAAAGCCATTCGCAAGAGTCCACTTCCGTACACGATTGAGGGCAGTTTATAGTTGCCGCTCAATATATCTCATGTTTGATGACTGACATGAGATGTGAAAGTCGTCAACATATAGCCCATTCGTAACGGTGAGAGGGAGTTGTTCAGTGATGGCATTGATCTTTATACTGAAGAGTGTGACACTCAATATACAGCCTTGATGGACTCCAAGTTCCTGTACAAAAGAACGTGAAAGTGCCGAACCTACACGAACTTGGAATCTCCTGTCCATTAAAAATTTTTAAATAAACATGGGTAGATGGCCACGTAACCCATATGTATGGAGGTCTTGCAAAACGCCATACCTCCATGTTGTGTCATAAGCCTTCTCTATGTCAAAGAATATCGATACAAGGTGTTGGCGGTTGAGAAAGGCCTCTCTGATAGATGTTTCAAGACGAATTAGGTGGTCTATGGTGGAGTGCTGTCGACGGAACCCACACTGGGTGGGTGAGAGGAGGTTGTTTGATTCAAGGAACCAAACAAGACGAGTATTAACCATCCTTTCTAAGGTCTTACAGAGACAGCTCGTCAGAGCAATTGGACGATAGTTTGAAGGAATCTTCGGATCTTTCCCTGGCTTAGAGAAAGGTAAAATAATAGCCTGGCGCCAGGCATCAGGAAAAACATTCTCCTGCCAAATCCGGTTGAAGATAATCAGAAGGACAACAAGAGAATCAGGAGATAGATGGTGCAGCATGTCATAATGAATATCATCAGGTCCAACAGATGTACTAGCAGACCGATGAAGGGCCATTTTTAGTTCCACCAGGGTAAAGGGACTATTATAGTCAAAGAAACAGTCAGTTTAAAAGGAAAGAGGTGATCGCTCTGCCCGAGTCTTGATGGCCAGGAAGGTGGAAGAACAAGCAGAAGTGCTAGATACACGGCAAAAGCTTTCACCTAGAGTGTTAGCGATGTTTCGGACATCAGTCACCTCCTGACTATCAAAGAGTAAGATCGAGAGGGGAACAGAATTGTAGTGCCCATTAACCTTTCGAATCTTGTCCCATATGATCTTGGAAATGGTGGTAGAAGATATGCTGGTTGTGAACTTAATCCAAGATTCCTTCTGGCTTTGACGTCTTACCCACCTAGCATGTGCTCGGGCCTGTTGGAAAGCAACCCGATTTGAAAGTATGGGATATCTACGAAAAGTATCCCAGGCCCGTTTTTGAGCCTTCTGTGCTAAGTTGCAAGCAGAATTCCACCATGGACGAGGATATCGTGGGAAACGTGTCGAGGTTTTAGGAATACACTGAGCAGCTGCATGTATAATACAATCAGTTACCACTGCAACACAGTTGTCTATTGATGGCTGATTTATGATGACAGGATCAAGTTCTGCGAGAGCAGTGAAAGTGGACCAGTCTGCCTGATCCAGCTTCCACCGGGGCACGCGGGTAGGGTGGCATCGACCACGGCCAGTCTCTCTCAAAAGGATCGGAAAATGATCACTCCCTAGTGGATTACTGTCAACCCTCCATGAAAAATGGGAGAATAATGAAGGGGAGCAAACTGAGAGATCAATAGCGGTAAAGGGCTGACTTGGTGCATGAAAGTAAGTGGAAGAACCAGTATTGAAAAGAGAAAGATTGTGATCAGAGAGCATCTGCTCTACAGATCGACCCCTCCCATCAATAACAGCACTTCCCCAGAGGGGATGGTGTCCATTAAAATCCCCCAGGATTAGAAATGGAGATGGCAACTGTTCAACGAGAGCATCCAGGTCTGATTGATCATATGTCTCTCCAGGGGACAGGTACAGAGAACAAACAGTGATGGTACGACCCAAGGAAATACGGATGGCTACGGCCTCCAAGGGTGTGTTGAGTGACAAAGACAGGGTGGGCACATGTTGATCAACCAACAGTGCCACCCCTCCATGTACTCGACCATCACACAACTTGTCATTTCTGTACAGATAAAACTGCCGAATGGAGACTGTATCAGCAGATTTGAGAAATGTTTCTTGTAGAGAAAGACAAACAGGCTGGTAGGAAGCAATCAGCGTTTTGATATCATCCAGATTAGAACGTAAACCTTGACAGTTCCATTGTATCAAGGTGGCCATTTTTAAGGACGGGCAGGTGAAGTGGTTGGAGAACCCTTCGGTTTACGACCTCGTATTTTTTCTTTACTGTCTTTCTTCGGAGGAGGTCTATCAGCCTCCATGGATCCTGCTCTGGGTCGAGTGGGCAGGATTTTGTTATTGGAAGAGGAATCAAGTGACTGAGGACGTGGATGAATAATTGTTTTGTTTATTGTGGTGGGAGAAAATGATGTATCAGAAGAGATGCCTGTATTTGAAACTGAAGGACATGGATCTTGAAGTTTGTTGGAAGATATGGGAGGAACAGAGATGAGTGTGGAAGTCGATTCATCTATTTTTTTAACCACGGAGGTCAAAAGGCTTTTCATTTGTTTTGAAAACGATTCTCTTGGAGGCACAGAGAGATCTGTCTGCACTTCCACTGTAGTTGTGGAATGGAGTGCAGCAGCATATGTCCGAGATGGGATTGTGGACAGCAATTTCCGAGCCTCAGGATAACTAATGTTATGTGTCGTTTTCAAACGCTGCACCTCTTTTTCCTCCAACCATTTTGGACAAGAATGAAAGTAAGAGGGGTGAGAACCATTGCAGTTGACGCATTGTGGGTTTATGTCACAATCATAGGCATCGTGATCCTTGCCTCCACAACGAGCACATGTCAGGGAACCACGACAAGATGTCTTTGAGTGGCCGAATCTCTGACATTGAAAACATCGAAGAGGGTTTAGAATGTATGGCCGAACCCTGCAAATGAGATAACCTGCTTTGATGGTGGCGGGTGCACGTGGTGAAGTGAATGTTAAAACGAGGGTATTTGTTGGCAGTGTAACTCCATCTTTGCGAGTGGAGATGCGCCTCACTGCAGAAACTCCTTGAGTGGAGAGACCAGTGAGAATCTCTGATTCAGGAACATTCTTCAAATCCCTTTCAACAATAACTCCTCGTGAAGTATTCAAAGTAGCATGGGGTGTAACCTCAATAGGTATATCGCCAATTGCCTTTGATTTCAAGAGGAGTTCACTGTGTTGGGATGTGGATGTTTTAACCAATATGTCACCAGATCGAAGCTTCTTTACTGACTTTGGAGAGCCAGCAAGTCCCTCTAGCCCCTTTTGAATAAAAAAAGGGGACATTTGCCCTAAAGGTTTTTCTGAAAGAGAATGCAATATCAGAAAATGAGGTATGTGTGTTACTGATGTTGGAGATTGCTGTTCTGAGTATTCAAGACATGGTCGCTTATCCATTGACTGTTTTTTTACAATTTTATTTAAATTTTTTGTAGGATCCATAGGAAAGAGAAAAAGTTTTGGTATTCACTGACCCCACCCACCATGGAGCCCTACAAGGGGACGCACTACAAAGTCATGCAAGGACGATGCAGCAACGCCAGGGTTTCGTGAGCACTATACCCAAACACCAGCATCAGGCACAATGTCCACAACACCCGTTGAGAACTTCCAACACTGGTACTTGGTTGGCTCTAGCCCAGGTGGACCAGCCGATTGACCCAAGGGGGGCCACCCAAGGGCCGCCCGTCTACAGGAATTCGAGGCCAAAGTGGTGTGTTAGGGTTGGACCCCTCAACCACCAGGATCCTTTCCTCCCCTTCACGGGTCGCCACACACAGCAAACACGTGGGTGGATGTTTAGATCCCAGAGAAGGTAACCAGACAGAACAGAACCTTCCCTGGGAGGTCCCCTCACCACGTACAGGAATCCACTCCGAGGGGATAAGAAATGGAAAGAAAGGAAATGAAAAAAAGGTGGAGCTATCCTCCCAAGTCACTAACATCTTTGGAAGGAATGATCCAGATAAGAGAAGATAGGTAGGGTGATAAAGAGTACATGAAACACCAATAGGGAAACAAATTTGACCATTGAGTTTTAGATGCTAAGAGGATAAGGAAACATGTTTCAAGAGAAAGATGAAACATGGAACATGAGGAAAATGGTTCAACATGAGGTAGAGTGAGGGAATGGAGCATTACAATAACATCCCAATTTGGAAGGACAAATTGCCGAGGAGGGTGACACATGCAGAAGGAATGCATGAGCATGGTAAGAACAGGTGAACTAAAAGATTTATGGTATTGGAAAGAAACTACAGGTATTGGATAAAGGTGCCCGCTAATCCACAATCAAGGAAACCAAGGAGCCCCAGACATAGAGCCAAGTGAGAAATTCCACAGCCTGAGCCACAGAAGGCTGAGTCTGACTGATACAACTGTAGAAAAGGATACCCTCTAATGGATGAAATATTACATGGGACTGAGGCAAGACTTCACCAGACTGATTAACCAACACACTTAAGCAGCCATGGAATGAAGCTGCAGAGTATGGCTGGCTGACTCTGGTTCAGAAAGAGACAGTCTTCCATGTGATAATGGAAACCTAATCCCAGAACATAAAGATATCAAGCAAATGTTCAGACTACCCAACAGAAGACAAAGACCTGAATTACTTCAGGAAGGTACTGAATGGTAGGGCTCAAAATTGATAAACCACCCTAAGGTTGCCAAATCAAAGATAATGAGGAGACCAAGGTGATATAGGTACATGAAATAAGTACTGGCATTATCCATTTGGCCATACACAAACCTGGAGAAAACTGGGGAAGGTAAACAACTCACATAAAATGAGAGAAATCTGTGATCGACCCCCAGTTCTCAGTTTTCTCGGGAACAAACAAAACTCAGTTGAAGGATAGAGAACAAGTTTGATGATCTGCTGAGGAAGCAATTAGCAAACCATTTCTGACAGATGCTGACTGGTCATGGGATCCCAAGGAGGAGGTAAGGGAAATAGGAAAAGGAACAGAATCACAAATCCTGATAAAATTTGAACCTTGATGAAAGAACACCAGTGACAAAAGAATTGGCAAGATGAGCTCTCAACAGACCAAAACCCATGGGGTGGTCAACTGTACTGTTGACAATGTAAGGTGCATCATTAAGAAAAACAATGAGAATAGGTACCCTGAGAAGAGACAGGTAATGGTTGTGAAGCAAAAGGACAGGAAATAATTATAGGTGTCATACTGTTCTTTGAATCACATAAACGTTCAACAATTGTGGTAAGGGTACAATGTTTCCAGGATCACATCAAAAATGTATCATCACAGAAATGGGACCCAAAAATAAATCCAAAAGATAAGTCAATGGTTGGATCCAAGCCTAAATTTCATCACAACTTAGAAGGTCCCACAACAGAGATATCATGTAGGCAAAGCTAGAGTTGAAGATGACTAATGAGCTAGTGTGAACAAAAGAAGGGAAAGGTTATCCCAAAAAAATCCTTCAGAATTCTTGCAGAAAGCCTCGAAGAGGAGTTTAGAGAAGAAAGATACCATAAAAAGAACTGTAAGGATAAGGCACAGACGAAAAACATTGGGCATGGGTCAGATTGACATGAAATTTTGGATCTGTGCCCAAACTGGAAATATGGAAGCTAACATCTGTTGGTCCAAAAAGAGACAGTGAGTATGACTGTATGAAAATCCTAACTCATTTGAAACCCACAGGGGGCAAAGCATGCTAATTCCATCACTTAATTGTGAAGCAGGTTGATCAGCATAAACCCAAATATCAGGGGAGAGAGGAAAATCCAAAAAGTGGAAAGAGTGATCACAGAGTAAGAGACAGGAGAAAGGAAGAAAATGCCACTTACCTAAGAAACAAAATATAAAGAGCAGACATTAAGTCTGACTTAGTTCTCAAATGAGGGATGGGAAGGTACAGCAAAATTAGGAGGCAGAAATACAAGACTGAAGTCTTCATGAATCTGAAAAGTCTTTGTGTTTAGAAGGAAATGGGGTGAAGTCCTGGGGCAAAGGCTAGTGGATAAATGCAGATAAATCTCCCATTGGATCACATGCACCTGGGGCCTAAGAAAGAACACTAGCTGCTGGTGTGATCCCTGAAGTGGTAATATAAATTTTGGAATTCATTGTCAAGAAGACAAATTTGAGTGGTGAAAAAGAAAATTGTGACAGGAAGCAACTGGAAAAATTTTAAAGTGAAGAAGCTGTTTGAATGAAAACTAAATAAATTAGAGCAAATCACTTTGTGAGGAAACTTAAGTTGAAATTGAATTGTTAAACAAACATGAAGTATACATGCACTGCCAAATGAGAAGTGATAGTTTGGAAGAGAATTATAGAGGGAGTCATATGTGGCACATGTGCATGTCTCTCTGTGGTGAAGTGACACATCATGCAAGAGAAAAATGTTGGGATCTTTCAGTTCCAGTGAAGGGGAAGCTGAAGGGTTGTTGTGTATGCTTATAGAGGGCAGCACTGAACAAGAATAGCTAATTTTGTGAGGTGAGGTAAGTACTGTGTTGGAACGACATGTTCTGCAAGCAAGAGAAGTAAATGTATTATCAGAAAGAGATGATGCAAGAGGTTCAAAAGGGGAGGAGACATACATAGTAGCTATGCCCTCTCTGGTCACTACTTTGTATATGATGCATAAAAAAATGAACATTCACTTGTGGGGGCTGGGTATTTTCACTTTGATCAGTCTGCCATACAACAGTACTGCTGGTTACTCTTACAATTTATTCTGCTTCTCTTAGTAAAGCATCAATGATACTATTTTTTAAAGCAGATTTTACCTCTTACAATCTTGGATGATCAAGATAATACCATAACTTACATTTAGAACACTAATCATGAGGTAGAATATGTTGAAAGAAGTTGATAGACTGTTTTCACAAACAAAATAATTCTGTTAAGCTACTATCAACTTTGCAGAGATGATGTCAAGAAAATGACTGAAACCTCATACAATGATCTCAAGGGCAGTCTCAAAACCAAGACCTAATCTCAAGAATAATATCTTTGCTCTAACCTAGTGATCAAAGTCTGCTGAAAAAGGATACATATGGGTGACATATAATACAAACAAGAGAGAATATAAATATAGATATTTCTACTTGAGACTAGGTCCCAGAAAAGATGCAGGTAACTAGAACCAATCCTACTAACCTTTTTTTTTTTTTTTAAAGTAGGTTTTCTACACAAAGCCAGACTAAGGAAAATTGTAGGTTGTACAAATTTCATATTTGGTGCCCCTGTTCCTGTAAAATTGACAAAAACTACTAACTACAATGTCAATTTTGGTACCCTTGTAATGAGCACCCTGTAGGGGCATGTCTTAAACTTAAAGGGCTGGCTCTGCTTGTATGTCCATGGTACATAGGCATTGATCGCTATCTAACGATAAAAAGTATGATTAACAATCTAATGTGAGCACTGTGTGAATAGCAACAAAAATACTCCTGTCAATGAAAATACATCAAAAATTGAAACATATCCAATATTATATTTAATTACAAAAAGAAATTAAATTACTGGAATAAAAGCTTACATAATAATTTATGTCAGAAGTTGTAACTGAAATCTTTAGAATTACATAACTTTTGTTCATGAAATAAAAAGGAAGAAAGACAAATTACAAATGATAAAAAGTTAAAACAATAAGAGCAAAAATTCCATAATTTGTTATAAAAACACATGCAATGTCAAGGAAAGAATGCCTCATTGTTAACCCTATGTATATGGCTGGGTCAGAGTGCATGCCATGACCTTTTACAAAGTTATGTTCAAGGTTTAATTAAAGAACTTTATTATCAATGTACATAAATAATCATGACATCAAGATATAGTTTGTAAATCAAGTTTTTATATCATATAAGTTTAATTTATAAATTTAAAAAAGAATCTATGTCTACACTTTGAATTATTATATTTAGATTTTAATTTTTAATAATATGACCTTCTGAGAGTTTAGCCAATTAGAAAAATAAACTTTATTTAATTACAAGCAACAAATATAAAGTTTAAGTCTCCTACTTTCCCAGTTTCCAGAGATATCAGTAAATTTGTCAAAACTACAAGAAAAGCCCCACCCCCATCTCCTTTGTCTTTCTTTATATAGCCAATAGACATCTGCTTTGTCATTCAAGACATCTTTAGAACCAATGAAAAGAAGAGATTCTCTTCTACATAAAGCTTATTACAGTTGTTTCTTTTTGACAGGTATACATAAACATTTGGCCTTATCCTTATATTTTGTGTTCGTGATTGTTTTTGTCCAACTCCAAGGAGCTAAAGGAATTTAACAATTGATAGCTTAATTTTAAAGCAAGGTAAATTATAGTAGTTCTCACACATATTCTCATAACTGAGATGTTTGTTTTCTAAAATACATACTTTAAAGCTATAGAAGTAAGTTTTTGAAAACCACCCAGGTGTGAACAAAAAGGGTTAAATTAGGACCAACCTCTGACAGCAAAAAGAGAACCCAAATTACTAAATTTCTCATTTGTATAGATATTCTCTCTATATTGTTATATATATATATATATATAACAAAACTAATTAAAATGTAAAAATTATTTTTTCTCCGATTAGCTAACACATTTAAATCTTCATAAACTCAATCGTGCAAGATGTGGAAGGCTTTAACTTAATCATTTGTTAAACCTAAGTTCAACCCAAAATAGCTAAATAAGGTCTCATTGTGGTTTATTGCTTTTCGCACACACTAGTAACTCTAATAGTACAGCATTAAAAACCATAAACTTAAAAGAAAGGAAATGGGTTAGAAGTTAAGGCTGTTAGAATAAATAAGTGCAACTACCTGTTACAGTGCATAATCATTACAGAATAAAAATGGTATTTTCTATGTTATTTAATATATTTCAAGTGTTCATATCACTGTAAATTGATGATTTTGCTAGAGTTCCATCACAAAAATAAAGTATAAAATACAGAATTTCATGTGAAAACTTGTGTCATTCAATTAAAATGTTCTAGTGGTTATGCAAATGAAATATGCAAACTACAGGTTGAAAATCAGTATTTTTATTCGTAACATAAAAATAATCTTTCACTCAGAAAAGGCTTCATAAAATTATGGACATGTCATAAATAAAAACACTATAAAAATCTTATATTACTGATGCAACAGGCTAGTAATGTGTACTAAAAGCTTGCTAAAGGTACAAAATGTAGAGTTTTATGGTAACAAATGGTTATGAGGTCTCAAACTGACTGAGCCTATATAGAGATGATTAATACAAGAGGATTACTGAACACAGAGGATACATTGCCCTTCTACTGGAAGGATACTGTGTAATGTTAATCGCATCATAAACTGACACAATACACATTAATATATGTATGGGGTCCAAGCTCCATTCAAAGCTTGGTGCATGTGCATAAATATTTTGGTAGTGACACAAGGTAATAGCTATCAATTCCGTGGAGAGGTGAATAGCATTTCTGAAAATCAGATTTAGGGCAACAGATCACAACAGTATCAGAAGCATAAACCATGATGAAATACTTCATATGGCTACTTCTGTGTAAAATCTGTGTATTAATTCAGCATATATTTTTATTTGTTTAATATCAGTAAGTGTTGAATTAAGCTTAATACATTGTGAGATTATCAGAATAATTATTGCAAAGTACTTGAACTTTTTTCACCCTTTTATTACCCTCGATAGCAGAGGTACTGTTTTCATTTGTGAACAATGTAACTTGAAAAATGTTAACGTAACTCGGATCAGTTGATTAACTTTTGGTAAATGTTGATGAGTTAAGATTACACTGAAGATCAATCATGTTTACTATAATGGTAGCAATTTCAGATTTTGAAAAATGGTCAAACCTCAACAACAGGCTGACATATTAAAAGGATCTTGGCCTTTAGATCTATATCTTTGAGAGAAAGGAATTGTTTGGTTATAGTGATAGTTAAAATTTTCCTTATCAAAAAATATATTTTCAAAAGACTCATCTCCTCACAAAGACCAGCTATAATCCTCACACGATTTGCATGCCACTAGCTTTGAAGTAATTTGAACCTAAATTCAAATACTTAATGTAAATCGAGTTGTTGCATAATGATGTCATCATGCAACAACAGCCTTCTATCAACAGGGTGGTGACACAGCCTCCATGCACAGCAATTTCCCCTAAGCATTTGCACTTTAGATAACTTCATTCACAGATGAGGCAAGAATAAAATGATGCACCAGAAGTGGGGAGGTCAGCTGGGATTGTGTGAGGGGGGTAAGCATCTACCAGAAATACATTTTCAGGTTAATAAAATGTTAACTTCCAAGATTACACCTCACATTTGTGCACATAACAACCTGAATCCCACAATAAAGGGATGGAAGAGCAGGTGCAAAACCATAAACCTAAATGAGTTCCCTTCAGAAAGTCCCCAAAAGTAAAACCCAAGGAATGGGACTTCCAATAACAGGAGCTCCATAACTGCAGACTGCATTTCTTCTTAACCAGGCTATACTCTTCACCTGAAATGTAAAGAAGGAGAGACAAAAAAAGCCCAGATGTAGCAAGGATGGGCAGAATTCAAAGATGGCCAACCAAGCACTTGCACACAAGAGGTCAATGAGCCAATATTCATAGAGTGATGAGGGTATGTTCAGGCCATACAGTATGCTCACTTTAACTTTACTGGATAGAATTTGGCTGCACAAGGAGGGTACATGAGCTGTTTCATAAGTGATATGAATTACATCAAGAGTGTCACTATTGTTTTCTTCTCAATGTACTTTGGGCCCAACCAGTAAGCAATTTTAAAAGGTCCTTGACCACAGTGGCTAAGAACCTGTAATTGACAAGAGTTTCATATTTACATTTGAAATAGGAGAAGGAATTAATTTTGGAGAGACCTGGAAAAATGTTTGGATCCCCATTAGTCTGCCTGCCACAAAGGTCTTTTACTGTAGACAGTACCAGCAACCTCAAACCAAAGAAGTTGAAAGTCACTTCCCTGGTGCAAGTTTCTTTTATGATAGTCCATAAAATGGTACAATTTGGAGTGCGCAATTTTGTAACTGTATTATGCACCATGATGATATCTCTAATGGTCTTACAGGACACCCCATCTCAACAGCAGGCATTGGAAGAGTTAGGGAAAATGGTTTCAGTATTTTCCATTACCTTGGCCTGATACAGATTTTGGAGAAGTTTGTTTAAGGGAAGGAGAAAATAAGAAGAAAGAGAGTGAAACAGGTAATTAATCTCATATAGTGACACATAAAATAGACTGCAAACATCAACATCCAGGGAAGAATATGCCAACTGAAGAAGTTGGTGGACCAATCCAGTAAGGATAGAAGAAAAGTCCTCTTAAAGAAGAAAGATCCCATGGGAGATATATATACTGGCTGGGATCCTAAAAAGAAGAAATATGTAATAAGTAACACCAAGTAGCCTAACCTAGACATAGAAGCCAATACAGATCTGAATAATCATAGTTGTGAGAGATAGATGATAAATTACAGTCACTTTTCTTAGAGGTTGAAGCCTTAGGATAAAAAGATGAGTCTGGGTAGAGGAGTAAATAAATGTGGTGAAATAGAGCGGAGAAAGCATCAGCAGTAGGGATATCCAAGTAACAGCAACCATAAAGGAAGAGGTAATAAGTCTTAATAGAAAAAATTATAGAAAGAGCGAAAAACCAACAATTTGAACAGGGCACGTATGAGTGTGTGTAATACCACACTAATGTTACATCCAGGCGTGAGAGTTGGATGAAGTGAATGACAAAGAAGAATTAGAACAAAGTGGAGAGAATATGGAATTAAACACTTTGTGGTAATGGGAAAGGTGGACTGTAATGGATGAGGCTCTGCCAAATAGCCAGCAATGGTGGAGGCAGACAGTGAAATGAAAATGTTGATCGGTAGGATGGCTGGGAGTGGCAAGTGGACTGATGACAAAAATCCTGCCACTTAAACTGATACACAGACAAATTGGAATGCTAACAAATGAGACAAGAAGTAAGATACATGAGTGGAGAGTCCAGCCCAAAGGGCAGTGGCCGAGCAAATACCAAACATAAAGATGAGAGGAATAAAGTTTTATGATCATAACTCTCAGTAAATTGAGCATAAACAAGAAAAATTAACATATATGTTGTATGTTAATGAGGAAAAGAATGAAGATACCTTGAGTGTAAATGTTTAGAGGGAGCTTACTGTGCATGGAGGTTGTGTAATTTTCCTACTGGTAGAGTACAATTGTCATATGATTGTGCTATCATATCAAGCACAATTCTCATTAAAGACAAGAATTCAGGCAGAAGTTAGCTCAAGGTTACATGCATGCAAATCTCTCAGGCATATGCACAAGGATATATCCATTCTATGTGCAGAGTTGACGTATACTCTTGGAGGTTAAAAATACTGGAGGGAGGGATTTGAACTCTACGAGCATTTCTTTTTTCTTTTTGCAATAAGCTGAGCAAAAACAATATTTCCTATTGACTTGCACAGTCAAACATATTTAGCAACATAATAACCTTATGAATTTATACTTTAATAATGCTCAGGCAGTTTCCATCTATTATGTAGCTTTACACAAGTTTTAAGAGTTCTTATGTAATCTAAAATGAAAAGAAAAAGTCAAATTGATGCAAAAATTAAAAAATCCTACATTTTTTTTCCACATGAATTATTGCAATGGTTGTTTCTTCTGAAATCAAATACCATAGGTATTACAGTATTGGATACATAAAAACAACTAAAATATTCAAACTGAATTTATTCAGCAAAAATCATTAATTCTTTTATCATTCAGTATTGAGCTCAGAAAATGATTTTATTCAAGTGATTAGGGAGTAAAATTGAAAAATTATTTAAAAAGTTTGTATAGTTGACTGTTTTTTTTAACTGGATACTCACCTTTCACTTTTAGGTCTGAAAGAGAAGATGCCATAACTGCTTTCCTTGTGTCTCGATTACAGCTCCATACTTTGTATGGAAACTGTCTCTGTTCCTAGAAACATACAATGAATCTTCAGTTGACATGGTTCTAAACTTAAAATGATACGGCTTCATAACATTAGAATACTGTGTTCTTTAATGCAATTAAAATATTCTAATTTTATATGTGCCTAAATACACAATGGAAACACATTAAAACTATGTACAAAGTTTAGGAGAATAAGGATTTATGCCCCCTTAAAATTCTGTGACACAGATTTTCAAGTATTTGGAGAAATCTCTCAGAATTATTATGAGCTTTGAAAGATCCTTTTGGTTAGACACAAGTTCTTAGTATATTAACATAATAAGGAGGCTGTCCATCAACTGTGCACATCTAACAACCTAACTACAACCATCACTGTGGTGTGACACTACACAGATTAACAGCCTTCACTATCTTTTTGCAAAGAAATAGAAGTATGCTGATTTTTAAATGCAGATGATGCCTAAAATGGCCTCTTCAAGAATGGTTACATCTCGGGACTTTGTAATGTTCTTGTATTGCATGGTTATAAAAGCATGTGAGGCTCAAAAATATCAACATTATAAAGAAAGAGTAATCTACAGTGTTGAAATCTATTAATAAAGCAAAAGAATGTCAGGTTCCATCAATCAGAAAAGTCTACTATATGAACAGCTAACAGTCACACACCTGAGCTGGTGAAGTTGTTGTTCGGTGTTTTATGGTACAAAGCAACTAGACTATCTGTACCAAACAACTGGTAAAGATACAAAAACAGTAAAAATAGTATAAAACGTAATCAATGGCCCAGCATGGGATGAAAACTTAAACAGAATTAAAAAGGCTAATAGTTTTTAAAAAATTAAAAATATTTGTAAGGTGGACAGTGTTACCATCTCCAGTGACATTATCCAATGTCTAAAATGGTGCTGTCACTCATGGTCTTATAGACAGCAGAACAACAAAATGTGGGTTACTGTGACCCGAGCATCATTGGTGCATCAGTCCCAGATAAAAGAAAACGATGAGTTAAAAGACTGTAACCAATGTGTATCCTAGTTAGGATAACTTCCTCTTTCTGATCCTTATGGAAACAAGATGGCCAAAGTCTAACAGTAGGTTTTATCTTGAAAAGTTTTTTTATGATGTTTCTCAATCCAAGTCAACTGAAAACTGGTATGGAGCCAAGCCTTGAATAAAGATCATAATCCATGGGCACAGCAGTGATAGCCCCAAAGCAAACAGAGTTAGTTGTGGTGTCAGAAAGCTCACTCCCAAGAATACCAATCTGGTATCCAGATAAACTGGATAAAAGTAGATGATAGATGATGATAAATGGGCCAGATAGTTTTGAATGCCAATGAGAACAGGGTGTGAACTAACAAGTGATTCCAGGGCCAGTAAAGAACTAAGTGAATTGGTATAAATAGTACAATTCATGTACTACATGGCTTTTACGTGATTGAAGTCAAGACAAATGGCATACAATTTGGCAGTGAAAAGAGAAACTGTGGAAAGGGATCCTGTGTGCAACCACCAAGCTACAACAAACCACGCCAGAGTCCAGAGTCACCTGATTCTGAACCATTTGTATAAATGAGAATGGAAATATGGTTCAAAAGATGTTTGGCAAATTGAAGACAGTACTACCAACTGGGAGCATCCATCTTTTTTGGATGAATCAAAGAAATGTCCCACTTGTGGATTTTAAATGGCCATGGTGGGATGGGCTGATCTGTGGATACAGCCATGTCATCCAAGGATAGACCCAATTCAGCCAGCTATGCTTGGATATTTAGGTCAAAAGGAACAATGGCAGATCATCTACTCTGAAAAAGCATGTCCCACTGAGGAAGTAAAACACAACCCCAAGTGGGATGCTGTGGTAAAAGTAAAAGTTTGAAGCATGCAGTAAAAAAAGTTGCAAACAGCAAAGATGTAGAGAAGGTTGATGAAACTCAGTGTATAAATTGGATAGGAGACTTGCAAAAAGCCCACATGCAGAGCCAAAGCCCCAAATAGTGAATGGTGCAACATCCTCAAGACCAAGGTTCTAGGAGAGCTATAAACCAGAGACCCATAGTCTAATTTTGATTAAATGAGGACACAATAGATCTTTAGCATAAAATATTGACCTGCTCCCCAAGAGGTGGAAAAGAAGACGCAGAAAAAGTCTCAGGTACCTAGGGAAGCACAACTTCTTCAAGACAGAGCTTGGGATGTGAATACCACATCTCCAGCTTAGAAGAAGGGAATAAAGCAGAAGTATAAAATGCACAAAAAAATCTTTTGCTGAAAGCATCAACAGCTTCCTAGCCATCAAAGAGGAAGATCAAAAGGGAAGCAGAAGTATACTACCTCCTGACCTTCCAATTCTCATCCAACATGATCTTGGAACTGGTGGTAGAAGAGATGTTAGTTTTGTACTTAATCTCACATTCGTTCTGGCTTTGATTTTTTACCTGCTGACCATGTGCATGGGATTACTGAAAACTGATGCAGTTTAAAAGTGTAGGGTATTTACAAAAGGTATCCCAGGCCAGTTTGTGAGCATTCCGTGCCATGTGGCAGGAGAGATTCTACCATGGGCAATGATATTGTGAAAAATGTGTTGATGTTCTAGGAATACACTGAGCAGCTTCATGGATAATACAGTCAGTTTCTGCTGCCACACAGTCCTCAATCAAATGCTTACAGACAACAGCAGGATCAAGATTTGAGAGAGCAGTGAAAGAGGGCCAGTTGCCCTGGAACAGCTTCTATGGAAGCATGCAGATTGGGTGTTACTAATTGTGGCCAGCCTCCCTCAAATGATAGGAAAATTATCACTGCCCCATGGGTCACTGTATCAAAGTGACCATTTCTATTTATTTGGAGGACAACTAGGCAGAAAGCCCTATTGTTTTTCACCATATTTTTTCTTTATTGGAAGGAGGTCTATTGACCTCCACAGATCCTACCCTCGATCAAGTAGGCAGATCTCTGTCTGTGGACAAAAATTTCAGTGACTGAAGGCATGAATGAATAATTGTTTTGCACCTAGGGGTCAGAGAAGAAGATACATCAAAGGAAATGTCCAAACCTTGAGCTAAAGGAAGTGGATCTGTGAAGCTACTGGAAAGAATGGCTGGGACAGAGATGGGAGTAGACGTAGACTTGTCAACTCTTTTAATCATGGAGTGCAAAAGTCTTTTCATATTCTTTGCAAATGACACTGTAGGCGGTATGGAGATATTTGTCTATACTCTCACTATAACAGTGGAATGGAGTGCATCAATACATGTCTGAGATGGAATGGTAGCCAATAACTTCCAAACCTCTAGGTAGGAGATATTGTTCAGTCTTCAAACACTGTACCTTTTTCTCCTCCACCCACTTAGGGCATGAACCACTACAGTTAATTCAGCATGGTTCCAGTTCACACTTGCAGTCATCATGTTATTTGCTACTACAACAAGCACATATTAAAGAACTACATCATCATGTCTTTGAGTGACTGAACCTCTGATACTGGAAACATCTGAGAAGGTTAACGATGCATGGCTGTACCTTACAGTTCACGTAATCTGCCTTGACCGTGGTGATGTAAATGTCAAAATCAGAACATTAGTAAGTAGCATAATTTGGTTTTTGTGAGTGGAGATTTGGTGCAATGCAGAAACACCTTGACTGGAAAAAGCAGAGAGGATCACTAAGACGGGAATGTTCTTCAAGCACCCACCCCTCAACAATAACTTTTATAAGGAAATCAAGGTACCATGGGGAGTGACCACAATGGGTATATTCCCAATGCTTTTCAAACTCAGGAGGAGTTTGGTGTGTTGTGGTGAAGATGTTTCACCCAAAATGTCTCCAGAATATCACTTTCTTACTGACTTCAGAGAACCAGCAAGCCTCTCTAATCCCTTTTGAATAAAAATGAAGATATCTGCCATAAGGATTTCTCAGATAGTGAGTGCAAAATGAGAAATCTAGGTACAGAAACTGACTACAACAGTGACTGTTGAACATTTCAGTGCCTGCTGTCCCCAACCACCATGGAGCCCTACGAGAGGATGCATTGCAATGGCAAACAAGGACACTGAAGCAATGTCAGGGTTTCACGAATACTATATCCAAACACCAGCATCAAACACAATGTTCACAACCCTTGTTGAGAATTCCAACATTGGTACTTTGTTGACCCTAGCCCAAGTGGACCAGTCAACTGATCCCTGGAAGGGGGTAGTCACTCAAAGATTGGCCATTTATAGGAATTCAAGGTCAAAGTGGTGTATTAGGGTTGCACCCCTCAACCATCAGGATCCTCTCTTCTCCTTCATAGGTTGCCATGCAAGACAAACATGTGGGTGGATGTTCAGACCCCAGAGGAGGTAAACTTGAAGTACAGAATCTCCTCTGGGAGGTCCCCTCACCACATACAGGAATTCAGCTGTTGAGAAGTTGAGAGGGAGAGGCTGGGCAGAAAATTTAAAAGCAAGTAGTCCATAGCAGCTTAAGTAGGGACCTGTTTTGTAATGTGAACTCACTAAATTTAAGTATACAAAAGAGACACTTCTATCAAAGCACACAGCCAAAGAGAAGTTTTATTATAGAGAAGTATATGACCGTTATGGCATGTGACAAATGGAAGAATAGTATCACACTAACATGCTTACTTCAGCATCTACAAAAACGTATTATTATTCTGTCAGTGACATTCCAAAAATGGTACAGAGTTACTGTTATAAACAATTGTCGGAAAGATCTATGGTGTTTGTAGGTTACAAGCTAAAAATCCACAGGCTCTAAAAATATTTCAGTTTAAACTTTTTATACTGTCAAGCTAATGTTCTGGCTCCATTACACTGCAAGAAAATACCATTTTTGTAGTAACTAGACCTCAATGAAGTATGATTCCAACAAAACAAAAGCCACACATCAATGTAAAGATACCAGTAACTCTGAATTATGCAAGAAACACTTATCAATGATATGCCATTTGCAGATACCTCTAATAATCTTTTGTTGAGCCAGGTTATTAGTGGAATTTGCAAACTGATAATCATGAATACGAATTCATTAATAGATTACATTAAAATAATATATTTTCAGCTTGTTTTGAAAGGCATTTTCAACAACTGTTTAATATGATGGACACATTTATGTACACAGATTGCACAATTAAGTTGCTTTTTAAATTCTAAACTTTCATACATTGAAGATGTATATATAACGTGAAACTAGTAAAAAGCTTAGACTATAACTAATGCTCTACAAATTTCACAAAACTACTCTACTAAAACTAATTCTTCATAAAAATTAATTATCCTTGTATTTCATGTGACAAAATAGTAAAGTTTCTTGGCAGTGTGTGATAGATAATGCATAATTTAATGAAAACAAATTCCGTCTGATCAAGTACAAAAACAAAAAAACAGTACACATTTGTTATTTCAGAAGAAAACTTGTGATGATACAATGTTCTCATCTTTCAGGGATTAAAATGATTTACAGAGTAGAAATTGAAACATTAATGAAGAAAATAAAGAATAATATCTTACCGTAACTTTTCTTTTATTAAAACTCTCTTACCCTGAGTAATAATGGTTATCTTTGTAGCTAGTAATAAGTAAGAAACACATATAAAATTTAAAAAATACAGTATTGCTACACATAAACAAGGTGAAAACTCTCTTACCCTAAGTAATAATGGTTATCTTTGTAGCTAGTAATAAGTAAGAAACACATATAAAATTAAAAAAAAACAGTATTGCTACACATAAACAAGGTGAAAACTCTCTTACCTTAAGTAATAATGGTTATCTTTGTAGCTAGTAATAAGTAAGAAACACATATAAAATTTAAAAAATACAGTATTGCTACACATAAACAAGGTGAATATGAAACCAGTGGCACCACCACACTGATATTCTTGAATTGTATGCATGCACATGTTCCAATATAATCATACCACAAAAAGTAATAATGACTTCTATGTGGTCCCATAGTCAATGTCATTATTTATTGGTAAATGGTAGACTAAGAGTTAGTGTGGGTGTTTCTGGCCAACAGGCTTCTTTCTAATCACATTTCAAAATCAGAGACCATGGTAGAAAGTCATGATAACTTTGTCATACCTCAAATAACGAATGTACTGCTCCCACAACCAAAAGGATGAGTGTGGTAAGTGGCAATGGAAATGAAATGTGCAACCCTGAAACATTAGGCAACCATCCTATAACCTGTCCTTGCCAGCCTGAAGCACAACACACTTGAATTAATTGAAAATAATAACAATGAAAAATCATAATGACAATATTTTCATTATCAGGACAGTAAGAACAACCTAAAATAGGAATAACCATGATCACTAATTTTGATCATTTTTATCATATTAATCGATTAACTGATAAGTTCATTTAATCACTTATTTTATATGGCATTAACCAATGGAATACATGCTACAAAGAAATCAGTTAATTGAGTTAATCACCGAGCTTTAGTCTTTTGTACCTTGAAAGATATTTTCCACGCACAACTCAGACTTTGGAAGGTATGTAAGGAACAGAGATAACACTGAACTTGGAGTACTATTCAAAAACCTTCTGCAACTGACCAATTAGCAGACAATAAAGACAGAATCACAGAAAAATGGCTATGAGGTCAAGGTAAACATCCCTGTATTGTTGTCAGAAGTTACAAGTAATGTAAAGGATCAAACAGAGAAGCCCTTTAACTTGATATTGCTTTTTTGTTTAACATGGATAATACTTTGTTTAAAAAAAATACATTACACGTAAGAGGAACATTAAAGACATACACGACAAAAGGAAACGCTGTATATGGCTAACATTTTATTGATACATTTCTCTTGACAGCAATTACAATCAGATCTTTGTATGGAACTGAAAATTTCTAGACAAATTCTTAAACCTGAATTTTATAAATAAAATGTAGTTAAATGTATCTGTGTTGTACACGAGTAAAAAAACTTAGAATGATCATCAATAGTTGGTTTTCTAATTAAAATAAAGTATATGCAATCGTGGGTATGTAAAAAAAGTTTTACTTTGAGATCCTTTGTTATTAATATGATGACACATGTCAAAATATGAAGAACAAGGTATTCTGAAAAAACTCAACAATGACCTAGATTTTAAAAACTGCATTCTAATGTTAAAATAAAACACATCAGTTCATGCTCATAAAGTACAGGACACTTTTCTGCATGTATAGAATATTATTTTCTAAAGAAGACAATTATAACTGTGATTATACATGTATAAGATTCCACTACTGATTGCATGATTACAGTAAACATGGTGTCACAAACGAGTTTGATAGGTTCTACTTAAAAAGTGTATCAGCTAAGCATCTTTTTATTATTACTCAAAATGCGGCTCATTGTACGAGAAGTTTTCAGCAATGTTTTAACTATTGTAAGAGTAGGTAGAAAATACTGCATTGTTGAATAATGTGGTTGGTGAACAATACATGTTGCATGACCTTGTGAAAGAAAACATAAAGATGGTGGATTCCTTGTTATTTTAAAACCTGCAAAATAAATGTACTGCATAAGGTAAAGAAATAATATCCTACATAGAGCTTTGTCAGGTTGAAAATGGTGGAGAAAATGACAACTGGAATCTTGAAATATAAAACAAACATTCGTAAATGATTTCATTCTCTTTCTTAGTTTTGAAACATCAATAATGGTAGTGAAAACCTGAAAATTAGAAAGTGTACTTTAAACCTTGGTTAACCTGTTGATAAACTGAATTATTTCTTTTTATGTCTTGGTCTTTTCTGGATCAGCTAGTTCTGAAAACAGTGTGGATAGGAGTCATAACTCATTTTAAGGTTTTGCTAGCAATGCACAAGGTCATGAAAAACTTCTATTAGTTCTTTCAATTCAATAGTGGTGAATCATTGACACTGATAGATTTCTGTTTGTTTTATGCAATGTAATGTATCAGACATGGCTAAAATGTTTTAACCCAAATTGATACTGTGGTAAATTTTTGTTTACACAGTTAGGTGAACAATGAATGACAGATTATTTAACAACATACTTTCATAAATATTTCACAGTTACTGTAACACAGACAAAAATATAATGATATGAAATGTACAAAGTAGGTCACATTATTCCTTGTATTTTATTGTACTTTAGGGATTATTTAAGAAAAGCTTTCGACGTAAAAGTAACTAAAAACCTAGAAATATAAACAGGTGTTCAACAGTTATTATTTTTCAACACTGAAAATCAATTTCTGATAGATATCTACCTCTTATATGCTTACATGTACAAGTCCCACACTGAATAAGTGGAGAGACCAATGGGAGAAAAAGAAATAAGTACCCTTTGAAGGTATCCAATTAATACTTATGAAGTGTGATCCTTGTTGGGAGAGGAACACATGGTAGGCTGCACCACATTTGTAGCAGTTGTGCTCTGTGACCATTGTGGCAATAGGTGTCACACATATAGTAGCAAATAGGAAGAGCACATCCAAAAAAAGAAGAGAAAATTTGTTGATAGCAATTAAAACCACAGTATACTTGAATCTCAGTCCTGTAGAAGAATTATCTCTGGCTAGCAATGTAGGGAAAGCTCAAACGGACGTACCCCAAGGTGTAGAGTCGATAGGACACAAGAGGCCACGTGCGGCCAGCCAACTCCAGACCAAAACCAAGTGGCACTGAGAACAGAACTTCTGACTCATGGTATGAGAAGGATTCACACCATCTTCATCTCAGGTTAAGAAGAACAAAATCATGTACTGTGTAAATCAATCTACAAAACATGCACATGTATACAAATCCACAGCTAACCACACATCTGGGAGGCAAAACCCAAATGACAGTAGAATGAGATGTGTCATTGTGGCAAGTCACATCAAACCAAATCAGACTGTCACACAAATGAGAAACACCAACCACAGGCAATGAAAATACCTGGAGGTGGAATGTGAAAGGAAGAACAGTTATCAATATTATCCTCCAGAAACAACTGCATAGAAGCTGGAATGCAACACCAACCTCTGGATCTCACTGCACAGAAGTCTAGTACATCTAGAAATATAAATCAAACATGTCCAGTAAATTGAACTATGCAGAGCTAGGTACAATATCAATCTCCAGAGCTTACTGCACAAAGGTGGAAATCCTTAGGCAAAGTGAGTGAAGAAGAGGAAACATAACCAAGACATATGTGAGGATTTATGTTTATTTATCCAGCTCAAATCCAAAACCACTCACTGAGAACTAACATCCAGGATGGTAGGATGAGGGATCCCAATTAAAAAAGTGAGCTGCAATGTGATGGATCTACTCCAAGCAACATCATCTCTAGTTGGGACCAAACAGAAGATAGAGTGCAACTATACAAATCATCAACATTCCAGAACCCTTTGCACAGAGGTAGAACACCTGACAGGATGACCACATGCCATATACACCAACAGAAAACCACCATCGTATTCTTTACTGAATGGAAATGAACATGGTAGACTCTTTCATGGTCCATCATCCCAGTGGCTAGGACTCCAATATTTCTCTAGAAGAACAACAGGTATAAAACACAGCAAGGAATCCAGAGGAATACTTACTCTAGAGACAGTGCAATGGATGATCATGAGAAACCCTATTGTGAAAAGCAGACTGCCACTGATTTAGTCACTCAAAATAACAGCAGGGATGGGCAGCTATCCCTTTCCAGTTTTATCCATGGGTTAGTACTGTCAAAAACATGCATATTTATGAAGTAAATTTGTTGCAAAGAAAAACCTACTAGCAATCTGGTGAAACACCCCATCTCAACAGTGTGAATTACATACAGGTCGTGATATACAACAGATCACTGTGTTATAAGAAGTTAGTTACAGTTTGGTAGAATTGAATAGAGGAAGTCACATGCATCAGAAGGGTGTGTTGCACTTATACTGGTGAAGAGTTCAGCTCATTGTTAATAGCACAGACATTCCCTCCCCATTTATATTTTTTAAGGCAGTTAAGCAGTATGGGAAACACCAGTACTACTAACACCATGGTTAGAATGCTGTATGTTTTGTTATTTAACCAGAAACATTATTTTTATCTGACACAAGTACATATGTACGTCACAAAACTTAAAAGGTAAAATACAAATGGTCAAAACTACAATAGAAGGACACTTAGTAACCAACTTACATTTCTCATAAGCAAATTTTATATTTCATTAAAGTCAACTTGATTAATCTACAACACATTTGTCTTCTTATAATTTGATTTCATTTGTTCAGAATAAATTTTTATATATAATTTTTGAAGATTCTCATTTTAAAACACCCAATGTTTGTCTTCATTTTCTGTAATATATGTAAACTACAGTAAAAAGTTTAAAACGGTGGTAATGAGAATCTGAGTGCTCAGTTGTTATGTATCTAATAATGAAAGCCATTTTCACCGATACTTTTAAAGCATTTGTCTTATTTTTCATTAATGAGTTGGTACAGAGAGTTAAAAAGTGGAGATGGGCAAATTTGAGAAATTATAAAAAAAATAAATTGGTTCTAAATAAAAGTATGCATTATTCCTAAAAAGGGATTACACTAACAGAGAAGATCCAACTGAAATGGCTTACTAAAGACAAGGCAGGAAATTACGTACCATACATTTAATACATTTAAACTGGCAGACAAAACAAAAAATATACAGATGTAGGAAACATAAGGATATGGCTAAAAATAATTACTCGGAAATCAAAAAAAGAGTTTGTGAGAAATAACTACCTGATGATGCTAAAATTAATAACAGTTGATTTAAAGTATGCTAAAGATATGCAAAAAATATGTTAATAGCTAGGTTTTCATGGAAAATAATGTTGTTGATGTCATGAAGATGTTAATCTTGTGATTTTTACAACAAAGAATGTTAATAATTTTATCTTCAGTTATCCATGTGAAGTATTTAAATTTACCTGGATTATGTAAATATATTAATTCCTTGCTGGTATTATAAACAAAACAATTAGAAATACCAACAGAACTATACAGTCTTTCCCAACTTGATTTCAAAGTAAACCAAAGATTACTCACATGTATGAACCTCTCTCCCTCATTTTTGATAGGTAAATAGACAGGAGTCTGACAATTGAAGAGTTGATAAAACTACTACTATTTTTAAATGGATGTAAGAAATATTGCCCTACAAGTTACAGTATGAAAAATGTCTGCATTTTAATGAAAGAAACACTGGAAAATCAGTTACTGAAACGAGACATCATAAAACAGAGACAACATGAAATCCTGTTACCCAGTTAACTTTTTTGTTGAAAGGAGACATCATAAAACAGAGACAACATGAAATCCTGTTACTCAGCTAACTTTCTTGTTGAAATGAGACATCATAAAACAGAGACAACATGAAATCCTGTTACTCAGTTAACTTTTTTGTTGAAATGAGACATCATAAAAAAGACAACATGAAATCCTGTTAATCAGTTAACTTTTTTGTTGTTGATGGTCTTAGTTGTTATCTGAATAGTGAAGAAAAAGTTTGGACATAAAATATTTCAGTTGATAAGATATTTGATAAGGTGTCGTACAAAAAAAAAGACAATCACGATAGTGAAGGTTGGATTGTACTTTGTTTTGAATTTCGTGCAAAGCTACTCAAGGGCTGTCTGCACTAGCCATCCCTAATTTAGCAGTGTAAGCCTAGATGGAAGGCAGCTAGTCATCACCACCCACCGAAAACTCTTGGCCTACTCTTTTAGCAATGAATAGTGGAATTAACAGTCACATTATAATGCCCCCATGGCTGAAAAAGTGAGCATGTTTGGCGCAACAGGGATTCAAACCTGCAACCCTCAGATTGTGAGTCGAACGCCTTAACCCACCTGGCCATGCTGGGCCCGGTGAGGATTGGAAAGAGGCTACTTAAATGAATTGTACATTGGTTGGGTGAGAGAAAGCAAAGTCTTTATAGATGTCAAACTTAATCTTTGCTATTAATGGTACATCTTAGTGGTCTGGGTTTGGATATTTACTTTTTCTTTCTCATATTAACTGAAACACAGGATTTTAGGATTATTGATAAATATGTTTAAAACAAATCTAAGCAGGCATTTCTTTCTTTACACAAGTCATTAGTTTGGGCTCATTTGGAATATTGTGTACAGTTTCAGTCTTCCTATGAAAGAAAGAGTAATGACTCACTGGAGGGTGTTTTTCTCACACGAATATGTTAAGATCTCTTATTTACTCTTAAGAAAAAATGGTTAAGATGTGAGGTTAATTAAATTTACAAGATTATTCAAATGATTATTATGTTTTCTTTTATGCTGTGTTCTTGAGTCAACAAGATAATAGGAGCAAAGTTTAGGAATAGAAAAAAATAGGTAATGCTTCAGTAAAGATAATTTTATTTTTCTAACACAGTGATTAGTCTAAGGAATGAGCTGCCACTGGCAATAGTCTAGGTGGCCTCTCAAACAAGATTAAGAGGAATACTGATGATTTTCTAAAAAATAAAAGTTTAAGTTTGTACTTTTTCCTTCTCATGTGTAGAAACAACTTGAAAAACTAAACTGTCCCTTTATGATTTTATATAATATTACATAATAATTATTTTCAGATAGGAGAAATTTTTAGACACACATTATTAAAACACAATGTTTCAATATGAGATTACTATGTAAAAATAAAGTCCAAGACTCTATGATATTCCCATGAGATTCATTTGAATTACAATACTGAGCCATAATTGGGCCACACGTCTACCAGTTTTATTTTTTCATGCCAAAAGCAGAAAATTGAGAGTTTGCACGTTTTGAAACATCAAACGTATAATATATACTCCACTTCTATATGAAGCCTCTTCTTATTCTTGGAATTTTCTCCTCTCCATTATTACTGATGAGGGGTGAAACTCCCTAAAACAGGTGTAACTCAGTAACAAGTGGTAAGCCAAATGACAGATGGGCTTTACATCTATATTTTAGATCTTTAAAATAATGTAAATGAGTTGTGTGGTTTTTGTTTAAGAGAACTTAAAACATTCTCTAAAATTTAAATGTATGTTGTTTAGATACATTTTTATTTACAAAATATGCAGAATTATTGGCTTTCAAGTAGTTTTTCAAGATAGACAGAATCTGTAAAACATATTCTAAACAAGTAAAAACCAGTATGAGACAAATAATGAGCAATAGTTGCAATCAATTATGTTTAAATTGTTATTGATTAATCTTTTGCACACATTATTATGGAAATATTAATGTGAACTCAATATTTTCAAAATGGATAATGGATTTCCTAACTTTTTTCACAAGTTTTCTGCTTACATTTTATAAAACAATAATAGTTTAAAATAAATCTAACAAATAACAGGGAAAAAAAAACACTTTCAATCATTCTGCTGAAATAGATGTTTTTTAGGAATATAATATTTAAAAAAAAACATTTTATCGATAAAATACGAAAATTTTGTATGAAACACATAGATTTTACAGTAAAACTATGGATTGAGTTCATCACAGTCTAGGCCAATTCTAGACGTTAAAATAAATATTAACACTGATATTGACTGATAATAAATTAACACCAGTAAATACAATTTCAGTCACCTTTATCATACTATCAATATCCTACCAATGAATTGAGTAGAATAGATGAAGGTGACAATAACTAGCGATGCAACCTTAGTGCTGGTTTACTACGAATGACGGTGTTCTCTGCCAATGGCATTCTGCTTTAGACTACTACTAGTTATAACTTCTAGTAACATCATGCCATCGGTTACGTGGTCACTTTTTTCATAAAAGAGCTTTCAATAAATGAAAAAGTTTATGAATAAAATTTCGGCTGAATATTTCAAACATAACTTACCGCAGCTGACATTATTTCATTTTTTCTTATTAACTTTTAACGTTGACCATGGTGTTTTCGATGCCACCTACACCCTTCCATTTTGCCTTTGACACTCAGCCTCTCACCTCTCTCAATCTGTTTCATTGGTCCAGACTCCTGCTACCAAGGTACACCAATAGGTAGCGTTTGCGATGAGAAAACAAAACTGAAACCTCTTTAAAAAAACTGAGAGCAATATTGCGTTGCACAATGAAGTGAGTTTTCGTGTGGTAGTTGTACATTTAATTTAAACGGTAACTGATCATCTCATCATTTAAAAAAAAAGGAAGCCAGTGTTAGCGTTTATGTAAAGGCTATCATTAAGATATAACATTTAAAATTTTTGGAACCAAAAAACTCCAATTAAAATTACTTTACGTGTAAGAACTTAGGCCTATCAGTATCAATTAGTGAGTTACGTTTTTTATCGTATTCTTCAGACTTACGATTTTACTTTTTTATGTTGGAAATATTATATATAGCTAAGTAATAGAAGTACAATTTTTCGGTAATATTTTTCAAATTGTGTTATTGATTATGATAGGTATTTCAAAGTTTCACAGTTATAAGAATATAGACTATGAATTACATTTACATTAATCTTATTAAGACCATTGATTTTATTTTGTATATTAAGAGATAATTCTCATAGCTAGCCAATACAAGTACCATTTTTCGATCATATTTTTTACACTGTGTTACTGATTATGATAGATTCCTCACAAACGAATTTTGGAATTTACTGCTAAAAATCAAAATACAACAACTTACCATTACCAAATATAACACAAATAGTACTATTAGTATTACCCATACTATTTATAATAAGCATTTCCTTATATTTCTAATATTGAGATCAAACTTGTCACATAATTTATAAACAATAATGTGAATTTCTAAAGAATTATATTAATAATAAGTAGTGCCCAAATGAACTAAAATGCCCAGTAGCTCGCCCTGTATTGCCCAATCTCAATAATTGTCAATTTGACAGAGATTCTGTGAAAACAGACCACTAAAAGGTTTTTAGACCCAGTCATGCACTGGTTGTTCTTGAGTTACATTATATGTTGTTGATTTTCAATTAAACAACGATATTTGAAAATTGTATAATGACTTTTGGTCTAACTTTTTTCAACATTTATAAACGTGATTTTTTAAAATTATTTAGGTGTTATACACCTGTGTAACAAGTGAAATGATGTTTATGTGTGTCTTTTTTTTTATCTGGTTCTTCATAGGAAGATCACAGATTTTGAATTTTGGCTGATGACTTCTTTTGCTTTTATTCAAAACTATAAAGCAGATTGAGTAGAGTTAGGTTTCTCCAAATAGTAATGCATACATGACTATCAATCCTCTGGCTATGGTATGAAACAGAAAAAACCTGGTAGAAGTGTTCCCCAATTATGGCTGAGTCTTGTAACCCAAATGACTCTCATAGGAACATCATAAAGTCTAGGACTTTTTAAAAATTTATCAAGTATCCCTAATAATGTCAATATACAGTGATTATGGATGAACATTAAAAATAATTACAACAAAAACTTGGAAACAAATGTCTTCACGTACCTCAATAAGGCAAGAAATAAAGTAGAAAGGAGATTTTGTACAACTTAAGAAGGAGTTAATGAGGGTTTTTCAAGACTTGCATAATTTACACTTTGGACACATCATGCAGCATTGAAAGGTTATATAACAAGGTGGCTTCAGATATACACTTCACCACTGAGCAAAACCATGAAAATGCTGGTGTAATATCATGAATACTTTGTATTACCAAAGAATGAACTGCCAAAAGAAGAAAACACAAAATAATAAATTAACTAACTTTAAAGGTAACAGAGCAAAATCCAAAAAGGCACATCCACAAATAATGAAAAACAAGATGGTCAGACAGTTGACTGCAAGGTGCGTGAACACGCGATAGTGGTACTATGCCAGTTATTCAATGGCGATAGTGGTACTATGCCAGTTACTCAGTGGCGATAGTGGTACTATGCCAGTTACTCAGTGGCGATAGTGGTACTATGCCAGTTACTCAGTGGCGATAGTGTTACTATGCCAGTTATTCAGTGGATAATTAATAAAGCAGAACAACACTCGTTCCAAAAATGCAGCTTATTACAGCTGAAAGACAATTGTGTGTTAGGCTTAGCAGGATTCATTATGCATACAAGAATGCTTGTTATGTCAAAAATAGTAAAGTACATGTGTACCAAGTTTAAACTTCATGTAGTATTTTCATAGTTACTTCACTAAAAGCACTCTTTCACTTTTATAACCATCAAAGACCTGGACTCTTAGGTGTTAAGGAAACACTAAAGAGGATAAGAGAATGATGGAAGTATTCAGAGTAACATTGGAAAGAAATGCATCTTGGTAATGATGAACCATTTTATCAAGTAACTGAAGGTATATACTGTTCTTAACCAGGAATTATAGCAATGAAGCTTCTACTCCCACTTATGAGTGGCTCGACATTGTCAGGTGATTAAGGCACTCGACTCATAATCTGAGGGCCGCAGGTTTGAATCCCCATCATACTAAACGTGCTTGTCATTTCAGCTGTGAGGGTGTTATAATGTGACAGTCAGTCCCACTATTCATTGGTAAAATAGTAGCCCAAGAGTTGGCGGTGGGTGGTACCTTCTGTCTGGTCTTACACTGCTAAATTAGCTATGGCTAGTGCAGATAGTTCTCAAGTAGCTTTGTGAGAAATTCAAAACCACTCATGAGTTAAAAAATAATGATACTTGAAGCTACAGGCAATACCACAGTCATTTATATATGGAAGTGAACTGAAAGTGTCATTGTACTTGCATACTGAAGACCATCATTAAGCACTGTTAAATAGAACATGAAGGGAAACTAAAGATGCTAAACATGACATCATTAAGTAAACTTTAAACCAATTAGTGATAAGATTAAATTTTGCTGTGTAAATATTGATTGAACCAGATTTCACCATGGTAAGAGTGATCTTTGAAATCAAGTAGATTTTTGGAAAGACTCTATGCTGTAGTGAAATAAATCGATATATACACACAATCTAAGCCAAAGTTAAATTGCTGTGGTAGCTTTTGGAAGTGCATTAGGCAGAAAATGGTCATTAGTTTCAAAAAACGTCTTTACCAGAGGCAAATCAATTCCTTGAAAAACCTAAGGTTTCTGTCAAAACTACTTCAAACATATTACAAGAGGTGGAGCAACTAGTGGGTTTTCTTAACCATCTATCTACTTGAAGACAACTCTCCCACTGGTAAAACAGCATATGCTCATAAAGGACAAGAAGTTTTCCTGTTTTCATACCATAAGCCCCAGGAAACCACCAGTCAGATTTTATAACAGGATAAATAATTAGGGAGAAAAAATGTTTTGTTAAGACCATCAACTGGATTAGGCCTCTTCAAGTTGGTTTGTGAAGATTTTGGAAATGAGCCTTCAGTTTTGCTTTACTACACAAAAGTCAGTTGGCTGTCATGTGAGAGAGCTTAAACTTGCTTATTTGAACTGTGAGAAGAATTCAAAATGTTTCTGAAGGAACGTGACTATGATCTGCTCTGAGAAATAGAATCATAAGAATTCAACCAAATGCTGTTTATTTGAGTGATATTTTCACTCATATGAATGACCTGAGTGTATCACTCCAAGGGAAAAACATAAACATATTGAAATGCTGTGAAAAGTTTAGTGCTTTCAAAGAAAAGTTACATCTTTGGTGTTGGCGAGTTAAAAGAGGGAATCTTTCAAATTTCCCATCACTCGAAGAAATGGTATGTGAGGATGAGTCCTTAATTCCATGTGTGTGTGAAGAAATTGTGGATCATTTGGAAATACTATCAAAGTCTTTTGATGGATATTTTGGAGGAGAACTGGAAACTTCTGAAGAATGGATTATCAATCCACAGTCATTCAGTTTGGATAATGTGTCGGATGATGAAGAACTGAAGGAAGATCTTATTGAACTGCACACAAATCGAGTTCTTGAAATGCAGTTTGAAAGCAAACCTTTGGAACAATATTGGTGTTTGGCAATGGACGTGTTTCCAAGACTTTGTTAAAAAGCACTGAATGTGCTCATCCCATTCATGACGACATATTTATGTGAGTTTGGATTTAGTGCCCTTTTGTCAATCAAGACAAAATCTCGAAATCGCTTGGGTGCACAGGCAGACTTGCAGATTGCTATCAGCAACAAAGTACCACACTTTGAGAAACTCGTAAGAAATAACAGGAACAAAGGAGTCATTAAATTTAAGTTGACTTATGAACATTTCAGATTCAAAGAAATACCATTTTATGCATGGATGAAAATTTATTTTTTGTAGGCCATGTAAGGTTTGTGTAACTTTTAGTTTGTTGTAATATTTTTTCTTTTCCAAATGTTTCATTTTTGTTCATATATCATTAAAAACGAATTATAAAAATTTATTTTGGCCACCTTCACCTTTATTCTTAAATAAATAATTACTGTGGAGGGTGCAAGAACATATTAACATTTTTTAGCGGTGCAGAGCATAATAAAAGTTGGGAACCACTGATTTTCTTAATGGTTATAAAGGCTATATTTATCAGCATTGATACTGTTAATTACCAAGTTTTTTATTGTTAGTTATGGAGGTTTAATGTATTGTTGTTTTCTTTGTG
Organism: Carcinoscorpius rotundicauda; assembly: GCA_011833715.1. Classification (NCBI taxonomy): domain Eukaryota; kingdom Metazoa; phylum Arthropoda; class Merostomata; order Xiphosura; family Limulidae; genus Carcinoscorpius; species Carcinoscorpius rotundicauda. The sequence goes on from CM022398.1 coordinate 88,792,198, forward strand.
TAATAGGTTTGTTCAAGGGATTACACAATTTATTGAGCGGGCAGTGTTATTAGATACTTTTGTGTTAAGGTAGACATTTGTATGGATTGTTTGGTAGTATGTAATGAACATGTGGTTTAATGTGTGGAACTTTCATCTTGAAAATTTAGGAAATGACTTCAGTAATATGAATTATTATTTGTTGATTTGATTACCAGGTTAGTGGGTTTACCTGCATCTTCAGTTGTGTGCTACAGATGGAGACTATAGATATGAGAAAGTGGTAATGTTCAAGGAAAAATTAGCAAGTAAGTAAAATTGTATCAGTTTCTACTATGAACTTAGGCCTATCAGAAAACTTGTGTGATGCTAACTTGTAGTTTAAGAAAGGACTCTTTCATTATCATTACATGAGCTGAATTTGCATTTTTCTATTTACAGAATAATTCTAAAGAACCCATATACCAGTACAATGTTTCAAAAACTACGGAGATGTTTTATGTAAATAATGTGTCTCTATATTCCACAGTTGTTGAAAGTTCTTTTGCAAATTATGTGTATCATCCGTAACTAAAGAGAGAAAAAAATGGGTGTGTTTTACTGACATAGTTGTACTTTTAAGCTTATAAAAAATATAGTTATTTGAACAGTAATGATTCTATTAGGCCATTTAAGACACTATTTATGCATTAAGTTTCTGTGTATTGTTTTAAAATCGTAAAATTAAGATGGTTAATGCAGTGTATTATAAACATGAATTTATTTTCAAAAATTTACGTATCCATGTGTAGTATAAAATAAGACTTGAAAAACACACATTTTGTTCCCAAAGGTATAAAGCACAAGTTAGAATCACAAAGATCTGATACTTAGGTATATCATTATTGATGAGACTGTCTTGATGACACTTATTTTCTGTGTTATTTGTTCTTGTACAACAATAGCTGTCTTTAACCATGAAGAGATTGGTACACACAGAAACAGACTTCATAAGATGTACATTCTATTGTGTATCTTCTAGCAATCTAGTTATTTTCCTTCCAAATGTTTGTTTTTCATTATTTTTTCAATAGCATTTTGATTATGAATACTAATTCCTGTTTGTTCATTAATGAACAGAAACATCACAGGGTGTTGAATTTTTAATCAAAATTAATGAAGTATTTATTGTTCGTTCTGTGATTGTAAATATCTTTTTAATATTTAATAACAATAGTTAAAACATGGTTTATATAAAGTAAATGAAATATTAATGTGTGTAAAATAAAATAAGCTAATATGATATCCAAGCAGTTTGGAAAATATTTATCATTTAAGTAACTGTTTGGGCTAATCTTACAAATGGAACAGAAAGAATCAAAACACAGTAAAGTCTGTTAGCCTAACTGCCTTTATTTTGTAGCTACAGATGACTATGCAAAATTGTACCTTTCAAGAGATGCATGTTGTTCAGAGTTTGCAGGTTTACATATTGAAATGTTTTGAAAGTCATTCATATGGCTTCATGAGAGAAACTTGTATACATTTTTTTTTCTGATATTTTTGGGGGAAATTTCAAGTTCAAAATTACCTAATACATTACTTTGATTTTCAAACTTTTAGGGCATGAACTCCAGCCAATATGAGACATCCGTTAGATTATGACATTCAGACTCAAGAAACAGATCAGTTGCTGAGCATATTTTTTGTATTTTGGGTACTGAGAATGCACCTACATGTACTTACTGTGGTATATTACATGTGTCTTTATTAGCAAATAGTGTGTTTGAAAGATGTAAGAAATACAAATGGCTATTTTTGATATTTGTACTGGAAGTATGTTCTTTTTTTTCACAATTTTAGTCACTGTGATTAGGATTTAGTTTTTGATCTAATGTAAAAAAAAAAAAGTCTGATATTCCATAGCTGGTAGTGGCCATTTGATGTGCCCTTACAGAGTTGACACTTTTCTTACAAAATTAATGACATCATATCTCCAAATTTTATCTTTGTGTATTATACAAATTCAAAATATCTTGGTATTAAAACACAAACTGTACACTTATTAAGCATTAAATTTTTTTCATTTATCTGACACTTTTTTTTTTATCTCCCTCTCTCTGTTTCAAGTTTGTCCAGAGGATACAATAATGTTTTTTTTTTATACATTAGATATGATGCAGTACAGAAGCAGTAAACAAAAAATTCAAGTTCTGATATAAATGGATTGTAGTTTTCTGTGTAAAACAGTACATAATTCATAATCAAAGAACAGATACAATAAAATAAATTTTATAGTTGTTCAGAGATGTTGGAGAACCGATTCACTCCCTTTCAAAGGTAGTAAATATACAGTTTGCATTGGAACTTTCACTTAACCACAAAAAATATGTTGAGAAATGTGTAAACAAGATATGAAGAAAACTATTAGTTTCTTTTTCTTTATGTAGCAAGTAGCACAAATAAATTCTGCTTCTAATTGTGAACCTGTTATTTATACAGTCAGCCTTTTTCTACAACTTTAAAATTTAACTTATTTGTCTTACAATTAATATTAGGTATTTTTTTGTTATGAAGAAGCATTTCAAATTGCTATTTAATTTTTTTTCACTCTAATATTCTTTGTAAGTTGATTTACATTTCTTTGTTGCTAAGCCTAAAATTATGATCAATCTAAGTTGTTCCTATTTGTTGTTGTTTTACTGCAGTTAGCAAATAACAAATTAATAACAGGAAACTGTATTACCCCACAATATTTAGAAACATAGTTAGGGGTAGTAGATTATTTGAGCAACTGGTTACTGTAAAAATATTACCTTTGTACTTTACAGTTTCTATTAAACTATAAATATGAGGGTAATGCACAGTTTTGGAAAAATGGTTTTATATATTAAAAAATAAACGTTTTAATTTATTATTCAGTTCACAATTATACCAGTTTCACGGAGTTCCACTTTTCGTGAGTAATCCTGAACAAGGATAAATCGAGTGAGATATATGGTATATAATATATGTATAATGGTGGAATGTATATTATACTATGGCGATTTGAAGTGTCTTTTACTCAAAAAAAAAAAAAAAACCTATTTTTTTGTTTAGAAGTATTGATATTGGTCTTGAAACCGCAATTTCAAATTAGAATTACTGTGTCAGCAAGACATCTCAAAACACCATATATCCTGTTGATACAATTTATGGACAGAAGCAATTTTACCTTTAAAAAATGGTCATACTTAGATGTAAGGTTTTTATACTTAATATTTTGTCACAAATACAAACAGTGTTAAAATGTTGTGATTTGTTTGACAGCATCGACTACGTGCTCTAAATTAACGTCAGGTTGTCTCTCACAAAACCAAAAATGGGTTTAACAATGTGTTCAAAACATTTTGTAATTTTTTCATAAACATAAACTTTTAAATAAAAACAGGATATTTTTATAGTTTCTGTGTTATGAATCTTTTAATTGAAACAGATAAGTTGTGTAAAAATGATATTAAAAAAAAAAGTGTGCAAACATTATTTATTTACAATAGAGTAATTATCATCATATGATTCCAACTGTTAAAGTGCAGTGAATTAGAACATTTTCATAAATGCACAAGAGTTTTATAATTTTTTTATTCAGTGGTATAGCCTTTACATAAATATTTTCAGATTTGACATTGGAAAATAAATTTCAGAGTTTAACTAAACTACTCAGAAGGTACTGTTATTGCGAAAAACTAAAACGTTATCTCAATAGTTGTTAAGCTTTTTCTTTTTTGGTGGGTTGTCACACCAGATTTTAGTTTGTTTTTATAACTATCTGTAACTTATTTTATGTATATCTTTTAGGAATATAAGCATTCTTATCATAAATGATATTCAAAAAGAAAAATATCTGGAAATAACAAAATTCATACAAATAACTTTACTGAATTTGTTTTGAAACAACTTTTTACCAACAAATTGTAAATATGCACTGCTTGCAAAGTTATTTACGTTATCTTAGAATGAAGTCTCTCTCATATTTTCTGGTGGTCTGTCTGTACGTGTCTCATCTGTTCCATTATCATCATTTACAGAAAAAATTCTCACTTGTTTTTTCTTTGATTTTTTTTCGTTACCGTCTTTATTTTCTTCATCACTTTCCACTTCTTTTATGTCCTCTAAACTATCAGTGACTGCTTCCTGTCGGTGGAGTGTGTTATGTTCATCTGATATAGGTGAATCAACACTAATAGTATTTGCTTTCTGTAGTTTGGGACACCTTGTACTCATAAGTGAACGTCGTCGGTTCGCTCGTGCTAATAATATAGAAGTGGGATCATAAAAGGGACTAGAAGGCAACTGAACAGAGCAACGAGGTGATGGAAGAGTATCACTTGTTTCTCCTTTATGAGACTGCATAGCATTCACATCTTCCGTTGACAGTGCTGGGCTTGCTGCCCCGCTTAAGGCTGCAGCCAAAGTGAGGCGTCGGGCACGTAACTTCCGAGCCCGAAGATGAGATGCTAATTCTTGTTGATCATCCCCGATGAGGTTTCGGTTATACTTTTGGTGGTACTGAAACAGGTATTAAAAACGTTACATATGTAAAGTACCTCACAAATGAAAGTGATGTAGTAAGTTAGCTGACACAAAAACTGGACTGCTGTCTGATTAAAACAACATTAAGGAAGTAGATCATAAACTGGACATACACTAGAGAAATAGCAGATGAGTTACATTGTAGAACAATACTAAGAAAGTAGCTGACAAGTGAGAATGATATAACAAAAATGTAGGTCAAAACTGAGAACTTAAGGGACGTTTCTATCGAATGAGGGTGATAAAAGAGCTATTGTGTTAGTAAACACGTAACAGTGAGTAAGGATGAGATGAGGCTAATTAATAAAGCTATACAGCTAAGAGTTTATCTTTATGGTCTAAAAACAAAACAAAACAAAGCAAATGGAATGCTTTTAGAATAACAGCATTAACAGATGTTTCTGTTCTATCTTTATCTAAAATATTACCTTGTAATATGGATTGTCCAGAAGAGCTTTCTGTAAAAGTTTTGATGTAACATCTTTCTCTCCATCAGTTGCTTTGTGTTTTGAGGCTCTCATTGAAGCTCTGAGTGCTGATAACGTATGACGTCTCTTGCTAAATGATGGCCGAGATGGAGTAGGTTCAGGCACTTGATCTATTCTGAAAGTTATCTTTTCTAAACAGAAGAAAATACATCTTACTGTACGATGTGTAACTGTTCTAAAAGAATAACATAATCTCCCTTTTCTATATTTTATGTAAGACTTGCTAGAACATTGTGTAATTTTGATCAATATTTAGGTCACATAAGATACAGTACAAAGAAACAGTACTTGTTTTGACTAAAATCTTTGGATGTTCCTGTCTGATGTTGATAATGTTTCATTTGATACTTTGAATGATATATAAAGAAACTGTTTTCTCTACCACATGTTTAAATTAAGTACAATACTAACAAATGTTGTACATTACTTAATATAAAATAACCAAGTTTAAAAAGAATGTTATTAAATGTAGTGTAGCACCACATTTGTCAATAAAGACCAGAATGATAATTTATTTAAAACTGTGGACATACTGATCTAGAAACAAAGGTAAACAGAAACAATTCATCTTTATTTATAAATCCCTTTTTCAGCTGTTGTCATTTTCATATTCTAAAACAGGGGGCACAACCATATTTTTGGGGGAGTATGAAAGACTTCTTTGTTTGACGTTAAACATTAACCTACACAATGAACAACTACCTGCCATGGGAACCGAAACTTGGTTTATAGTATTATAATCTTTTGTTTAAGCTATTATCATTCCCTGAATATGTGTCCCCTGCTGGGACAGCAGTTGTATGGATTTACAATTTTAAAATCAGGGGTTTGATTCCCCTCGCTGGACACAGCAGATAGCCCAGTGGTTTAAATTTGTTTTGTAGTGTTTTGGAGTGCACGATGTAAAAGGTTTCAGAAACATTGCTTTAAAATATTACCTTTAATTCAAGATTTAAACATTAATTCGTTATGCATAGTACGTGTATAATGGAGGTTACCACAAGGCGTATTAAAGTCAATTTTATTTGTTATTATTTCTACATAGTTCCTGCCACCCAGTAGGTTCACAACTGATCCTGTGTCGAAACCTTACAATGCTTCTGATTAATTGTTTTGCAACCTGCTAATCTTTCAGAGGAGAATCTTATGCACAGGAAATCCTTTAGGAAGAAGGAAAATTATGTAACTGTTTACTATGTCAAGCAAGTACCGTTGAATATGATATATCTAAGGAGCTATCCAACGTTGCTATCTAGCTGGATTAACAGTGCTTGGTATCAGTGTTATTTAGCATTGTGACAAAAACAAAATTATATAGTTGGCCCACCATTTATGTTGGGGTTGCTGGAGGAAGGCTGTGTATCTTTTACATTTTACTCTGGCCCACCCAAGTTCATGCTTCATAGTAGTTTATAGAATTGAATTATCAAATCAAAAAAATCTTATTTGTTTTAAATTACTAAAAAGAGTTAACTCGGGTGGGACAAACACATCTGCCACATTGTTCTTCCTGTGAACTCATATCACTGTGTGATTGTTTCCCACAGAAGTTCCATTGACTCCCAGGAGAGAAGAGCTGGACCTCGGGTGACCAGTATTGAATAGATTTTAAGATGCACACAGTCTGTGACACCTTGTAAAGTCAGGTAACAAGTAGTATAACATATAGGTTTAAAAAAGTTGAAATGTGTGTAGATGCTGGCAAATGATGCATCAGTTGCTCTTAATTTTCACAAGTAAAAATAGATTGCATGGTAGCTTAAACTTTGCTAATTCTTTTTACACTGCAAAGCGAGCCCATTTACACACATTAAAAATGCTTTACTTGTTTCAGTGCTACCTTTTTGTATTACTGCAAGGTATCTGAATTATAGGAATTCTTTATCATTATTATGACTTTTGACCAGAGTTTATAGAATATTGTGAGCTTCTTTATTCCTAGTAAGATTACAGAATTGCGGGAACTTTGTTATTTGTAACAGAATATCGGGAACTTCTATTTCGCTACAGAATCTTATTAACTTGTTTATTTATATATAATAACCACACTAACTGATACTCTCACAATATAAACTTTTGGGTATTCTCTACCTGAAAAATTATTATACTGCAGAAATTTTAAGAATGTTCCATAAACATAACACCTCTACAAACTATCTTTAGTAACAGAAAAAAGTTTATTTTTCTGTTAGTTTTTGCCAATCCTACAGTTGAGTTGGGAGATAAGTGAAATGTGCGTCTTGGAAACTGAAAATTGTTCATACTTTAATAATAAATATTAAATGATAAAACAACACCTGGTTTTGGAATTTCTTTTGGAGAATATTTAGATCCATCATCATCATCACTGGTAATAAAAATATTGTCTAGAGGTGCAGTCAGATCGTCATTTGTATTCCTAAAATATACAGAAAAATTAAACTCTCACAAGCATGTATATAATAACACATATATATAAACATTCATGCTGAAAATGTAGTTAAATTAATTAATTATAATGAAAGATTATTATATACTCATACAAAAAGTATTTATGTACTTCTATAACTGCTCGAAATTAAAAGTTATTTACATTATAAAAATAGAAAATATCATTAGAATATCTGTATAGGTATGCGTGTACAATGCTTAGATTAAAAGCAGGTATGAGAAAAGTCCCCGATTAGAATTGTTTTATTTTGTTGAGTTCAAGAATACAACACTGAACGTACTCGTGAAGAAGTAATGGCTTATTGTCTTCTATAGCTGTAGCTGGACCATAAAGATGCGCAAAATGATCCCTAAAAAGAAAAGTAATAAAGATAATTACCTAAGTAATGATATATTAATCATTTATAAACTATTTAAACACAACCTGTACAGTCAGAAAAATATGTACAATTCTAACGATTTTAAACGAGGCCTGTTTGTGAAAAGCTACAACTCCCTAAGTTTGTTTTTGTTTTTCCCTTTTCTCCCATGGCTTCTCATAATATGAATACCACTTTTCACTAAATTTGCATCAATGCCTAACAGAGAGATAAAGGGGAATATTGTGGGTACTACGTAGGCCTTCATTGTTTTACTCTCATCCTTTTTCTCCGGGAATGCAAACTGAAAAAATATATAGATCAAAAATCCATCAATTTTCCCACGCCTGTTACCAAGCGCCTTAAACTCTGTCACCCAGAGCAATCAGGATATTTCAATGCTGTTGTTAGATTCACCTTCTTCCATCTCTTTCCTTGTAAAACTTGTGTTGCTTTTAGTAGCTGGACGACGAGTATACGTTTACCGTGTTTAACATACAAAATGTTTTTTATAATTTATTGCTCGTTTTTCTTTATGGTGTTGAGTTTGCAAATTACCCAACACCCAGTGACTTAAATTTACGTTTATTGTGACAATGAATATTTTAAATTGTTTATTATGTGTACAGTTGGCGGCATCGATGTGCTTATGGTATAAAACTTGGTGTTTTAACAATCTCACATGCAGTGCTAGTTGTAGCAAAGCTACACAGTGGGTTGTCCGTACTTTTCCCACCACGGGTATCGAAACTCGGTCTTTAGCGTTATAAGTTCGCCGACATACAGCTGTGACATTTGGGACAGGTTGTATTTGTAAGCGAGAATGTCAAAATAATCGCGACCCGTAACTATAAGATGAAAGTGATTTCAATGACGTTTAATCTGTAAATTGCAATGAACCCGAATGTATACGGTGTTTTGATCAACTTAGTTGCGAATACATAGGTAATATAATACTGAGGTGTGGAGGTACTGTCTGATTCATATAATAACTTATTATAAAGCCTTCAGGCCTTAATGTTTAGGTGTTATGTTTGCAGATAACGGCATGTATGCGTTTAAAAATTTTATATTTCTGTACACTTGTGTTACGAATTATATATAGAAACGCCATAAACATATAATTAAGATAAATATTTCATTATTTCAGATAATTTTATCGATGAAAACTGGGTAATGTCATGACTGGGAGTAATGGAGTGTTATATTTATAAGAAACCGTTCCTCGTCAGTGTAATAAAGTTACTAATATACAGAACTACATCGTATGATGCACGGTAATAATAATATTTGAACAATTAAAATGAAATTTCAAGGTAAAATAAAATTAATAACCTTAATTACAACATAAAATATTACAATAATAACGTTAAATTATGTTTAGATAGTTACGTGGCCGATGTTTAATCTTTAATTTAATACCAAAAACAACCCCATACGATGAATACTTTGAAAAAATACATCGACTTCTATCGTTTGCAAATTATAAAAAAATTGTTCTCATCGTGACGCAAGAAGAACACGACCCGGTAGTGTACACATAACAACTGGTATATTCTAGACCTCATGTGACTCTCTCTACACAAATATACAGTTCTTTAAGGTTTATACTTGGTGTGTGGCGAGATCTAAAAACAAGCCACTTTTACAGATGCGAGTTTTTGTAAGGAAGGTTAGGTTCCATAGGCGTTCTGTTTTTAGGTTAAAGCGAAAAGTAATAATTACTTATATATAATTCGGAAAATAAGATCGTTAACACAAGTAGTGATGCACACAGATAAATATGAAATCTATAAGCGTCACGTATAAACACTTCAATCTAGTGAAAGACGAAATAGCTAGTTATTGTTCGACGTTTAGGCCTAAAGTTAATTCACTTTTGTTATATAGTATAACGTTATATTAGAGGCATAAGCCGATAACATTTTGAGGTATAATTATAATCATTCCACAAACATATATTATCGTTACCCGTACTTAAAGTTTTATATAATCTCTTGAACACATTATGTCGAAATTCTCGTACTAATATCGTCTTAATTACTATAGAAACAGAAAAAGTTGTATACGAATATGGCAAACTAAGTACTCGTGACTTCGAAATATCGACCTGTCTCGCTTTACATGAAAGTTGCCAACCCGGAAGTACTTTGTAAGTTTTATTGATAAGACGCAGGTAAACGTAGATGTGTAAAACTTACGAAAGAACCATTTTGGTATACACTCGAGTCAATGTATTCTCAGACGTGCTTTCTTGGAGCCAGTGCTTAAGGTATTTTTCGTCATAGTAATATAGAATTTGCTGAATGGAGAAAAAAAAAAGTATATTAGATACATCAAAATATAAATACATATAGATCAAATTTCATTTGCAAAATATACTAATAGTGTATGACGTTTTTGAAGTGCAGTTTTCTGTGTCGTTTGGTTCGAATGTGTAGTCAGTACGAATATGCTAAATAGTTTGTGGTGTTTTTACCCGAGATTTTTTGAGAAACTTTTTTTTCCAGACTTTTTAATTGTATCGCTAAACTGTCACGACTGCTTTAATGCTGAAGTAATAACCGATAATTGTGCTTTATGGTTATTACTCTTGATATAAAACGACACTCAGGTTACTGGTACAACTGTGTAATAGATAACGGAAGCTATCAATCAGACTGAACGGGGCGTGACTTAGTTACTTTACCGTTAGCGACAGGTTACGGGGTTTGAAATATGGTACACTGAACAATTTTGAGTCGTGGGCGCGTTATAAATGTGACAGCCAACCTTGGTTGGCACTGCTGGTGGATTGCTTTCTTCGTGGCTTGTAATTCAAAAATTTAAAGACGAATGATTTGGAAATTTCAATCTCTAACATAGTCGTTAAAACTACGTAACATAAAATGCATTTCAGGTTGAAAATTCCAACTCCTGTCTCACATCGTGTGATAATAATTCTGTTAAATGTTATACACACACATGTTTAGAAAACGATTCTACACACTTTATTTTGCAATAAAATATATGAAATTTTGAATAAATGTATTACAGGAGTGTGGACAACTTTGAATCAGTAACATATTCAAATCTTTGCGAAGGGGTGTGTTACATTTTATTAATTTCGATTGTCTAGATATTACCGCTATACAAATTCTGTTCTTGCCAGTAATATTGTGATAACCAAAGGCTTGGTATGATCGAGTTGTTAGGGCGTTCGAATCTCCGTCACCGAACATGCTCGCCTCTTTCAACCACGGGGCTAAATTAAGGATGACTAGCGCAAAAAGCTTTTCAAAATAGCTTTGTACAAAATTATAGAACAAAACTTTAACCGCGCATTTCAGCTGCTCCAAAGAGAGTATCTGTTTGCACAGTGAAGAGGCCAATACTTCGACGACATAGGTTTTTACCTTATTACTACTGACTTTACTCGTGAAACATGAAACAGTTCACATAAAACTTTGAAATACTGTGATCTCATTTTTTTTTTATATAGATATAAAAGTTAGGCCAAGTGGTTAGGGTGCTCAACTGGTAATTCGAGGGTTACGGGTTGGAATCCTCGTCACACCAAACATGCTCGCCCTTTCAGTCGTGAGGGCGACAACATACTGTGACGGTCAATCTCACTACCTCTTAGTAAAAGAGTAGCCTAAAAGTTGGCGGTGGGTAGTGATAACTAGCTGTCTTCATTCTAGTCCTATACTGCTAAATTAGGGACGGTTAGCGCAGACAGCCGTCGAGTAGCTTTGTGCGAAATTCATAAAAACAAAACAATTAAACTGTTTACTACTTAAACAACACAAAATTAATAAGTGTCGCAAATAACTATGTATTAATACAACATAACAAAGCTATTTGGAATTCCAGTAACTCCCACGTACACAAGGAGGCTAGTAAAGTACAAATACTATTGAATTTATTTAAATTGTACCACAATTCTTTATATTTTGTTAAGAGATGTAATGTTACAGATTATAAGATAATTAGTTGATAAATGTGCTACATACATTTTAGAGTTTGTAAAGCAACTCTCTACACTGGATGTTGTATATCTTACCAAACCATCTCTATTTCTTATTTACGAGTAAAAGTTTCTAGATTTTTCTTTCAATGTTTTGTGGGATGAAATATTGTATCATCATGGGCAATGTACACATCCTGCTGTCTTTGTTTCATGACGTTTAAATAATCTGTATATACAGCCAGACTGTCGATCAGTGGGGTAATTGTTACAAACCTAAAATCAACCAATAGCAGCAGAAAAAGAGTTTCAAGCGATCCTGCCTTAAGACATTTCAAGGTGATGATGATGGGAGAATCGAAGTTGTAATTTTATCGACTTTTGGAGTTGAACAAATCAAATTGTCTAACAAATATTCTTATAACTGTATTCGTAGAATCAATTACCGTAAGTTTGGGTTAGTTCAAGTCTTTCTTGCAAAATGCTATGGCGTTTACCACATTTAAGTATGAGGTTTCTACTGAGACATGAACTTTCATTTTTGCTTCTGCAATTAAATATACGTTGATCGAAATTCAAAACAAACAATCTTTATACAAGGGACTTAGTGGTTAGTTTGCTTTAATTGCGATAGGACGGTCACGGGTTCGAATGCCGTGGGGCATTATAATGTTATAGTCAATCCCATTGTACATTAGAAAAAGAGTATCCCAAGAGTTGGCGGTTGGTGGTTTATCACTGTTAAATTAGGGACGACTTGGGCAGGTAGACCTCGTGTAGTTTTGCGCGAAATTCAAAACAAACAAACAAACAATTGGCTGTCCAAAACATATAAATAATGTGCTGATACGAATCTGGAAAAGAGCAAACTATGCAAGAAGTCTTTCAGGTAAAATCCAAGGAACATCACCAGTAAACATACTTAAAATCTACAAAACGTACATTAGACCAACAATAGAATATACATCACCTGCATGGATTAACATAGCACCTACACACATACAGAAACTTCAACGTATACAAAATTAAGTTCTAACTTCAGCTTATAAAGTACCACGTAGCACCTCAACCACATTCATGCACAAGTATGCAAACATAGACACAATATCTGAAAGACTCTTGCATAACACTCTAAAATACTTCAATAAGAATTGGCATAAAAATGAATTAATGTGTGATCTCGACAGATATCACGTACATGATGAAAATAGTCCTAAATACCTCTCCCCTTTTAACATATATTTAAGTAATGTAACACAAGCTGGCCACTATACACTAGACTCTTAGTCATTGATTATTTATTATTCAATTATTGAATAATAATTATTATTATTACTTTCTTTTTGTGTGTGTGCGTGTTACTACAAGTAGTAGTAACATTCTTTCTATGAAGAAAGAAAAAGGAGAAAATATAATAAAATGAAGGAAAAAAAACGCACAAGAGAAAGAATTTAAAAAACAAAACAAAAAAAACGTTCTTGTTCGTCCATACATGGACTGAGCCCTGAAATGGGCCTAAGCATGAAGTTATACTTTTACTCTGGCCCAAAGCTATAAAAAATAATAATAAAAATAAATAAATAAATCCCCCTAAAGACAGACGCTATAAACGTACGGGAAGGAGGAAGAGGTCAAATGAACCTGACCCTCCTGGGTATTTAACATCAATACCCAAATACTGACACAGTGGAAACTGGAACTGTCCAAAACGGACATAGCTATTAAGGAAACCAGGTGTTGTATTCAGTTACACAGATATCCCCCAGAAAAGCATCAAGTAATGGTTATTCAAATACGGGATAAGAAAAGAACTACCAATAACAAAGGTGTGAACGTGGGTAATTTTATTGTTGCATTATAACGCCTCCACGGCTGAAAGGGCGAGCGTGTTTGGTGCGACGGGGATGCGAACCCGCGACCCTCAGAATACGAGTCGCACTCCTTAAACCGCATGACCGTGCTGGTCCTTTCTGAATTAAGAAACTCGTTTTTTGATTTACCAATATTTAGATTATTATATCTGAATTTCACGTGCTGTTAGCTGAGTACCAAAATCAAGTATACACAATTAGTGAAACTGCACACGAGATTAGTTCCCTTGTATGTCGAATCCCTGAACTTACAGTTAAATAAGATAATAAGGTAATTTCTAAGATAAATATATACTGAACAATTAAAAAACAACAAAACTGATTTTATTATCATTCTATAAACATTTATTACACACAGAAAAACAACACCGTGCACTCCACAGAATTACCCTGAAAAGTGCTACATTTGGCTCTAATAGGTTTGAAAACTTTTAGTGTTCTGTCTCTAATTATTCAAAGAAAAGAGGCCCGGCATGGCCAAGCGTGTTAAGGCGTGCGACTCGTAATCTGAGGGTCACGGGTTCGCATCCTCATCGCACCAAACATGCTCGCCCTCCCAGCCGTGGGGACGTTATTATGTGACGGTCAATCCCACTATTCGTTGGTAAAAGAGTAGCCCAAGAGTTGGCGGTGGGTGATGACGACTAGTTGCTTTCCCTCTTGTCTTACACTGCTAAATCAGGGACGGCTAGTGCAGATAGCCCTCGAGTAGTTTTGCGCGAAATTAAAAAAAACAAACAAACAATCAAAGAAGAGGAGATGACGGTTTTTTTATTTAACAAGGCAAGTTGCATTCTATTGAAGTTATCAAACCTATTATCCATAATCTGATTACGTAAAACTTTCACTGAAACAATGATTGGCCATATTTTTTAAAAATCGATACTCGCACCAACACACAAAGACCAAGTCCCGCATAACTCACCTTCCAGTAATTTTCGCTATGGTGACCTGTGACCTCTTCTATTCCAGCCATTACACTGTTCACTACCTGTTTCGAGAAAAACAAGGTGGTAAAGTGCATTTTATACAGCCAAAATGTAAAATATGTTTAAATAAATGTAGTCAGTCTGTAACGAAAGTGAAAATAGAGACATTACAAATAACAGAACAACGTGCTTTTAGGAATTGTTTAGTGGTAAGCAGTCTCGCACAAAGATACAGAGAAGTTATGACGTCACGCTCTTTCTTTACAAAGGATACGACTTACCATTGTTGAATATTCTAGATCTAAATATGTCAAGACACACAACAGTGTGCTGTGCGGCCAAACAATCTGCTACACAACACCCACTGTGTTATTAACAAGAGTGATGGTTTAGCGATTTACCTTGTGTATCTCGGGCCGTGGTAATCCATCACATATCTTCAGTGGCTGACCCTGATATATGCTCGCTCCGTTCAGCCACGGGGCCGTTAGTAGGTGATGGTTAATCCATTTTTTCGGTAAAAGATCAGCCCAAATATGGCGGTGGGTGGTATTGACTACCTGTCTTTCTTCTATTCTGTCACTGATAAGTTAAGGATGGCTGGCGCAGATAAGCCTTCGAGTAGCTTTGCACGAAAGTTTTGACGCGATAACCGCGCATTTTTACCTGTCCCAAAAAAATAGTATCTCCAAAGTTGCACGCGCCAATTAGTTCACACAGCGAGGAGGTCATTACTTAGTCCCCATGAGGAGCCTCTGCCATTTACCGATATTTTATATGCAAAAAACGGCTCTTTTGGGCTCAGAAAACACTTCAAATAGAAGAGCGAACAACGTTTCGACCTTCTTCGGTCATCGTCAGGTTCACAAAGAAAGAGGTAACTGGCCGGAAGCTGACCACATGTTTGGAAGGGGTTGTATAACTGAGTGTCGCAATGTAGAGGAACACCATTATACCTATATTAATATTATAGATAAAATTATATATTCAAACATCAAACCGCGCCCTCTACATTGCGACACTCAGTTATACAACCCCTTCCAAACATGTGGTCAGCTTCCGGCCAGTTACCTCTTTCTTTGTGAACCTGACGATGACCGAAGAAGGTCGAAACGTTGTTCGCTCTTCTATTTGAAGTGTTTTCTGAGCCCAAAAGAGCCGTTTTTTGCATATAAAATTCTCAACAAGTGGGTTTCTCGACATCACTGATTTACCGATATTGTTCGGGCCGGTAGCTGTGGGTGTCTGTTTTAACGTCTCGCAGCCCCTGAATGCGCCTAGCAATTATTCGCAAGTTATCGAAAACGCAAGTGGCCCGTGTCCACGAAGTAAAAAAACACAACAGCATAGATTTATGTCTATTTTCCAGCAAACATTTCCTTTATCTCGTGAGTCAAAATTGGCGGTAAAAATATACGGCAGCAAAAATTAATTAATTAGTTGGCTAGGCTGCGTATTTTGTCCAGTTTGGGGCATAATGGTGGGAAAAACAAAATTCGATGCCTGTGTAATTAGTAAATGAATATTTACTCTAACATTCTTATCAGTGTTACAAGTGTAGCCACCAGGTTTGATTTCACTCCTTACACCGCACACCGAAACATTTTTTTTCTTTGTACATCAAAGGTGTTTTTGAAGCATACGTTAAGATTCTATAAGATAAAATCGAGAGAACAACTCCTTTTGTTTGTTCTGTTAGGTTTTGTAAATAATTTCTTCTACATTTTTTTGCTAGTATGATAAAATGTCATTAAATGAAAATGAAGTCTTCAGGAGTTTTTGGTTTTTTAAACTGCGATTCAGAGATACCGAACCCCCTGGTGGATTATCTGTAAGTTTACAGAGTTCCAATCAATCATTGGTGTTTGGGTATTTTATGCCCTGGAGGGTCAGGTTCTCTTTGACCTCTTCCTCCTCCCTGAACTTATTTTCTTTGACTGTTTGTATTTGTATTTGGTTCTTTTCAGGGCAATGTCCATGTATATGGCTCTTATACAGTTTTAATTATTTATATTATTCACAGTAACGTGAATATTTTAACGTTTTTAATTTATTTATCTTTATATTTAAAATATATGTTAATTGGGGAGAGATATTTAGGACTTTCTTCATCACGTATGAGGTACCTGTCTAGTTTGCACAGTAATTCATTTTTCATCCAATTTTTATTAAAGTACATCATTGTAATATTTAGGAGTCTATCCGATATGGTTGGTATGTTCGAGTATTTGTGAATGAATTTAGATGATACTGATCTCGGGACTCTGTATGCTAAAACCAGGGATCCGAATTCCCGCGGGGAGCACAGCATGTAGCCAGTCTAATGTGGCATTGCTCAACGAAACAAACAAACAAAATGATATAATGAACAAACAAGTTTAGATGGTACCGGCCGGTAACATCGTAAAACTTCCAACATTTCAAAATTAGTTCATATCGAGCACAGCATGAATATAGTAGGATGAATATAATAAAAATGTGTATTTATTAAACTACAACTAAAATAACTATTTTCTCCCCCTTGAATTTGCTCTATAACTGATCATTTTCATTCACCCCACCGTATATAATTAACCCCAGGCTGAACCATTTACATCACATCTGCCGAACTTTTTCCTTTCGGGACAGGTCCCGGCCTTTCTTTCCACTGCTGCCTTTGCCTCCACCCAAAAGAACATTTGGTGAGACTTTCCCCACCCAAAAAGTCAAGAATAATAACGATAATTAAAATAATAATAAAAAAAAACAAAACAAAAAAAACCCACTTAATCTTAATAACAATCCACGAAAGGGGACGAAGAGGAACCACAACGTTCCTGAACACCCCAGTTGGGGAGAGAACTCTTCTGATTTCTCTCTCTCTAAACTGAACCCCTGCCACGTTAGTTTAGTTTAGTTTATTTACACAGTTGAAAAGTACCGAGTCAAAACACAAATTAGTTGATATAAGGTTTGAACAAGTTAACTTGGTATTCTCAAATTAGTCGAACAGAATACATATATAAGCACATATTTAATCAAAAGCCGGTTGAAGCACTAAACACAAACGGTACAAGTTTTCTTTGTTAAGTAAGATTCATATTACCTTGTCGTTGATTTCTTCGAACAAACTGTAACTCTGTTGACCCTGTCTCCTGATTTTCAGAAATGTTACCAGTGGTTTTATTGTACTGCCCTATCAAAATGAAAGCGAAAAGGTTTTTATATTTCATTTCAGTTTAGGTAAAAGCGCGTGTAAAGTAAAACGTATATTCTTTACAAAACATCACCAATAAGGAATCACAGCACTGTTGTTTAGTGCTGGCTGTGACGCGTTGAACAACAAACTGCACGTTACATATAAACACACACATCTTTACATATTTTACGATTATTTTCAAGTCTGAAATTCATTTTTTCGTGGTTTTCCTATCCAGTAACTGGTTTTTCTGATTGCTGTTTGACCACGAGACCCGTTTAATCAATGAAACCCACATTATTTATTCACTGATATTGTTCGGCCCGGTGGTTACGGAAATCAGTTTTAACATCACGCAGCCACTGAATGCACACACGTGGCCCTTTTCAGGCCATGTCCATGAAGTAAAAAACAACAACATAGATTTTTATTTTATAGCAAATATTTTCTTTTAACTCTTTGTTATGAACACAGTCTTGTCCTGACAATCAGTTCTATAAATACTGAATCTTATCTTGTATTTTCTGTGTACAAAGTATACTTTTTATGTATTTTACGTTTACCGTTCTGGTGCCACCTACTTAATCGATATTCCTAAAAATATTTCTATTTACCATTGTTTTGTAATTTTTTTTCGTGTTTTTAATGTATTTTTTTTCTTCATATTTTCACTTTTAACTCGTGCATCTTACGAAAGATGCATAGTTAAAAGTTTTCAATTTTTCTTTAAAATTTATAGGACAGGTTCAGGATCTCTGTGTACATTTCCCATATGTACTCGTAGATACAGTAATGCAAATACAATAACCAGGGATGCTAAGTATCAAATGTGCCACTTGTGTATTGGCTACAGATGTTTTGAGACAGTATATGAAGAAATCAACAGGAGTGAAACTCTAATATCATGAACATTTTCTTTTACTTCAAAACATCGCAAGATAACAAATATCACATACCTGGATAAACACGGTGAACAGCACGATAAACAATGTGGCTGTCACGAAAAGAGACTTGTTTGGAATCATCTCTTCGTCCAACATAATTACCAACGAAAACGCCACCGCACCTCGTAAACCACCGTAAGCCTAATGAAACATAAAAATGCGCGCTTTTAATCCAACACAATTACCAACAAGAACGTCACCGCACCTCGTAAACCTCCGTAGGCCTAATGAAACAAAAATGTGCGCTTTTGAACTGACAGAAATGCCACAGCATCTCGTAAACCTCTGTTAGGCCTAACGAAACACAAAAATGCACGCTGAAGTAGATGACTGTGATACAGATTATTACAAATCCTTTTGTATGGCAAGAAACTGAAAAAAAGTGGAATAATATTCTCAGTTATTCTAATTTAAATTATTCACTTCGACTACTTTCAGTTCATCTTCTGGCTTTTATCCAACATATTGTTTCACGGACTTGCTGTTTGATGCTCGACATTTTGATTTTTGATAAACGGATATCTCGCAGATTTATACTACAATTTATTAATTGTAATGAACAGTATCAAACAAATATGCCGAAATGTTAAAGTTAAACCGCATAAACGACACGGCCTGGCATGGCCGAGCGCGTTAAGGCGTGCACTCGTAATCCGAGGGTCGCGCTAAACATGCTCGCCCTCCCAGCCGTGGGGGTGTATAATGTTACGGTCAATCCCACTATTCGTTTGTAAAAGAGAGTAGCCCAAGAGTTGGCGGTGGGTGGTGATGACTAGCTGCCTTCCCTCTAGTCTTACACTGCTAAATTAGGGACGGCTAGCACAGATAGCCCTCGAGTAGCTTTGTGCGAAATTCCAAAAACAAACAAGCATAAACGACAGAAGAAAGTAACAACTATAACGTATTTGTTTGTAAACTTAAGTTTGAATGACTTCCGTTTGATCCCCTACGCCTGCTTATTATTTCACATCTCCAGATTACTGTATAAAATTATTTTACATTATAAATAAATTAACCGACAAATAGACTGGTCGAATGAAATCACGCGTGTCAGTCCTTCCATTTGTCTTTAGGAGTCACCAACTCAATACCAGTTAATTCTAAGTTTTTAGACCCCCGGGGGGGGAATAAGTCTTCGAGTTTACAACGCTAAGTTTATGGGTTCGATTACCCTTGACGGACACAATAGATAGTCTGACGAGGCTTTGCTATAAGAAAGCACATACAACCTAGGCGTTAAACAAGGACCTACACAAGCCTAATATGAAACAAGTACGGCAGTTAATTATGTATTTCACACAAACTTTTGTTTTGTCTCAAATAACTCTGAAGAATATTGTCGTGTATAAAACAAGAACAGTAATTAGATATGAGCAAAATATCTAAACTTACTGATTCAACGACAAGAAGTTTGTTTGTTTGTTTTGGAAATTCGCACAAAGCTACTCGAGGGCTATCTGTGCTAGCCGTTCCTAATTTTGCGGTGTAAGACTAGAGGGAAGGCAGCTAGTCATCACCACCCACCGCCAACTCTTGGGCTACTCTTTTACCAACGAATAGTGGGATTGACCGTCACATTATACACCCCCACGGTTGGGAGGGCGAGCATGTTTAGCGCGACCCTCGGATTACGAGTGCACGCCTTAACGCGATCGGCCATGCCCTCAACAAGAAGAAAAGAAAACGTTAGCACATGAATGAACTGAAGAGAGAACTCGATAAAGAGTAACAGATATGAAAAACAAACTTATAAAAACACACAAAAAACGTATAATTATTACTTAAAAATATATCTGATATTAGTGTCAATCTGCCAAAACAATAAGAGCTTTGATTTTATTTATTAACGAGATGTGCAATTTCTTTTTTAAATATGGTTGTATCGATGAAATAGATTTGAACTTTTATTATTACCTACCATTATAAATTGTTCCTCAAGGTTTATAATATGAAGACGCTGAAAATAGTTTGCGAGAAAAGTCAGTAGATAGACACCTGGAATTGGAAAATAGAAAAAGCAATCGAATCACTCACGCCAAGTTAATGATTACAAACGTTTTTAAAATTATAATGCAATGATACTTGTAATACAAAGTCGTTTACAAGAAATATCAGAAGGTAGCCACTTGGTGTTAAAAACAGAAAAAAAATCGAATCACTAATACTAAAATTAATATTTACATAAGTTGTTTTGTTTTTTGATTTACGAGATCTGTTCAAGAAATACGCGGACTGTTTGAATTGCGCGACACCAGTTGGTTCCAGGGGAATCCGCTTGGTGTCCCTAGGTTCGCACAGATCAGCTGATTACGACGCCATTTCCTGATTGCAGACATCTTCATCTGTGTATTAGCTACGCGGTTTTAAGTGAAATGCGATTTTTCGTTTGGCGGATTTCAGAATGAATAACCTGAAGGAGCAACGACTTGCTGTGAAATTTTGTGTTAAACTTGAAAAATCTGCGACTGAAACTTTTGCTATGCTTAACACGGCTTACGGTGATGTTGCTATGAAGCGGACGGCATGTTTCAAGTGGCATGAACGTTTTAAGGATGGTCCACAGTCCTGTACGTCCTTCCACGTCAACTGACGACCCACACGTCGAAAAAATCAACACCCTTGTGCAGGCAAGTCGACGTCTGACTGTCAGGGAGCTTGCTGAAGAGTGTGGGATATCAGTTGGATCTTGTTACGAGATTTTGAAATTGAAGATGCACCGCGTTGCTGTGAAATTTGTGCCTCAGAACTCGTGAGTTTTTGGCCAAACACTCGATCACTGTTCTTCCCCACCCCCCTACTCACCTGACCTTGCTCCTTGCGTTTTTTCTTGTTCCCCAAACTCAAAAGAACTTTGAAAGGAAGATTTGAGATGATTCCCGAGATTAAGGCAAATACGACGAAGGAGCTGGAGGACATTACAAAAGAAGCGTACCAGGACTGTTTCAACAAGTGGAAACACCGTTGAGATAACTGTGTGCGTTGGGGAGGAGAGTACTTTGAAGGGGTCCTAGATCTGTAACTTTTAAATAAAGTACATTTTGTTTTATGACGTCAGTCCGCGTATTTTTTGAACAGCCCTCGTATAATATGAAATCGTTGGAAATATAATTTACAAGAAAAGACATTAGATAGACACCTGGTGTTAAAATATCTAATCACTCATTCCAAATTAATGTTCACGTAACAGATTTATACGTTGAAGCGTAAAAACAAATACGTGAAAGACAAGTTTGTAACCAGAAGGTATTTTTATATTTCAGAATACGTTGTTCAGAGTTGCTACGAATCCCTGAAAATAAATTTATATTTATAAATATGTGAATATTTCTAATATATAAATACTTCTACCTTTATTCGCATCAGTTTTGATAAATATATAAATATCATTGACTTTGTTCGTTTTGAATTTCACGCAAAGTTACACGAGGGATATCTTTGCTAGCCGTCCTTAATTTAGCATGTAAGACTGGAGGGAAAGCTGCTAGTCATCATCACTCACCGCCAACTCTTGGGCTACTCTTTTACCAACGAATAGTGGGATTGACCGCACATTATAACGTCCCCACGATTGGGAGTATTTTGGTGATATGGGGATTCGAACCCGCGATCCTCTAAGCACGAATGAAGTGCCTTAACCACCTGGCCATGCCAGGCCGTTTAGAACTGGGCGTAACGGAGAAACTCACTTCCGATACGCATGTTTCGGAGAACGTCTCAGCACGTGCACAAAATATTCCCCGACAACAAACAAAACAATACTGTCTGTATGAATTTTATATTTACTACAATAAATATGTCTACACAACGTTGTTTATATATTAGATTGTTTTTGTTTTCCTGCAGCATAACGGTTCATGAAATGGTTCGTAACTCCGTCATCTCCTGACCGATTCAAGTTGGTTTTGGACCCATAAAGTACAACCCTTTCGACTGAGGAATTTGACTACGTTCAAGGTTTCATAGATTAATTTACTCTGCTCGTGCTTAAAAAAAATCTGAATTTGAGGATAGGCTGGGACATATCCCGATGAGTAACAAAACCGAATCTGGTAAGCGCGCGCTCCATACTGGCACATAAAATATAAGTTAATAAAGAAGAAAATAAAAGTCTCGTAGATTCATTTACTCTAATCCTGGCTAAAAGAATTTCAAATGCCCCGACTATTCAGGATTCCCTCTTGTTTTCTTTTCAAAGATCAAATTGCAACAAAGATGAGGTACTTCAGAATGGTCATGACTTAAATTTTCTTTTCAATCATTAGTAGAGGTCTGTGTTTTCTTATAGCAAAGCCACAAGCAACATCGGACTATCTGCCGAGTCCTCTAGTAGAGGTTTTCAGCAAAGGCCCGGCATGGCCAGGTGGTTAGGACGCTCGACTTGTAACCTGAGGGTCACGGTATTAGGATACCCGCTACACCAAACATACTCGCCTTTTCAGCCGTGAGGATGTTATAACGTGATGGTCAATCCCACTATTCGTTGGTAAAAAGAGTAGCTCAAGAGTTGGCGATGGGTGGTAATTACTAGCCGCCCTTCCCTCTAGTCTTACGACTGCTAAATTAGGTTCGGCTAGCGCAGATGGTCCTCGTGTATTTTTCCGCGAAATTAAAAACAAACCAGCTTAATACCTAGCTTTTCTTTACATTTTTGATGATGCAATCGTAAGAGTAAATATGAGAGTTCACAAGATGTGTTATTACCAGCCTTAAGTTCGTACTGAATTATCTAACTATTGAGTTTTAAAATACCATAATCACTTTGAAAGATTTTCGAGCAAGTTTGTTTTACTTATCCTTAGGTTGTCAATATATTCCTGCAGTGTATTTAACGACATGTTTAGCAGGACGTACGAAACTATCCAAACAAACTGGGGAGATATAACGTGTTTGTTCAACTATAACTGGTGAGCCCTAGCGTGGGAAAACGAAATTAGACGAGCGCTTCGTCTCTTTATCGTTAAAGCTTCTGGAAACCCAACAATACTAAAGTGAGTACTATACCTCTATTGAAAGGATATCAGTTGCATGACGTCATAATATATAAAATCAACAACAGTGCTCCCCCGACAAGCTAAACTTGAGATGACTGTTGATTTAAGAAGGTAAAAGGTTTATAATTTTGACTCTCTCCAATAAGAATAAATAGTGAGGACTTTACAAGTTACGCTAAGAACATGCTCGTAATTTTGTGGTTAGCTTGTATAAAAACTGTAAAGTCCAATGTTCGAGTTTCGTGCCGCTGAACACGTACATTTTCAGATGTGTACAAACAAACTAAGTGTTAATACAGTTATTTGATTTCAGAATAGTCAGGCAAAGCTCTCGTAGTGACCAGTTCTTCTGACTGGCAACCCTTTATTTTGTTAAGTGTCCAAAATTAGTGGTTGTTATCTTCTGGCACTATTTAACTATATCTAACCAAAGTAGACACTCCCTGACCTATGGACATTTTACATATTCCTACCATTGCTCGGACATTTATTGGTAGTAGTATTTCAGAGACAACTCACTATGTCCCTTTGATACCGGGAACCATCATTAAAAATTATGACGTGTCTTATCTCTCATATTTTTCGTTTTTAATTAAACATTTCCTTATTTTATTAATTGTTATCATCGGACAAAATGTTTTTGTCCCTCAGTGGCACAGCGGTATATCTGTGGACTTACAACGCTAAAAATCGGTTTCGTTACCCGTTGTGGGCAGAGTACAGATAGCCCATTATGTAACTTCATAATTAAACACATTACACCACACCGAAACGTATCATTCGAAGTGAAGATGAAAAAAAACAACACACACAACAAACTAGTTTGGCTTCGAGACTGTAGTTTG
Organism: Carcinoscorpius rotundicauda; assembly: GCA_011833715.1. Taxonomy (NCBI): domain Eukaryota; kingdom Metazoa; phylum Arthropoda; class Merostomata; order Xiphosura; family Limulidae; genus Carcinoscorpius; species Carcinoscorpius rotundicauda. The sequence goes on from CM022398.1 coordinate 88,816,712, forward strand.
TTTTTTATATCATCGGCCAAGAAATACCTGCGCGAATTAACATGTAACTGTGGAAACTTCTAGAGTAAATAGAAATCAATCAAGACGGATCGAAACTACATCATTCTATTCTGCAGATACTGTTATTCGATCAAACTACGTAAAGTCGAACCCGCAACGTCATTGTAGTGAAACGATTGAACTCGACTCGTGCTGAAAGAAAACTATCTCTGACACATTTGTTTTAACAAAACATTTACAGTACAACGTCTGTTAACGTGCTCATAACTCGACAGTCGATTACAGCGCTGAACTCGTAACCTAAAACACACAGTTTGTATCTCAGATTGTTTTCCGTTTCCACGTGGAAGGCCATCCTCGTGTCGCCTGTGTGTAGGACATTATTACCCTTTGTTTAGCGTGTAGCACAAGCAATGAAAACGGTTCCCATAGGATGTAATTTCATCCGTATTCAAGCATTCTCTCATTATTTGCTGGAAGAAACGGTTATTATATTTGTGTATATATGCATGTGTACCAAACTGGTATTCTAGAAAATGTCTGAGTAATAGGTGTTATACGACCTCAGTCGAACAACTTTCACGGTAAAGCTATACAGCGTGTTGACAAGGGATACTTCCTCGTTATTTTTACCCAGAAGAAGCTGCTAAACATAGAAATGAATGTCGTTTAATGTTCTGTGATGTTACAGGAAAAAACTTTGTTCTCTTAAAGGTACAATAAGCTAAAAAAGAAAAACAACAACACAGCAATCATTAATCTAGAAAGAGAATATTCCACTCAAAACCAGATGGTTGAAAGATCAAATTAAATATTATGAAAATTACTAAAAGCAAAGCGGGTCACGTGTCTTATATATATAATCACAACGTGACGTTGTTAAAAACTTTTGTAGACAAGTGAATAACTCCAGGTTTGTTTAAAATAGCAACTGATATTTGATAAACTACATTTTGTTGAGATTAGTCAAATGGAAGTTCGTTGTCAGTATTTGTTTTATTTATTCACAAATTATTTCTAATTGAGTGTCTAGATTTTGGAAGATATGAGAAGTTGAGGAACCCGAGTGAACCAAGAAGACATCTTGATACGGGAGATTCCAGAGTAATTAATCATCCTTATTTTATCCGGTTTCTCACCGTCAACTCTTGGCCTACTCTTTTACCAACGAATAGTGGGATTAAACGACACCTTATAACGACCCCACAGCTGAACGGGCGAGGATGTTTGGTGCGGCGGGGATATGTATGCTATTAAACATGAAGCTATACAATAGGCTAGTGGTTCCCAAACTCTTTTAGTCTTAGGCTCCCTTAGTTTGAGGACCCAACTTATTAAAATGTTTTAAGTTGCGACTTTAAAATGTATCCTTCCCAAATATTTCAGCATGGTGACCGAAAAGACAGTAACACATTGTGTCATTTAAATAATTCATCATAATTATTATCAGTTTATTATTTAAATAGAAATGAAATTAATTTAGCATTATTGTTTTGGGCCCATTTTTGGTGGCACCCAGGGGAGTCGCGGCTTTCACTTTGGGAAACTGCAACAGATTGTCCCTGTTGTACCTGCTATGAGTGGTATCGAAACCAGAATTTTTAGCGTAAACGGACTGGATATTTACCATTTTCCCACTGGGAGGCGGCAGGTAATGGAAGTTGCAGCAATAAGTCATGCATTGGTGTATTCTTGGTTATTTTATTTAGAGTTCCCGCGGGTGCAGCGGTAAGTCTACGAATTTAAAACGCTAAAATCAGGGGTTCGATTCCCCTTGGTGGACTCTCCAGATAGTCTGATATGGCGTTGCTATAAGAAAACACACAAACACAAATTATTGAGTAGTCTAGACATACTTACTAAAAAATCGAATTAAGAGGCAAAGAAACGTTGACCAAAGAACAAATCCTGTTTGCCAAACATGTCGATCGTTTACTAAAACCATCCCAAGGAAGAGAAAGATTATTGTATCACACACAGCGCTATAAAAATAAAAAACAAAGATATTAGATAAAGGAACCAATGAAATGTTTACGAGAACTGTGAAAACAAAAATCAGACTGCAGAATACGTTAGAGGCGATTATAAACACAGATACACTTATCGTAACACGTGCCTATCGTGGAGGTTTATTTATTAGAATTCTTCTTATATTTATAAAGGATTTAAGTCCACAAGACTACAGGTTTCTACGAAGCCATTGAATAACTTCAGTTGTGAGAAGCAACTCCGGATTAAGGCACGAGTTTATCGAGCTGAAAGCCAGGGCCTCGCACCAATTAGTGGGCCTCAAGCTCTGAGTATAAATGTATAGCACGTGAAGGTTCTGTTTCCAGGTGACCTCTATAAGTTAAAAAGCCTAGGGTCAATAAAACCTTTAATCCGGCCCGGGTAAGAAGATAAATATATACCTGTTAATTGAATTGTACAGATATAAACTCGAAATTAATTCACTTATCATGAACCGTCGATAAAAATATTCGGTTCCAGACCAGATAGAAGACTCATTATTGTTTGTAAGTATGTAAAACTTCTTTTGTATAAACCATTATTTGCAATAACCGTTATTATAAATTGTGTTACTATTTGTATATTAAAATATACATTTGTGTTTAAAAAGAAAATTGTGTAGGGCTCTTGTTGACAAACATCATAAATGAGACACATCTCTGAATTTAATTAACTTCTAAATTCAAATTTAATTCAATCTGAAGCTATTTTAAATTGAATACGCAACATAATAAATCGGAGACTCGTCTGGGATAAATTTAAAATACATAACAAAGGTGTTTAAATGAATTTTAAAACTACCTTATACTCAACATTACATTCGTTACTACTAGCCAAATTCTAGCAAAATATTCATTGCCATTGTTTATGTAGCGGATTATAAAATTGTAATGAATAATAATAATGCTGGAAACACTTATAAATATACACATTATTTACTCTAATAAAACGAAACACTTCTAATTAGTACAAACTAAACATTTCCAATCAGTATAACGGTGTTGAATGGCTTCGATGAGATTTGGCCAATAGCAATGATAGTACTTATAAAATCTCTTTCAAGAATCAACAAAATAATAGCCTTATGACCATCACAAGTTTTTTCAGTAAGTCTGAATAAAATATACTCAGCTGTTTTTTCTGTAGGCTTGTGAAAGAATAATAATACAAATTATAATATTATATGAAGAAAAAATGTACGAATTTTGTCTAACATGTTGGAAAAGTATTTTTCTTTTGCTATTATCAATATCTTAGCAGCCGTTTGTTTGTTTTGGAATTTCGCACAAAGCTACTCGAGGGCTATCTGTGCTAGCCGTTCCTAATTTAGCAGTGTAAGACTAGAGGGAAGGCAGCTAGTCATCACCACCTACCGCCAACTCTTGGGCTACTCTTTTACCAACGAAAAGTGGGATTGACCGTCACATTATAACGCCCCCACGGCTGGGAGGGCGAGCATGTTTGGCGCGACTCTGGCGCGAACCCGCGACCCTCAGATTACGAAGCGCACGCCTTAACGCGCTAGGCCATGCCAGGCCCCTTAGCAGCCTCAGGCATTGACATCGTAGACCTTGAATGTTGTTTCAAGAACATATCTGTTTTTAAGATGGTTTTCGTCCGTATCTTCTGTTAAGAATTTTATAAACTTTGCGTGAACTTTGTTATGATGAAACACAAATGGGTGAATTTTGTCTAACAATCGAAAAAAATCAACGTTTTTATTATTACTAATACTTTAGTAGCCTTAACTACTAAGATGGAAGATCTTGAGTGTTTCAAAAACAGATGAATTTTTGCCTGTGTATCCTGACGGCAATATTGTGAAATTCTTGGACGATCTCTATTATGAACCACTATGGTGGTTGATATTGAAAAAACAAACAATCAGTGATACAAGGTTTTCTTCAATTCTTACTTGAAAAGATCTTTATTCACAGCTTTCTTTTAAAATATATATTGGGAAGTTATAAAAGTGGGTAGGCTACCTATAAGTAACATCCTTCAATTGATGAATCAATAAAAATAATTATACGGTCCTAATTTAAAATTCTTTATAATTATGTATTAATTCATCAAATTTGGAGCATTATTTCATATTTTTTTGGAAAGATAATAAGCAGTAATAATGAAAACGCAACTCACCTCAGCATTTTACTGAAGTATTTCACAGTTGTGTACGTCTTCCTGGAAATGTTGAAGAACGCATATTGGGCTTGCACGAGACCGCAGGCTATAATACTAAGGAAGTAAAATTTAAGCAAAACGTGGTTTAAATTATGACTTCGTCTGTTGGATTTAGCGCAAAGATACACGAGAGTTATATGCGCTAGCCGTCCATAAATTTGAAGGGCAAACCAGAAGGAAGGCAAGTTAGTGAACAACAACCATCGCAAACGTTTTGACTGCACTTGTTGGATGAAATTACAGGATTTTACTGCCTCTCTTAATAATGTGCCCAAGCCAACGGGTATTGGGGAATGGGTAACTATTGTGTTCGATGTATAAATTGTGCCACAACTAGCGAACCCTTGGACAGTCACAGGGCGCCGTAATACAAATTTGGTACCGTTTAAAAAGATTTAGAAAAAAGTCACGTGATATACACATAAAAACAACGAACCTTTGTTATAGATTAGTGTATAGTACGTCAAAAATGAAGGGACAGGTAATATCACCCCATATTATACTTTAACCTCACATTTCAGAGCTAACGGAAATAAATAAATTTTGCGAAATCAAGCTTGATCAACAAGAAGGTTCTCCAGTTTGAAGACTTGAAACGCTAGGAATAGAATTTCGATACCCGTGGTGGGCAGATCACAGACGGCCCACTGTGCAGCTTCGTGCTTAATTATAAACAAACCAACAAGGAGACAAAAACGTGCAGTCGAGACAGTCAGATGTTGGTAAATTCCTTTGTGGTTTGGTTTGTTTTGAATTTCGCGAAAAGCTACACGCGGGCTATCTGCGCTAGTTGTCCCTAATTTAGCAGTGTTAGAGGGAAGGTAGCTAGCTAGTCATCGCCACCAACTCTTGGGGTACTCTTTTACCTTTGAATAGTGGGAGTGGTCGTGACATTATAACGCCCCCACGGTTAAAAAGGCGATCATGTTTGGTGTGATGGGGATTCGAACTCGCGAACCTCAGATTACGAGTCGAGTGCCTTAACAACCTGGCCATGTCGGGCCAATTCCTTTGTCAGCCAATCAAATTTAAGATCACTTATGAAATTAATTCGTGACGTATTCACATAATAATTATTGGTAAAAATAACTTACATTAACAGTTCATAATGTATGGAAAAATCAATGCGTTTCGAGAATACTACGTTTCAACAGTGGCTTTTACGTTACGTCGCCTAGTAACAAAATATAGCCTAATATTTTTTTGTTAGTCTGTGTACTGAAATTATAAAGTGAAGTGTAGAGACAACAAAAATGGAAAAAATATTTCGTGGTTTCTTAATTTAGAGATTCTCCGTTTATTTACAAAGTTTATTTTTTATTTAAAAAACGTAGATGATATAAGAGAAAATAACATTAAGTCAGAAACAATTTAAATCTAAAATTGAACTGATATCTCTCATGATAAATTTTATACACTTAATTCTGTATAAATCAACAGGCTAGGTGACCCCACACTACACCTTTACTTCAGGCTTATTATACCAACACTCACTACACCTACAAGGTTTCATTGCATCACTCACGGTCTCTTTGCACTCCAGTCACTAAAATTGTAATGGGCAGATAATCATAGAACAATGCAATTTAGATAAATACATTTTGGTTTTTGTGACGTCTATTTCGAGAAACCAAGTGTGATGATACACTGGCTTTCATATACGGTCATAAAATATGGTAAAACTGATTGCTTCTGAATGAATCTGAAGAATTATAATACTAAATGTTGAGTCTCGATTCCTCCTATTAACAGAGCGCAGGTAACACATTCTACATCTTTGCACTAAAAGAAAACCAACAGAGAAAAAACATAAGCATTATGTATCATTACAATAAAAATATCCCGTCCTTAGCTATATACATCTAATTACATGTGAGAATAAATATATATTTTAACCTTTAAATATACACCAGTAATGGAGATTACAAATATACGTTATTTAATACATCTAAAAATATATAGTAAAATCAAAATAATCGATCAATAACTGTTTTGCGGCGAATTAAAAACAAAGAAAGATAATTAACAAGTTTAGTTTGTTAAACAAAATGAATCACTCTTACCTTATAATTCCAGAGAAATGAATCATCTCGGCTAAGAGATAGGACAAATAGGCAATACCCAGCAAGGCCAAGGGTTCCACCACTGGCAATATGGAGAGGGAATGAAATAAAGTTTTATTCCAATGGACAAATCCAAATTATTAAGTTTGTCATACCGTCCATTTACAAACACATTTAAAATACACAATTTTATTAAATCAGTGCACACAAGTTCTCTATTAATAAAATTTAAAATATTCCTCGCGTTTGTTTGTTCAGTATGTTTTAATGATGTATGTGTGTTTTGTTATAGCACATCGGGATATCTGCGGAGTCCACCGAGGGGAATCGAACCCCTGATTTTAGCGTTGTAAATCCGTAGGACTTACCGCTGTACCAGAGGGGGACTTTAATGTTGTACAAAAGTAACGACAACTTACTAAAATTCTCGTTGCGAACTGCTCAGAAACTGTGAAAAAATGTTTTTCACAATGTTGTGTTTCCGCATATTGATTTCAGTTGACTTGAATATACACGTTCAACGTAAAAGATGCAGTTTTTATACGTGTTTTACAATGTATAAAAAAAGTACATTTTCAGATGTAGGTTCATTCGCGTCAAGTAGAGACAAATTATAACAAAGGAAACAGATTTCGGTGTTTTGGTTTTTCATATTTTCAATATAATATTCGATTTACCCTAAACCTTCAAACTGCTACTCTTTAACGTAATCAAACTATTCTAGATATTTCTGCAAGATGTAACCTGTTACCATAGACAACTGGAGAGTGACTGTTCGTTTTTAAGCACAAAGCTATGGGTATGAAATCCCCATTTTTAGCGTTGTACGTCTTCTCCCTTAACAGCTGAGCCACTGGGGGCACATAGAAAGTACGACATTTCGAAAGCCGTTCTTCCAAGTTACGTCTTCAGCTCCGAACTAAACTAAATTATTTCAAAACGTCCTCTCTCACGAGTTACGTTCTTACATTAGTCCTCAAAGTCTGTTTATACAAGTGTCACTCTGAAGTAACCAGTTGCTGCCCATTTTAACTTACTTTGCTTCGTCAAAGCGTGGATTTGCTTTTATAACGTCAACGATACTGGTAAATTGTGAGGTTTGTTTTGAATTTCGCGCAAAGCTACATGAGGGCTATCTGTGCTAGCCGTCCCTAATTTAGCAGTGTAAGACTAGAGGGAAGGCAGCTAGTCATCACCACCCACCGCCAATTCTTGGGCTACTCTTTTACTAACAAATAGTGGGATTGACCACAACAATGTAACGCCCCCATGGCTGAAAGGGCGAGCATGTCTGATGCATCGGGGATTCGAACCCGAGTTTCACGAGTCGAACGCCTTAACCCACCTGGAAAAACACACATGAAAACAAGTTTATTTTAGGTGTTACAGTTTTGTGTTTTCTCTTAATTTTCGTCTTCGTTTTGGAATCCTGTATTTCGTTCTTCTACGTGTCAAGCACCCACCTAGTGTCTTAGTGACTACGAAAAATGTTCAGTAATTTCGCTACGAAATATCGGTAATGAATTTTTTCATGAGCACAGAATGGTTAATTTCTGGACATACCTCTAACTTCCTGAGTATGTTTGGTGATAAGAGCAGTAACTATTCCCATGAATATTCCAATAATCAAACCACCCAAACTGACGCAGAGGAAAGCAGCAATCCCGAGACCAATCTGTTCACGAAGACACAATGAGGACATGTAACTGATAACATAACGTTATTATCAAAACACAAAACAACCTACGTAAGTAATACCTCGTTACTTTATTATTAAAACACAAAACAACCTACGTAAGTAATACCTCGTTACTTTATTATTAAAACACAAAACAACCTACGTAAGTAATACCTCGTTACTTTATTATTAACACACAAAACAACCTACGTAAGTAATACCTCGTTACTTTATTATTAAAACACAAAACAACCTACGTAAGTAATACCTCGTTACCTTACTATTAAAACGCAAAACAACCTACGTAAGTAATACCTCGTTACTTTATTATTAAAACACAAAACAACCTACGTAAGTAATACCTCGTTACTTTATTATTAAAACACAAAACAACCTACGTAAGTAATACCTCGTTACTTTATTATTAAAACACAAACAGTGGCAGCGCCAGATGTCTCTCAGTGAAGAGAGCGGAAGATAGGTGAAGGAGAAAGCCTCTTTCTGGGGGAAGCACATGTTGTTTGTGTTTGGAGGGACTATTTGTTTCAAAAGGTTTTCATCGAAATGGATTAGTATCCCAATTCTGTGTCTCGTTAGAGAACCAATCTTTTCACTTTCTAACCAACAGGTTCTGCAAACTTTGTTCTTCAGTATTTTTTTAAATATTTACTGGGAGAGGGGGGACAAATGCCCCTATATCACCATCACTCCCGTGACGCCACCACTGAATACAAAACAATAATTATATTAACAGTAAAACTTAAAGAACATGTATACGGTAAGATTTGGAATAGAAATTTAAAATATTGTATGGTAGCGTCCAATAACTCTAACTTGAACAGACTATTTGAACACATGTACTAGCCTGATTCACTGTCACATGAGAAGATGAAGACAAACCCACCATCATCGTGTACAAGACAACAGTGCTGGCATCTGGAAACAAGAAAACCACATCATGACTAAACAATTATTTCTGAGAGAATAACAAGTGAGTGACGAACCTTCACGAATTAAACGTACATGACGTACGATAGCTTTGTTTTGGTTTGTTTGTTTTGGAATTTCGCACAAAGCTATTCGAGGGCTATCTGTGCTAGCCGTCCCTAATTTAGCAGTGTAAGACTAGAGGGAAGGCAGCTAGTCATCACCACCCACCGCCAACTCTTGGGCTACTCTTTTACCAACGTATAGTGGGATTGACCGTCACATTATACACCCCCACGGCTGGGAGGGCGAGCATGTTTAGCGCGACGCGGGCGCGAACCCGCGACCCTCGGATTACGAGTCGCACGCCTTATGCGCTCGGCCATGCCGGGCGTACGATAGCAAAAAGAAACATTTCTTAGCACTAAGTTCCTTTGTACCAAACACTAAATTCTAAGACTGAAAACAGACGATAGGAATACATCTTTAATTCATTCACTGTCAAACAACGAAGTCAAAACACTTTAAGTGTGAGAACTTCAAGTAACTGAACAAGATCAGTGTTGTTCTGTCATTCAGGGTCCACGCACTTTCTAATAATTACTTTTCTCGACTTTCTCGGCAATATTCCACATTTTATACACCTGCACGTGCACGAGATGCTAATATCTAACGTTTGTACGTAATTCATCGTATTAAACACCGATTTAACTTTATTTGGTTTGTTTCGAATGTCATGCAAAGCTACTCCAGGGATATCTGCACTAGCCATCCATAATTTAGCAGTGTAAGACTAGAGGGAAGGTAGCAAGTCATCAGCACTCACCGCCAACTCTTGGGCTACTTTTTTACTAACGAATAGTGGGATTGATCGTAATTTAATAACGCCCCAATGGCTGAAAGGGCAGGCATGTTTGGTGTGACGGAGATTCGAACCCGCGACCCTCAGATTACGAGTCGAATGCCTTAACCACCTGGCCATGTCGGGGTCCAAATTAGCTTTTGACCGGGTTATAGATAGTAGTAGAAACATCAATAGATACTTCAGTTTGTGAAAACTGCAGAAAACGATATTAAAACAAGGACAACGGAACTTGTTTGTAGACAATAAAATGAAGCGTTGCATTTTTATTTATGAAAAAAAAAATTTGACCAGAACTATTATCAAAATATAACAAATTATATGACAATAACCACATAACACAAGGGTGGCTGACTAAAATTATATAAAAATATATTAATATATCATACACTTGTGAATAATAGTTGTTTGTTTGTGCAGGTTTTGAGCTAAAAACGAAACGTGAGAAGAGACAGAAAAAGAGTCAATTTCTTCCCCAACTCTTGAAGGTCAAGGAATAATTTCTCAATTTCTCATGACTTTTGACTTCCTTAAGAAATTTCTTAACTTTTTATGGCGAATGAACATTAAAGTCCATTCTAAATGTAGATAGTTGGATTAGAACTCATGTTCTTCGAACTGATTTCAGACATAAAAAAGCGCAGTAGGTTGTTGTATCATTGTTTAAAAAGAACCTTCATCAACAAGGATGACAAGTATTGGCAACAACTTTCATTTGTTAAACACTCTTTTATAGGATATCAGAAAAAAACAACTTCACCCACACCATTATACCACGTCTCGTGGTTGAATTGTGCGACTCAAATTGTACTCTACGATCAAGTTATGAAATCAAAACCCGCGATCCATTAGGCCTACTACTTTCTTCCAGTCAGTCAGTATCAAGAGTCTATGCCCTAAGCGTCGCAGAAGCCGTAATTTACTGTTTGTGTTTTAAATAAGTGGTATTTTATTTTGTCTAATTGTCGGCTGCCAGAACCCACTTTTTAAAATTTCTTTCGTAAGGTATATGGATGGAGATAACCGTTTCCTATCCAGCTAAGAGAACCGGTCAGTTGCAATCGACATTTCTCAAGCCTTTTTAATTGGGACCCGGCATGGCCAGATGGTTAAGGCACGCGAACCGTAATCCGAGGGGGGTCGTGGATTCGAATCCCCGTCCCACCAAACATGCTCGCCCTTTCATCCATAAGGAAGTTTATATTCTGATGGTCAATCCTACTATTCGATGGTAAAAGAGTGGCCCAAGAGTTGGCGGTGGGTGGTGATGAGTAGCTGCCTTCCCTCTTGTAGGTTTGCATGAAATTCAAAAATCAAAGTTTCCAATTCCTTTGTGTCGGTCTTTCTCCAGTGGGTTATGGACACTTCTTCGTAACACCACAGCATCCTTCTTCTATACATCTTTAAACACACAAGGAAACAGGTTTTGAGCAAATCCGGCAAGATATGATTAGATTACGCCTCATTTACAGTGTCCAAACGAGTGCCTGACGAATTGGCTTGGTTTGTTTTGAATTCCACACAAAGCTGCACGAGGGCTATCTGTACTAGCTGACCCTAATTTAGCAGTGTAAGATTAGAGAGAAGGCAACTAATCATCATTACCCACCACTACATTATAGCGTCCTCACGGCTGAAAGAGAGAGCATGTTTGGCGTGACGGGGAATCGAACCCGCGACCCTAAGATTATGGCTCAAGTGCTTTAGCCACCTGGCCATGCCGGGCCTCCCTGATATATGAAAAGAATAGTGTATTTAAGAAATGCAAAAAATATGTGCAAAGTTGTAAGACAAAGAAGTCTTAAAGAGTCCAGCGAAAGTACGTAAACGTAATAATTTGGGTAACGAACAACAAAATACATTTTTATTTTATACACTTACGAATTTCGCTTGAAATATGTATTTTGTAACATTAGGAATTTTCTAAGCATTTGTATGCGTTCGCACAAGTATTATTATAAATTTTGTGCTACAGTGAGATTACGTTATTATTTTATCAAACGATTGTTTCTTTGTTTTGGAATTTCGCACAAAGCTACTCGAGGGCTATCTGTGCTAGCTGTCCCTAATTTAGCAGTGTAACACTAGAGGGAAGGGAGCTAGTCATCACCACCCACCGCCAACTCTTGGGCTACTCTTTTACCAACGAATAGTGGGATTGATCGTCACATTATACACCCCCACGGCTGAGCGAGCATGTTTAGCGCGACGTGGGCGCGAACCCGTGACCCTCGGATTACGAGTCGCACGCCTTACGCGCTTGGTCGTGCCAGGCCATTTATCAAACGAAACTTGGTTTGTTTCTGCAGCTGAAATTAATGTTTGTACATGAGTGTCTGTAGCTACGTGTATCTAGTTGAAAAGTCCCCTAAGTACAGAGGTATGTCTATGAATTTACAACGCTAAAATCATGGGTTCGATTCCCATCGGTGGGCTTAGCAGATAGCCCGATGTGGCTTTACTACAAGAAAACACAAGCGAACACAAACACACAAGTAAACATATTAGGCCTAATATACACACATCATATCTCAGATGTACTAATCCTAACACACACGCCATCTTATTTTGTCTCATGTTCGAGGAGAGGCAAACAAATATATCATGTGTTTGTTCATATATCAACTGAAGAAAATACATAAATATCCTTTTCAATAAATCCAAGAAGACCACTCATTGTTGGAACTTGTGTCGCTAATAAAGAACCGTAGAATCACAATCATATTATCTGAAACAATAAACAGTCATATGTCCGAATACCTACAGAAAACTACAGCTAGACAGTTAGTTCAAAATGTACAATAGAAAATAGAAACAGGGTACATTAAGGTGTAGCGCTGCGTTAGGCAGGTTTTTGTATTTTTTTCTGCTCCCAACTCAACATGATTGCCTCAGAAATGAAGTCTCCGTTTCTTTACGTCATTAATCACGTGATCACTCGTATAATCTTGATTGGTTTGTTGACCTGGTGTAGTGGAATTGACGCTCCTGCATTACAGAAATAAATTAAAAAGTAATTTATCATTTTTTAGTTCACGCTTTCTTTCGATGTTCTTAAATTTGTCGCCCTAAGCGACTGTCTAATCTGTCTACGTGTAAGTTTGAACCGAGATGGAAAAAACAAAACAGGCTTAGTGAGTGGACCTTAATTTTCAATCGTTTGAACTTGACTAAGAAAATCCCTTCACTTATAAATCGCAGAATTTTTCATTTAAACGTGTGTTTTTTTCTTATAGCAAAGCCACGTCGGGCTATCTGGTGAGCCCACCGAGGGGAATCGAACCCTTGATTTTAGCGTTGTAGATCCGTAGACTTACCGCTGTGCTAGCGATGGGTTAATATGTTTGCATCACATTACCGATTAAGAAGTCGCTATGTTCAAAAAGAAAAACAAATCTTACCGTTTAATAAAGATTCTCCAAACACCAAAAAATACAGAACTTTATTTACTCCAATTTCTTGAAAGATGGCTAACACCTGGACAAGACAATAAATAAAACAAATAAGAAAAAAACAACTTATTTTCAGAAACTATAACTGACTACTGATTAACGTCTATCTGTATAAAGTAATGCACTACTGATTTTATTTACTGTTCATTGCCGTGTTCATAATCTACGTTTAACAAGATCTTTCGTGGTTTCAATTTTAAGCCGGGTATGTAGTTTAGTCTTATATATATCACTCATTTTAGTTCATCCTTCTACTTTGAATAATAAAACGTTTACTTTTAATCAACAGAAAAAATATTAAAAATCACTACTCATACAAACTCTAAGTTCTTACCTTTCATATACGTTATTATTTTAAAACCAGGATGGCTAAAACGCATCACTTTTATGCCATCTAGAAATCTCCACATCTAAGATGTAGTCTTGGTTACGTGGTCTCTATAATTCATTGTTTGAGCTCAAGAACCAAAGAGCATGCGCAAGTTACAGTATATAGTCAGCCGGCCATTCTTCAACACTGTTTTGCAAGACTGCAACTTTAATATTACATCCAATGAGTTTAACATGTTGGAAAGTGCGGTCAACCAACAAATGCTTGTGGACACACAAAGTGCGTCCCGAGTTAAATATAAACCAAACAGAGTCATCTTTGCTGAATTCTGTCACACTAAACATTTTTGATTTTCTTAAATGCATATTACTTGTAAGTTATGATACAATTATTCCTCCATATATCAAAAAACAAAAGGAAAAAAAAAAGTTTGAAGTTTTGTCTTACGATAAGTTTTATTGGACATAAAAACTGTGCATAATTGTACTATTTCTGCCAGATCAAACACAAATAATAATTTATTATTTTTTAATCTCTACACGTGATGCTGTATTATCTCTGTCTTAATGCGTCCTGGAAAACCTATTTGTTTTAACGCATAGCTGAGAAACCCACCGCCACTGGATCGACAGCTGATATTAGGGCACTAAATACAAGGCACTCGATGATCCAAAGTTCAGTATCTCCCATAGCTCCACATTCCGAAAGACCATAAAGACTTAGGCCTAAAAAAAATGAAGTTTACAGATTACAATGGTCGTTCTTGTTTAATCATTTTCATACTAAATAACGATATGTATTCCAATTGTAGCAGGGAAGATATAGTTAGAAGATATATTTATCAATTAAACACGGACTAAACATCATTGCTTTGATTCATCAAAATATGTTTTAATATCACAGTCTCGTTAAAGATATTCTGGGGATTTCTAACCCATAAACGTTTAGTCTATTGAGCAGAAATTGCCATGTCTTGGTGGATTTGAATTTTGAATTTCACCCAAAACTACACGAGGGTTAACTGCACTAGCCGTCCATAATTTAGCCGTGGGTGACAGGTAGTCATCATCATCGACTGTCCAACTTTTGGGTTACTTTTTTTTTTTTTTTTATCAAGGAATAGTTGCATTGACCATCACCACGGCTGAAAGGTCGAGCAGGTTTAGTGGGACGGAGATTCGAATCCGCGACCGTCAGACTGCGGGTAAAGCACCCACCCTAACTATCTTAGTATAAACTATGAACAATATAAAATACGTATCATTATCATATGAAACTTTGAATAAGTTGAGGGTTAAATTTCTTGCTTTGGGAATTGCAATGCAAGTCCCAAAATGTTGTTTCAGTGTTGATGAAAAGTCCTTTCAGAAAAAGGCTTCTTTGTTAAGGTCCACTCAATTGGGACCTTAGTTTGTTGTAAGAACAATTTTAAACATGTTCATGACATTCACGAAAGTCTACACCAAGTAGAAACAACGATTGTTGTTGTTGTTTAGAATTAAGCACAAAGCTACACAATGGGCTATCTGTGCTCTGCCCACCACGGGGTATCGAAACCCGGATTTTAGCGTGTAAGTCCGCAGACATACCGTTGAGCCACTGGTGGGCAGAAACAACGATAAAATTTCTTCAGCTATTTGTCTTTCGTTGGTTGAGGTCTGATAAGTGATGTTTTGTTTGTTTTTTTGAATTTTTTGCCTCGGTACTAAAGATATATCTGCTCCAGCCGTCCATAATTTTGAAGTTAGTGTGTTTACGTTTTTCTTGTAGCAAAGCCATATCGGGCTATCTGCTGTGTCCACCGACTGGAATCGAACCCCTGATTTTCGCTTCGTAAATCCGAAGGCTTACGCTATTTCAGAGGGAAAGACATTTTGAAGTAATAAACCACAAGAAAAGCATCTAGTCAACACCACCTACATCGAACTATTGTATTATTTTTCACTAACAAGTATTGGAATAGGGGGTGTTATAATGTGACAGACAGAATACGCAGAATAGAAGGTGAGTGCCCTAACCACTAGGCCATTCAAGAACCCTTAAAGAATATATACACGACAATGAAAGGAGTTAAAATTAGAAGAACGAAGCATCGTATACATAATGTTCCTTTTGTTCGTTTGACTGGATTTTAATGTTTTCGAATAACTTCTAAAGGCCTTAAATTCAACATGAAATACAAACGTTATGTATTTCATGGAAATATCACATCTTGTGCTCTTGCAACTGGAACTGAAATTATTGTAAATATGACTTTCGGGCATTTTTTCAGTGTCGTACTGAAAAATATGTTATAGAGAAAAATTACTTTACAAAAGGCAATGGACTTTACCAAAATATTTCTGTCAGTTTCTTACTAACATTTACATAAATAAAACGGCGAGGATGCTTTGCTAGAAAAGCTTAAATTCACATACAAATCACACAGTTACAATTTACATACAAGTTCCATAAACACGTGAGCCGGCCTTGTTCAGTGAATAGCATGATGTTCTGTAGACCTAATGGCTCATAGTTCACACCCCGTTTCCGAAAACAAAAAATTGCAGTTGGCATCTTATTGTTATGGGCATATATAAGAATTTTTTTTTTTTTTATCAGAACGTACTAAGAGTTGGTGATGGGTGTTGGTAATATGATGTATTCCCAATAGTCTATCAGTACAAAATTATGGACGGCTATAAAAAACAGCCCTTGCATAACTTTACGCGAACATCCAAACCAAACTATTCACGTGCACTTTGTTTTTTACCGTTATGTACGAATAACGATTGTATTGTCAAGACGGCTGGTTTAGGCATTAAAGCTTTTTCATGATCAGGAATAAGGGAGGGGGGTGAGTAGTTGTCCTTTATACTCTGATCCAAAATACCTCCCCCTTCTAGGGTTATCAAGATACTTATTTATGAGACTCGTTTGTGGTTATTAATCCAAATTATCTATGTAACTAAATCGCAAACTGAAATTCCTCTGGATATTCCACGTGTAAGCTTTATCTATGTCAGGCCTGGTCGTTCAGAGATATCTTTTTAATACGATAGTGGTTATTTGAAATCACACGATGTTCTAAACCCTGATGTAAGGCACTTTATATGAGGACGTTTCACAAAGAAAGATGGATTTATTTATATAACTATCATCACGTTTAGCACATGAAAATAAATGTATCAACAACTGTGTAATTGATTTTATCATAAACACCTGCGTTTCCGGAGAGTTTTAGGGCACGTGTTTTGTTAACAGCAATCAATGATATTTAGACTATCGCTCGTCTGCTGCTGACAATATTTCTACGAACCACAGCCATCCGACTTCACATACTATCTTAATGCACCGCTTACTGTTATATAAGCAATGTGCACGGGAATAAAAATGAAATATCCGCAGATTATAAAATGCAACTTATTTTATACTATGTTTAAAACTCTTTTTAATTCGGTAAATTCAACATTTAGGAATTTTAAAAAGTGTGATTTCTATATTTATTCTTGTGAAACATCAGCTAAACGTACCAATGTCAGTTTTTATATTTGCAGGTATAACAATATACTAAATATTTCCCGGTAGAAAACATCTCACGAACTTTTTTTTTTTTAAGAAAATAATTTACGTTCATAAATATATTAAGCACATCAAACCAGACATATGTTCTAAATATGTTGACGTTGTTGTTGTTATTAGAGTATTCATTTTACTGAAGAGAAAATAACATTTCATAAACCTTCAAGTCGGAAGTTATTAGTTTGAGAAACAGGAAGGCAGTAATCACGTGCATCTGGTATCATAGCACCCGAATCTTCTTCCGCCAAATAATTAGGTGCATGCAAAGGTGAGTTAGACATGCGCATACGATTACACGTGAAAAGAATATAAACGAGACAATTAAAGAAAAGGTTTTAGTGATACATTAAATGGAGAATGAAATATTATAAACTGGAAAACATAAAAAACATGTTATATATACATGGATACTACAAATATGAATTTGTAAAAGTTTAAATATCAATCGATAGTTCTTGTTTCATTGTTCATTTTTACTTCATAAACTTTGTGGACAACGCATATTTTATGACTAAAACCTAAAGAAAAAGTCTACCGAACCAACTTAACTTACATATGGGTAAATAATAAAAGTTGTGACTCACCAATAAGGAAGCAATTTATTAGGGTACCCTGTTAAAAAAAAAGTCATCAAATATAATATAATGTGTGTATTGAAACATACCAAAACCGAATAGAGTAAGTTATAATTGTTGTTAGAACAAATTATAAGACAAGACAAAGAAACATTTCCTGACACCTTGTTTGTTTGTTTTTTAAATTAGCGCACAGGTACACAAGAGCTATCTGCGCTAGCCGTCCCGAATTTAGTAGTGTAAGATTAGAGGGAAGGTAGCTAGTCATCACCACCCACTGCCAGTTCTTGGGTTACTCTTTTACCAACGAATAGTGGGATTGACCGTCACAGTATAATGCTATCATGGCTGAAAGGACGAGTATGTTTGGTGTGACGGGGGTTCGAACCCGCGACCTCAGATTACGAGTCGAGCGCTTTAATCACCTGGCCATGACGATCCGTCACTTTGATAACAGTTTCAAAGTAAGATAATGTAAAAAGAAAACAATACGACAACAACACCGTAGGAAGATGGTGCTTTGAGCAATACAGTAATGATTTATTACCAAAATAGATTAACTGGATATTTTATTGGCTTTCCAATTATTTGATGCAGAGTTGCTCGAAATCAGAGGTACGAGTAAAAACAACCAAAAAACAAGACATTTCAAGTCTATATTTTGTTTTCCATTTCATTATTATAAATCAGTGATGTCGAGAAACCCACTTGTTGAGAATTTTACATGCACAAACGGCTCGTTTGGGTTAAGAAAATATTTTAAATAGAAGAGCGAACAACGTTTTGACCTTCTTCGGTCATCGTCAGGTTCACAAAGAAAGAGGTAACTGGCCGGAAGCTGACCACATGTTTGGAAGGGGTTGTATAACTGAGTGTCGCAATGTAGAGGGCGCGGTTAGATGTTTGAATATATAATAATCTATAATATTAATATAGGTATAATGGCGTTCCTTTATATTGGTTTATTTTGGGTTTAAGTTGTTGTATAAGTAAGGCTTCTTTAATTTTGCGTTTGTTTATGTTTGTTTCTTTATTTAGTATTTTAGTGTTTTCTATGGTTATGTTGTGTTTATTTGACTTAGTGTTCGAAAACGTGTGAAGGTGACTTTATGTTCTTTGAATCTGGTTTCCATTTTTCTACTTGTTTCTCCAATGTAGAAGTCGTGGCTGTTATCACATTGTATTTTATAAATAATGTTGGTGTGGTGTTTGTCAGTGTAGTTTTTACATAGTATAGACCTCAGTTTTGTGCCTGGTTTTTGAATAAATTTAATATTAACTGGAATGTCATATTTTGTTACCAGTTTTTGCCAAATGTTGGTTATTTGTTTGCTGATCTCAGGAATATATGGTATACAGCAGTATATGGTTTCGTGATTTTTTGATTCGTGAGATATATTTACTTTTGTTGGTTGATTTTGCTTTCTGTTTAGGTGTATGTGTATAATGTTTTCTACGGTTTGTGGAGGAAACTTATTGATGTTGATGAAGTATTGTTTTATTTTGCCTAATTCATCGTTAATTTTATCTGGTGAGCATAGTTTTATGGCTGTGTTTATCTGGTTTCTTAGTATGTTGAGTTTTTGTTTTGTTTCATGTATAAATACGCTATCTGTTCTCTTAAATAAAAGTTTGCAAACGTGCCTGAAAACACACTAGGTGTTAATCTTGTTTTAAACTACTAACCAATGTATTTTGCAGTCATACACTATACTGAACAAATTCGTAAATAAAATAATCACAAACATAGCTTCATTTTTGTCCCAGTAGTATTGGAATCTCCTAAACAACGATCGACAAGTTTCTAACCAGATTTGACAAGAAAGTTCTTTACATTTTTATCACAATTCTTCATTTCGCACGTTTTATTCCTGCAGTATTTCAAGATCACTTTAACTGGGTTTTCTGTTTGTTGACAAAGGGGTTGGTTAAACAAGTTTAAAGTTAATTAGCTTGACGTTGTATCGTACTTGTCAGTTGC
Organism: Carcinoscorpius rotundicauda; assembly: GCA_011833715.1. Taxonomy (NCBI): domain Eukaryota; kingdom Metazoa; phylum Arthropoda; class Merostomata; order Xiphosura; family Limulidae; genus Carcinoscorpius; species Carcinoscorpius rotundicauda. Next base: position 88,836,336 of record CM022398.1, read on the forward strand.
GGAAATGGACCGTTTCTTATTGAAAATCGCGCAAAGCTAAATAAGGGTCACCTGCTCTCGCCGTCCCTAATTTGGCAGTGTAAGACTAGAGGGAAGGCAGCTAGTCATCACCACCAATCGTCAACTGTTGGGCTACTCTTTTACCGACAAATAGTAGAATTTACCATGACATTATAACGCACCCACGGTTAAAAGGGCGAACATGTTTGTTTTTGATACCCGTTATGGGCATGGTATAAAAGTCCATTGTGCAGCTATATGGTTAAAAACAAACAAACAATCGAAACTTTACAAACTAAGCCAACAATTCTGGGGTTTCGTATTACGATGTTTGTTTTGTATAATGGTATATATTTCTATAAATAACGAAAACATTTATTATATTGAAAACTTCAGCTCTAGTTGAAATAATTGTGGACCACATAGAACCATTCTCACGGCCCGGCAAGGCCAAGCGTGTTAAGGCGTGCGACTCGTAATCTGAGGGTCTCAGGTTCACATCCCTGTCGAGCCAAAAATGCTCGACTTTTCAGCCGTGGGGGGCGTTATAATGTGACGATCAATCCCACTATTCGTTGGTAAAAGAGTAGCCCAAGAGTTGGCGGTGGGTGGTGATGACTAGCTGCTTTCCCTCTAGTTGTACACTGCTAAATTAGGGACGGCTAGCACAGATAGCCCTCGAGTAGCTTTGTGCGAAATTAAAAAACAAACAAACAAACAAAGAACCATTCTTTCAAAACACTTCATTATACTGAAAAGTCCAGTTAAAGTATTATTGGACCACATAGAACCATTCTTTTAAATTTATTAATCCGGTATGAGTTTATACGAAACATTACCGAAATAGAACTATATCGAAGAATGAAATCAAGATGTTTGTTCCGCGAAAGTTAGTGTTACATAATACGTTATTATATTTTGTAATATTAAGTGCCGCACTTTCACGTTAAATCTCATGTGAAATCGAACTTTGTATTTGTTAGCGAAAAACAATTGTATTAAAATTTAAGACATGTTGGCTGAAATTTATTACTTGCTGACAAATGTACGCTTGAGTTTTTTTTTATATACTGCGAGATATGATTTTATCTGTTAATAACAATTGGTACCATCACATTTCATAAAGAAAAACGTATTTTTCACTTTACGTGTCTAGGTTTTTCCATAACGAATACAGAGTCATGTTTTCTTATGGAAATCCACTCGAACATTAGATTTATGCTTTGAAATCAAATCTGTTTAATCCGATATTTTAATAGATATCGATGGTTGAATTTCTTGAAATTTCGATGAACACTGCGCTCCACCAGTAACTAAAATTCTATCCATTTGCTCAAAGTACGTTTCGCTGCGTTGAGGTATTTTCTTACCGAAGCACATTAGTTAAGCCTACATCTCAGAGATCTCGCGAGAACTAAGTCACCTTGAAACAACAGATAACTCTATTCAGAACGCGGTTTATTTAATTACAAAATCGTTTACTGGTATCTAACAATTGCTTAGTTGCTGGTTTTCCTGGCCCAGGTTGGCCCTGTGATAGGTTTGTGTTTATTTCTGTTTAAGCACAAAGCCGCACAAAGAACTTCCTCTGACAATCACGGATATCGCAATCCGGTTGTTAGCGTCTTAACTCAGCGCAATACCACAGAATATTCCTCGCATTTTAAGCTGTCTACATGTTATAACAGTGACACTCAGTCGTTTAAGGTGGCAGGTAAAGTTTCATTGACCAGCTGCGTTGTCGCTGATCAGTGGTTCAAAACTGTTGTCGGTGGTAGTAGTGTGGTCATAAATGCAAAAAATACAAGTACAAGCAAGCCATTTCTATTTGTTCACGTATCCAGTTCTATCTGTTTATTTACTTATACAAATCCAGTGGTACCTCGGTTCTCGAACTTAATCCGTTCCAAAAGGCTGTTTGAAAACTGAATCAATTTTTGCCATAAGAAATACTGTAAATTAAATTAATCTGTTACATACCTCCAAAAATTACCCATGACGAAGCATTTTAAATAAAAATATTGCTTATTTATACCTGTATAATAATACTTACATGTTAACCACAAAAACTATAAACACAATGAATGGAAATTTAACTGCACTTTCCCTGTGCTGAGGAGAGCTGATGAAGTAAGTGAAAGATGGTGAGGAACGTGGAGGGTAGGAGGGTTATTATTGTTTGGAAGGGGAGTCACCTTCCATAAAAACGTCAGGTAACTCTCCTTGTGGGGTTCTTTCTCTTTTCTGTCTATTTGTACCGCTACAACCTGCTTGAGACTCACTGGACCTATTTATCACTAAAACTTGCCTAATGAGGTTTGTTTTTGCCTGCATTTTAAAATGTTTCTGCAGTGAGACATGACATTGTCATTGAACAGGTTTATGTTTCGGTTTGCTACAGCTTTGCCAGGGTGAAAGTTTTTCCACAAAACTTTGTAACTCTCCCCCATTTTCCACACATTTTCTTGATTAGTGAACTTGAAACATCCTCCTTTCCCTCCTCCTCATCTGAAGACACTTCCTCAGTTGTCTTCTGTTGCTTCTCCTTCTGAAAGTCTTGGAGTTCTTCCATGGTGAGCTCAGTGTTCTGGTCTTCCACCAACTCCTCCACATCATCAACACTCACGTTCAAGCCCATACACTTGTCTAGTGAGACAATACCCTCGACAACAGGCTCAGCCTTCAAAGTCTCTATCTGCTGCTGAGTCTGGCCACATATCCTCTATGATCCTCAAGCAATGGAGGAAAGTAAAGTGATTTTATCCAGAACTTTCTGAGGGTTAACTCTGTGTCAGAGGTCACTTCAAAGCACATTTGAAACAGTGCTTTGGTGTAGTTTCTTAAAGTTCGATATGATCTGCTGGTCCATGGGCTAAATGAGAGGAGTCGTGTTGGGGGGAAAAAGCTTCACCGTAATGAAACTGTACTCCTCCACCAATCTGTCCTCCAAGCCTGGTGTGTGAGCAGGTGCATTGTCCACCACAAAAATGGCCTTGAGTGGCACCTGTTTTTTCGCGAGGTAATTCTTTACATTTGGTACAAACACTTCATGGACCCACTCCATAAAACATTGCCTGGTTGTTCCTATTAGCCCTCCACATGATATTTAGTTTACTTTTCAGAAAGCTGATGCCTGTCTCATCACAGTTAAATGCATGATGTGGAATAAAACACTCAGCTTCTACATGGTCCTTAAATTTCCTAACAAATTTATCAACAGCATCTTTGTTAAAACTGACATCCTCCCCATGTCCCACCACACTATGTATGTCACTTCTCTTCCTAAATTTTGAAACTACCCCCAACTAGCCTTAAAGACATCACTTGTATCAGCCCTCGTTCCAGGGGTGTTTTTCAGGAGGTCAGCATGCAACTGTTTTGCTTTCTCACAAATGATGGTCTCAGAAATGCTATCACCAGCTAACTGTTTTTCGTTTACCCAAATCAACAACAGTTTTTCTATCTCTTCCATTGTTTGTGATCTTTGTTTCGTCAGTAATCACTGTCACTTCTTTTGCAACATCAGCTCCTTTGATGACTTCTTTATATTTCAGTATGGTGCAGACTGTACTCTTCACCATACCAAACTCTGTAACAAGATCAGACACGCGAACACCACTCTCATACTTCGCTATGAGATCTTTTTTTCATCTCTATTGTGGCTCTAACAACTTTTCTTTTTAGTTTGCTGCTTTCATTGTCCTTCTTTGACCCCATGGTGGCTTATTTAATCAGAATATTTAGAAACAAAAAGAAAAACGAGAACGTTCACATCAGATTTTAGCGGGAGTGTGAAGTGAGTGACAGGTGCGGGTAAAATGTTTTGGGCAAGCTTGGCGTGGGCCGAAAATGGTCGAAGGGTCGTTCGGGGCATCAGTCGGGTTATTTCGGGGTTTTAGGCCACGACAACTTGGCTCGGGAACAGAGTTTATGTTCGACAACCAAGACATTTTTTTTTAATCAAACAATACGTTCGAAAACCAAATTGTTTGAGAAGGGAGTCATTCGAGAACCGAAGCACCACTGTACTAGTAAGTCACTTTATTTATTCACGTGTTCTCACCATAGAAAATCACTTGAGTCATGTTACATACATATAAATATAAACACACGTTCAACTTAAAATCATCCAGATGTTACGACGTCGTTACTACTGGATATCACGTGTCTGGAAAGTTTTAAATAGCAATCATGAATGGCTTAACACTTACCAAAACGGCGTATAACAGGATGGTCCCTAGGTTGTTAAAGAAGGCACGGTCGTGAAGGGAATAGGCAGACTCCAAGACAATACTAGAGAAAACAAAAACACAGTTTCTGTTTGAATATTTAAACCTGAAATCAGTGAGAAATATCAGATTTTATCGTGGTCTAAAAATTACGAAACAGTAAACTTGTATTTCTATGAGCGAAGTGTTGATTGAAGTACACTGATGGACACATTCCATAAAAAATAAACGACCTTCAACTTAAAAAAAGCAACAACTAACTCCTGCCAGACGTACCATTCCAACATCTTTTAGTTTTGTTTGTTTGTTTTAAATTTCGCACAAAGCTACACTAATTTAGCAGTGTAAGACTAGAGGGAAGGCAGCTAGTCATCACCACCCACTACCAACTCTTGGGCTACTCTTTTACCAACGAATAGTGGGATTGACCGTCACATTATAACGCTCCCACGGCTGAAAGAGCGAGCATGTTTGGCGCGAAGGGAATGCGAACCCGCGACCCTCAGATTACGAGTCGCACGCCTTAACACGCTTGGCCATACCGGGTCCCAGAGGGAATGAAAAAGTACCGTATGGTATAACTACCCATCTGACCATACTGGACATAATGTCATGTAATATGTACATGAGCATTTAACGAATCTTATTGTGGTCTCAGATAATTAATTAAAAATAAGTTGAAACATTAATTTTTATTTTTTTTAAACACGTCATTACTGATGACAAGCCTTTACTCAGAAATTAAGTAGCATAATATAATCTTCAGAAACCATTTTAAAGTTCTATCTTATATCTGTGGCAAAACGTCTGAGTCCTCCTGATTGATACTCTTTGAACGCATCGACAGTTTGAAGTGTTAGAAAAATGTTGTGGTACTGCAAGAATTCGAAACTCTGGGTAACAAAACTTTACCAAAAGGGCCCGGCATGGCCAAGCGCGTTAAGGCGTGCGCTTCGTAATCTGAGGGTCGCGGGTTCGCCCCAAACATGCTCGCCCTACCAGCCGTGGGGGCGTTATAATATGACGGTCAATCCCACTATTCGTTGGTAAAAGAGTAGCCCAAGAGTTGGCGATGGGTAGTGATGACAAGCTGCCTTCCCTCAAGTCTTACACTGCTAAATTAGGGACGGCTAGCACAGATAGCCCTCGAGTAGCTTTGTGCGAAATCTAAAAACAAACAAACAAACAATTTACCAAAAGTTGCAGAACTAGTTTTAACAAACACTATAAAGTACATTTAACTTTTTCAACCATAACCGACCTTCGTATGATAAGATGGTTTGGGTTACGAAGTATTAGAAGGGAGAAAATGATCAAAAGCATGAAGACAAATTACTTATATAGTTTTATTAAGGGTGAGAATCAACCACGAAAAGCGAGATTTGTGAAAAATCGTCTCGTGGTTTACTTGACATTCATGCTGATTTGGAAAAATAACACCACCCAGAGCTCGACGTGTACGTTTGAAGGCTTATAACGCTAAAAACCTGGTTTCGATACCCTTGGTTGTAACGGATTTACTGTTTCGTACTTATTACTGTTTTAGATAAATATTTAAAATGCATGCAACTTTTATTGTTAAATATGAAGTACGAAATTCCAGTCTATTTTCCAACTTTGTGGATGATTCTCAAACGTAAGAATTACCAATATATATAAATACTAGTATTGTTGCTAACTGAAATTTCGAAAACCTCGGATAACAAAAACACAGTTAGATACAAGGTGTCCCAAAATAACGTTTACACTCTTTGGCTGTGTATAGCTAATAAACCGTTTCTTTTGTTTCAGATTTGACTTGTGTCCAAGGATAACGGATAACCAGCTTACAATCGAGCACTTCAATTTCTTCCCGTCATGAGATGTGTCTGGAGCAGAACGGATTTCAGTTTGAACACGTGAAGTTAAGCAAGCAAATTGTGACATTTTACAATTTCAACCAAGGAGAGTTTTCCTTGGGAAGAATTCTATGCTATTTTTTCTCTTGATTTCAGCATTAAATCTTTAAATAAATTCCTTTGGCTATCATGTGTATCTTGTTTCATTGTTAAAATCAATAAACAAGGTAAGTTATAATGATCCAAACAGTGTAAACGTTATTTCGGGACACCCTATATTGTTGGTTTGCTACAGTCGTTATGCAATAAACCCTGGAAGCTACAACAGCTATTAGCACTTATTAATCGAGAAACTACAGATATTTAACCAGGAAAGTTTATGAATTTTGAACATGATAAACCATTTAACTTCAGCGGATTAACTTCGGGTATTAATATTTCTACGAAAACATTATACAGGGTGGTCGCTATAAAAGCGGAAAATTTGAGGGTCAGATGAGATCATGAATAAAATGCGTGCTTACTCATTTCTATTTTGATTTCTTGACATCATGAATAAAATGCATGATTTTAATATCATAAATCTATGAGTGTAATATAACATATGCCTTTAAAAAACTTTGTAAAAATAAATAGCTGTTTGACAAATTTTCCGCTTTTCTAGCGACCACCCTGTATAACTTAAACCGGGAAAAAAAACTCACGTGGGAAGAATTAGCTAGCTCTCCGTTAAGTGAAAAGTACCTGTATTAATACAGAATTAATTCGCTCATTGTGAACCGTCGATAAAATATTCAGTTTCGGACCAGAAGAAATACTGATTATTATTTATAAGTTTGCAAATCTTTTCTGCACAAATCATTAGAGTTATGTAACCCTCTGGTATCGGTATATTATATGTATGTAACCATCCGGAGACATGTTTTGATCTCTGATCATTTGGCATTTACCCCCTCCACTGAAGCAGCCAATCGGCTCAAAGGACAAAATTTCAGTAAGAACTACTAAAATTAACGACCGAAAATTTCTGATTAAAGAAATTCCGCTTTTTTAGGTTTTAAAATTTATAATATATTTATTTATAATAAAATTAAGTAAAACAAGACCATAAATTGAACTTACGGTGGAAGAAGTAGCAGAAAAAACGCTCGAGATGTGAACTGCGGAACAGGATGAGTTGTATCTGTTAGACTCGAAGAAAAACAAAACAAACTTTAACGACCGTAAAAGGTAGTAAAAATACAACTAACAAAATTAACAACTTTTTTTTCTCTCTCAAAGTTATGGTCTTCTTGGTTTATTTATTTTAATAAAATAGAAATCAAGAATTTTATAAACTTTAAAACTTACTCAAACACCATGTAACACAAATTTTGTTCCTGGATAGTATGTGTTATTTATTAATTGCTTATGTTGTAAAAGCACAGAAAATGGCCATTATTTCCTTTAAACTTTGCTTTTCTGACCTGGATAATGAAATATAAAATTAACCTATTTTCTCTGTAAAAACGGGCAAATTTACACATTTTCATGTGTATAAGGTCTGAATAAAACAATATATGAATCAAGATTTATACCTTTGTGCAACTTAATAGAAACAAGACGGAAAATTACGATACATTTTTTTGCGTTTTATTTCTGAAAATTTAAATATTACTCACAAATTAATACATGATACGGCCGCCTTTATTTTTCAGATCATTAATCCGCTTTGGCATCGAGTCCACGGGTTGTCTGTAATTTTTACTAATTTTTGAATCGCTGTACCACACCTTAATTATGGTCTCAATTAGCTTATCTTTTGTAATACAGTATTTTCCCCGAAGTCTTTCTTTACAAATCGCCCAAAGATTTTCAACAGGATTTAAGTCCGGAGAGTTCCCAGGCCAGTCCAGCACCTTTATTCACGTTGTAGACAAAAATTTCTTCACAAGTTTCGATGTGTGAAACGAAGCCAGATCTTGCTGAAAAATGCCAGATCCATCTGGAAATCTCTTTTTCAATTCTGGAACGACTCTTCTCTGCAAAACTTCGATGTACTGTCGTCCTTGCATCATACCTTCTACGATATGTAAGTCTCCGACGCCACAGTAGCTGTAAAAGCCCCAAAACATTTTCTTCAAGAAATATTTTACGAACTGATTGACGTGAGATTTTCGAAGTTTCTCACCTGAAGATCTGCAAACATGCAGACTTCATTGACCCTTTACGAAGAGATGAGTTTCGTCACTGAATAACACCTTTCTCCATTGTTTTTGCGTCCAGTTCTTGTATTTCAAACCTCAATGATACCGTTTTCTCTTCATTGAGTTGGTCAGAAGTTGTTTTTTGATTGGTCTCCTTGCTCTTCTAACACAATTTTGAATGGCCTAATATTCCTCAAAATTTTGTCATATGTCCCAAAAATAGATCGACTGTACTGCAAAACACAGCTAATGACGCCGTCTGTGTGAAAAAATGACTATTGTAGGAAATCAGCAGGTCCAGCGAGCCTACATCAGCCGCCATGCTAAAAATATTGTTGTTGTTTAGAATTAAGCACAAAGCTACACAATGGGCTATCTGTGCTCTGCCTACCACGGGTATCGAAACCCGGATTTTAGCGTACAAGTCCGCAGACATACCGCTGAGTCACTAGGGGGCTTAAAACTGTGTTTATTTGATTGTTATGAAAGCAATAAATGGATGGTCGTGTTCAACACCTCACGAGTATAGAAACCTGGTTTTGAGTGTCATGAAACTGGATTATTACTACTGATCACGAGTATAGAAACCTGGTTTTGAGTGTCATGAAACTGGATAATTACTACTGATCACGAGTATAGAAACCTGGTTTGGAGTGTCATGAAACTGGATTATTACTACTGATCACGAGTATAGAAACCTGGTTTGGAGTGTCATGAAACTGGATTATTACTACTGATCCACCAGTAGTGGGAAAAATATTGTAAAATGACTTTGTTTAATTACTCTGCACAACGGTGTAATGTACTTATACTAAAGTTATACAAAAATGTTTAGAAGTGAGTAGTTTCTGAGATTTGCGACTGCAATGTAAGTCACTTTCACGTATCAGGCCCCAAATATAGTCTCCCATCATGTTTTCGCTATATTCTCCTTGGTTACGAAAGCAAAGTTTGAAGAGAAAAATAGGTCTTTTCCTTTTACTGTAAGCATAAGCAATTGGGAAATAACACTTTATATCCAGGAACGAGAAAAAGTAAAACTTTGTTATCATCTACTAATTCCACTGTTTTAGGTTTATCATGAGAAATTTAACGTGAATTTATCACGTTATATTGGAATGACTAAACTTAACATCACTCGGGTTACTGATCATTATTTCAGTCTTAAAACACAATATTAGTGGCAACAAATCTTAATACAGCACACTTTCTACTAGTTAGTAGACATATTAATGTTGTAGGCTTATTTTACACTTTTCTTAACGACAGGAAAAAACCTTGATGTTACGTTCCTGAAAGGCTGTATAAAATTAACTTGATGTTACGTTCCTGAAAGGTTCTATAACATTAACTTGATGTTACGTTCCTGGAAGGTTCTATAACATTAACTTGATGTTACGTTCCTGAAAGGCTGTATAACATTAACTTGATGTTACGTTCCTGAAAGGCTGTATAACATTAACTTGATGTTACGTTCCTGAAAGGTTCTATAACATTAACTTGATGTTACGTTACTGAAAGGTTCTATAACATTAACTCCTTGTTACTGTCATTGCTAGGACACGTTTTCTTTATTGCAGAGGTAAAGTAAAAGTTTTCTTTATAATATACCCCTTGAATTTCTCAACAGATACTTTCTAAGCCATTTATGCACAATATTGGTTGTGGGTCCTTAATAATATATAGTTTGTTTCGGAGCAATGCCACAGCGAGCTATATGCTATGTTCACTGAGGGGAGTCGAGCCCCGGATCTGAACATTGTAAGTTCTTAAATAAACCGCTGCCCCCTCCCAATAAACAAAAAAGTATTTTAAGTATTGCATTTAACCCCCCCCCGCTAATTAATGGTTGGGTTCACCATATATTTTATATAAAAATGTCCGAACGTGGCACAATGATTCTTGTGCGAGGCTGTGGGCATGCAGGTCTTCGTTCGTATCCTACTCTTCTGAGCCATGGGTGCATTATGACTGTGACGGTCCAATTCTACGGTTTGATCAGACACCAGTGGTCCACATATAAGTTGTGGCAGTCTTTACTCTGGTTCATTTCAAGATTAGTGACTGCTAGAAGTGATAGCTTTTGAATGGCTCAACACGAATATAGAAAAAAAAAACCAACAAAAACGTACAAATAAATGATTTCATCCAATTACTTCATTTGCTCTTCACAGTCCGTTATGGTGTAATATCTGGACTTCATTGGTAATAAAAAGTCGCTAATTTAAAAGTTAATAATAATAAAGTTAGGTCTCGCAGTATTCCAATTAATCGTCAATAGAGGGAGCTAAAATCGTATTTTTTAACCTACTGTTTCCGAGAAACACTGCCAATGACAACGCACCAAGAGAAAGGAAAAGAACAACTTATAAAAACATGGAACATTTGTTCATTGAGATTCGTCTTACAGATGGTGGATAATGACTCGAAATTAAATATGGCACACCAATAAATAGTGTTAATAAAATATAACACGCATGTATAACCCAAATGTTTTAATCAGCACTTTTGAGTCACTACTTAGCATATGGTTAGAGAAGATGTTAATACAGTTTTACTTCATGAAGCTAACACGTAACATAAACACGCAGGTTGGTTTTCTGTACTTACTATATAATGGTTCCTACAGCAATTCCTAGGACTATCAACAAGCTGAAATCAGAAACAAAAAGTTAAAATGCGAGTCTCGAGATTTATCACGAGCTTTCAAAATACAGAAAAAAAATGTGAAAAACAAAAGGTGCACGACTTTAGTTGTTTGGAAACATTCAACACTTTTTTTATGTATATAAACTCTGAACACCAAACACAAAGACGCAACAACTGAACCAAAATCAAAGCCACGCTACGGGCTGTCCCGTTCTCTGCCCATCACGGATATCGAAACCCAACAATTAACATCGCAAGCCTACAATCTTTCTTTTGGAGGCCCTGCCGAGTATAAATGCAGTCACACATACAACTTAATTTTCAACAAACAGGTCTATTATGAGTTAGAAGTAAGTTATTTGGCAATTGTATCAAAAAGTGCCTGTAGTTAAGCACAAAGCTACAAAATGAGTTATTTGGGATTTGTCCATCACGGGTATCGAAACCCGATTTTTAGCGTTATAAGCTCACGTATGTAGCACCGAGCCATTGAGTGAGGGGTATAAAAAGGACGGCGAAATGCCAGTGGTCACGAGTAACAGGAAACGCAGACAGATGAGATAAACCTAGAAAATATTTAATCATATTTTTCCCCCTAATATGACCTTCTCGTTTATAAAAGCTCTAACATCTGAGACTGCACAGCTGCACTTCGGTTTTCATCCTTTTGAACGAAAACTATTCGGTCTGCATGCAGTAGAAGTGGCAGACAGAAAAGCAAGCAAAAATGTCCACTGAATATTTACGTGTGGCGTGAATACAAGCTATGAAATTAGTTAATCGATTTCACCGCCATGTGGACCAATACGTGCAACGAGTTCACTGCTGTGTGTTGATAGGCTAAAAGTAGTTTCAATTGACTGTTATCTTTACAACTCTTATAAGTGATGCTAACGTATTCCTCCACTTATAACCAGTTAATATACTGACGTCATCAGATAAATGTCAAACCACGTGGCATTTCAACACGAGCTTTCATTTAAACCTTAAAAGTTAAGTAATGTAATAAAACCAAAGCCTTGTACTTAAAACAGTACAAGAAATTCAATAGAAATACAAAGGTTAAAAATTCTAAGAGTTTTCTGGGTACTGACGTCACGAATTCATTATTGCCTATACAAAAATCGAAGAATTAAAGACACGTGTATATATGTATTCGTATGTTGTATAATATCATGAACACACATAAACGAAGTAGGAATGCACCGGATGTTGGACACGCCCCTTTGTGAGGTTGTACAAAGAACGCTTGGTTACACCATGCCCATTCCGACCTTGTTTCCTCACTTTTTGGTGCATTCATTCCTAAAGCTTTCAATTTCTTAAAAAATATATTTTTCCACTTGTCCATGCGGTGTTCTCGTACAATACGACATGATCTTACGTATTATTCATTCAGTTGATACAGTATTATCAGCATAGGGGTGCACTATAACAGTATGGTACGTGTAAATAATGGTGTATGTGTGGTTTGCATTACATTCACTTATGGTGTTGTGTACACGTTGCGAATGTGCTGTACATGTAAATGGCACCCACTATGTGGTGTGTAATGTAAGCACGAGCTGTGGTTGTATGCATGTATTAATGGTTGATAAATTATTTAATTAAATAGTTAAATAGTTCGTGCTATCAGTAGCACGTGGTATATGTGTTATTATTCTACTTTGATACACTTATAATTGTGACAAGCGTATGTTTTACGTTAAGCACGAAGAAACACGATGGAGCCACCTATGATTTGCCGAGCAGGGGTATCGAAACCAGAATTTTAACGTTTATGAATGTCAGTAAGGTAGTCAGATTGAAATACTTGTGATTTTATGATTTTTTTTTCAATCCGCTCTGCTCGCTTTCTCAAATGTTGTAACAATGAAAATGGTTTTAAAGGTGTATATGAATAAATAGTTTACACAAGATGCACTGTGTTTCTGCTTCAATCATACTGTACGTACCACCGTATTATGACACATATACACTGCTGGGCAAGAACCTAAGGCCAATGAACATAAAGAAAAAATATGCATTTTGCGTTGTTAGACTCAACCACTTATTTGAGTAGAGCTTTGTTGCTGTTGTTTTAAATTAAGCACAAAGCCACACAATGGGCTATCCGTTCTCTCCCCACCATGGGTATCGAAACCTGGTTTTTAAAGTTGTAAGTCCGCAAACTGAGCCACTGGGGGTCGAGTAGAGTTTCGAAAGATGAAAATAAGAAAATAAAATATAAAAAACATTTTTAGCATGAAATAGGGAAAATGTGAACACTATGATATTAGCCTAAATAATGGCTGGTCAGAAGTTTAAGACTACACTTAATCGAAGCGTTAATCGTTAAAGGCGTAACGAAGTTTAGTCATTTATGTTCAAGCATGAACGTGTTTGTGTGTGTTTTCTTATAGCAAAGCCAAGTCAGGCAATCTGCTGAGCCCACCAAGAGAAATCAAACCCTTGATTTTAGTGTTGTAAATTTGTAGACTTACTAGTGTACTATCGGTGGGCTGAAGCATTAGCGTTGTTAACATCTCCCACTGACATCTCCTGTGTTACATTAGGAAAAACATGGCAAAGGCTAAAAAGTTGAGAGAGTTTGAACGTGGCAGAATTGCCGAGCTGCAAAAGCAAGGTCTCTCTCAACGTGCCATCGCTGGTGAGATTGGGTGTAGTAAAACTGCTGTTACAAATTTCTTAAAAAACCCTGAGGGATACGGAACGAGAATTTCAAGTAGTCGGCCCATGAAAATTTCGTCGGCGTTGACCAGGAGGATTCGATGGGCTGTCCGGCAAGACACCAGCCAATCGTCGAACCAGATTAAGGCCCTTACGGAAACAGAATCCAGCTAAAGAACAATAAGACGGCATCTACAAGAGAAAGGCTTTACAAACCGTAAACGTCTTGAAACAGTGCTTGGTTAACCTTTGCTGAGAAGCACTAAACATGGGACGCAGAAAAGTGTTCTCTGATGAGAAAAAATGTAACCTGGATGGTCCAGATTGGTTCCAACGTTACTGACACAATAAGAATATCCCACCGGAGACATTTCTACACGACACAGTGGAAGAGGTTCTATTATGATCTGGGGTGCTTTCTCCTTCTATGGAACAATGGAGCTTCAGGTTATATAGCAGCTTCAAACAGCAGTAGGCTACATTGGCATGTTGAAGAGAGCATTCTTAATGACTGAATGAAGGCCATCGCTCGTGTAGGAATGACTGGATCTTCCAGCAGGACAACGCTGCAATACACGATGACCGCAGGACAAAGGACTTTTTCATGTCGAATAATGCGACTCTTTTGGACCATCCAGCGTGTTCGTCCGAACTGAACCCCATTGAAAATGTTTGGGAGTGGATGGCAAGGGAAGTCTATAGAAATGGACGTCAATTCCAAACAGTGCATGATCTTCGTAAAGCCATCTTCACCACTTGGAATAACATCACAGCCAGCCTTCTTCAGACGCTTATATCGACCGTGTCAAAGCGAATGTTAGAATTTATTCCCAATGATGGCCGTGCAACTCACTACTGAGACCTCTTGTTGGGCCTTTCCTACCCTGTTTAGGACTCCATTTTAGAATGGTCTTAAATTTTTGACCAGCTAGTATTTAGGCTAATTTCATATTGTCCACATTTTCCCTATTTAATGCTAATTTTTTTATTTTCACTTTTCTTATTTTCATCGTTCGAAGCTCTACTGATATAAATGGTTGAGTCTAACAACGCATAGTGCATATTTTTTATGTTCATTGGCCTTAAGCTTTTGGCCAGCAGAGTATAGATAAAGAGGTTTGTGTTTATTTCGAATTCCGCGCAAAGCTACACAAGGGCTAGTCGTCCCTAATTTAGTAATGTAAGAATAGAGGGAAGGCAGCTAGTCATTACCACCCACCGCCAACTCTTGGGCTACTCTTTTACCAACGAATAGTGAGATTGACCAACTTAAGGGTACGACTGAAAGGACGACCATGTTTGGTGTAACGGGGATACACGAACGAACGTACCTGCTACCTATTATAGAATTAGCATCCATTAATGAGATATTTCATATAAATATTCTCTGCTAAGGATTAACTCGCTGCTCATCTGTTTCTTTTTTAATTTAGCACAAAGCTACTCGAGCTAGCCGTCCATAATTTAGCAGTGTAAGACTAGAGAGAAGGCAATCACATTATAACGCCCCCACGGCTGGGAGGGTGAGCATGTTTGGCGCGACCGGTATGCGAACCCGCGACCCTCAGATTACGAGTCGCACGCCTTAGCGCGCGACGCCATGCCGGGCCTGTTCATCTGCTTTCTCTTTTATCAGCAGTGCTCCCTTTTAGTCCACAAAACTACTACGCTGAAATTGGGGGTTCGATTCTCCTAGGTGACTTTACTATATACAAAGATACACACTCATCTTACTCAAGTAACGCCCTCTCGTGAATAATGAATAATGTACAACAAAAACTGAATGCGCTAATGAGAAATAGTTAATTTGGGAAATCCATTACCCGTCGTTTTCATTATTAAACTGCTTACAATTTAATTTTCGTTACGTTCCTGACGGTGTACGTAAAGTTCTATACTATTATTATAACAAGAGTCAGCAATTTAAATAGACAAGCCTTTACCTGGGGCGAAACCGAACCTTTTATTTTTGTGGAAAACAAACATAAAACGAAAAATTAAAAAGAAAACAATTATATTGAAAACAAAACAAAAAAACACAAAATGGCTGTCTGACCTTTAAAGAAGAAAGGTGAAAAATGGTTGTGTAACAAAAGCCTTATTTTCCTAAATGAATTAGCATCTACTAAACCGTTTATGTCAGTCGGTATCAGGTAGGTTCAAAGAATAAGACACGCAAGCGAGATTTATTAAACAAAGGACTACAAAAAACCAACAATACACGAAACGTTCCATTCAGTTGTAAGATGCGAGGCCACGTGATCATGGGGTTTTAAGTATCTCAGTATAAAAACAAAGGCTTCGCACCAATTAAATGTTTAGGTGTATTAAATTAAAAACACTTCTGTGTATTTTCGATGTGTGTGTAGGATTGGGGGTGGGGTACACGGACAGTCTCGCTACGAGAGTTAAACATAATGTTCGGGAGGGAGGGAGACACTTCTTTCTTTTAAAGTTTTAGCTCATGTTGCTCCAATTAAAGTTACGCGAGTTGAAAGTCGTTTCGGATGTGATAAAACCTGGCGTTTTATTTCCGAATCAATCGTTGTTAATAACGTAAAAGCTTTTCTCGAGAACTTATTTCGCATAAACTACACGCTTCGGCGATCAGTTATGTAACGTGTTTTCTGTGTTTTTAAATAGGATAATATGAGATCCCACCCTTTAAAACATAAATTATCACAGCAAGTCTCCGTGAAAAGATCACGTGGTTATAACACATCCCTGTCACGCTGCCAACTATCACGAGAATCTCCAGGAACAAGGTGACACTTCTATATCAGAGTTGTCTAAACTACTACAATTCATAGCTATTAAAATACTGACGCTGGTATTCACGGTTTTGATTGGGAGATTCAAATAAGGGACTCGTTGATCTGGGACAGGCTACATACCATTCCAAATAAAGAATACGAATCTAGAATCTTCTAAAGCTTTTGACTTTGTTATAGGGAACTTGTAATTTTTCAAATTCTCAAATATTTGATAAAAAACCGTCAGGGCATTTTTTTTTCGTTCATTTTGTCACTGTAAAGTTACTAACCGACTAAACAACGATTATTCGGTTTTATATCTCAAGAATTTAACGTAATTTTATGAATTAGAATAAAGGTCGGTGTTGTTTTTTTCAAGTTAGAGAATGAAACCTGTTTAAACAAGAAACATCATTGGGAATATTTTGTTGTTGTTGTTGTTTTGAATTAAGCACAAAGCTACACAATGGGCTATCTGTGCTCTGCCCACCACCCGGATTTTAGCGTGCAAGTCCGCAGACATACCGCTGAGCCATTGGGAATAGATATCTGTTTAACACCTTTTAATTAACTCCGTTTACAGGTTTCAATCCCGGCAACACGAAACATGCTCGCACTTTTAAGCAGTGGGGCGTTATAGTGTGACGGTCAATCCCACTATTCGTTGGTAAAATAATAGCCTAAGAGTTGGCGGTGGGTGGTGATGACTAGCTGCCTTTCATCTAGTATTACACTGTTAAATTAGGAACGGCTAGCGTAAATTGCCCTCGTGTGGGTTGTAATTCAAAACAAACAACGAAACCGTTTAGAGGAACCTTTCTGTATATTTTTTCAAAGCAATTATGAAAAACACAGTTTTGCGTATAAACTTAGCTACAAAACTGCTTTTATAAGCATTGCTGACCACTGTCCAGTATTTTCTCCCTCTCGTGAAAGAGTGTGTGTTTTTAATTATAGCAAAGCCCACAGTGAACTATCTGCCGAGTCCACCGAAGGGAATCGAACCCCTGAGTTTAGCATTGTAAATCCGTAGACTTACCGCTGTACCAGCGGGGGAACTCGTGAAAGACGAGTTCACAATTAAATCTGAAGTTTAACGTGAATCAAACCTCAAACATTTTCGTCGTCACTGACTCGTGGTTGACGTTTCCGATCTTTGTCTATTTAAATATCTACTCTCTGAGAAACGTATTTCGTGTGGAAGTACACGTGAGATTTATAGTAAATTAAGTGAGGGTTAGAACTCAACTGATGTATAAATACATTAAACATGTATCAGGTTTACGACGTAATAAAAAGTGAAATCCATGCGAAAAAAAAAATCCGTCTCCTACTTTTCCATGGGGTCATATAACCTAGTGCTTTGGATGAGTTAATCACACCTGTCGTCAGGCCATTTTACACATTATTTGATTCAATCTACCCAAATGCCTAATGTTTACCAGCTGATAGTTAGAGGTAATCCTGCATGGCCTTCCTGTCCAGGAAAGCTGTGTTTCCAGGAACTGGAGCTAACCATCGCACCTAAGTGCCTTGAAGACATGGAAGGCAATTTACTTAATGTGTTCTTCTCAACGTTAAATTGCACCCCTGTATATTATACGTTCCCGTTACACCGCACTGTACTGCACCAAAGTAACCGAACGACAGTAACAAAAATAAAGTAAAAATAGAGATGAGTACTAGGGCCCTGCATGGCCGAGCGCGTTAAGGCGTGCGCTCGTAATCTGAGGGTCGCGGGTTCGCTTCCAAGTCGCGCTGAACATGCTGGCCCTCCGAGCCGTAGGGGCGTTATAATGTTACGGTGAATCCCAGTTTTCGTTGGTAAAAGAGTAGCCCAAGAGTTGGCGGTGGGTGGTGATGACTAGCTGCCTTCCCTCTAGTCTTACACTGCAAAATTAGGGACGGCTAGCACAGATAGCCCTCTTGTAGCTTTGTGCGAAAATTCAAAACTAGATAAGTACTAGAGAGCGTTCAAGTTATTTTGCACTGTCCAATAATATCCGAATTTTAAATTACCTACTGCGCATCACCATGATAATTTGTTTCTTAACACGTGTTTTAGTGAACAGTTTGTAAAGAAGCAGCAAAAAACAACAACGTAAACAGCCGTTATAGCCACTAATATAAACAGCAGTCCATATTTTACTAAGACTTGTTTGTGTTCGTTTTTAGTAGGTTTCATTGAACGTAAGATGTCCGAGTAACGAAGCAAGGGCGTTTAAAAGTGTTAGAATATTCAATAACTGCATTTATCTATTTAAATGTGTTCTTAGCAAAACAAAAGCAAAGTTAAAAAAGTATTACTGTAAATTCAATTGAGATTAATAAATAATTTAGGCTTAAGCGTGTATTATCAAAATTATGGATTTAAAAAAACGTATAGAAATGTTGACGAAGTATTCACGAGAAACGTGAAATTACGATTGAGAGTGAGGTTGAGTGTCGTCTGTTAGCTAGCATGTCAGTCTATGAATCCAAATGTCCATGGTTCGCGTCCCGTTACCACGAAGTTACGTTTCACACTTTTAGATCTAAGATGCGTTATAAGAGTAATGGGCAGATTACAATTTTCGATTAAACAATTCAAGTATTGGTGGTGGTGATGCTGACTAGCTGCCTTCCCTCTAATATATCACTTCATAATTTAAGAATGGCTAGTGGAAGTCATTTTAAAACTCACCAAGACTCCGGCAATACAGTGGAAAGAAAATTTGCATGGTGGTATCCTGAAACACATTAATATAGAAAATAATTTAAAACACTTGTATGTATTTGTCAATGAATATATACATAAAATAGTTTCAACAAGTTTAAAATCACATGAAATGTTCAGCAGACTTAATGTTTGTTTGTCTTACGTTTACGATGTTCAAAAATAATTTAAAACATTATAACTAATAACAGTGAACAATCAATTCTACCATACGAATATGTTTAGTATTAAAACACGCGTTTTAAACAGGAATTATCATAAATAGACATTATTTTTACACCAAAGATTCAAAACGTCACTTCTCCATATTTACAACCATGGTGTGCGCCAGATACTGTATTAACAAACTGTGTCTGTTTATTCGTCGACTTTACTAAAACGACAACGAGAAAGATTAAAATGAATTACGTACAGGGACTTCGTTCGACTCACCGACTTTGCACAAGGCAGCAATAATGACAAAGGAAGTGTAAATAAACGGCGTCTTTACATACTCCCATCTCCAGCTGGCCACGTGGATACCGTGGTCACCATGATCCACTTCCTCGTGTTCGTGGGCTTCCTGTGTTACGTATGTCCTGTTACTTCCGTTTTTCCTCCCATCTTCTTCGACGTCATGTACGAAGTCAACACTCTCGTCAGCAGTTGGTTCTGTCCAAGATAGACGTCTTATCAAAGCAGCACGAGGGGCTTTAGGATAGTGAGACTGATGGTGTTGTGTTGGGAGAGTACTAGCTAAATTATGGTTTGGGTGAAAAAACAAACAAACCACAAACAAAAATCATAGCGAAAAATATATTTACCATATGTTTTTACGTGTTTTTATTACTTTCTTTTGTAGGAATTATAATAAAAATTAAATCAGTACTCATGTCAGAAAAAACATGTTGGTAAAGAAGCCACAATACAAAACGATAAAAACCCTATAACCCGAGCGCTTTCAAAAGTCGAATCTTTCTTATTGTTTTACATTATAACTGTAATGGTAATGACTCTGATAATTATACAAATTTTTGCTTTTAATGTGGTTGGACTTGCGCCTTCAAAACACTGACACTAACTAACTCTTACGTTAAGAAAACAAAACATTAGAGCCGATTTTCTCATTAATTTCTCCAAATACGTTCGGTAATTTACAATTCGTAGTTTTATTTTTTATATGTATATAAATATTTAATTTTGTTATTATATATGCCTACCTGTACCTTTTTTTACCTTCGTCTAAAAGTTCAAGATACTATCAAATCAGACATGGTCTTTCCTTTTGGTCTGGCCCGACATGGCCAGATGGTTAGGGCGCTCCACTCATAATCTTAGGATCGTGGGTTCCAAAATTCCGTCACACCAAATATTCTCGCCCCCTATTTCCTGGTAAAATAGTAATCCAAGATCGGCCGTGGGTTGTGTTGACTAGTTTCCTTCCCTCTAATTTTAAACTGCTTAATTAGCTAAAGCAATAACCTTCATGTAGCTTTGCGCGACATTCAAAATAAAAACCCTTTGGTCTACCCATACCGTCGTATTAAACTACAGAATATCAATGTATTACATTTATCTCGACAAAAAGTCATTAACACTAAGCTTACCGTATGTCTCGATTTTGCAACAATAACAGGGCCCGGCATGGCCAGGTGGGTTAAGGCGTTCGTCTCGTAATCTGAGGGTGGCGGGTTCGAATCCCCATCACACCAAACATGCTCACCATTTCAGCCATGGGGGTGTTATAATGTTACGGTCAATCCCACTGTTCGTTGGTAAAAGAGCAGCCCAAGAGTTGGCGGTGGGTGATGATGACTAGCTGCCTTCCCTCTAATCTCACACTGTTAAATTAGGGACGGCTAACGCAGATAGCCCTCGAGTAGCTTTGCACGAAATTAAAACAAACAAAAAACAGTCAAATTGAAATAAGTTAACAGGAAATTCTATACTATTGTAGCATTAGCTGGATTAACTATATTCTAAACATCACATCTGTTTTGTTCCTAGCTTGAAAGAAATACCAGCTTGGTGTTATCAATAACAAAAGTCTTCAAAAATGAAACAGTTTTACAGAAGAACAGCACAACTGAATTTATCACTTACATACGTCACAACTAAATATCATATTTCCTGATAATTACAATGTTTATTTAAAAACAAAGAGAAGCTATAAACCACAACATTAAATGGTTATGTTTTCTTTAACATACCTGGTATTCCTTTTCTGTTCCAAGACTCGGAGCTAGAAGTCGTTTCTATAACATCCACCAGGTGGATCGTACTGACAGACGAGTTCAGGCATAACAACTGTACAATAAAAATAACCACAGCCGAAAGAAAAAAAGCCGTCGTCATAAAGAAGTCTTTGTTAGTCTGAGGGGAGTTTAAGTCAGGGAGAAAGGCTTCAAAGCTAGAAAAAAAATTAAATAAGTTTTACAAATATTAAATGTTAAATACTAAAGTTTCTTTAACAATAGTGTGGGGGAAGTGGCAATAATATCATTCGTTTGTGTTTAACGCATTGCGTTCTTTTGTTTGTTTGTTTTTGAATTTCGCACAAACCTTCTCGAGGTCTATCTGAGCTAGCCGTCCCTAATTTAGCAGTGTAAGACTAGAAGCGACGCAGCTAGTCATCACCACCCACCGCCAACTCTTGGGCTACTCTTTTACCAACGAACAGTGAGACTGACCATCACATTATAACGACCATACGGCTGAAAGGGCGAGCATGTTTGGCGCAACGGGGATGCGAACCCTCGATCCTCAGATTACGAGTCGCACGCCTTAACACGCTTGGCCACGCCGGGCCTCTTTTGTTTGTGACTGACACGTAAGGTTTGTTATTAATATTAATTAATAATATTTAGTACAGAAGGAAATTTGAACAGTAAATTTATGAGCCCAAAGGGTTGTGTAATGTGCAAGTGACATATATTACAATGTGATAAAATGGTTAATTTAAAAATAACTATATAAATTTAGCCTTGAAAAATATTGAAACTATTCATATTTTCTCTGGGAAATAAGAACCGAAGTCTGACGTCACTCGTACTCTCGATTCTGGTGATAAAGTGAGTGGTTAGTTTATTTTTATTACACTCATCCAACATGACAAATAAACCAACTCTATACATACACACATACATTACAGAAACAACACAGTATAATATATGAATCTTCTAAACTGAATTATGGTGATGTAATGTGAAGCTTATCACCTTATTGTTCATCCACACACCTGATTTGGTCAGTGAACAGTTATCCGGCTCTAGGGTTCTACTCGTGCTTATTATGAACTAAATCACGTGATACACTTCTGCTACATATCCTTTGATTCAAATATATGTAGCACGTGCAGCGCTCTAATTCAACAGCATCTTGATTTTAGATAAATTTTATTCCTTTTAGAATTTCAACAACTAGTCCAACTATCTGGTGGCCCGGCGTGACCAGCTGGTTAAGACACTCGACTCCTAATCCGAGGGTCGTGGGTTCGAATCCCCGTCACATCAAACACATTCGCCCTTTCAGTGGTGGGGGCGTTATAATATGACGGTCAATCCCACTATTCACTGCTTAAAAGGATAGCCCAAGAGTTGGCCGTGGGTGATGATGACTAGCTATCTTCCCTCTAGTTTTACACTGCTAAAGTAGGGACAGCTAACGCAGATAGCCCTAGTGTAGCTTTGTGCGAAATTCCAAAACAAACAAACAATTTGAAAATTTTTTCATACTTTCTATTTTACCTTTACCGAAATTCGCCCACGATCAACATCGTGACCAGTATAAATCTTCGTGATGTCACTTAGCGAACTGCTGTACAAAGCTATAACTCTCATTACAAATACATGTCCCCAGTTGGTACAGTGCTAAGTCTACGGTTGGTTGATTTAGAGTTTTATGACACAAACCAGCTAGGCCTATCTGTAATAAACATCTGGTAAAAATTTAAAATTAAAGTAAATTTAGTAAAATTCATAAAAGTAAATTAAGATAAAACAAAACAAAGTTTAAAAAAACATAAATAACATAAAACCAATGTTTACATCTAGTCTACAATGTGAAGAGAAAAACTACAGTAATACAAGTTGTAAAGGACTTTCTGTAACATAACTAATTATCATAACTCGCCAGGAAGACCAACAGGTAAGTACAAAAACCACCGTCAGTTACATAAAATTTGTCTTTCCAGTCCTGGTTATGAGTTATTTAACGTTACGATCAGTTTCTAATTTCAAATAGAACGAGAAGGACTTTGATTCTTAAAATGGAAACACAGTAAAAAAGATTTAATGTATAAATTAAAAAACTTAAATGGCATTAAAAAAATTAATGGCCTTTAAAAAACTAAAACACTTTATCAAGGTGGACAGTGTCACCATCACCAGTAACACTGTCTAACATTAAAGACAAACTACACGCTGGTGCATCAGTTCCAGATAAAAGAAAATGATTTACAAAACTGTGACCAGTGCGTAGTCTAGTTAGAACAACTTCCTCCTTCCGAACTTTACGGAAGCTGAATGGCCAAAGTCCAATATAGGATTTTATTTGGAAAGGCTTGTTTTCGCGTTGCTCACTCAAAGTCGACTGCCAGCTGGCACGGAGCCGAGCCTTGAATACAAAACTATAGTCCATGTATGAAACAGGCACAGCGGTGACAGTGCCAGAACAGACATGTTTAGCTGCAATGTCTGCAAACTCGCTCATGTGAACACCAACGTGACCCGGTATCCAGAAAAACTGGGTAGAAGTAGATGTCAGAGAGAAATGGGCCAGTCGGTTTTGAATATCGGCGAGAACAGAGTGTGAACTAACGTGAAGCGATTCCAGGGCCAGTAGAGAACTAAGCAAGTCAGTATAAATAGTGCAGTTTGAGTACTGCTTAGCTTCTATATGATCCAGAAAAGAGAAATGGTGTACAGTTCAGTAATGAGCTGTAGAGGGGATTCTGTGTGCAACAAACCAAGGCAGAGCCCACAGAGTCACCCGATTTAAACAGGAAAGGAAAGATGGTTCGAAAGATGTTCAGCAAATAAAAGACGGTAATTCCAATAGGGAGTATTATCTGCTTTTCTCAGATGAGTTAAAGAAAGGTCGCATTTGGAGACTGTAATAAGCCATGGTGGGATGGGCTGACCAGTGGATCCAGTAATGTTATCAAAGGACAGACCCAATTCATCCAACTCCACCTGGTTACGAGGGCCTAAAGGAGCAATGGCTGACCGTCTGTTCTGAAAACGTATGGTCCACCGAAGAAGGAAAACACAACCCCAGGTGGGATGTTTTAGTAATGAGCGAAGGTTTGAAGCATATAGTAAAGACGGTTGCAAACGGTGGAGGTGCAAAGAGGGTTTATGAGACTCTGGGTATAAGCTCTGAATTGGAGAAGTGTGGAAAGTCCCAGTGCATAGCCGAAGTCCTTGATGATGAATAAGGTCCAGCATCTTTAAGGCTGAGGATCTGGCAGAGCCATAGACTGGTGATCCATTATCGAGTTTCGATCGAATAACAACACAGTATATCTTTAGTACAGAACATCTACCAAGTGGTGGTAGAGAAGACACGGAGGATGTTCAGTGCTCTTTTACATTTGACCCGTAGCTGCTTGATGTGTGGTATAAAGATCAGCTTACGGTCAGAGATAAGCCCTGAGAACTTTGTCTCAGAGACCACAGGCAGCACAACTTCACCAATACAGAGTTCATGATTTGAGTGAATACCTCATTGGTGGCAAAAGTGCATGAAAATGGTTTTAGAGAGAGAAGGTAAAACCATTTTCTGTGGTCCACTTCAGTAAACAATTGAGGGCAGTCTGTAGCTGCCACTCAATATACCTCATATTCGACGACTGACATGAGATGCGAAAGTCATCAACATAGAGCCCGTTTACGATAGTGAGAGGGAGTTGTTCAGTGAAGGCATTAATTTTTATACTGAAAAGTGTGATACTCAAAACAAGCCCTGAGGAACTCCAAGTTCCTGTAGAAAAGAACGGGAAAGTGTCGAAGTCACACAAAAGTAGATCTTCTATCAATTAATTTTTTTAACTATAAATGGGCAATGGCCACGTAACCCATATATATGGAGGTCTCGCAAAATGCCATACCTACATGTTGTATCATAAGCCTTCTCAATGTCAAAGAATATTGATACAAGATATTTTTGTTTGAGAAAGGCTTCTATGATTGACGTTTCAAGTCGAATAAGGTGGCCCATGGTGGAAAATTGTCGTCAGAACCCACACTGGGTGGGCGAGAGGAGGTTGTTTGATTCGAAGAACCAAACACGATGACCATTAATCGTCCTATATAAGGTCTTACAGATACAGCTTGTCAAAGCAATGGGATGGCAGTTTGAAGGAATCTTGGGATCATTCCCAGGCTTAGAGAAAGGTAGGACTATAGTCTGACACTAGGCATCAGAAAAAACATTCTCCTACCAAATCAGGTTAAACATAATCAGAAGAATAGCAATAGAAGCAGGAGATAGATGGTGCAGCATCTCATAGTGTATATCATCAGATTCAACCGATGTACTGCCAGACCAATGAAGGGCCAGTGTGAGTTCCACCAATGTAAAGGGATGATAATAGCCACAGAGACAATCAGCTCGAAAGGAAACAGGTGACCACTCTGCTAGTCTTGATGACTAAAAAAGTAAAGGAAGAAGTAAAAGTGCTAGATACCCGGCAAGAGTTTTCACCTAGACTACTGGCGATGCTCCGGGTGTCAGCTACTTCCTGGCCATCAGAGATCAAGATCGAGAGCGAGAGGGTACAGAATTATATTGCCCACTGGCCTTTTGAATCTTGTCCCATATGACTTTGGAACTGGTGGTTGAAGATATGCCGGTTGTAAACTTAATCCAAGATTCCTTTTGGTTTGTACGTCTTACCCAGCAAGCATGTGCATGAGCCAAATGAAAAGCAATGCGGTTCGAGAGTGTGGAGTATCTATGAAAAGTATCCCAGGCCTGATTTTGAGCCTTTCATACCATGTGACAGGCACGATTCCACCACAGACGAGAGGTTTTAGGAATACATTGAGTAGCTGCTTGCATAATACAGTCAGTTACAGCTGCCACACAGTCGTCCATTGATGACTTACAGACGATGACAGGATCAAGTTTTGCAAGAGCAGTGAAAGAGGGCCAGTTTGCCTGATCCAGCTTCCACCGGGGCAAGTGGGTTGGGTGGCATTGACCACGGCCAGTATCTCTTGAAAATATAGGAAAATGATCACTGCCTCATGGATTACTCTCAACCCTCTATGAAAAATAGAGGATACGTCCGCTGAGAACGTTCTCTGCTAGCTGGATATGACATTGATTAAATGTATATTTAACTGATACCGTGAAGAAACAAAAGTCACGACGTCACACTGCCAAATGAACAAAGGAAACGAATTTACACTCAACATTCGAGAGCATTATTGGGTTGTACTTGGTAATTGTGGTGATTATTTCAACAGAAATTCATCAAGGAAAATGATCACTGCCTCGTGGATTACTGTCAACCCTCAATAGAAAATGGGAGATGAGTGAAGGGGAACAAATTGAGAGATCAATAGCAGTAAAGGACTCATTAGGTGCATGAATATAAGTAGAAGAACCAGTATTGAAAAGAGAAAGGTTGTGATCAGAGAGAATACAATCTACAGAGTAGCCCCTCCTATCAATATCAGCACTTCTCTAGAGTGGATAATGTCCATTAAAGTCCTCCAGGATTAAAAAGGGAGATGGCAACTGTTCAATGACAGGATCAAGGCCTGATTGACCACATGTCTCTCCAGGTGACAGGTAGAGAGAACAAAGAGTGATGGCAAGACCCAAGGAAACACGGATGGCTACAGCCTCCAAAGGTGAGTCGAGTGGCAAAAACAAGGTGGGCACGTGCTGAACAACCAATGGTACCACCCTCCATGCACTCGTCCATCACACAGCCTGTCATTTCTCTACAAAGAAAACTGCCGAAAGATCACTGCATCGGCAGGTTTCAGAAATGTTTCCTGTAAGGAAAGACATACAGGATGGTGGAAAGCAATCAGTGTTTTGATGTCATCCAGATTAGAACGTAAACCTCGACAGTTCCATTGTATCAAGGTGGCCATTTTTATTTACGTGTAGGCGAATTGGGTGGAGAACCCTTTTTTTGCAAGTGGAGATACGCCTCACTGCAGAAACTCCTTGAGTGGAGAAACCAACGAGAATCTCCGACTCGGGAATGTTCTTCAAATCCCTCTCAACAACAACTCCTCATGATGAGTTCAAAGTAGCATTAGGTGTAACCTCAATAAGTATATCCCCAATTGCCTTTGAATTCAAGAGGAGTTGAGATGTGGGTGTTTCCACCAATGTGTCACGAGATTGAAGCTTCTTTACTGACGTTTGAGAGCCAACAAGTCCCTTCTGAATAAAAAAGGTGAAATTTGCCATAAAGGTTTGTCTGAAAGTGAATGCAATATAAGAAAATGAGGCACAAGAGGTGGTACAGATGGTGAGGATTGCTGCTCAGAATTTTCAAGACGTGGTCGTTTACCCATAGACAGTTTTTTCATTATTTTATTTAGATTTTTAATTTGAGTATTCATAATACAGAAAGGGAAATTTCGGTGCCTACTGACCCCACCCACCATGGATCCATTCAAGGGGACGCACTACAATGTCAAAC
Organism: Carcinoscorpius rotundicauda; assembly: GCA_011833715.1. Classification (NCBI taxonomy): domain Eukaryota; kingdom Metazoa; phylum Arthropoda; class Merostomata; order Xiphosura; family Limulidae; genus Carcinoscorpius; species Carcinoscorpius rotundicauda. Next base: position 88,864,027 of record CM022398.1, read on the forward strand.
AAGGACACTGCAGCAACGTCAGTGATTCGTGAGCATTATACCCAAACATCAGCATCAGATACAATATCCACATGAACTGTTGAGAATATCCAACATTAGTACTTGGTTGACCCTAGCCCGAGTGGACCAGCTGATTGACCCAAGGGGAGTCACCCAAGGCCGCCCGTCTACAGGAATTCAAGCCCAAAGTGGTGTGTTAGGGTTGGACTCCTCAACCACCAGGATCCTCTCCTCCCCTTCACGGGTCGCCACACATGTTGATGGATGTTTAGATTCTAGAAGAGGTAAACTGAAAAAAACAGAACCTTCCTTGGGAAGTCCCCTCCCCACGTACGGGAATCCATACCGAGGGGGGTAAGTCTACGGATATACAACACTAAAACCAGTGGTTCGATTCCTTTCGGTGGACTCAGTAGATGGTCCAATGTGACTTTGTTATAATAAGAACACACAAATACACACCAAAACGCGGTGATAGGTGAAACAGTATTTGTATTGAATTTTATTCCAAATTATCCGCGCGTGCGCGTACGCCACCTAATTATATCTTACTCTTAAAAAACTCTTCTCGCTGTGATGCTTTTCTAAAACTTTTATTCACAAAATATTTATATTTAAACATAACGACATTAAAACCAGTTTATAGAAACTCCTGTTCCCAATAGAGTTTTAGAGCAAGCTTATATGTTCATAGCAGAAATATGATTCTATCTCGAATTATCCTTTTCGCCAAGTTGGAACTGAACTGGAATTCTAGCCCAGTTAATTTCGTGTACACGCGTTCAGCAGAGAAGCATATTGTTTAGTTTTTAGTAATACGCATGAGATAGATCAATCAAACTTTAATGGCGTGACCACTGCGACTGTTCGCTCATTATATTTCAATCACGATATTTGGTTAACGTTAATACGGCGTTCTTAACATCACGAAACTACTTCTACTGGCTTATTCCAAAACATTTCTTTTTATGGGGAAGAATAGCTCAAAGTCTCTATCCTTTTTTCCAATTCTTCATTGGGGTGTAAGCCACTTTTACTTCATAGCGAACGCTATTTAACGGAATTAAAGTGAAACAGTTTAGTTGTGTCATGGCGGTGTTCCCTCTCATGAAGCATTTCCAAATGTGTTAACTTGAAACACGGTACATTACAAAAAAAAGAGACCACGTCTTCTGTTTGCTACTCCGATCGTGTCTCCCATTCAGAACAAACTTAATGACTATTTAAGCTATAAAACTTCGTGCTACTTGAAAGCAAATAAAATATCTCTAGTGTCGAAAGTCAAGTAAACCGAAAATAACGTTATGGGAAAACAAAGTAAAAATAAAGGAAGATAAATTAACTAATTAAGTAAAGCACAGAAAGGACCGAAGAAGACCTTTGACAGGTGGCGCTGGATAGAGGCTGAGGAGACGAGGTGATTTGTGCGGTATTTGAAGAGACGCCAGATTTCCTCACAAGCAAGGATCAAAAACAAAAATTAATATATTTAGTACCTTTTCCCCTGTTTGTTTTGCGCAGAAAAAGACGCACGAATCTTGGTAAAACATCAGAAAATTTACAAATTTAAACGCTAAATTCCGAGACGCAATGTAAGAGTTGCAAATAGTACAATATATTAAGTAACTCACTGCTACGAAAACAAGTTACAGCAAGCAGCTACATGTGTTACATGAGGACACAATGCGTCAATAACACATTGCTCTGTTTAGTTTAGACCCGACAGGGCTAAGTGGTTAGGGCGCTGGAATCGTGATCTGAGGGTTGCGGGTTCTAATCTCCGTCATAAATATTCTCAATCTTTTATCCGCAGGAGCGTTATAACGTGACAGTCAATCCCACTATTCGTTGGTAAAAGGGGTAGCCCAAAAATTTATGGTGGGTGATGATTAGCTGCCTTCCCTCTAATTAGGGACGGCTAGCCCAGATAGCTCTCGTGTAACTTTGCGGGAAATTCAAAACAAACTATTTAGTTGAAATGTAAAATTACAAGCTACATATTTATAAGGTGCTCAGTGGCTTCGCTTTTTTAGACTTACAGTTGGAGGAATGCAAGTTGAGATCTGGTTCACTTGATGTCCTTGTGTCCTCGACCAAGACACTTTCACCTCAGCTATTTCAGTTAACCTAGTTGTGTGACGGAGGTTAACCTGAGATGGACCGTGCCAATTAAGCTGGTGCTCAACACCGAATTCTATGTCCTATCCCGGCAAGGGAAGGATTTGGCCTTTACAAACATATAAACAAAAATCAATGTAAGTAACTTATGTCCACTATGGTCAAGTGACCGTAAGGTAGCAGATAAATCTGATCTAATCTAATTCCTTTTCCGTCTCGGAAGGGGTGGGGGTGGGGCTTTTGCAAATAAAGTTACCTAGAGGCTAAGAGATAAGTTACTAGGTCTTTATTTCTCTGAGCAAACATCCACTGCAGAACTCCGTCATAAAGGTAATAGTTCTGTCACATGGTAAGTAATAACCTTTTAACATGAAGCTTGTAGAAAAACAATAACTTATGCACACTCAAATAACGTTTCGCACATTGTTATTGAAATATGTATATAAAGGGAGGGACAAAATAACCTGCAGGACAAACAGTGTGTTATTAACAGAAGTAAGAGTTTTGCGATTTTACACTTTCTGTTGCACGGACTGTGGCAATACAAACTACCAAATATCGTCCGTTAACGTGCTCTCTATTGGACCGTTACTTTATATACCAAAGTTTAGAGCAATCCATTAAGAAATACGCGAAACATCAAATCTCCAATTTCGATTAAAGTTCGTCTTGACATTTTTTAACATTTATAAATGGTACCTTTTATGAATTTTTCAAATTTGGCACACTGATAGATCTTTTCAACTAATAATTAGATGTCAAATTTGGTCTAAATAATAGCACTTGTGCAAAGTTATTAAAAAAAAAACGCTCAAATTTGATGAAAAAAATTTGCTCAAATCTACGCAAAAAGTCATGGGAGTTATCGTTCTAACATATTTACTACAGCCTCGTCTAAGAGTAAAAGTAGACAATTAGTTGGGTTTTTGTTATTTGGATTAAAGACGGCTGATTTAGAGCAACAAAACTATAGGGTGAAAGGACGCGCATGTACTTAAGTATTGGTCAAGCAAAAAAAAAAAAAGCAGTTTCTAGTTTAAGTTTCGGAAAAAAATCATAGGGGTCAACGGTTATTATTAATTATCCACTGCCAACTTTTAAGCACTAGTTTGCTAGATATTATGAATATCTCTTAATTAAAGAGCTTAGCATCGCATTAAGCAATTAGTATAAATAATGATGTTTGATACGGCTGTACCTAGTGCATTAGGATGACAGCATTACTATTTCTTTTGCCCCCCCAGTGGCTCAGCGGTATGTCTGCGGACTTACACGCTAAAATCCGGGTTTCGATACCCGTGGTGGGTAGAGCACAGATAGCCCATTGTGTAGCTTTGTGCTTAATTCAAAACAAACAATTTCTTTTTAAATTTTTCTAATTTAAGTACACTATTTTTTTAAGATCAAAAATACTTTTATGTATCAAAACATTTTCAAACTGCACATGTGAAATATTTGTAACATTTAGATAATTAAAAACAAACTTATGTTATCTGTTCCTTTTACTATTGTATCTCTGTACATGTTTGGTCGATTTGACCGACCTCTTAACCACCATAAAATTAGAAAATAAATATAAAATATACTTCCCTCGTTTTAAAATTGCTGAAAATTATAACAGAAAAATATATATGACATATTTAGTCTAAATAGCTTAAATCTTATAACATATATTTATATATATTTATTATTTTATTATACTGATCTTTCAGCTGTGTCTGGCTGACTTTACAGAAGTTGCAATAACGTGTCGTACGTTCACATATATTAGCATATCCAAGAATATAAAATTGGCCTTTATAAAGTGATATGTCCTGGTTGTGTTTTAGTGGACTAGTATTTTGTAAAATACATTATATACACCATTACTATTTACAATGCGAATATAAAGGTCGTAACTAGAAGATATATTTACGTTCTGTTCTATGTTTTAAGTAAATTAAGTTTAAGAATTTATTTATAAATATAATTTGTTTTTCAATTTCGCGCAAAGTTACACGAGGGCTATCTGCTCTAGATATCCCTAATTTAGCAATGGAAGACTAGAGAGAAGGCAGTTAGTCATCACCACCCACTCTTGGGCTACTTTTACCAAAGAATAGTGGGATTGACCGTGACATTATAACCCCTCCACGGCTGAAAGGGCGAGCATATTTGGTGCAACGGGGACCAAACCCGCGACACGCAGATTACGAGTCGAACGCCTTAACTCACTTGGCCATGCCGGACCAATACACAAAACATACTACATCATTTTGACACAAAAATTAAAATAATTACTTCTTTCATACAATTTTACGAACTACTTATTTTTTAATAGCATAATTTCGTTCTTAACACACCCCTAATGTGCAGTATAAGTATGTGTGTTTTCTTATAGCAAATCCATGTCAGGCTATCTGCTGAGCCCACCGAAAGGAATCGAGCCCCGGATTTTAGCATTGTAAATCCGTAGGCTTACTGCTATACCAGTTGGGGAACCATAGTATAAGTTACTCAAATACTCATTACAAGCCATCCAAAGTTTCTAAGAACAATCTAAACGTAACTTTTTAATTTCTAAATTTCCCGAAAGTGGCAACAGTGCGTCACAACTAATTAAATGGTAAATTTTGAATAAAAAAATCCTATAGGAAAAAAAACACGATTTTTTTTTCAAAAATCGTTAAAACATTACAACACCATGTTAGTTTCGAAAGTCATAAAGCGTGAAAACCGAATTGAAGGAGTTTGACATTTTTCCTCACAAAGGCACTCGATAGTCGTAATTAATGTCATTCCTATTTTGCACTCGTCAAGTCAATATTTTTTTGCGAAGTAGCGCTAACTTTAATTAACGTGGTCGTGTTTTAAGTTACTTAAAAATAAAATAATATTAATAAATTTTGAGTAATTTCTTATAGACTGCTGTAGATGTTTTTAGAGCCTAGACTTTTTGTTGTATGTTCAATGAGTGATTCAGTTCAGTGTCATAGAAGTTATTCCGTGTTGGTAGTGACAGTTATCGCGCCAACTAGCAAGAAAATCATGCAAGTTTATTTACAAACATTAGGCGTAGGTCGTATTAGTATAGTAGTTTCTATTAGAACGTTGTTTTTAAAGTTAGGGCTATGGTTTGTATAGAAGTGAATGTGGCTGTAGCAAATATTTACTGACGAAACATAAATTTATTAGTGTTACCTGGACTGGTTCTGGTATTATTTTTTTTATTAAGTACGCTAAAAGAACCCGTACAACGACAAAATGCACTAAAACAGTATCAACACACCGTATAAAATTCTTTCGAAAATATTTATAACTATCTAAGCAATGAATGCCTCATGAGTACTTTTCAAACCTAACAATGACTAAGGTTGTATACGTATCTTTAAAAATGAAACAAACAAGATTAGTCTAAGTATTACGTAATATAATGAATCTCATAAAGCCTTTCATCTTAATATCGATTAAGCAAAATATTATGACAAACAAAATGGTACTAATTTATTTAAACAGCAGAGGGCGTAACAAAAATCGTCCAGAATATTACATACGAATTGGATGAAACTTGCCGTTGCTTGGTATTATATTAATTGTATGTACTTTTAATAGTGGACGTTTCTAATATACTATGGAATGAAAGAAGTTATAGCGGTTAATTTTTTCATAACTTCAGTTTTGTTTATATATATATATATATATTTTTTACAACTCCTTGAAATAATATAATGTTTTCCATTTGTTATTATTTGTTCAAGAAAGTTACTCGCTGGCTAAACATAATACGATTATATCTTTCTAACTGCTACTGCCTTTCCAGTCTCTGGCGTAATTAATAAATTGGAAAATATACGTTAAGGAGCTTGGTCTAATTTTTGAGTACACAAAGGGGTTGAGGATTACCCTATTTTGTTAAAGTCACAGTACAGTGTTGTTCTAGAGACTGAACAAATATCCGTTCGAAAAATTGTTTTAAAGGTCTACAGTCTTTATTCAGGTAATAACGGTCACTCATTACGAGATTTCTCTAACGAGTGTTTGCTTGTCTGCTTTTAAAGTAAAGCCACACTGGTCAGTTGTTGTCCATTGAACCGTTGATTTTAGCGTTGTAAGTCCGTTGATTTATCCGCTTTTCCATTGGGAACAATTAAGTTTTAGTTGTTTCAGTAAAAGTAAATTTATCTTCAAAATACACACATTAAAGTATAATTTAAAAGTTTATCGAAAGACGAGAAGGAACAACAGACATGACGTTCATAAAATTTGTAAACTTTTTAAGACATAAAATATTACACGTTAATTCAATAAAAAGTCTTTGTGGGAGAAGTTACGGTCTGGCTTCTTATAACACATAACAAATAAATAATGTTTATTGATTAAAGCGATCTCTAGTGACTTGTGTATATACAACTTTTTGTCCAATTAGCTGTCGTTGTGATTTACTTAGTACGAAGCTACATAATACGCCATCACCACATTATCCACCGCAGGGAATTCAACTCCGGATTAGTCTATTGTTGTTGTTTTTTCACTCAATTTAACCTGCTGTGTAGATGTCATGCTTAAACAATCTACGATACGTGTTGAGGATTTGTTTATTGTTAGGGACAAAGCTACATAATAGGCTATATGTGGTAGGCCAACCACGAGTATCGAAAGCTAATTTTTTACCATTATCAGAATCACCGCTGAGATACTGGTGGAGGCGGGTGACGGAGGGTTGAGAAAATGTTCAGGGAGCATATAAACGTTTTATTTTCTAAGTTGTTGGAAAGTACACAAAATTATCTCATATTCCATTAAAACTGATTACATTTATTCTCTTTTAATGAACTGTGTTTCTAGTTTAACCGTTTGTTTGTTTGTTGTTTTTTGAAATTCGCGCAAAACTACACGAGGGCTTTCTGCGATAGGCAGTATAAGACTAGAGGAAAGGCAGCTAGTCATCATTACTACCCACTGCCAACTCTTGGGCTACTTTTTATCACTGAATAGTGGGATTGACCGTAACTTTATAACAACTTCACGTCTGAAAGGGCAAGCACGTTTGATGTGATGGAGCTTCGAACTCGCGACCCTCTGATTGCGAGTCGAATACCTTAACCACCTGGTCATGCCGGGCCTTTAACTAGTTAGAAGACAAAATCCAATAACAATAATACTCAAAACAACAAGATATCAATACAATGTAAACAGAGCGATAGTCAGAAGTCGACAGTACTTGTAACAATAGGAGAGGAGTAGAACTACTTGTAACAACATGAGAAAAACGAACGGTATTTCTAACAACAAGAAAGACATATACAGTACATTATATAGCCACAAGTAAAGTTCGGACATCATCCTGCAATGGAGACGGCCTCTCCTGCATGTTTATTTAATTGTTTTATCACACGTTTCTAGTAAGGTTCGATTTCAAGTGTCCAGAGCGATACGAAAGTGAAAAGAATACAGATGTAGGTAGTATACGCTATAAGCGTTTTCAAACTATCTTAACGAAAATACTGCTAAAATACGGTACTTTTGCCTGAAAGTACCACGCCATGTTTGAGTTATTTTATTTTACAGTTAATATCAACACACTTCACCAGAATGCATTCATAATTCCTGTCTATATAACTCGTTGATGATAAAATGTGTAGGACTTACTTTATTTTCTTTCCACACAGGGCATTGTTTATCGTGGTATTTTGTATATGTAATAATCAACACACTTTGTTTGTCGACTATAAATCATTTAAAAATATTATTACCAGTATTACACTGCACATACAAAAATGAAATAGTATAAACAGTTTTTAAGTTATAGTAATTATTTCTCCAATGCAATAAGTTTAGCAGCCAAACGCATAATATAAATCAAAGCCGTATCGTCTTACCTAATTCCGTTTTCCCCAGACGAATGGTAACTAGCTGTTATTATAACAGCGAAGCCTCCTTTAACTTTCAGAATGTGCAGATATTTTCTCTGACTACTGATCGCACTGTCAACGATCTTTTAACGGATTTAACACAACTACAACAACACAAGTATGTAGTGAACTGAATCTCAGAGCTCTATGTTCTCTCGGTCGTGAGATCGACGCATGCCATTTCCCTTGCAAGGGGTGTCTGTTTATATATAAAAAACAACGACGTTAATGTGTGGTTAAACGTATTTGGATGGAGCACGTGCTGGCAGTTTTACCTCAGACGAAAATAATGAAAGCTTAAAATAGTCAAACTAATTAACGCTCTAATCCATATTATAACAGTATCTTGTACAGAACTCTTCTTAAACAAGTTTAAATCATATATATACTATTCTTGTAACGTTGTTCTTTCGTTGGCGAGTTCTTTTAAATTATCTCGTTACAGTAATTCGACATCCAGTCCACTTATAATAAATCCCTTTTTCTCTCACTTTACGTTTTTACACGTTCTAACGTTGTGGGAACTTTTAGGCCACACTTACAAATAGCACTATCTGCACCAAACTAATGTAAAAAAAATCAACTTAGTCTCTATATGTAAGTCAAAAATACGTTGTATCTTAGACAGATCAAAATACTTCACAAAAACACACACTAATTCCCTTTATCAGCTAAAACACAACTCTGTCTTCTTCAATCTATCATTCTTTCACTGAGTCACTCTGAAAGCCAAGTAAACTTACTGAATTACTCACACGTGTCTACGTCTAATACTTATTCGAGACATTTTACAAAACTTCAAGGTTATTGTAACATCACTTCAGGATAATTTAGGCTATCTTTCACAAATTACTTGACTTTAACATCATGCGCCCTCTAACCAGCATCTAAGTTACAACATGAAAAATATAGCTTATATATATTGTAATAGCTGCAGAGGTGTGTATAACATGCGACTAAGACTTTTTATCATATTCAAGTACTTGGACTCTACCACTAATGGTTTCTAAAAGATATCTACTTCTGAATTAAAAACATATCATTCTAATGGAATAAATAATACACTAGCCAAAAGTTCTGTCCATAAAACAAAAAAATCTCACGAGAGGTCCTTTTCATAATATATTGTCTAAAATCATGAGTTGCGTGTTTGATTTATATATTATTTTCAGCATTAGTCAATTCATTCTCTTCTTCTAATAACATTGCTTAGAAGCTACTCTAGAGATTTTAGAATATTATATAGATTATTCATCACATAACGAAACAAGACTCTCTCGGTTTCCTCTCAGTCCGCCTCATGGTAACAAATTATTTAGCAGAGTTAATGTTAAGAGTGCCCTGCTTTCAGTTAATAACCTTTTAATAAATTAAAACATTTTTAAGCCTAATAGCTGAGCTAAAGTTTTTACTTTATTAGACCTTTACTCAAGCCTCACTGGTTTGAAATGTGTGTGTAATACCACTTGTTAAGATCTGTTGTTTTTATCAGTTTGGCATCATTTTATATTTTGTTTAAATTCTAAAGACAATCGTAAACGAAATTTGAAAAAAAACACAAAAACTTCATCTAATGATGATGGAGAAACATTCACAGGCTTTATTGAATTTTACATTCTTCCTTCAGCCCATTTGAAATACCTGAAAATTTTCATTAGAGATAATACTTTAATAGAATTTTATAATATCGTTGAAGCGCTTTGGTAGCCTACAACAAAAAATTTCAATATTAAAGCATAAAATTCCATCACCTAAAGCTCCCTAGTGGCTCAGCGGTATGTCTGCGGAATTACACGATAAAATCCGGGTTTCGATACCCGTGGTGGGCAGAGCACAGATAGCCCATTGTGTAGCTTTGTGCTTAATTCAAAACAACAAAAACAACATCAACCATCACCTAAAATCATGTAAAAAATAAACTTTAATTTAAACAGTACTTACTGGAATTTATTCCATGTCGATTTCTATTAAATCTATTTCCAGAATAATGTTAAGTCGGACAAAATTATTCAACAATGTGCATTTAAGCATTTAAACAAAAAAAGAAACAAATTTGGTTAAAATGTCAAATGAAAGATCTCGATTAGAAACAAAATAAACCAAACCAAATAAACTTACGAATTATTTGAACGTTGCCAGAAGTAAATACAAAATCAACTAAAACACCTTAAGAGATAAAGGAGGACAACCGGCTCATTTTGGTTGATACTATCACCCTAAACTCTCAGCTTTGTCATTTTCGTCACCAGAAACAATTTCGTATGTATGTATGTCATTTTTTATGACAACAGTGCATAAAAAATTAAAATAAATAACAAAAACAATGATAACACAAACCTGACTTTTCTCTTGATTGCTTTGTAACTCCCCCTTATTAGTACAGCGGTATGTTTGTGGACTTAGACTGCTAAAATCCGAGTTTCGATACCCGTATTGGGTCAAGTACAGATAGCCGTTTGTGCAGTTTTGTGTTTAACTTCAGACAAACTTTGTAACTTCCAGGAAAAAGATTTTTTTTTAAAGCTGGAGTAAGACTATTACAAGAAGGACTTTATTAAGAAACATAGTCGGAAATTATCTTATGTTTATGATGGGGATTTGAGTCAAGGTTTTATTTTGTATTTATTTCCCCCTAAAAAAATAATTTCCCAGTCTACGTTTAACACCATCACAATTTTAATTTTTCATTATTTTTCAACGTTATACATTTCATTTGACCAAATTACTGTGTTTCCAAAGGTATTTCACAGTGGGGTACTAGCTATGTGAAATATAGTTTAATTTAAGTCATTGAAAACATTACTTTATATTTTTTCTTCACAATATAGTATCTTTAACAAACTGACTCTCAGGTGAACAATGTTTTAGCGCAGATTAACATTTTTTTCACACTTAAAGAACTGTTGGATGTGTACAACATTTGGCCATATGTCTATTTCTAAAAATATTAGGCCTAATAACAGGTACATTTTAGGCCTAAGGAATGGAAGTATTTTGAAATTTATCAAAACTATATGAACTTTCCACCTATAAATGATTGTTTTTATTATTGCAAATATTTGGCTTCACTGTCTTCATATACATGATATTTCATTTCTCTTGTTTGCTCTACTTAAATGCATTACTATAGAAACCTGGACTTTAGCGTTTAAGCCCATAGATTTGCCCTTGTGCCACTTGGGGAAAGACGTTTAAATTTAAATTTAACAAAACAAAATCGCCCTTAAACGCAGTAAATTGCTGTAACAGAAACGATTATTATTTTAGAAAAACATTTTACCTTTGCTTATAGTTCGAAAGTTTCATTTATAATAGTTAACAAAATGATTCTTTAATATATCATTATAGTTATCACATATTTCTTATTATATCTCTCAAACACCCAATCCCTTACTAATATCAATTGAATTCAGGCCAAATAGCAACATTATTTCTTATAAAAGTAACATCGAATACTCTAGGAAACCAGCAAAATGTTTTAGATTGAAACTTACACAATTTCTCACTTTGCACAGGCATTCTTTATTGCGCATCTTATGAGGATTTTAGTGACTTATATTCATAAGTAAATTAAACAGCTTTTTATTTGTGTTATATTAGTTAGCATGGCATAAAATGATAGTTAAGATCCATATTTTAATAATATATAAGTTTTAAATTCTTAAGTTTATAAGGCAATATTAGAGAAATCGCGATTTTCCCTAGTGACATTCTTTCTCTTGGTTTTTATTTCCCTTTCCTTTAATTTGTTCAACATTTCTTCAGTAAGTACGAAGATTAAGGTAAATTACTCACTATAATGTTGTCAAAGCATAATGTTCATAGCCTTCAATCTTTACACACCCATCAAAAAGAAAATCACCCTCGTCTTGCCACACCCACCTGTCATATTCTCTCTTTCAGAATTTGTTATCCATTACGTTTAATTTATGTTATTTATAACCAATATAAAGCAGAGATTTCTATCTATCAAACGAAATATTATAGTAAGTGTTTTATTTACAGAAATGGTTAATTTCTCCTTTAGTACTAGTTTCGTTCCTACGGAAAACGTATCGACTAGCGCAGACGAATTTGTAATTGCTCTTGTAAAATAGTTAGAAAGCCAGATTAAAACAATTGTTATAGCCATGGAATATTGTCTGTTTTTTGAATGTTATTATTCTATGTTTTTGGTGGATTATTTAATTAAATAAACATTATTTAGTGAACTAATGAAACTAGGATAAAAAGTAGGGTTAAGTGTTATAGACAGTCGACAGCAAAAACAAGAGAAAGCCTTGGTAAGTACATTTTTCTTGTTTTTCATGTTTATTCTTTATTTATTTTTAATAAAACTAACTCATAAGTAAAAATAGGGAAAATAAATAACAATATAACATGTATTTCGTAAGACACGCACGCGAGCAGATTGGAGTAGCCCGTATGTAACGTACACTGTTCCCTCGTGTATCGCAGTAGATGCGTTCCAAAACAGGGCCTGGCATGGCCGAGCGCGTTAAGGCGTGCGCTCGTAATCCGAGGGTCGCGGGTTCGCGCCCGCGTCGCGCTAAACATGCTCGCCCTCCCAGCCGTGGGGGCGTATAATGTGACGGTCAATCCCACTTTTCGTTGGTAAAAGAGTAGCCCAAGAGTTGGCGGTGGGTGGTGATGACTAGCTGCGTTCCCTCTAGTCTTACACTGCTAAATTAGGGACGGCTAGCACAGATAGCTCTCGAGTAGCTTTGTGCGAAATTCCAAAACAAAACGTTCCAAAACCCCCCGCGAAAGATTTTCCGCGAAGTGGGAGCGCCGATTTTTACGTATATATTTATGTGCATTTAGACTTTTAAAACCCTTCCTGTACAACTATTTAACCCTCCCAATACAATACTGTTCATTATTGCTGAAATAATAAGAACAATTAATAAGATATTTCATTTCTGCAACAATCATAGCCCGTCTTGCACATCGCTACGCCATGAAGCTGATCTCGCGTAGCCTTCGCAGACGCACAATGCGTACATCTATAGCCTTTCCAGTTGGTTCTGTTTCCATTTTTACGCTATTATAAACTCAAATATATGTTTATATCTCAAAATATACCTGTTTTTTTTCTTTACATTATTAATTATATTTATTTTTAATATTTTAATGGTATTTAATGCTATATTTTAGATTTAATGTTTATTATTTTATATATACATGTATGTATATATATGTGGGGGCCGGCCGAGCCCGCGAAGTGGCGAGGGAACACTGTAGTTCGATAGTGTGCTCAAGTCAGGTATCGTAACTCAACTTTTACCGTTATGAGCCCACATATTTGCTGCTGTGCTACTTGGTGAAACAAACGTATATAAGATTCATCAAGATAACAAAAGGTTATTGACCCCTCGAGATCACCATCATCACACATGTATTAAATTAATCAATCATAAACCTAAAATTGAACAGAAACTTTGACATCCAAATATCTATCAAAGAATAGATTATCATATACCTAACACACAGAAGTACTACTAGCTATAAGCGTAATCCGAGGGTCGCGGGTTCGCGCCCGCGTCGCGCTAAACATGCTCACCCTCCCAGCCGTGGGGGTGTATAATGTGACGGTCAATCCCACTATTCGTTGGTAAAAGAGTAGCCCAATAGTTGGCGGTGGGTGGTGATGACTAGCTGCCTTCCCTCTAGTCTTACACTGCTAAATTAGGGACGGCTAGCACAGATAGCCCTCGAGTAGCTTTGTGCGAAATTCCAAAACAAACAAACAAATACTAGCTATAAGAAAGATTAAGGTTATAGAAAAAAGTTCTTAATAAGAAACGGTTGATAAACTTTTGGAATGCAAGAGTTTGATTTATAAGAGTCGTACACTCGCTTATCCGTAAACACCTAATTCATTTTTCCACGCAGTAAACAATATAGAAAAAAACAACATTTATTTTAGTATTTTACTATACTTTTGTTTTACTTTGTTCAGTGCTTTCTTAATGCTTGTGGTATGGAACTAAAGTTTTCATACAATCTGGCAAGATGAGAAACAATATGCATAATTTTGTTAATAGTGTTTGTATACTTTAAATATCTATTTGTCTCAATAAAGTCTATTAAATTTTAAACTTAAAAATTTTGGCGTCGGGGCTGTTAGTATGTTAATATACTCCTGCCATCTAGAGTGAAAGAAGAAAACTATATTGATCATTGCACTATTTTGAATTACTCAAGGGTAGGAAGTATATATTAATATATATACGTAAGGAGAATAATAATAATAATTTCAGTACTTCACGAAAATATATCTTATATTTATTTCGTCATCTTCTCTCAGTATTGCTTGTTTAGTCATTTTGACTTCTGTATATTTTAAAGTTATTTTCAAAGTTTCTTCTTGATAAATCCTTATAGATCGAAATATGCGAAAAAACTGATTCTCAAAGATATATTCCTACTTACTGAACTGTATGACCTTGCAAATTATTAATTATTATGTACAGAAAAGGTACATTGGTTAGTAATGAGTCTAGTAGAAGTAATGTAGCAGAAGAAACAAAAATCGTTTGACTAAAAGTGTGTATTAATGTCAGTTGTTTTGGAAAAAATGTGTTCCATGAAACCAAAGAGTTCCATGCAGGGTCATTAGACGTTTCCCAGGAAGATATCTGGTTACGTTTTTTTATCCCTATTTTTTAGGGACCAAATGGTATTTTTAAAAGTCATAATTATTTTTGCTTATTTATTTACAATTTTACGTTAAAATTACTGTATGAAGCTGGTGGCTGTAATCTGAATTAAACATGAATGAATGAAGGATTTTATAGTTTTAGAATATTTGAATCGAAGATAAGGAACACTTTCTTAAAAAGCGTAAGGCTTTGAAATATGAGAATTTTAACAGTAAAATAATATATTTTTAAAAGCAACTTGGCGAATATTTAATTCTCTATGAAGAAAATGAAAACCTATGATACAATCATTTTTACTCTTGGAAATACAGAGGCCTTTAGCATTTTAATTAAAACAAACAAACGAATTCTAAATACAGACAGTAGAGAGTTTTTTGATACATAAATAATTAATAGCAGGGTGTTTTTAAAAGAAAAATTATATTTTAGAAAATCTCATGTTGAATTCGGGTTTTGTGTGAAAGAAAAATCAAAATATACAATAAAAATGTTTTAAAAGTAAAATGTTATATCTTCGGGTGTTTTTACGGAAAAATGATTTTTAATTGTCGAAATAGGTGTGTATTTTAATGTATTACCAACATCTCTTTTCAGATGGTCTGACAATCTGTGAAAGACAAGAAAACGTGGTCATTTAGTTTAATCATAGCAATATATATATATTTTCCTAAGTCCTAAATCGGGTTCATCTTTCCTCAGAAAATAAAATAAGCGAAAGCTCATAATAACATTTAATATTCCGTAAAAAATACTGAAAATGTCTAATAGTGTTTGCTTTCTCTGCAAAAGTGGCGCAAAATCGAAAGACTTTCTGCAAAAACTTTAACGCTTCAAATATGCGAATTTTGACAATAAAATTCTATAATTCAAAATTCCGTATCGAATGTACAGTTTCCACTGCAGTAAATCAACCACTTATAATTCCAATGTATTT
This sequence comes from Carcinoscorpius rotundicauda, assembly GCA_011833715.1. NCBI lineage: Eukaryota > Metazoa > Arthropoda > Merostomata > Xiphosura > Limulidae > Carcinoscorpius > Carcinoscorpius rotundicauda. The sequence continues at coordinate 88,879,635 of CM022398.1, forward strand.
TCTCACAAAATAATGGAATTAGTTTTTTTCACGAAAATAGATGATTTTTAAGTGAATATTTTGATACATAACATCTGAAATTAAACATTATTGCTGTATTAAAATACACATTTATCTCAACATTAAAGATATAATATTTTCGTAAAAATATTCAAGGCTATAGAATTTAAGTTTCTGCACAATAAATTTTGATGTTCTTTTTTTTAGGTGACGAACACCCATAAGCAGGCCCCGGCATGGCTAGGTGGTTAAGGCGCTCGACACGTAATCTGAAGGTCGCGGATTTGAATCTCCGTCACACCAAACATGCTCGCCCTTTCAACCGTGGGAACATTATTATGTGACGGTCAATCTCAGTATTCGTTGGTAAAAGAGTAGCCCAAGAATTGGCGGTGGGTGGTGATGACTAGCTGCCTTCCCTCTAGTTTTACATTGCTAAATTAGGGATGGCTAGCGCAGATAGCCCTTGTGTAGCTTTGCGCGAAATTAACAAAAAGAAAACTAAATCCGGGGTTTATAGTATACCAACTGCAGCATGCCAACAATATATTCTGTTTACTGGCTGTTCGCGTTAATTATATTTTTAGGCGTGTTAAGACAAAAGTCCTTTACAAATTAAAATCGTGAGTTTACACGACAATCATGTAAAAGAATTGGCGAGTGTTCCAAAGAAATGTTACCACGTTTCTGTGCTTAGTTTTGCCAACAGTACGAAATTCTTTGAATGTTTTTTTTATTTTTCTGTTCAAGATACAATTGTTGAAAAAAGTAGACAAAAGTTAAGTTTAATATGAGTCTGATGCCAAATAAGAAGGAAAATTTAAGAGATTTATCTAAGAAACAATTTGGCGTGAATAATAAATGGTTTTATTAAAGCTTGGAATTCGATTATAGTAGTTTGCAGCTCATTTATCGTAAACAAAGAAACAAACAAAAGAGGGCACCACTTTTTTCCTTGAATATTCTATAAGATAAACTATTATTTTCTTCTATTCGATTAAAATAGCTCAGTCCTTGGTGAGTGCTTCTTCTGCCTTCCATTTAATTTATTATTTCATCAAATGGATTTGCGCCAAACTCAACAGCAACAAACGAATCTCATTGTTTGTACACGTTTTGTTTGTTTTTTATATTTATTTGAATTTCGCGCAAAGCTACACGAAGGTTATCTGCGCCAGCCCTCCCAAATTGAACAGTGTAAGACTAGAAAGAAGGAAGCTCGTCATCATCATCTACCGCCAACTCTTGGGCTATTCTTTTATTAACGAATAGTGGGATTGATCGTGTCATAATAACGCTCAAAAGGCCAAAATGACGAACACGTTTGGTGTGACGGGAATTTGAGCTCTCGACCCTCAGATTACGAGTTGAGCGCCCTAATCACCGAGCCATACTGAGCCAACCGCTTGTGCACGACTATAATTCGTCTACTGATTGTTGAATAGGAACATATTTATAAAACATACAAATCGGGTGAACAGATAATAAAAAAAAAACTCGTTGTGTAGGTTTGTACTAATAAAACAACAACTAATTATCTATTTTTTCTGATAAGTTTAATTTTCAACGTTTGCCATTGTGGTATGTAAAATGAAATTCTGTCGCTCATTATGAACAAAATTTTTAATTATTCTTTCACGTATTGAATATTACGACAAAAGCTCTTTACAAATTAATATCTTGAGTCTACAAAGAATTGACGAGCGTTCCAAAGAAACTTCACCACGTCACTATACTTAGCTTATAACAGTACAGAAAGATGGCGTGAAAATCAAATTTTAAACAAGTATATGTCACTTTATGAAATGGTTATTTATTTACGTTAACTGAAACAATAATAAACAGCTTTAATAAAAAAGAATGCACTGTCGCCTGCTTCCTTGGTATCGAGAAGACATTCGACACTGTGTGGCACGATGGTCTTCGGTTCTGTATGTAAGAAATGGGACTACCGCGTGGAATTATTCGCTGGTTATTAAACTTTTTGGAAAATAGAAAATGTAGAATAAACGTAGAGGGAACTTTCTCGGAGTTCTTCACTTCAGAAGCTGGAGTCCCTCAAGGAGGGGTGGTTATCCTATTCTTTTCATCATGTATGTAAATAATATGCCACTTAAAGCCTAAACCATGGATACGCATCACAGTTCGCTTGGGATGTAGGAATTTGGAAAAGTGCACCAACACCAGAAATAGCAGCCACTAACTTACAACCACAACTAAATAGATTATGTGAATCTTGTGAAAAATATAGAATTAAAATAAATACAGCGAAGACACAATTAGTAATATTTTCAAAACCAACTAAACATCATAAAGTACAACCCCAGATCTACATGAACGGAGAGCTTCTCCAAACTGCCACATCTGCAAAATTTTTAGGGTTAACTTATGATTCTAAACTTACCTGGATAAAACATGTAAATAACATAAAAAACTAAAATTTGGCGAAGAATAAACTATGCTAGGAGTCTAACTGGTAAAAACTACGGAACAACACCAGAAAACATCATCAAAATATACAAGACATACATTAACCAGAAAACATCATCAAAATATACAAGACATACATTAACCAGAAAACATCACCAAAATATACAAGACATACATTAACCAGAAAACATCATCAAAATATACAAGACATACATTAACCAGAAAACATCATCAAAATATACAAGACATACATTAGATCTGTAATTCACTATGCAGCTTCTGCATGGATCAATGTAAGTGAAAAACAATTACAAACCAAACTACAAACATAACAGAATACAATAATTACATCAGCATACAGAGTACCTAAAACCACATCATCAAAGTTCATACATAATTACTCAAATACACAAACAATACCAGATAGACTTCTACATAGTACAATAAAATATTGTGATAAAAATTGGCAAAAAAACGAATTGTTATTTAAACTAGACAGATATTGTATATATGATGAAGAGAGATCTAAATACCTCTCCCTGTTAAATTTGTACATAAGATCTTTGAGATAAAACCATTTAAAATAATAATAGAAAAATAATAGAATAGAGCTAACATAAAACACGCCACCTACATTCTAGACTTATTTTAAAAAAGAACAAAATAAATAGACAATGTCCTGAAAAGGACCAGACTAAACTTATGATATCACTCCAGCCATTCTGTATTTAATCGAAATATATTAATCAGGCCACTTCAACTAAGTAATGGAAGGAGGAAGAGGCCTTGTGTACCTGGCCCTCCTGGGTATAGAAATAAATATACCCAAACAACTATATATAGAGAGAACTTTATTAAGTTACTTTTCTTTGAAAATTGTATTTTCCTGTTCACAACAGATAAGTTGGAAAATATAAATGATTTATTTGTTTTTCAATTTCGAACAGCTTTGTGGCTATCTGTGCTAGCCGTCCCTAATTTAGCAGTGTAAGACTAGAGTGAAGGCAGCTAGTCATCACCACCCACTACCAACTCTTGGGCTACTCTTTTACTGACGAATAGTAGGATTGACCGTCACATTATAACGTCCCCACGGCTAAAAGGGCGAGCATGTTTGGCGCGACGGTGATGCGAACCCGCGACCCTCAGATTACGAGTCGCACGCCTTAACCAACCTGGCCATGCCGGGCCTTAAATATAGATGGAGATTTATGAACAAGGGGGTTTACTAATAAGTAACTTAATCAACATTAGCACGTGAGACTTTCGTAAGCAGCTCTCCCAAGAGGCAGAGAACATTCTTATTGATGAGGCAATTCTTATTCAAATGTTATTTTTAATATTCATTTAAAGTTTTTAATTTAAATCTGTGGTGAAGTTGCTTTGTTTAGTAATTGAGACCCTGGGATGTGTAGTAAATGAAATGTTTTGTGGCACAAAAAAGCCGGGTGTGGCCTACTGATTAATGTGATATCGCTAAATACGTTTCATACTTTCAACTGTGACTTCGTTAGGAAAGTGATTGCTATTTCCGTTGCCCCCCAGTGGCTCAGCGGTATGTCTGCGGACTTGCACGCTAAAATCCGGGTTTCAACACCCGTGATGGGCAGAGCACAGATAGCCCATTCTGTAGCTTTGTGCTTAATTCAAAACAACAACAACAACAGCTATTTCCGTTATCCAGTTGAAACATCTTTGCAGTGACCGGTGTTTGTGGTTGGATATGCCCTCTATAGTTAGTTGTTCAAAACTAATGAATAATGAGATAGTGTAAATGAGAGTTGATTTACTTGGGTGTGGTTTAGGACTACCATCAGGCTTGCCGTCTGATAGTTCAGGATACCTTTACGTTTTGAGGTTGGTTCCGCTACACTACAGATCTGTCGTCTGAAAGTTCAGAATGTCTTATGTTTAGAACTACCACTGCGCTCCAGACCTGCCATCTGATAATACAAAATGTTTTTGTTTGCTTGTTTTTGAATTTCGCACAAAGCTACTTAAGCGATATCTGTGCTAGCCGTCCCTAATTTAGCAGTGTAAGACTAGAGGGAAGGCAGCTAGTCATCACCACCCACCGCCAACTCTTGGGCTACTCTTTTACCAACGAATAGTGGGATTGATCTTTACATTAAACGTCTTCACGGCTGAAAGGGCGAGCATGTTTGGTGCGACGGGAATTCGAACCCGCAACCCTCGGATTACGAGTCGAACGCCTTAATCCACCTGGCCATGCCAGGCCTAGAATGTTTTTTACGCTTAGAGGTATCACTACACTTCATATTTGTCATCTAGAGTTTAAAACGTTTTCAAAATGTTACTTAATAAAGTGTTTTGTGAAATTTCAACCTTTCTTTTAATGGTGCAACCAAAATACAATTTACTGCCATCTTTGTGCAGCTTTTATTTTAAAAAAAAGTTTTTTATTCCTTATGAGAATCGTTTTTTGGTGGGTAACTGCAGTTAAACTGTATTTATAGACCGATTTTCATTCGTATCTAATTAAATTTTAACTTTATTAAATATTGCAATAAATATTTTTATTTTCAAGCTTTGCAAGTGGGTAACATCGAAATTTCCATTAGCTGTTCTTGCATAGCAACTGAGCACCTCTGAACAAATATGAAGTATGTAACTTATAATTACATCCATAGGTGGCACTACTTTACTTCTACGTTCAAAAATATCAACACTAATTAGTCGATCACAAACAATAAATTTGTCAATTAACTCACGCACTTCTATAACATAAGACTTTTCTTCCTTCCGATGAAAGGACCACTGGACAAGAAAGAGATTTTCTTTAACAAATTCTGTGGTTATTGGGTTTAGCGTTTGAGGAATCAGATGATTAATTGACATAATTTCATTTCCATAATGAAAAAAAAAATACTTTCTAAACATTTTATATTAATTATTTTAAATCTGCGTTTTATTTTCTGCTATACGTTATGATCGAGGTTTGGAAAAAAAGCATACTTAACATAATGGGTAACCCGAGCTCTGCACCCTACGGCTACAGAAACTTGATTTCTTGTGTTGTAAGTCGATAGACGTATCGTCGGGTCACTGGTGGATAACTTAACACCGTAGACTTTCGAAAAGTTTCGGAAGTTCACTGAAGTTCGTTAAAGAAACTTGAAATCTCCGAGATGTGTGACAGATCGAAACTTGTCACATGGTGGGACGTCAGTAAGTTTTCGTACTTACAATAGTAAAACTTGTGGTTCGATTCCCTGAGGTGGCCAGAGGGAAAACAGTCAGTGCAGAGTTTTGCACAAAATAAAACAGTAACAGGTAGAGTATTAGTATAAATACGCACAGCAAACATTAAGTGAAAAAGTGCTTTAGATCGAGCCTTTGTACAAATTACTTATCGTAAGCTTACCAGTAAGTTAGAGTAACATATAAAAGTAACCATGACAGTTATTCCAAGCCTTTAGGCTACAACAAAATTATCTTATGAATAACTCAATAATTAAGTATGACAAATAGGAAAACTTATCTATTAATTGCAAAGTTGTTTAAGGAGAATTGAAATATTGCCTCTGTGACAAATCCCTAACAAACCTGCAGTTTTAAATATTCCAGTGAGGGACAGAAATAGATCAATAAATTTATCGTGAATTTTCTGGACACCTGGCGTTATTATCTAGAATGACTCGATATTAGGCGCATTCTAACTGTTTACTTATATTAAAAAGAAACAGTTCCTTTACTGATTGTTTTATTATGCACAGTGCTACATACTAGGTACCTTGTTACCCTTATCACTGAGCACATGGCCAGGGGGTTATGGCACTTAACTCGCAATCTTTGACTGTCACATTATAAAGCCCCCACGGCTGAAAGGACGAGCATGTTTAGTATGGTGGAGATTTGAACCTGCGGCCCTCGGATTACCGGTCGAGTACTTTAACCATTTGGCCATGCCGGACTTAAGAAATTTGAACTCATTCATATATTATTCAAAAATAAGCTATTACTACAATATTTGTTGTTTGCAACGCCCTCTTTTAAATAAAAAAAAAACTTTAAACTTGTAATACAGCCGATATGGCTGATTTTGTTATATAAACTAGTTTTCCTTGTAAACATCTAGTGCATAGGAATTTGTGTTCTTCCGCCAATTTTCAACATAGCTGGTATCATAATGTGCCAAATTTTATAAACCATATTTCTTATTTGAAAAAAAAAATGAAATTGTTAAATTTTCGTTGTTATATTGGAACTCCGATCGCTGAAATTCATTTCCGTTCAACGCATGCGAGATACGACTTGGCACAACACCTGACTGAAATTTCCAAGGACAAATTTAGACTATTTCTCGCAATTTTTGTTTGAGGAAAAATGCATGTAATTGTCGAAATAAACCCGACTAAGAACGTGTTATTAATGTTGAATTTCTTTTAAACTCGAGAGATAAACTACCAGCAATTATTAAGTTCTTTTTTGTTGTTGTTGTTTTGAATTAAGCACAAAGCTACACAATGGGCTATCTGTGCTCTGCCCACCACGGGTATCGAAACCCGAATTTTAGCGTGTAAGTCCGCAGACATACCGCTGAGCCACTGGGGGGCTATTAAGTTCTAAACATGTCTTAAGCGTTGTTCTTCCAATACTTAAACGAAATAGTCGTAAAATATCTTGGCTTAGTCCCAGAAAATTCGCTATATGTTTCTCTATAATGAGAAAACACTGGTCTGACCTTAAAATTTCATAATACTCAATTGTCATATTACTTTGTTTTAAGGCCGTTCTTGAGGTACAAAACCCACCTCAGTTTACAGTAACATGCTATTGCGAGTAAGAAAACAGAAATGCTTTTCTTATTTCTTTGTTGAAATAAATGGTCAAACAGCTTTGAATCGAAGGAAAGTTTAAAGATAAATCATTATCATTAATCAATATCAATAAATAAAAAACCATTATGTTGAGAGATATTATATATACTAGCTGGGGCACCCGTGTCGTGGACGGAAGTTATTGAAATTCGCGATTAATGAAAGGTTGTCTTAAGACATGAAAACTTGTTTTCTTTATGTATAGTTTTTTAAAAAATCTCCCATAAAAGCAGCAAAACAAAATATGAAAACGTAAATTTGCAAGCATATCTTCATGAAACCAACAAATCTTCATATTAAATTTGGTGAACATCCATTAATGGAAGCGAAATGCGAAATTGAAAATTTGTGTTTATTTACCTATAAGCCTAATGAACTTCCATAACAAATTTACATGTACATACAATTGACAGTATTATTATGTTTCTACAGATGGCGCTAGTGCATTATATCCCTTATGACGTACTTATTACGTCATGTTCGCGCATTGAGAATGGAGAAAACTAAAGTTCTCTGTGACGACAAAGAGGCAAAACGGGAAAATTGTGACACATGTTGCAAATCTACATTACACAGCGTAAAAAAAAATTGCAAAGATAAGAGCTGCATATAATGTAATAAAGAGTTTTTTTCCAGTATCATATAAGCAAGAGTTCCATTATATATACTACCTACTTATAGACAAAAATAAAGACATTTTATATTGACTTAAGAGTCTCAGCATTCTTAAAAGATACATATTTAAGGTCTAAGCTTAGAAAGCCACAACGTATTCATAAACAATAATGACCAACGGTTACATTGAACATAATTGAAATGTTGTTTAATCAATTTCTTCTTCCCCTAACGACCTCAATCTCAACTAGTTCGGTTGGGATCGAGCTGTGTTTTTGCAAGCCAAGAATCTTTATAGCTGAGTGACTAGTCCATACGGAAGCTATATATAACAAGTGTTTGCGGTG